>AP028161.1:34194947-35423281 GCA_014132275.2 Samia ricini
GGCTCAATATTTCTGTAGGCTAGCGTTGTAGTATGGCGCTGTCAGGGCCTCTGCAGAATACATGTATAATGTGCCTCCGGAGGCCCTTGCATCTTTGCGCCGGTTAGGGACGTGGAGTGTTTAGTCAGTCGGTTACGGCCAACCTGGCACACGGACACCAAAGAGAGCGCAGAGGGGTGTGCCTCGGTGACCCAGTCTGTCGCGAGGATCAACGTGTGCAAAAAACTACTGTTTCGGTATACACGTCCGAGCGTTCAAAGAGCAGATTTCAACCACGTAAAAAAAAAAATGCTAGTGTTGTAAGAAAAGAAAACAATACACATGTGAAACTTACAACTAGGAGAGTTTTTTTTAAATAGTAACTTTTAGTTATATTATATTGTATTTATGAAAAAAAAAGAACCAGATCGAGTTTCTTGCCTGCGCTCTTCTCGACTGGGTTGTTTTCCGAACCGGTGGTAGTGTTTTAGACGTTCAGAAGCGCCTTCTTAGGGCCTAAATTGAATAAATAAATTTTGATTTTGATTTTGAGTTACCTGTTAATTTACACTCGTTAAATTGAGAATTTTAGTATACGCTCTGCGGCGACCTAATTCGCCATTGCCCTTAGCTATTCATATTCATAGTAAAATACATGATACCATGAGACAAATGGGCACGACTTAGCTTACTCTGACTTAAATGCAATATCAATATTAACTCGCCAGAGCTATTTGATGTTATAAAAGGTACCTACATTCATTTTCTTGACAGGGCTTCTGTATACGTAACTTTGTTTAAACCGGTACGATTGTTTAAGAGTTACGTATTAGGGTTTAAGGAATGCGACAAGATGACAATTGTTCTCATACAAAAAAATAATGTGAAGAAAGAGCGAAAATAGTCGAGCGGAATTAAAAAATCATTTTGCAAAAGTGGTGGTTTATTGTTAGTAGGTCTATTAGGCTGGCGTGCATCATCTAAGCTTATATTTGACAAAAGTCAAATCCGTAGTTAAATCTACAATTAGGCAAAAAAAAAAAACGTGTTCCACCATCCGAGTTTAGCTTAATTTACGTCATAATTTATCTGTAACCGTAACCCACGAAATTTGGGCGTTTAAAATTTAAACCAAGTTTATTTCGATTGTCATGTCATCTGCCAACGATATTTAAGAGATCCTATTATTTATATTGTACAAAAATATGTCTCTATTGTAAGATATTTCGTGGGGATTGTCTTCTAGCGATGTTTTATCTTTTTGTTTCAAGCTAATACCATCATTTTTTTTTACATAAAATGTAAAATGTTTTTATGTTTACCAATAAGTGTTTGAAGACTTAATATTTCAGATTTTGTAAAGCTACTAATTTTATCCCTAAAACATAAACACGAATGAATAAGTAATAATACTCGGTAACAATAATAATTAAAATGTCTGTCATTAGGATATATATTACAGTAATTAATGTAAGACATATACTATCTTTTTTAATTCTTGATAAACTTACTTGATATTTACAGTTAATTGAATTTGATCCATAACGAAATATATCCAAAATTTTCGTTTTAGTCCAAACTGACAACAATAACAACACGTTTGTTTTCTATTTGTCAATATTGTTTTTGACATTTTTAACGATGTTACCATACATAAAATATTCTCCTTAATATTTATTAGGAGATTGATGTATCTTTGAACAGACAACCCTTTCAACTTTAACCCTTACTAAAAGTAAGGTTGTGCACTCGAAACTTTGCTACTGCTATGGTTAAAGATATAGTAAAGATTAAGTTTAAATTTAATCTTTACTATAACCGGAGATTTCGTGCACTCCACCCTTAGTCATGGTTAGTCAAGTAAGACAGATTAGTCATCAAATGCCAAAACCTATACTGATTTACCTACTTGACTGTCTCCCTGTCTGTAACCGGATGGTACTTATTTGGAAATTTAATGGTTAATGTCAGAAAACAACGTACATGTGTCGTGGAATGAAATTACCTTTCCACCGCACATGTTATGTGTATTTTCAATAGCGACTAGCGACGTCGTCGGCTCGTGGATGTCAGAGCCTCGGATCCTCTTCTCCAGTTCATTTATCTCGAAGGTACCGTCTGGCTTGTTCTCCAGAGTGGACAGAAGAACGCCAGCGATGTGCGCGCCACCTCCTGCAAACAATTACGTTTATGCCGTGCTAATTGTGCACGCGGTTTTACTCGTAAATAATGACTCACCCTGCTCGCTTTTGTAAATATGAGATAGGCTCCCAACGATAGCTTCAGATCCACGTCTGTTACAATGCACCATCACTGTAATGATTAGCATTAAACATAAGACGATACTAATGATTTTGTTATTACTTCTTACATCAAGAATGTGTTGCACTTTACAATGTGATAAATAATATGAAATAAGTCAGGTGCGGGGTCCGATGCACATATGAACAGTATTCACATTTCCTCATAGTAATATATACGGTTGTAAATATTAATGCGCAGGAGGAAGCTCAGAATAAATTTCACATTTATTTTTCTCTTATATATAGTTTGGATATTGTGCACAATTGAAGGCTATTGGAAATAATAACATGGAACGTGTATTTTGAGGTGACATAAAAACGTCCTGAAAAAGACTAGTATGACGGCCAATACGTCGTTAGAGAGCTGAAGCATGCATACAGGATAGTGAATGTTTAGTATAGGCAAGTAGTAAATAATTGTAATATTTATTTTTTTGTCATGATTGAATAGTTGAGGGTACTTTTGCTTGTGACGTACCGCGACTGGACTTGCAGTCGAGTTGAGTGCGTGCACGAGTCGACGTGTATTGTCGTATAACGTCGGAGCATATATCTGTTTGTTACTGGTTTGATTATGAATTTAACTATAAAATATTATAATAGTGTTGTGTATAACTTTTGTTGTATTTATTTATTTATCTGTTGGAAGAGCAACAGCTATATCTTACATTAGTTAGTTAACAGCCATATTAGAAACAAAAAGCCATTTACAGGTCCTCGCCGTTAGGGCCATTGCACGGACGAGGCCCGGTGGGTTCGCCGCAGAGGGCGACGCGGTGTCATGCCTAGCAATCCCGTATCGCCCCCATCCCAAATGCGGCGAACGGCCCCGGGGGGTTTTAGTGGGTATTTCCGGGCGACTCTCGACCGGGTGAGTCCCACACTGGCAGGGAGTTCGTCCCTCCGTGCCTCCTTACCTATTGCATTGGGGGACTCCGGTCTCACTAATGCAATAGGTAAGGGTAGTGCGTAAATGCATTTCCCCTCGTCAAAAAAAAAAGGTCCTCGCCGTTAAGTAACGAATTAAAAACATCAAGCGGTTTGCTATTACATTACAACATGATACTAGATGAACCTAAATTTAAAAATAATAATAAAAAACTGAAAGATTATAATTAATTACAACTACTTACAACCGCCATCATTAAAGAAGAGGCTACTTAAGGATGTTGACGCCGTATTTGTGTTCGTATTAAATAAATCTAAATCACTAATCTCACTCAGACTATTGAAGGAGTGAGTAGATCGCCATAAAAATGAATTTTGTCGGTAATTAGTAGGAACTGTGGGAAGCGATAGGGGGACATTCGTACGTAAATACTTGGTTGGAACGGTTAACCGTAAGTTGGAAAGTAGTTGGGGACAGTCAACGTTATTGGACGCAATTTTGAGCAGATATGTAATGTCATCAATCTCTCGTCGTTTTGACAAGAGGCAACAAATGATGTTTCCTACAAAGTTCATTGTAACAATTAGGATCATAGGAATCGTGTAAGCGGTAACAGAGAAATTTAAGGAATTTTCTTTGGATACTATATTTAGGATTCCAGATCTGGGATGCGTATTCCAAGTTACTACGAACATAAGCACAATATAGTTATCTTTAAAGTTAATTTATTATTATTGAACATTGGATATAAACGTTGATAACTGAGTGTTCGAGAGTGATAGTGCCGAGCCTCCGCCATTGGATGCTAGGTGGTATCACGGGGTGGGTGCGGGCACACCCATCGTCCCTGCAGCTAGAGCTGCAAGGGCAGGGAGGTTGAGGCGCACTGTGTGACCCAGTTGCGCCTCCCGTGGACGACGTCAGAGGGGGGTCTTATCACTTCTTGACCCCCCCCCCTCAGACCAGATGGTCGATGGCTCTTGGAGCCTACGCACGCCGGGGGGAGCGGTAGTAGTACAACTGCAATTCCCGAGCCCCCCGGCTATAGTGCGAGAATGAGGTCACCTTGGGGTTTTAGCCGGTAGGAGTCCGGCACTGTTCCACTCTCCTGCCCGGGAGAGTGGTTCGTCCATGAGGATTTCCCCAAGTAAAAAAAAAAAAAAAAGGTGGTATCACGGTAACACATTCTTACACACATCTCTTACACAAGACCTACACACCCTACTTCCACCTGTCTCCAGAGCATCAGTGTCGAGCGGTACAAGGTGAGTACAATTACATTACCGCTGTGGTAACGCATGCCGGGTACTCTGTTGCACGGACGCATCGTTCCGCCATCCGACTTATAACATAAAAATTGTATTAACGTGCCCAGCACGCATAGTTGGATGTTGGTTCGAGTGAGTTAGGTTATGTAACAGGCGAATATATCTTATTCATATCACATTAGTTGAATTTTATACGTAACTTACAGGTTAAGTTGACTAAGAACTGACTAAATAACTTACAAGCAATAAGATTAGCCATAGTCCCCGAGGGTACGAACAGAGCGGCCTGTTTCCCGAGCATAGCCGCTATCTTCGTCTCCAGAGCGCTCACTGTTGGATCCTCACCGAACACATCGTCTCCAAGAGCTGAATTCACCATCGCGTGTTTCATAGCCGGCGTCGGCTTAGTCACTGTGTCTGAACGTAAATCGACCACGTACGCCATATTTCAATTGATTTCAGTTGTTCTGGACAGAAATAATCACTATTATTGCAAACGTGAAATTTGTTTAATATGTCAATTACCCGTAAAAATGAGACAATAAGAAAACAATGAAAAGCTGGCGTTAACGCCAGCTTAGTGCTCAAGAGGTTAATTGATCCTTAATTAATAACTTGGAGGGAGTATTCACGTGACCCGTAAGCAGGAATTTAGATCATTTTGACTGTCCACTCCTTATTCTAAGTAAAAATAAGTAACGTGCTACGCCTTTTTCTGTCCATGGTAACTTAATCATTGACTTACATTACAGGGTGGATCATTACATGAACGAAAGTGATGTCTGGAAATAACCCACATCTCTGTGCTTCCACTAAAAACTACGATTTGTATAGTTTTTTATATGACAAAAAAAAAATGTTATATATTATATTTATGAAAAAAAAAAAAACCAGATCGAGTTCCTCGCCTGCGCTCTTCTCGACTGGGTTGTTTTCCGAACCGGTGGTAGTGTTTTAGACGTTCATAAGCGCCTTCTTAGGGCCTGAATTGAATAAATAAATTTTGATTTGATTTGACTTACATTTACATATTTTATTTTACAAAATCTGCTATGTCATTAAACGTAGAAATTGCTTACCCCTCTACCACATTAGTGCTCACGTAATAATTGAACGGTCCCTTAGCATGGAAGCGATTTAAATTCACATCAAAAGACACATATACATTTTGTCGAATAATTTTTTTTTAACTAGCTAACACTGTTAACCGGAAGCACCTTTACAGCTTCACCGTAACTTTGAAAACGAGTGCTGAAGGCACTCAGCCGCAAAGGATAGGATACCTTTTATATTTATGAATTTCGCCTCAGAGTTACACCAATTTTTCAATTTTGCTGCAAGTTATATCACAAAAATAATTATAATCATCAATTATTTAGTTTTTTTTTTGTTTACTTAATTATCTTATAGCGTTCACGCTTTGTGCGCTGTTACGAGATTAATGAAAATATTTATAAATTACCTAATACATAAACTATTTAAATTAGTGCTAATTACCATGAACCACTCTTAAATTATTATTAATTACGTTTATTTATTTTGTCTATACTATAGGTAATAAAATTGAAGTTATATTTAAGTAATTTTTATTCTAAATATTTTGTAACAGATATGTATTTTAGCCGTAGTCTCTCATCTCGAATCTTTTTATCTGTCTGCCGTCTGTATGTACGTCCGGATTTATCTCGAAAACGGCTTTACCAATTTTGATGAAACATTGTACGTAGAAAGTCTATATCAAGGAGCTGATGATTGACTACATAGATTTTTGAAAGCATTTTACAAATTCATGAAAAATAATTAAGAAAAACAAATATTCGTTGTTAACTCATTGTTAAATATAAATGTAAATTAGTTAATTGGAATGTATATGTTATAATTATTATAAATAAAAATATAGATTTATAGTTATAGATAAAAACAAATTTGATGTACGAGAAATATACGAGTATGAAAAACAAAATAAAATCCCCAGAATCTATTAAGAAAACACACGTAGAAGAAGTCGCGGGCACCCGCTAGTATGAAAACAAAATGCTACATCAACCTTGGCGGACCTGTTTATTGTAATAAAATTTACCTTCCTATATCAATTTATTTCCTTAATAAAATGGAGGTAGTAGAATCAGACTTAAATTTTATTTAAATTAATGAATTCGTTGATTTTTTTTTTTGGCTGTTATGGGGAAATTTCGAAAACTCAATCTCAAGACCCTGATTGTACATTACTAGTCCGTGTTATTATTTTTTATTGTTCCAAATTTAACAAATATAATGTTCTAGATGAGTTTTTTGGCGGGAACTCATGATGTCATGTAGCGGTTTTTTTCTTTAATTTATTAAATTTGTGTATTGGACTCTATATCATGTAACTTTGGTGGCGTTTTGTGTGACGAAGTTTGGTTATTGCGTACAAGTCAAGTTTATTATGGAAAATAACGCGTAGCATTTATTCTGAGGTGCCGCACAAAACTCCATGGAAACTTCTAGCGAGATGAACCATAGTTTTACTGGAGCTTAGTAACGTTGAGCTGTTCGAGCAATATATAATATGGGATCTCGCGAATCTCTAAAGAACAAGTTTCAAGAATATGATATCTTAACTTTGCCCTCCCAATACATCTTCGATAACTTAATGCATATTCGTAAAAATTTAGACAAACTCGATCTAGTGAATGATCGTCATAATTTTATTATTAAAAGTAAAGACAAGATGGCCGTCCCACGCTTTAGGTTAAGTAAGTGTAATAAAAGCTTTATAGGTAATAGTATTCGGTTTTACAATAAGATCCCAAGTAACATTACCGATTTACCTGACAATAAGTTCAAGTATTATGTCAAGCAAGTTTTAATCTCAAAAGGTTATTACAGGGTGGATCATTACGTGAACGATAGTGATGTCTGGAATTAACCCACATCTCTGTGCTTCCACTAAAAACTACGATTTGTATAGTTTTTTATATGACAAAAAAAAATGATATATATTATATTTATGAAAAAAAAAGAACCAGATCGAGTTTCTCGCCTGCGCTCTTCTCGACTGGGTTGTTTTCCGAACCGGTGGTAGTGTTTTAGACGTTCATAAGCGCCTTCTTAGGGCCTAAATTGAATAAATAAATTTTGGTTTGATTGATTTGTTGATACAAAATTGAAAATACATTTTACCGAAATGACATTGGCACTAATTGTTTGAACACAAATTACTACAGAAGAATCTAAGAAGAAGAATGTTCTAAAAGTGTTTTTCTGAATTTTATTATAAAAGTTAAAATGATTAGGTTACCTTGACAATTGAATACAGTTTAACTATTAAATATTTCGAAACCAGAACTTATAAAGAAGGTGAACGGTTTTGCTTATTCTTACTCATTTATCAACGAATCGAAATCTGCATTCATAATATTAAAAGGGATGAGACACCTAGGCAAATCTTAAAATTGATTGTGGATAGTAAATAATATATAATTTTAAATGATATTAACAATTATGTTACTAATCTAGCCGTCCGCGACAATAATTCTGAAAATTGAAATTTACCGCATTACGTTTATGAAAACCAAACAAGTCCTACAACGCCTGGCTTTTGATCACTTTTAAGTTCACAGTTTTTTAAATTAAATAAATGTTTAAATAAAGGTCTAAACTTACAATGTAAAACCGATTTTTGTCCATTTAGTCTTTAGTAAATCACTTATTAGAAATTTTACGATGTAAATGATAATTAACCTCAATCCAAAAATTACAGATAACTATATTATATTATTATGTAAACGTATTACCTATGTATTATTTAGCTTCGATAAAAATATGACTATAAATTTAAGAAATAATTATTGTTACGTTTTTATGTAGAACGCCGATTCACTACTGTCTGTTGAATTCGATTCACAATTCACTTATCTCATGAGAGAAATAGATAAAAAAATGTTCATGGTCGATGGAAAATATTTATTTGTTATGTAAACAGTTGCTTCGATATTATTTTGTGTTTTAAATCGATCACAAATGGTTTCATTATTTTAATAACAATTTTTTTTTTTTAATATTTGTTAACGAAAAAGAAAATTAACATTAAATATTCACACTTGAGCCTAGTTATATAAAATTTATACAATTTATTATAGGTAGGTAGGTACTAGCTTATTATGGGGGCGGAGGTCTGTTCCGCCCCCTGGATGTCTGACCTTTGGTCATGCCTCTCCTCAAGAGGCGGGCTAAGTGGTGGAGGGGAACTTTTCTCCTCCATCCCCATCGTGCCATTGCACTGACGGGTCTGGTGGGTTCGCTGCAGGGGGCGATGCGGTGCTTGCGAAAGCCACCCCGTGTCGCCCCCATCCCAAATGCAGCGGACGGCTCCGGGGGATTTTAGTGGGTATTTCCGGAGCGCCTCACGCCCGGGTGAGTCCCACACTGGCACGGAACTCGTCACTCCGTGCCCCCTTATCTATTGTATCTGAGGGACTCTGATCCCACAAATACAATAGATAAGGGTAGTAGTAAATGCATTTCCCCCCGTCAAAAAAAAAAAAAAAATGGTACTAGCTTATGCCCGCAAATCCGACTGCATTTACTTTAAAATTGGATGTAGAGAAAAACTGTTTTACCGACGTGAAATTTTCTCTTGAATTTTGAACACTATAATATTCCTTAACAATTTTGATGTATCTCTTTACATTAGCCTACGTAAGCCATGAAAAATGACTTTTTGGGAATTTGCTTGCATAATAATGCTACCCTTGGTGAGGGATACATATTTGTCCCGTTTGGGGTCGAAAAACTCTGGGGCCGTGGGGTCCGAGTGCTCATAGCCTTTTTAAGGACTTCGCGACTCGTCTAGTCGACACGTTTCGCGACCAGAGGGCCGTAATATTTGGCACAGCGAATTAGCATAGCCATCCAACGTGGCAATATGGCCAGCCTTCTGGGAACCTTTCCGTCTGGCGGCGAGCTGGACGGCATTCATTATTTATATTTCATTTTTTTTATGTTATTTTAATTAAAAAGTATTGTATAAATTAATGTACATTCTGATTTGAATAAATTAATAATGATTCTTTTATATTTTACACATGCAAAGTTAGATCATATCGATAGCTTTCGCTAGGACTATTCCGCAGTGGGGGCAAGGGGTGTTAAGTCCCTTGCCCTGGAGTGTTGACCGTTGGGTCATGCCTCCCTTCGGGGGGGCGGGCGAAGAGGTGGGGGGGCTTTCTCCTCCCCCCATCCCCATTGGTCCATAGCACGGACGAGGCCCGGTGGGTTCGCCGCAGGGGGCGACGCGGTGGCATGCCTAGCAATACCGTATCGCCCCCATACCAAATGCGGCGGACGGCCCCGGGGGGTTTTAGTGGGTATTTCCGGGCGAATCTCGCCCGGGTGAGTCCCACACTGGCACCGAGTTCGTCCCTCCGTGCCCCCTTACCTATTGCATTGGGGGACTCCGGTCTCACTAATGCAATAGGTAAAGGTAGTGCGTAAATGCATTTCCCCCCGTCAAAAAAAAAAAATCAAGGACTATTCCGCAGAATTGAATTTACCAAAGTAAACCAAAAGTTACCAAAGTAAAGCAAAACTAAAAAGATTTGTAATGTTATATCTCCCTCATGCTTGTTGCTAAAAATATCTCTCAAGTCACACTATATTGAATTCGAAGATGCTATGCCATAAACGAATAAACAATTAAAATATTGATGCGCAATTTAAAAAAAAACAAATAATTTACAGTTCTCACTTAACTTACTGTGTAGTGTATGTTTGTTGGCAAATTTTTTTTTTTAAAACGATTAAACCTCTCGCTAAAATTTTAGTGTTGTACCTATTATTTTTGTAAACGTTATTTGCTTTACCGAAGAAGATCGTACATAAGAAACATAAGCGAACATCTGTGTAACCTACATTATTAATAATTTATATTCATACATACGTATGGAATAAGTTATAAAGGAGATTTCAAAGACACGTATGCGCGTAAGGTACAGCATGTTTTTAGAAGAATTATTGAAATTCATTCAAGTTCCCTATTGTCCAATATCTATAGACAAATAAAATAGCATACATTTTATTTTTTAATCCAATGCAATGTATATACAAGAATTCTCGATTCCAAGTCTGAGCAATGAAAATTGCTAAACGTATATGGTCTAATATAAACAAAAAAATCAATCATTTTAGGGTTGAATGAGAGATAAATTAATAACTTAAATAGTTATGTCGAGGCTTATATTGTTACATTATACCTTTGAGAAGCCAACGATAAAATTAGGTAGGTACTTACAAAAAAAGTTAAAATCATTTAATCCTGTATAAAAAATACACTATATTATTTATTATCCACTCTAAATTGTAATAACACTAGACATAACTCGCGATTTAATGTTAAATTTATATTTTAAAGTTATAATAAACATTTGCGAGGTTATAAATATTCAATAGTTACTTCTGTCTATAAAAAAGCTAAATGTAATCCGATCAGAATGAAAGGACTTGCCGTTTTATGGATCAATGATCGCTGTAGAAAACAACTTCATTTAACAGTGTAATATTCATTCGTTGGCAGAGTCTGTCGAACATCTGTTTTGTGCGTTGGAAATGTAGTTACCTACTCTAGTTCGACATAATTCGATAAAGTTGAGTGCCGTGTATTAAACGGTAAGATCAGTTCTTGATGCATTACAGAAAAAAGTTTCATAGAAATGCGAAATATTTTTTAAAATTATCATATTGTAGTATATCAATGTAGAGCATTTTTTTTACTATTAAGTAGTTTCGAGTGGAATATAAAGAAAAAGAAGAGCAGTATTTTGTTGATACTAGAATATTCATAATTTTAAAATTAGCCTTTGTTATATTATGTCTATTTGGAATGTCGACCAGACATGAATAATATATCGATTATCACATTGATAAATCATCACTTAGCTGCTTTCGAGTTTTAAGTTGAAAATCTGTCGTAAAGTTGGTTTTGGTATGTTGCAATTGCTTGCAATTAATGTCTACATGGTCGTTATTAAAAGCTGCGATGTTTCTCTTTACCCTTAATCTATGTAAGATTAATGCTACAGTCGACTTTCGATAATTTAAAATTTGTTCCCGGTCCCTTGAAAAATACTCGATAAATTCAATATTCCTTGGTAATTTCAAGTTATAGGAATAGTATCACGTGCTTGCTAACGTCCAATGATTTGAATTCCAATGATATCCAGGCTTTCCTACTCTACATAATTTGAACCGCTTAACATGCACGGACCAGGCGCTACCTACAGACCTTTTTTTACTTGGGAAATGCATTTACGCATCTAGCTTGCCGTCTCTAATTCGGGATTAAACTCTCCCGGGTTAAAGATGCCAGGGGTGTATGTGGGACTCGCCGGGAATACCCACCAAACCCACGGTACCATCCGCCGCCTTCCTGGGGGGCAACACGGGATTAGTCTAGCACACTCTGCGTCGCCCCAGCGGCAAACCAAAGACTGAGCCACGACCTTGTATCTACCAACTGGGAGGCAGAGGCGGCGTAAGGCGTGGGCAACCCCTTACGGCCTCGCGCCAGGGCCCAAATATATATATTACTAGTTGAGTGCGCGCGTTGTATATATTTCATTTGCATTGCGTTGCTATCGCGAGTGAAGGGGGGTTTGCTCTCACAAAATATACTTTGCCCACAACAAATAATAGTCTTGCTCCGTCACTGGGGATCATCCTGATAGTACCATCTGCCCCCCCGCCCCTTCTTGTCTTTCTGTCGCTGCTTACAGACCTACGTTTCCACGATCTCATAACCGACACAAGTGATGATTTCTTCTCGGCTCTCACCACTATCAAAAATTTATTGCACTATGATTGATTGAAGTTGCTCACTTAACATAAAATTACGAACTTTCTTAACTTGTGAATGTTTTACTAATAAATGAGGAATTTTGATCAAACTTCTGTTCACTTGATAATTTTTCTTTCTCCGTTTTGGGTGTTTAAACTCCAGTAATTTTGAATTCTTGGTCATTTTAAATTTTTCTTTGCTCCCTTGAGTGTTCAATTGTCGACTGTGTGTTTCATGCTTAATCGACTTATCTAAAATAAATCGACTTCGAGATGAAACCTCGTCATTTTTCTGTGCCCAATGCACTACTAGACCACTCCAGTTATATTTTTACCTAACCACACACTGTCAACCAGCTGCGCAGCTTAGTTATGTACGCCCCCCCCCCCCTTTTGTTTTAGGTTTAGGGTAAAAAAACTACAATTACTATTATTATTGAAGTTGTTTATTAAAAATATTTATCTGGGAAAAACATCAATGCGTACTTTAGCCTTAACAGAGTGTACTGTAAATAGTCTTTAAAGTTGTACCTACTTACGTAGTTTAGGTACCTGATTTTTTATGACTGTTGGCTTTGGCTATGCGTAGCTAATTATCTTTATATTCTGAAAATGTTATTCAAGTTAAGAATAACTAGAGTTAACCATGCATTTCAAATTGTTATTCGGATTTTCTTTTTGAAATAATATGTTTCTTAATATGATAGAAAAATAGATACATAAATTCGATATCTGTTTTAGAAACATTTATAAATACTAAGCCATTTTGTATTTATAAATGACTAGGCGGAACCCCCCTGATGCGTTTGTCATAAACTAATTTAATTAAATAATTAATTGAAGCTATTTTAGAGTAGGTAACAAAAAGTGTTATTATTTGTTTATTTACTTTACAAAATCTATATTTATTTACATTTAAATCGGGTTACAATAAAGGATATAAATGAGGGCATTTCTTCAACGCACCCAAGGGATGGGACGCAAAATAAACGGTAAAATTCAACCATCGTTTGATGCAAAATGTCGGTATGATTAGATATTTAATTGTAATACTGTATGGACGGACATAGTTATCTCAAACTATATCTATAATCCGCGCCATGTATGAAATAACTGTTAGTGAGAAATTTTCTTCAGCATGCAAATTTATAGGTTAGGATTACACGTGGCGTTGCTGTATGGAAACAGCACGAATGTTGATATAAGAGAATCGTGGATGAAGTCCTTGTATACCAGGGTATATTTAGTAGTAGTAACTTATTTAATGAGTTCTAGCCAACAGTATAAGATAAAACATACTACACAGAAAGCATAAACAAAGGACGTTACGCTGTTTCCAAGTGACGCGGGATTTAAAAAACAATGGGCGCACCAAATGTATGACTATATGCGCTACGGATAAGTCAACACGTTTCTAGAGATTTTCTTCGATTAAAATAATTCTGTCTATTTAAGTACAATAAAATTAGGAATAAGATTAAAGATGCAACTTTATGTCAATTAATTATAAAACACGGGACGCCATTTTGCAGCGGCGACTAATATCTGAACAATTATTAGGATGCCATGAGATAAACTTCTCAAATATCTATCTAAATAAGTTGCAAATGGTCAATGTTTGCTCAAAGTTTGCTTTTTATTTGAACATTACATAACGTATATTAAGCCAGCAATATGGGGTAGGTATTTGAATTTTTATATACAATTATTAATTTATTGCGTCAAAAATATATTACAGTTTATAAGTTACTTAAATTCTACTAATATTTTAACATAAGTAGTGATATGATTATTCATAATTTTTTTTTTTTAGAGAATCCTAAAATTGCCTATGATAAAACCTAAATCTTTTTCAATGACTAGGTGATTATATTTTATAGCCTTTCTGTCTTTGATATGGTCTTAATTAATTAACATCTAATCTAAGGTGTAATACTATAAGAATCACCATTTTTTTATTACTACATGAGGAATATTTAATACTACTTTTATTAATAATCTATCATCTATCTATCATCGTTTATTTGTTAAAGATCGAATCTTATGAGATATCGTTGAGCTTTGCCATTTGGCTATAATATTTATAAACTTACCAGCTATTAACCACTTATCACGTCACTAGATATCCACGTAATACGATATTGCCATTATATTAAACAAAAATTCCTGTAAAATGTGTAAATGATATAAATAGTTTACTTTGTCACTTCTTCCGAAATCAGATTGACCCCTGCTAATTATTTCCTCCTGCACTATCAGAAATAGTAAAGTCGATTTTGTCAATCATATAAACATAAGAAATAATTTGTATAGTTTTCGAAGGACCCATTTGCAAGGGTGGCTTCAAAATACAAATTCGAATGTTAAGACGATTCATGGTCTTTAGATCTAGATTACTTCAGTAATCTATACATTTTCCGCTTCCCAAACCTTGAACAACTCTTCGTGATCAGCGTAACCATGAGAAGCGATCAGATCAGACTTCGATAAGCATCCTTACTGTACTTCTTCTTGTAGAAATGGAAATGTGGACAGTGGATCGGCTCGATCCCGACCTTCTTCGCTACGATACCCAAATATATATCATCGAATCGGAAATGTTTCACGAATAAACTGGCCACGTACAATAACTTCAACGCTTTGTTCGATACGACGTAAGCGCCCGCTGTGACGTATGTCGGCCATTTGTTCCACGGGTACTCGCCCAGCGAGACCCGCCATTTGCTCGAATGAAACCGTTGCGGTGCCGATTTAAAAACGTACCCGGCGAATATTACCCTGTCCTTGTCTAACACGTGCCCTCCCGTATCTTCCGTTCCATTAACAGTCAAGTTATCTTTTGACAAACTGGCGACATAATTTAAGAGATTTCTCACAGATATGTACATATCGTCGTCCGTGAACAAATAGAAATCCGCATCGGCACAGTGCTCGTAGAGCCAACGGAACGACATCATTGTTTTTATAGTGTTGTTATAGTAGTTATCGCGAAAATCCATTTGTATTATATCCCTAAATTCGCCCATTTCCCTGTCTATACGTTTCTGGATATTAGATTTCGGTGATCCGTCGACGCCTAAGAAAAATAGAGTTTTTATATTCCTACCCTCAATCTTGGCGCGGCCGTAAGTCTTTCTTATAGCGTCTCTGTGATCAAAGTTCCTCATTGCGGATTTAACAGCTATGAAAAGATCTATTTTACTAACTGCTCGGCACTCGCCAGAATTACTGAGGAATCTATACGGATAGTAATTAATAGGGTCAACAGTCGGCTTCCTTCCCGCTATGACATCACGAACTAGAGGTTTTATATCGATATTAAGAGGGTAGTCGAAATTATCTTTGAAGCTTCTAGAACGAACGTAGTCACTAACACCAAAGAAATAATAAATGTACACTAATACACACACACACACACAATAAATTTGTACTTCTTGAACCTCATTATGTAATTAATGTTCATATGAGATTTTCATTGAGACTCCACGTTGGTTTGTACCTGAAAACAAACACTTTGTTTAAGTTAGCTCAGGTCTTCCTTTTCATGCAAATGTGTCATCCAAAGCAGCATAAGGCTGCAAAGCCGGGGAAACAGGACCGAAAGTGAGGGCAGATAGTGACCTGCATCTGCATAAGACGAGGCTCTGATATAAGTCCACACCGGTCGGGCGGAGCGGAAGTATTGAACGCGACAAATTCCCGCCCCCCGGCAACAATACGGTGCAAGAAGGCGTGGGGTTTTAGTGGGTATTCCCGGCGCTTAGCGCACGGGTGAGTCCCACATAACCCTCCCAGCCCACCGGGGAGGATATGCGTAAATGCATTTTCCCCACGGGAAAAAAAAAAAAAAAAAAAAGTCTTCCTTTTCATCTCATGTCTATTCCAACATCACATACTTATATGCTGAACTATTGACTACTCTTTTGGACTATTTTTATTGGAAGTACCAAACAAGCATGCATGAAACGTAATGTATTGTGGCCTATATGCAGTAAGAGATAGGGCTGTATGGTGAACTGGGCACACACATAGTTCAGTCTAGTTTGCTAGTGGTGTATGCTGCTAATCCGTTACAAACCTCTCACCAGTGTTTCTAGGCAAAAATAATCGTGGAGGTGAGCTTCTCAAGCCGAACTTTCACATATTCTATGACTTTTTGTATGTACTGGAGTCATGCTATTGCCGTGTGAGAACCGATTCACTCTTAGCGACGTTTTTTTCACTAACTTTAAGAATAAAACCAGTTCGATTTAACTGTCACTGTATTGTTAGGATAATTATTCGTATACTTTGTTTATTTGCATAAATAAGTAGTATGAAACTGTAATAGAATTTACGTATACATTTCTGAACCGGAACCGGAAAATAGATAAACGGAAGTGGAGTCAATTTTGGATTTAATCGATAAGCAATGTAAGAATTAATATATAATCAATGTAAGAATTGTCTATATTTTTAAAGACGTATTTTAGAATGTCTAAATATGTTGTTTGTTAAGAATATTATTAACAGGTATTGCATGCGTTACAATATAAATTAGTCGCCCATCGGGTATTTAAGGCAGTCATTATCGAGACGTGGGACGGATAGCATATAGAGTTTTATCATATATGGCCAAAATATACGTTTCAAACAGATCGATATACGTGTTATTACTGCACCCTGACCTGTCTCTACAGTATGGTCATAAAAATCGAATAAATACAGACATTATTCTAATCGACGGATTTACTATTTGTTTTTGTTGTGGCACATGTGCTCTAATGTTGCTATCACCATGTCCTGTTTGGTTTTTGACGCACGTATATTCGTCTAGATGCATTTATCTATCGTCATAAGTAAACCGAACTCATTAGCCAGCAAGAAAATCAATTTTGTACATTACTATAATACAATATCTTTGTGTATATGTTTTGAAACAAACAAATATTAATCATGGTTAACACATACTTTATAGGTAGGTAGTCGCAACTAGCCGTTGTGGTGTGGAATGAGTTCGAATATAGATAAATAGCATTAATACATCTTCGATAACTTAATGCGTATTCGTAAAAATTTGGACAAGCTCGATCTAGTGAATGATCGTCATAATTTTAATATTAGAAGTAAAGACAAGTTGTCCGGAACCACGCTTTAGGTTAAGTAAGTGTAATAAAAGCTTTATAGGTAATAGTATTCGGTTTTACAATAAGATCCCAAGTAACATTACCGATTTACCTGACAATAAGTTCAAGTATTATGTCGAGCAAGTTTTAATCTCAAAAGGTTATTACAGGGTGGATCATTACGTGAACGATAGTGATGTCTGGAATTAACCCACATCTCTGTGCGCATCCGCTAACATTAGCTAAGACTATGATTTGTATAGTTTTTATATGAAACAAAATGATGTATATTATATTAATAAAAAAAAAAGAACCAGATCGAGTTTCTCGCCTGCGTTCTTCTCGACTGGGTTGTTTTCCGAACCGGTGGTAGTGTTTAAGACGTTCATAAGCGCCTTCTTAGGGCCTAAATTGAATAAAGATTTTTATTTGATTTAATTTTTTGACTTAATAAGATTCCTCTTTGGGTTATAAATAAAAAAAAATATGTATGTAATTGAAAAATAATATTTATTACATAGTAATAATACAATATTATAAATTATATCTACTTATACTTAAATTCTAACAGTTAAATGCAAACCAATTATAATTTTCATGAGATATCGAGTATAAAACTAACCTATTAGCTGATAAAATATTCAAGAATTCAAGTGATTTCTCTCACCTAAACTTCAAATCGAAGTTTTCCTAAAATAAATATAATTGCATACTTAATTATCTGTGAAAAATATAAATAGCAATTTACCTATATTTTTAAAATAATTCAATTTCAGATTGATGTAGGTACGATTTCCATCGGTTGGTTTCAATATCTAATCTTAAAAGTGAAGATAAAAGATCCAAACCAAAAATATATCAGTTTCTCTAACTGATGACTGACGTTGATTTAACACTTGAAATAAACAATAGATTATAATTTCATTTATTTTTCGTATGTAAAACAGATTGGGATCGCATATATATATATTTTTTTTTTAAATTCCCCCGCCGTTTCCCCTGGCATAACCAGGGACCTTATTACTACGATTCTCTTTATATGTGTGCTCTATTGTTGTTGTTTTTTTTTTTTTTTTATTATTATATAAAAGCGTGTTATTTTGCTTCTTAATTTTCTTTATCGCATATTGAAAAACCGGCCGTAAGGGGATTGCGTAACTTACCCGCGCAGTCTACAAGGACGTGTCCACTGTGGAACTGATCGAGACGGGAGGGAGGTAGTGGCTGCGTATTTGGGTATGAAGGCGAGCAACCTCACTATCGAGACCCTCCATGTCGCGAACGAGTTGGGTAAACTGAACGATACCTGAAATTTTTATACCTTTCAAGCAAGTGACTGTTTCTATATTTTTTTCTTTGACCATTCAACTCACTATTTAATTACCCACAAACATTTACATTTACTAGTGTTAACTAGTGTTATCCCCGAAGGGTTAGGCAGAGGTTCAAAGTAGCGAACTACACCACCTCCACATTTCGCCGAGCTTAGTTCCGTCCCAGATGTGACAGGGGGCGAGCCTGTCGCCATATCGGGCACAAATTCTTTCAAACTCCGGGATGATACCGAGTAGAAAAAACCCAATATCACTTGACCCGACCCGGGGATCGAACCCGAGACCTCAGCACTGCAGTCGTATGTAATACAACTGCGCTACCGAGACAGTTAACTTAGTGATCAATATTCATACATAGTTATGCCTGAAAACACTATGAGAAGAAATTACGGTTTCCAAAGTTTCATTATTGATAATATAAAAAATACAAGAACATCCCTCGACTAAAAGGAGATAAAGTACCAAATGTCAAAAAAAAATCTACTAACACAATCTAATACATTCAAGATTACAAATAAGAATCATGTGAACAGAAAATAGACATTGCTTTATTCAAAGTGGTCCAAAACAAGCTTATAAATTTCTACATAAAAAAAAAAAAAAACATTTTAAAACTAAGATATTAACAATTAATCAACTAAAATGCCATAAAAGAGAACCACCATTTCAATAAGTTTATGTAATAATCATATGAGAAATGTCTAAATTTTATTTTGATGTCACTCTGTAAAAAAAATACATTCATAAAATCTAAAAGTATACGAAAAGGGTAGTTAGTCAAATAGTTTACCTTCTCTAGAATTACTGAATCCATGATGTTTAATTGTTTCCATTTCAATCTGAACGACCATGGGGAATACGATCTGCATCATTTTAAGCATTTCATTACCAGCGGCTTCTTTCGCCTCATCCAGTTTCGAGGAGTAGTCCGGTGACTCCAGGGCATCGATCACCTCATTCAGTATTTGCCTCATCTGATCCACAGTCATGTTTTGATGTGACGCCATGATGACGACTTTTGATATCTGTAAATAAAGAAAATAAAAAAAAAATATTAGTCCCTTTGAATATAACCTCAAATATTAAAATTGGCTCTGTCTCTTCAATATATCTATTAGCTTACTTATTGCATGAGAACCACTGAACTAATAATGATTGACCATGATTCTTGTTTTTAATTCATATATATGCTCTATGGCATGGTATTATTGTATATTTACTACAAAATTATAAGTACAATAATGACTTAGCACTTTTTTAAATTTAATTTAAAACAAACCCGAGTTCAACGGACCGAAGGATGTACTATAAAAATGAACTAAAAAGAATTTTACGTCCATATTAAATATTCGTCTCCTGCTTTCCCCTTTAAACATATAAAAAATAAAAATAAAACATTGAATCTCTGAATCTTATGAATTTGGCTAAAAATAAAAATAATCATCTGGACTTTATCTAGTTACATTTTGCCTGTTATATACAAATATTTGAAATACCTAATGCATTCAATAGCAAACAAAGTAAAGAGTAGCAAGTTATATATATATATACATAAAAAGAGGTTTTAAAAACAGCTTGCTTGGCATTATTATAGAACGTTTTCACAAAACATTGTAACAAACATTTTCACAAAATCGTTTTTTTTTTGTTATTTATAGTCAAGGGGTGGACTGGGCCAGTCATAGAATAGAGCATACTGGTACACGGCCCCCGGCTCAACGAGCTACTGAAGTCACTAGTTAGTTCTTCTCAGTGACTACGGTATCCAAACAATATGGTCCATTTCCTTCCTCTATTATACATCACCTCGAAAACTAAATTGGATGAAATGGCGACAATTCTCAGGTTCCATTTGCGACTATAGGATGCCTGTTAAACTAAAGGGCAGAATATATAAGTCCGTTATAAGACCTGTCCTATTGTATGTGTCAAAATGTTGGGCTTGTAAGATGGATGAAAAACGACTGCATGCAGCAGAGATGTGAACGTTGAGATAGATGTGTGGTGTGATCAGAATGGATAAGAGCAGGAATTAGTATGATAGAGGAAGTTCGAAACTGGCTCCAGTGATAGAAATCATGAAAGGGAATCGTTTGTCTTGGTATAGACAAGTTTTGAGAAGAAATGAAACGCATGTGACGAAGAAAGTGATGACTATGTAAGTTAAGGGATGAAGGGGGAAGAGGACGACCGAAGAAAAGATGGATGGAGTGTGTGAGGGAAGATATGTAGGTAAAAGGGGTGAATGAAGATATGGTGGCTGACAGAGATGTATTGAAGAGGAAGTTATACTGCGCCGACAACAAATAACAAATTGGGAGCAGTACGATGATGATGTTTTTTTTGTTATTTCTGTCTCTTTCCATAGCTGAACTTATTACCGTCAACGTATTTTCTATAAGCAATATATAAACCGTTCAAAATCTACTACAAAGTTTTTTCAAAGTGAATACATATTTAAAATTCGAATTTTCATAAAATGATATTATACATCGAACATCAGTATATTTTTACTCAAATTTTGTAATTATTGCAATTTTATATACGCACTTTTTCTCGAGAAATCAGATCGTAAATGATTATCATGGATAACGAAGAATACAATTAGCCAGTAGTTGTTGTTGACCTAGGAAGAAAGTCCAGACGACATGGCACAAGTTAAATCGCTCCTAAATGATGATTTCCTCCCAGACATATAATCAGCTGAAAGAAAAGACGATCGGACATGAATTGTGATAACCTTTTTGATAAAACAATAACAGGTTTATAGCAAGCTTTGAAGAAATCGTACAAGTCAATCAATTATAGTTTAAAACTATCTGTGTGCCTGCGGCTGCGCTCACGTTTCGTATATTCTTTACTGCGTTTTAATGTTTATAAACTGAACCCTAATTACTTTCCTAAAAAAAATTAAGTACTAAAAAAAGTAAAAATATTTCTTATAACTTATAGCACTTGCTCGTAAAACTGTGCATTGCATCGGATATTTTATGAGTTTTATTTTTTTTACGCGGAACCCTTGAATTACGCGTTACGTAAAATTGTTTTATTCCTTCAAAACGGTCGCCTAGAGCTTTTTTTCTCACGAATTTTTTTTAAATATTTTTTTCTCAACATTTCAAATGAAAGGAGCACTTGAAATTTTTTTTACTTACAAAATTCTTATTTGTTTTACAGGATAGTGAATATATATATATATATATATATATATATATTTTAATTGCAAATGTAAAGCAATAAAATAAAAATATTTATCAACAGATGTGTGAGGACAGGTTTTCTCATCACTCCAGTAAAGCAGATAACCTAAAAATACTGCACTTTGGATGTTATACTTCAGTCTTATGCATTTAAAGAACAATGGTGAATATTGAAAAAATGTGTTAAGGACAGGGCCAAGTCAGGAAAAGGACGTTATTAAATGTATGATTAGCAGTAAAAATTATTAGAACAAAAAAAAAAAAATTAGAAATCTTTTCTTTTTAAAAACAAAACCTTTCAAATGTTAATAAATCTTTTTAATGTGATTAAAACAATAACATAGGTATATTAGAAGAAACTTTCCACTACTATATGCCAAATAATTGTGACTCCCAGGAAAAATAGTCACTTGGTGGTGGTTACGAAATGTTTTACTAGGGGGGGAGGGGTGGGGGTAAAGAAAAAGGTTACAGCGAGTTACATAAGGGGAGAGGTGTCAAAAATCTCCGAAAATTGCGCTACGTAATATTTGAACACTCCCTTTGAGCGAGGGGCGCTCAGTATGGGGTTTTATCAAACGGATACATCAACAGTAGATGTATTAAAGTTCAAAAACTCAAGTTTTTTATTGAATTATGTCTGTCAAAATATTACAATGTTAACATATTATTTTTTTTAAAAGTCAATAAGACTTAATAAACTTGTATCCTGAAAAAAAAAACTCTTTTTTATTATGTATCATTTTGTGAAAACACTCCTCAATTACAATAGAAACAATAATTAAGGTGTCAAAGCTTACTTATAATTATAATTGTTGTTACATATCTGGTGTTTCATAATTATCCTCATATTTAGAGCACATGTTTTATTAACATTCCATAGAATTGAAATTATTACACTAATATGCTTTTAAGTACTTATTGTTACTACCTATTTGCATATGTGACCACATTCTTATTGCTTATCAGTTATAACAAGAATTTATTTATTATTTTATGACCAATAATAGTAGTAGTTGAAACATGGTAAATATTTGAATAAGTACATATGGATAACATAGTTATATTTAAATATTATTAAGGTAATGCCCCATAAGTTAGCTTGTAATTTGAGAACCACCAAAAAAATCTAACCAACATGTACATTGTCAGCATGTGTTTATTTCATGTTATCTATACTAATAAATAAAATTGAAGTGTCTGTTTGTGATATTTACTAAATACATATATATATATATATATATATATATATATATATATATATATATATATATATATATATATATATGATGATACAAAAAAAACACAATTTTTCTCTGTCTGTATGCTCCCGCTAATCTCCAGAATGGCTGGACAACTATTTTATAAAAATCTGAAGTAGCCTAGGCTACGTTCACTTTAAGAAAATAATCGTAAAAAAAAAAATGACTCATGATAGTTCGAATAAAATCAGTTTCTATGCAGTTTTACTGGAAGGTGTTTGAATTTGTGAGAACTATATTTTTGTTAGTACCAAAGTACTAGTATCAAAAAAGTGCTTCAATTTATGACAAATATTTTTGCTTTCTTCTAGTACCAAAATGTTTATACGAAAATAATTAGGGTGTCGTGTAAACTGATTAAAACTCATGAAAGAATACGATTCAATGGACAGCAGCAAACATCATTTTCCAATGATTATTAAAAACTATATTACACAGTGAAGAAAACATGAAAACCAGTCAGAGCCACGGGCAGAGCTAGTTTACAATAAAATGAAAAAATAAACACCATACGTTACATTGTTAATATAATAACATAATAATGATACCATAAAGTGTTCAATTCGTACCTTTAGGTTATAATTCAAATTTGGCGAGCATAGTGAAAATAAATTTTGCGGAAAAAACAAACTATGAAACACCACTGGAAAAAGAATTGGCAAATGAAAATATATTAGGGAAGGGCAACTATAGATATATCAAAAGGTGATTTTTTTTTTAGAAAATTATCGATAAATATAGTTCATGTTAAATTTCCGAAATGTCGAGAATTGATATTAATTTCCGTATATCAAATTCGATATAATTTAAAGGCTTTATTACATTTTAAAATAATTATTATGTATTTTCCTTGTAATTGTAATATTTTTGTCCGCTTTATGTAAGTACAAATTAGTATAAACTAAAGCACGTGAGTTTTTGTGTAAGTGCTGCCTCTATCTCAAAAATGGCTTTATTCTGAACGTAAATATGTGGAGTAGCATTTTGCTAATAATATATGTATTTAAATATTATTAGTAAAATGCCACTACGCATAGTTTTATAAATAAGTAAAACTGCCAAACATATGTTAATTTTTTTCGTGTTCGAGTATTAGGACTATTTTATCAGGTAATAGAGTTTTAAGTTAAAAATATCGATATGCCGAAATATCAATATTTTTTACTCTGCATGTATTGATATTGTTTGAATTTATCATTACGATTTACATAGATATATTTTTTACATTTGCGCATCTCTATAATGTATTTTATCATTTATGTTTTATGCCATTATTCTTCTTCTTCTTGAATAATTATAAAATTTCTGTTATTATTGATCTATGATGCCAATCTACGGTTGACATACACAATTCTGCCAGCACAATGTGATAATTTATCTTTTTAATCTTGTGTCAAAATTTCTAAGCTCCAGCAAAACGGGTGGCTATGTAGTATCCCTCTTAGTAATCTGTGGGGCTGCTCATCTTTCTTGAACATGTAGTTTTCATGGCACCTCAGATTGACCAGCTTCGCGTCACTATTTCTAATATACTTCACCTTTGTACAATAAGGTCAGTAACTAATAGGTATGACAATCTAAGATCAATTAATAAGAGAATCAATCTGTAGAATCAAAATATCGATTCTTTTAATTTATAAACTTGAAGTATTTCACTATATTATTATGGTAGTGAAAATTATGGTGGCATTTTATGTGATATACAATTATGTGATTTTAGTCTTAGTGCATATACTTCATATTAAATAGAATGACATGGAGCATGACTTCTGAGATCTCCCAACCCCTTTTTTGGAAGGAGAGCTTTAACAAACACTAGATTGTCGGAATGATCTAGTACATTTGCCTTATCCGTATAAAGGAATAAATACCATTAACAGTTTTGATGGGTTCTCAGTCTGTCATGTAGCATTTAGTTTTTTTAGTTCATTAAACTTGTATTTTGACTCTATATCATCACATATTGGTGGCGTTTTGTGGAAACTAGTTTGATAATTGATAATATACAAGTTGAGTTTAATATGGAAAATAACGTGTAACATTTATTCTGAGGTGCCGATAAAGCTCCATGGAAAGTTCGAGCAGGATGGGTCACCGTTATGCTGGAGCTTGTTAACGCTGATACAATATTGAAAATACATCTTACCAGCATGACACTAGCACAAACTGTTTGGACACAAGTTGCCATTATGTGAGAACAAGATAAAATTAAATTAAAAAAATTATAACACATATTGTTTGGCTGCATGGTCTCTGTACCTTTGCCTATTCCTTAGTAAGGAATGAACAGAACAAAAAAAAAGGAGTAAATATTTTGATATGATATTTTATTTCACAGACTTTTCTTATCAATGAGGATAATAATTACCTATTTAGAATAGATTGGCAGTGTTGTGTTATTCACATTAATAAATTCTAGTCAGTGATGTGTGCAATAAAATATTAATTACAGTGGTATAGTATAATTTTCCAGTAAGTATTTAAGATGATTCACTTTATTCTAAACAATATACAAACTGTGTGATCTTTATAGATGATTTTAATAATTGAATAGAATCTGCTGTTTTTATAATCAGGATTTGACCATTATTATATCGTTATATTACAATGTGGCTAATGATGATAAAATTCAAAACTTAGAAGACCTAATCTATAGATATGTGGTGCCAGATTTCCAATTTAGTATTTTCATGGTTAGTATTAGGAAATATTCTATCACCATACTGAGGTTTTCAAAACAATGTTATCTTTCAGAGAAAGGTCTAGCTTATTGTCAGTTTAGTAGCATGTCACTTTTAATGCAGTATTTTTTTATTTTATTTATTTAAATTAAACTATCTGCAGCCTCTGGGTCCGCACCTTTTAATGCAGTATTTGAATGCTCCCAATGAGCCAATACCACTTTATAATAAATGTAATTATTATAAAACTAAACTGTCATAAGAATACATTATCCATTCCTGTAGAATTACCTATAAGAAACCCTTTAATGGGGACTGAATTTCTATTGACATTTAATTCCATGTTTTATTCTAATTTGTTATTTTAAAATACCGTGTGTGCCGTGTGGTGCCGGCTAAAAATAGTCCTTCCCATATCTTTCCGTGGGTGTTGTAAAAGGGGACTAAGGGATAAAAATCAATGAATGGGCAGTAGCATCCTTTGAGTATCACAAACACCTACTGTGATCACCAACCTAGCTGCCAAGCGTAGCAATTATGGCAATGCCCCTCATTGGGGGAGACCTATGTCCAAAAGTGGATGTCTTATGCTTGAATGGATGGATTATAAAATATACCATTTTTACAAGTTTTTACATTTCTTATCAAATTACTCATTCATGACAAATATTTCATATTTACCTAAAAAAATATTATCTATTTGGTATTTTAATTACAAATGTAAATCTTATCTAATCTTAATCATAATTTAACATAGGATTGATTTAGTTGATTTTTGTATTTACAGTATATAATAACAAAAATGGAGGAAGATACTGAAATGGAACCTAGACCGGCAAGTGCACGACGTACTTACACAGCTAGAAATAGTGCAGCCCGTCAAATTGCTGTCAATTTTATGCCGTCACGCAAGAATCCTTACAGTAATGCAATCACTCATTCTAGTGTCTCTATTAAAAAAAAAAACATAAGCTCACGCCTGTTTTTCCCGAAGGGTTAGGCAGAGGTGAAATAGCGTACTACACCACCCACATTTCGCCGAGCTTAGTTCCGTCCCAGATGTGACAGGGGGCGAGCCTGTCGCCATATCGGGCACAAATACCAAACTCCGGGATGATATTGAGTAGAAAAACCTAATACCACTTGACCCGACCCGAGGATCGAACCCGAGACCTCAGAACGGAAGTCGCACCGTAATACAACTGCGCCACCGAGGCAAACTATTAAACTGTACATATAGCACACCTTTATAAAAAACGGACTCAAGTCAGAAATTACTAACTTAAACATTTAAACTATGATATATCATGTTCAAGAAGTTCAAATTTGTTTTTATTAATCTATAAGATAATGAGGAAAATGCAAAGGTTCAGACTTCTTACAATTTTATCCTGTCCATATTCTAAAAACTTCATTTATCCAGTTAAAGTCACTTTTATTGTGAAGGTGTGATATGCATACTATTAGCAATGAAACTATTTTGTGCTGACTTTTTCAAATAGATTATGGATTTTAACACTATTGGAAGTGACCTTGAAATATGTTTTTTAATCTACAATGAGCTTAGGCTTTCATTTAATGTAGTTAGACAATAGACAATCTTATTGACATTTAATTTTGTAGTACCCATTTAGTAAATCTATCGTTAAGAACACATTTGTTTGTTCAGACAGTTGTACTTAAGAACTTGGATTGTCATCTTTTTTTTTATGTTACCACCATTGCAAAGTACATTGTTAATGGAATGAGAAGGATTGAAAATGTATTATAGACTAATTTCTTTCTTTAACTTTCTTTGTAATTGTGTTAAAGAATTCAAAAAGTTCATTCATTGATTCACTCATGATGATGTCATCGACATGGTCTAAAACTTATCATAGTGATTTGGTTCAGAGCATATTGTTTTGGGATCAGCCACAACAACTGTCAGTGTGGTATGATTACGATGACAGCAATAGTTGATACTTTTGACAGTTGCAATCTTGGGTTGCGAAATACCAGTCCTATCTTATATCAGACTTTAGATGAACTGTGTCTTATTATAGATACTTTACGTCTAAGGCGGAATAACTCGGAGCATAATGCGCTACTCGACGAGGAAGGTGAGACTGTGGATACAATTGATGCAGTAGATAAGCAGGCTAACATTATTGTCCACGAAATGGAACAACACCAACAACTCATGGAAGATAGTCCTGACGCTGAAGAACTAAGGCGGTGAGCTCAATTTACATAAAAGTTTGTTTTGACCTATGAAGTAATGAAGTGATTAACTTACTTTGAACTAACATGATGTGTGTATACAACCTTTTGAAAGCTTTTTAGTTATAAAGAGTGTGCTAAAAATCTTATCTTTTTCTTTATCTTCTTATAATTCCTTTCAGTATGTCAGTAAAGTATACTATAAATATCAATTCTGGTTTTAAATATTATAAAACTTATTTTGTTTTGCAAACACTTTGTAAAATTATAAATGTATACTAAAAAATAAAATTGAAGTGTCTGTTTGTAATGTCAAAATAACAATAGATTACTAAATACTTATGAATTTATACACGACACCTATAATCAAAAATATAATTTTTAAAATTTTTGTCTGTCTCTCTGTTTGTTCCGGGTAAACTCCGAAACGGCTGGACCGATTTTAACAGGACGTGAATAAATATCATATATATTTATGAATAATTTTTTGTTAGTCGGAAAGGGACGTTTAACTCAAAATTAATTTTCAGAGAAGCACTGCGTGAACTGCCCCAAGGTTTGACCATGAAGAGAAACGTGCGCGCCAAGCTGTCAGCATCAGTTAGCCTCAAATCCAAGAGGCGACCTATATCCATGATGAAGAGGCTCAAGTACAGGATTAGTTTCCGCTGGAAAAGGGTAAATTTGTCAACTTTTAAGTGAACACTGTCTAACACTGAATTATGTCTTCTGTCTATGTTGTCCCAACTCCTATAAAAATCGGTGACTACGTCTGAAATACCGCAGTGTTTCAAGACGAGAGTCTTCGACCAGTGTGTGTTGCCAGTGATGGCATATAGCACTGAGACTTGGTCCCTTTTAATAGGCCTAATAAGGAAGCTCAAAGGGCAAGGGAGAGGGTTATGCTTGGAGTTCCACTGCGTCATCGAATCAGGAATGAGGAGATCCGCAGAAGAACTAAAGTTACCGACATTGCCCGAAGAATTGGTAAACTTAAGTGGCATCGGGCTGGGCACATCGCACTTAGAACCTGGTGAAGGTCACGGGAATCTGCTGGATGCAGATGGCGCAAGACCGATCGTCGTGGCGATCTTAGAGGGAGACCTATGTCCAGTAGTGGACGTCTTTTGGTTGAACGGATGGATGTAACGCTAAGAAAACTTTCCACTAACTTGTTGAGTCAATTTCTCTTTTTCAGACTAAGGATCGTATACGAGACTTGGTGTTTTCCATTGAACTATGGTATGAAGCCATAAGGAATATTGAGGGTCACTTTGGATCAGCCGTTGGCTCCTACTTCTACCTTCTCAGGTGGATGTTTGCATTGGATTTATCGCTGTTGGTGCTTCTTGTGGCCTTCCTCATACTGCCTCAGTCTCTCCATCGAACAAATTCAACTGAACTACCGGACAGGAGTTTCATGGACTTTATAAGTGGAACAGTAAGTCACATACATACCAAATTTATTTACATACTAGTTTCTGTTGTTATGTTGCATAGATTTTTGGGAGATAGCTATGCCCAACAGTGGACATCTTTCGGTTGAATAGATGGATATGTTTGTGTGTCCATAGCTGTAGATATCAGAGCGTTTTGAGAAATCTAAAATGTTATTTATGCCGTCATTCCTTTTTATTTATTCAATTTTACAATTAACAGAGGACATTATAATATTATCGTGACCATTTATAGTCTATGAATCCCATTTGTAAAGTGCACTGGAATAACAGTATTTCCTAGTTTAGCTTTTTTTTTCTGAGCTCTGATGATGAGAATTATTTACATTCGGCATCATCATCATCATGCCGGTCTACATCCACCAGCTTGGCTAAAGCTGAAGCTATAGTCTAGGTAGCTCCGGGTATACAGTTGCTGGCTCTGGACATGTGACTCGTTATAACGGTTCACCGTGACGGGGTCTTATCAAATGTATGGTGGTCAAAGCCCTACTACAGTATTAAAGTAGCAGTTCTATGCTTTATGCTGTAGGATAAACAGTTGATTTTTTTTTAAGAGCCGACTTTTTGATCCGTAGTTAAAGTTACTATATCCATTTGTCAATTTTACTATTACTATTACACAAATCAATGGTTATAATCACAATGCGTTTTTTGATGACAAAATCTACTATGGTTAAATTTAGCAATAGTGATTTATGTTGCCAGTGAAATGAACTGTATAATAGTATACTTTTAAATCCGGTAATTTTTTTTGTATGATCATTCCGAGTAAAATGTGTCGGGGTCCATAATTCGAGTTGTCGAACAAACATTACAAAAAACAAACGGTCGAGCTACTCTCGAACATCTGTGCCCATTATTATTTCTTGTGATAGTTCTGTAATGATATTAGCCTTTTTTATTTCGTCTTGTCTAAAATATTATTGGATTTTATAATTTAATTCTTGAATTTAAAATATTTTACAAGCCAAATAGATATTTCTACGTACTTGATATACTATACATAATGGAATACTGAATTCTTATGAAAAACAAAATTCATAAACAAAAATATTACGAAAAATATAATAAATAGCAATATGTTGTAATTATTTAACAAATTATTTTATATATTATAAATTAATCTTATATAATGAAATTTCAAATTATCTACTTCAAAAGCAATGAAACAGCTGTTCGCGCCATTAACCATCCGCCATCTTGCTAACCCGACTGAGCTGAATGGTTAAATTTTTTAACAAATAGTCACATTTTTGACAAATGGTTAGCTTAACTATGTTTCAAAAAACGCATCAGGGCATTATTTTAACCATTTGTTACAAATCTGACCATTTCTCGAGTTGACTACGGATAAAAAAATTGAATAATCGATATTCTAGTATCTCTGGTTTTCATTATCAGGGTTGGCTACAAGATTCGTTGCTATTCTATGGGCATTACAGTCCTGGTGACATTACTGCTGGCCCGCTCACCTATAACATGCCCTTTGCATACTTTTTCACCATGGTTTGCCTGTACCTCATGATGTTTGTTGTACTGTGTTACAGGTAAGGCCTTTTTACCGATTAAGGACTCCGCCCACTAGACCATATCATACCATGATCGTGCTATGAACGTATTGAGCACGTAAAAAAACACGACACTTGCCACCATGCCCACTGCAAGGTATCGGCCGCGTTCTATGCCCGTATCATACGCGTACATAACGGGTTTCGTGCCCGTTTCAGCGCGTTCCTATTCAATGACGTGATATAATATATGGTAGCGCGTGTTCTATATGTGACATGCTATGATACGGTCTAGGGGGTAGATTCCTTTAGGGTGAGCATCTAAATCTATACTTCTATACTAATAAATAAAATCGAAGTGTCTGTTTGTAATGTCATTTTTTTTTTTACTAAATATATATGAATGTATATACGATACCAATACGAAAAATATTAAGTAAATTTTACTTGATCTATCCTATTAAGGGTATAAGTAAGGGTGTCTGAATAGCTCCCACCCTTAAGTTGGAAAATGTATCGCCAAGCACTTTGGGTCTGTTCCAGAAGCATGACTTGAAAGTCAGTCTCCAATTTATTAGGCACAGTTATTAAAGCAATTTTGGTCTCTCATACAGTATAGTCCTTGTTTTTATTTCATTAGCTTGTTGTATATGTCTCAATATTAATTAATTTTTGTGGTGTTTTTTCGTGATATAATTTGGTTATTTTGCACATTTGAAGTGTATTGAAGCGTAAATTCCTATATCTTAGAACGATTCCTTTGGAAAAAACTTTAACAAAATGCCGCCAATTTATTGGAGCACCGAAGATTAGTTATTTAATACAAAATCGAGTCTAAATAACTCTTGTTTGTAAACACGTGAATATGTAATTTTAAGGGAATAAATATAAGGCTTAATAACACAGGGGCAGATAAGAATCATGATATTGTTAGGGTGATAACGGGGAACTGCCTCTGTGGCGCAGTTGTATTACGGTGCGACTGCCGTTCTGAGGTCTCGGGTTCGATCCCTGGGTCGTGTCAAGTCGTATTGGGTTTTTCTACTCAACATCATCCCGGAGTTTGGAATTTGTGTCCGATATGGCGACAGGCTCACCCCCTGTCACTAAGCTGAGAAATGTGGGTGGTGTAGTTCGCTACATCACCTCTGCCTAACCCTTCGGGGATAACAGGCGTGAGCTTATGTTATGTTATGTTATGATAAAGGGGAATATGTTTAATGTTAAATGTATTTCTTACATCGTCTCTTTATAAATTGCAATTCATGGTTATATCTCCGGTAGAACCGCGTACTCGTACCGTAGGAATTTCATAGACATATCGGGTGGTCTAAGTCACGTGTTCGCCAACAAAGTGTTCTGCGGCTGGGACTTTGGGATCGTGTCCCAGCACGCCGCCGCCCTCACAGCTAACAGCATCTACAATGAATTCAAGGTACGTACAGTTCCCTATTTATGAATTTATTTTATTTTACAGGGTTATTTCACATGATTTCTACAGAATATCAACTGAAAAACATCTTGTTGTAACATTTATATCTATATATATACTAATAGTAAAATTGTAAATTTCACGTGTCTGTACGTTTCTGATTTTTGTGAAAAGAATTATTGCAAGGGGTTAAAAATAGGTAATTAGACACATTTCTATCATTTTTAGAAATGTTTGTCTGTGCAGGCATCAATTAGAAAGTACCAGGTTCATTTTAAAAAATTGAAAAGATAATTATAAAGCATATTCCGGGATAACATCAAAACTTTATTTCATTAAAATCGGTCAACTCTATCAAAAGTTGTAGTAGTTTGAATGACACGCGGCGACCGAAGACTTCAATATAATGCTGCGGCGACTTTAGTATGAAAGAACAGTTTGTAAGTAAATGCGATTTAGTCTTATTCGAGAACAAAAAAAAATGAATTGATAAGTAATTAATCTCTAAGACGTAAGAAATGAGGAAACAATATTTTGATATTTTTATATATATCTAGGAATTATAGGTGTTATATGAAGAGTTTCGCTCTTGGGATTCATTTTCAGCAACAGTCAACAGATACAATTAATGGTAACAATAAAAAACGATTTATAAGACTAAACACAAACAATGACAAACTTTCAAGAACGAGCGCGAAAACTACAAAACAAACCAATTGTCAAAATACAGCATGGTAAAATAATAAACGTGACATGCGTTTCGTTAACGCATAGTTTTTGTAAATTGTCCATAAGATTTATTCGAATTCTCGTTTAACTGCAACTCAAGCGAGAAACGAAACGTCAAGGACTACTTTACCGACCGTTAAAAACACATTTAGCTAAATTGATAATTGAAACAGGTGGTACAAGACAACGCTAAATGCATTTAATTTTAAAAAATTTAGAGCGTTAACATGTTTAGTTAAATAATTTTGAAACATTTTTAAATCATATTTGGTACAAGCCGCCCTTAATTATGATATCAGTAGATGTAAATATGGCGCGGAACAAAATATTATTTCGTTCTAACTATAATTGGACGGTTCAAGTTTTTGTTTATTTTTGACGAAATCGGGGACGAAGTGTTATGAATGGTGATTACTTAAGCAAATTATATATGTATTTCTAACGATTATTCATAGATTTTTTAATAATTTATTTTGTTCTGGAAGATTACAAGACATAGGTAACATATACATATAACAAAAGATTAACGGGACACAAAATCTACAGATTAGCGAATGAAGATTTTTTATTTACACGCTTGACATGATTTGGATGTTTGAGAAAAAAAAACTATGTACGGATTCAGAAGGTCGGTCACATTTTGTCTGTTTGTTCGAAATGACACAAAAAGTACTGACCTGATTTCGGTGAATTTTGGTATGAAAGACGGGTCGGGACGCCTGAATTCTTCGCGAGCGAAGTAGCGGGCACAGCTTGTATCAAATATGTCTAGAGTAGTTAGCGTGTGAAGACTTGAGTCTTCCATGATGTCTTTGTTTTATGATACAGAGTGTTATTTCGTTGCATATATATATGCATATATGAACCGCTACCAACCTAACAAAACTCCCAAATACGCGTAAAGAGGATCATTATTAAACAAACGCAGGAATAGAAGAAAAATAAATCATTCAATTCCAATAAAAAAATGTAATATTTATTTAAATTACGGTACCATTCGTTTTGAAGAACTAATGGTAAGGGGTTAAAACAGACAGGAATATTATCCTCTATGACAAACGTAGATATATGAGCCTTTGAGGGACAGATACTTCTCGATGTTTCCATGGGTTTGACTATAAAATACTGACAGTGGCAGATACGGAGATCCATCAAGGGCTATTACGCATTGTTTATTCCGGAGTTAAAAAAAATCTTTTTTTATCGTTTCTCCAGGAGTTGTTGAACGAACAAACCAAACGGCCGGTGAAGATGTCGTTCTGCATGAAGTTGGGCCAATATTTGACAAACGTCTTGGTGACAATTATCGTGCTGGCGTGCATTGGTGGCGTTGAATTCGGCCTCTGGTATTTACTGGTGGTGGAGTCCAGCGTGACTCGGTGGGAACTGGTCATCTCCTTGGTGGTGACCCTCGTGGTCGCTTTCTGTCCCCTCATCTTTCATTTGCTATGCAAGTAAGTCATACATTTCACTAATGATCGATATATTTACTGGCCGTTTATATCATGAATTGAAAAAAAAATGGCCCTCAAAAATTCGATAACAGTGTAATGGTCCTATTTTGATTGTTGTATTACTTTATTTTGTTTCCCTTAGCTTTTTCGTTTTTGAAGTAAAAACTTCTTAAGCATCGTGATTTGAAAGTCGATGAAACGAAAAAGCGACAGTGCGTTTCTGATTTATGTCGGATTTGTTCAACAAATTTTTGAGAACGTGGTTGTCTAACCACCGGGCTCGGTGGACTAACCCGCGAGTCTCATAGACGGTACGACTGAAAGGTCGGAGGTTCATACCCAGGGTGGGTAACACACTCCTATTTTTTAGGCTGGAGTATTATAGACCTCGTACAGCGCTCTATGTGACGCTGGCCAGGACCTGGCTGCTGGACATCGGGACACTCATGCTGCTTTTCATCTTCTGGTCGAGATCTGAACTAGATGTAAGTTTGTTCAAACTGTGGTAAAAAAAAAACGAGCTATTAAAATCTATAATCGGTTCGACATCTTAATCTATGTGCTTTTAGAAATGTTTATTATGTTTAGCATTTGACTATAAATGCCTCGGTGGCGCAGTTGTATTACGGTGCGACTGCCGTTCTGAGGTCTCGGGTTCGATCCCCGGGTCGGGTCGAGTGGTATGGGGTTTTTTACTCAGTATCATCCCGGAGTTTGGAATTTGTGCCCGATATGGCGACAGGCTCGCCCCCTGTCACATCTGGGACGGAACTAAGCTCGGCGAAATGTGAGTGGTGTAGTTTCGCTACTTCACCTCTGCCTAACCCTTCAGGGATAACAGGCGTGAGCTTATGTTTATGTTATGTTGACTACAATCTTAACACAAAGTGAAGTGTCTTAAGTTAACAACTTGATTTACAGTGCTGCTGCCACAATAGACATATAGATGCCTAGCTGTGTGCCCGCGGCTTCGTCTGCGTTTCATATGCGTTTTACTTTTTTTTTTGTACAGAACCCTAATCTTTCGTACTAAGATAAAGTAAAAATATTTCTCATAAATTCAAACACTTGCCCGTAAAACTATCCATTGAATCGGGTTTTATTCAATTGTTTTTGAAAGTTTTAATTTTTTACGCGGAACCCTTAATATTTTAGAAAATAAAAAGTACCCAAAGTTACGCGGAGTATCTTTCTGCTATCTACCAAAAGAAGTCCCCTCACAATCGGTCTAGCCGTAGCAGGACGGACAAAAAATATAAAAATTGTATTTTCGGTATACGTATCGTTTTTCATAACAATTTAGTAAAAAAAAAATTTGATATAACAAACAGACATTTAAATTTTATTTATTATACAGATTAGCGATTGGTTTTTAAAGTCGAGGGTGGTAGCTAACTATATGGTTTTAAAAAAATGCACCAACAGGAAATTTAACCATTACCAAGCAGAAAATATCCCACCGCCACAAATAAAAACTTTCTACGACCATACATAAATTGTCCTATTAACAAGCAGAAGATGTCCTACTAACAAGCAAAAAATGTGCTAGCAACAAGCAGAAAATGTCCCACCGCCACAAATAAAAACTTTCTACGACCATACATAAATTGTCCTATTAACAAGCAGAAGATGTCCTACTAACAAGCAAAAAATGTGCTAGCAACAAGCAGAAAATGTCCCACCGCCACAAATAAAAACTTTCTACGACCATACATAAATTGTCCTATTAACAAGCAGAAGATGTCCTACTAACAAGCAAAAAATGTGCTAGCAACAAGCAGAAAATGTCCCACCGCCACAAATAAAAACTTTCTACGACCATACATAAATTGTCCTATTAACAAGCAGAAGATGTCCTACTAACAAGCAAAAAATGTGCTAGCAACAAGCAGAAAATGTCCCACCGCCACAAATAAAAAACTTTCTACGACCATACATAAATTGTCACATTAACAAGCAGAAGATGTCCTACTAACAAGCAAAAAATGTGCTAGCAACAAGCAGAAAATGTCCCACCGCCACAAATAAAAACTTTCTACGACCATACATAAATTGTCCTATTAACAAGCAGAAGATGTCCTACTAACAAGCAAAAAATGTGCTAGCAACAAGCAGAAAATGTCCTACCACAACAAAAAAAGGTTTCTACGTCCGTGCATAAAAAGCAGGAAATGTCCTGCCGCCACAAAAAAAAAAAAAACGTTCGACGTCCATACATAATTTGTCCTACCGCCACAAAAAAAAGCTTTCTACGACCGTACATAAATTGTTCTACCAACGAGCTGAAAATGTTCTCTACCCTCATATAGTAAATGACCTAGCATTATGCAGAAAATTTCCTACCTTTATTTTTTTTTTGTTTATTTTGTTTTTGTTTTGTTGCTTTTCTAATACTTCCAGTGTTGGGAAACACGTTTCGGTCAGGAGATGTACCGTCTCGTGTTACTAGACGCCGTCATATCATTACTAGTGTTGCCGGCCGTTGAGTTTATTAGAGCTTTGATTTATAAGTAAGTTTTGTTTTTTTTTTGTGTTCTTTTATGTTTAACCTTTATTTTAATATTTTTATCTTTTGTTATTAATTTCAAATATGTTTTCTTATTGCAATTTTTATGCTAAACAGTACTTGAAGGTAGTACCTTTTGGTATTAAGAAGGTACTTCAGTTAGAGAAACTTCTCTTACAGTGATCCGCTTCGGTGCGTCATACTGCGAGATCTTCTAGTGTAAAAAGACTTATTTATTTATTTATTCATTCATTCATTCAATCATTCATTTATTTATTTATTTATTTTTTTTTATTTATTTATTTATTCATTTATTTATTTATTCATTTATTTATTTATTTATTCATTCATTCATTTATTTATTTATTTATTTATTTATTCATTCATTCATTCATTCATTCATTCATTCATTATTATACCAACAAAGTGAACATCAACATAATTTATAAGTAACATTGGCATTACAGGCGCGCTAGATGCCACCTCAATTATAGGCACAAATCACAAGCTCAAAACATCAGCTCATGTAAACAATTTATTATATAAATTATATGATAAAAAAAAAGAAATTACATAACAACAAAAAATAAAAAAAATAGTAGGTATAATGCTATAAGTTACCTCATGCATATAATAATTGAGTAATAAATCACCAGTAAAAAAAAAATACAAAATCGAGAGCAAAACAGTAAAAATATATAATAATTAACAGTAAGGAGCGATTAAGTCATAGCTGCTATTTTCAATTTAAGATTTAACTTAAAACTATGAAGACTATTTGAAAATATGTCTAAATGATGTAATTTACGATGTCCATCGGATCCGTTTCTCTCTTTTCGGTTAAACTCAGTGTCACTAAATGCATTGTAACTATTGATCATCCTATTAATAGGCGAGTACAATCCCAGATTCGTTCGGGCATCGATCCTTACAAACGTAGTGAGTCCCGGGAACCTACTAGGTTAGGTTTAGTTTAATTTACTTAAAAGATAGGGAGTGTCCGATAAGTTGTTAATTAATTTGAACAAATACATACCGTCTAGTAATTTTCTACGATGATGGAGAGATGATAGCTGAAAATGGCGTAGGTGACCATCATAAGACGGCAATTACCTTACTTACTTACATTACCTACCGTTGTTATGATCATGACTAGATTACGACAGACAAATGTTTTCTTAGCCCTTGCTCTATGTCCAGTAGTGGACATTTTGCGGTTGTCAAGATGAATGAGGTTTGCTGGAAACCAACTCGTGGGTCGTAGGGTCTATAGTCGGATAGACGGTGAATCACTTAGTGGTTAAAGCGAAGGTGCCGGTTGCAGAATAAATCCGAAGACATCAGCGCCAGAGTTCAATATCGCGTACAACTCTCTAACTCTGATATACAACCAAGCGGTGCTCTGGTTCGGTATGCTGTTCTCGCCACTGCTGGTGGTCGCCGTCACGGCGAAACTCCTCCTACTGTTCTATGTGAAGAGAGAGTGCGCCCTGAGAGCTTGCCAACCGGCCAGAAAGGTGAATTACGTTAAAACAAAAAAAAAAAAATTCTTCAAATCGGTGGCTTTTTGCTGAATTTTGGAATTTTTGCAAAATCATAGAAAATGCATGTCAACGGTTGAACGGAGCCTTAGTAAAACGAAAACAAAAAAACTTAAATTTAATTCACTTCACTCGTCCGAATTATGTAAAATGCCACAAATATTACGAACACAGTTTACGATCAATAAACGTTAATTTGTGAATAAATCTAAGATAATAAAACATGACAGTTTAAAAAAAAACTTTTTTAATGCATTCCGTTGCAGGTGTGGAGAGCTGCACAAACACAAACCGTTATATATATGTTGATAACTTTATCGTTGTTTGCGACACTGTTTGGCGTCGGCTCTATTTTCTTTAGGTGAATAATAAAAATTTCTTAATTTATTGAAGTATGTGCAATACGGGCAGGGGGGAGGGGGGAGGGAAGGAATATTTCAATCCATACCTGAAGTTCAAATAAGAATATACCGTTAGGAGAAACTTGAATAAGCAAAAGATATTTTTGACATTTAGGTCCCGTACAATTAGTACAGTAGCGTCAGTGGGAGGTGAGCGGTGGAAGGGTCATCATCTCCCTACCCTTTTCCCATTTTTATTTGAGGTCGGCGCAACAACATGTCTTCCTCTTCCATTCCTCTCTATTTGTAGCGGTGGAAGAATGTTGGTTACATAAGCGATATATTATTTTGTTCAAAATTATGTCAATGCTTACGTAAATTGGGGAGGGTGTAACAGGTTTGCTTACTATTGCTGATGAGGGGGAAAGGTGGAAGTCAAAAATTACCAATATTTACTTTACGTAATATTTGAATAGCCCCCTGTATTTAAATCGATGCGATCGATTGAAGCGATGATTACGCAGCGGGTAGTGCGGCTGGATTCCACGTCAATGGACGCGGGTTCAAACCCATCCATAAAACTCTAAAATCAGCCTGAGCTTTCGGTGGAGGAAAACATCCTTTTTTGTTTTTTGCCGGGGGGAAATGCATATGCGGAGGGACGAACTCCGTGCCAGTGTGGGACTCACCCGGGCGAGAGTCGCCCGGAAATACCCACTAAAACCCCCCAGGGCCGTCCGCCGCATTTGGGATGGGAGCGATACGGGATTGCTAGGCATGCCACCGCGTCGCCCCCTGCGGCGAACCCACCGGGCCTCGTCCGTGCAATAGCCCAAGGAAAACATCATGAGGAAACCATAGCATGTTAGTAGGGCATTTTCTATTGATGCTCGCCTGGGTAGCTACCACCCTCAAGTTTGAAAACCTGAAATACCAATAGGTGTGTTCCGGCAGCATCACTTGAGAACCAGTGCCACAAGTCTTAGTGTGTGTTACCATCCTGGACCATATGGTCACTTAACATTAGCTGAGATTGTCAAAGCATTGAACTTATACCGTGTAAAAGAAAAATCGATTCTGTCTGATGTTTTTCGTTTACTAGGAGTTCCTCGCAAGTTTGCGGGCCGTTTCAGTCGTACGCGTATGTGTATGAGGTTATTAGCGAGGGTCTGCTGCGGCTTTCTGAGAACCAGACCGCGCGGCGAGCACTCACCTTCCTCACCAGGCCCGGGTTCATTGCCTTCCTGCTGCTCTTCCTCTGGTAGGTACATAGAATACACGATAACCCTTGACTCATACATACATTTCAGGATCTCATACAAGAACATCTGAACCGGAAACGTTATAAAACACGAAAGGAGACACATTAATTATTACCATCAGGGTTCGTTTGGTTTTTTTTTTTTTGATTAACGGATGTCAGTCATTACTTGCACCTTTAATGCTATTAATAATAGACTTTTTGATATATAACTGTTTATAAACTATACTTCCCCATACATACTAATAAATAAAATTGAAGAGTATGTTTGTAATGTCATTTTTTTTTACTAAATTTATGTGAATACTAAATTCTTTGTAATGGGTAATATCCGGAATGGCTGGAGCGATTTTGACGGGACTTTTTTTGGTAGATAGTTGAAGTTACTCCGGCTAACTTAGGGTACTTTTAACTTTCGAAAATAATAAGGGTTCGCTTAAAAAAATCATAACAATTTGAATAAAATTCGATTTAATGCACAGTTTTACGGGCAAGTGCTATTAGAATTGAATTTTTTTTAGGAAAATAATTAGGGTTCCGTATAAAAAAAATCAAAATGCAGTGAAGAATATGGAAAACGCGTGCGCAGCCGTTTACACACAGCTAGTTTTGAATATGTGCCCTTAATTGACGCAGCCAGGCAGCAGCACGCATCACATTCATATCTATTTCTCTGCTGCTTTAACCAAAGATGCTTGGTGATATTTCAAAGTCTGATGGGGTTAAACGCAGACTTTCCCCTCGAAATGCCACCATATCTTGTAGTCCAGTAGCGGGTTTAAATCTGGACTAGAAGAGGACCAGTCTTCATGCCCGACGGTGTCAAGTCCACGGGCGGTTGGCCAGTTTTGCTTGCTTCGTGTCTTATGAGTTGGCATAGAGTCCTGCTCGCATATCCAGAGTCTGTATTTGGGAAAATTTGTTTGGGAAAAAGGTTCCGCTGTTTCTTAGGACGGTGTTTTGGTTTACAACAGCACTGGTTTTCACATCTTTTTCACAGAGAAACACTTCAGTTAAGCCTGAATATCAAAATCCGAGCCAAACTATGAACGAGGAGGGATAATGTTCTATGTGACGGAGCCCTCGGAATACACGTTCTCGCTTCTTCACTGCTATGGGCAATACACCTTGCCATTTTGTTTGTTTTCGTTCGAAAACATAATTCCGCAATAATTTTTTTTTCCCGGAGTAAAGCCGTAACAAACCCTGGGATCTATCCAGCCTAAGAAATAAATTTAGAAAGTATTATTTTCACGGAAATCGGCTCAGCCGTATTCGAGTTCACTTAATAGTATTAGATATAATTTTGTCTTATTTAATTCGTTAATTCAATTATAAATTTTAGATTGTTGACCACCTTGATATTTTTTTATTTTTCGTCTCCGTAACATTACGCATTGAAATTAAGACGCGCCTCTTAATAAGTTATAACTTTAAGGTTTAGTATTTTATTACTAAATAGATCAATATCATTCTGCGGCCCGCGATGTCACAAATATTTTTTGGTTCAAAACCGAGTTTACATATAGTTAGTGAATTAAATTGTTAAAAATGATTTCATAGGTTGTTATTGTAACGAAAAATATTACGGGGAATTCGCGTGAAAAGTGTGACGACCACTGATGTAAATTTTGTATTTGTCATGAATTTAATGATCTGGTGTTTGTCGCAGCGTGAGCGTATACTGTATGCGTGCACGCGCGCGAGCTCAGGAGTCCATGGTGGATCTCCTCCGGCACATGTTGGTGCTGCAGGCCAAGGATAAGGATTTCCTGCTGAACGCCATCTCCAAAGTCTCCAACGGAGGTAATATCTCCATCACTTGAACTGTTCCTCATCGGCTCGAAGGACCGAAAACGATCGAATTCTATTTTATTTTGGTAGTTTCGACTGAGATTAATTAGTATTGTATATGACTCAAATATACAGGTAGTGGGTTGGAACTAGGGTTGCCTACTTTGTAATATAATTATGTTTACTTGATACAGACATTTTAAATTAGATGTCAACTTTGTACCATACATTAATATGGTACAAACTACTTTTAGTGAAATTCCCAACTTTTCATTCTTCATCTAACTTCATTTGCACTAAACAAATAATTAAAGATAAAAAAAATGTAAATGTACGTAAGTTTCTTCGAGAAACAATGATAGGTTAATTATGGAAATAATTGTGCCTGGTGGTAAGCACAATGCCATCTAGAAACAACATCGGCGACCATCGACAGTTGGTCTCGAAACATATAAAACGGAAGCGAGAGACTTTAACAGTCACCATGTGTATGGTGTTCGCGTTCCGGACGGGAAAGGAAACCCTCGTTAAAATTAACGAAACTCTTTCAACATAATTTGAGATTGCAGGTCACAGAATACTGACCTCTTATAAAAAAAAAAAACATTACAGAGTGGATGTATAATCCAAAAGCGTTAGACGAAGGTCCCGACTCTCACACGTGGAAATACCTCCGAGAGGTCCGGAAACCCTCCAACTCTGGTTTCCACTTGGACTCGTCGCGAATCAGCCACAACAACGGGGAGGGAAGACCTCGCTCTTACAACGATAGGCCGACCTCGTATTATGTCGAGAGGAATGACGGAGACACTGACAGCTCGTTCAGCTGGCAGGGCTCCAACAATAACATCGCACACGTCGAGGGGGGAAACAAATGGCTTTAGGTCGTCTTCCCTTCCCCGCCCTAAAACCACGTGTACTTGTGTAGTAGTATCTTAAACACTTTCATAAATAATATTACCTCTAACGGGTATAATTTAATAATACGTATTTGACGAAAAAATAAGTACACGTGACATCTCACTGCACCCCCTTCCCCTTTTTGATATTTCGTGATTGTTTCTGAACCCTTTCCCTTACTCTCAAGCCTCAGCCGCTTCATAGGCGAATACTTGTTAAAATTAAAATAGGTAATCTTTGCCGTTCCTTTCATAAATCAATAGTGCGATAAGAAAAACTGGTCGAGGTTTTAACTTACAGAATATGTCTGTACGTAATTTGTAAGAAACAAGTAACAATTAAAACAGATAATAAAATATTTTTATCGAATTTGCTAATAACTATGTCGTAATATAAAAATTAAAGCTTTTTATTCTTTTTTATATTGCTATTTACATATACATTAGCGGGTAAGCCGTTGTGGATTGAGAGTAGAAGGAAAACCATTGGTTCGAAGGACCGAAATGTGAAAGGAAGTAAGATGGCCGCACGGAAACAATTACTTTCAATGAAATGTTTAAACTTTAAAAATCATACGAATTTCTTACGGACAGCAAAATATCTGCTCGTAAATAATACATAGTATTTATTTTGTCGAAATGGTTTTTTTTATATTTCTTCCATGAGTTTTGTGACAAAAAACAATAAAATCAAATGAAGTATTTAATATATTTAATTCAATCGTTTACGGTTATATATTAGCTAAATAATTATTATAAATCTTATACTTTAAAAATATTATTTTATTCTTTGTCGAGATAATAATTACGTATAAATAAAATATCAATACGAACATTGTATTTGGAAACGGAAGTAAGAAAACAAAGGCAGAGAGGATAATAAGGGTTACTCTTTCTATGTTTTACAAGTAAGGAGGCGTCCATAAATTACGTGAGGTGTTTAAGGGTTGGGGGGAGGGGGTCGAGTCAAATCTCATCTAATCTTACGTTGGAGAGAGGGGGGGGGGTCTCGGCAAACATCACGCAATTTTTTTTCTGATTGAAACAAAAAAAAAATACTATTTTGGTCCATTTAATCCAGATTGTACATGCTTAAGATTTAATCTTAAGCGTAATCGTAATACGATTAAGATCATTTACTAATTCTTTCGAAAGAAAATAATTTCATTCATACTTCAACGTTATACATACACTGACTGTCAAACCACCATATTTGTTTTATACCGAATAGCTCAATTTAATCTGAATTTACGGTACAGTGTAGCCCGTCCTTTGTTTTCGCGCCACTGTCAGCCGAACGTAAGAAACTCACATTTTGAAAAATCTCACGTGAGATTGGGGGGGTGGGGGAGGGGGTTGAATAAAATCTCACGACATCTCACCAGGGCGGGAGGGAGGGGCAGAAAAATAAAAATAAAACACCTCACGTAATTTATGGACGCCCCCTAAGTTGGTTGTATGAAGCATAATTGTATTTAATTAGTTATAAAACTTATACAAGATGTTAAAATAAGATATAGAAAACAATTTTTGAAGATTTAAAAAAATGTTAAACTATCTATAAAATTTGGAATTAAAATTATTGTTGTGTATTTTTTTATAGTTGTGTATTTCGGAAATGTATTTTTTATAGTCATTTTGCATAATTAAATTAAAAATTATATTTTTTCATATATAATTTGTTTTATTTATTATGTTATCCGGCGTTTGTCTTATGCATTTTTAGCTTTTTCAGAACTTTCCAATTATAAACCTTTTTCAGACTATTATGAGTCGTTTTTAAACGGTACACTTGCCAACAAAAACATTTCATTTTTATAAGGGAAAGGAATGGGGGAGGTACGGATTCAAAAATGGCTGTTGACTGTGCCCATCCAAACAAAAGAGGCCGTTCCATGCAGTTTCGTACATCACAGGACCTTACTAAACACTCATCATCATCTCCCTACCCTTTTCCCATTTTTATTTGGGGTCGGCGCAACATGTCTTCCTCTTCCATTCCTCTCTATTTGTTGTCATCTCCGCATTCACTCCTTTTCTACACATATCATCTTTCACACAGTCCGTCCATCTTTTCTTTGGTCTTCCCCTTCCCATGTAACCGTCCACATTCATATCCAATACCTTTCTTACAACATTCTCTTTCTCCCGGCGCATCTCATGTCCATACCAGGATAAACGACCGCCTCTTACTTACTTACTTACCGACCTTACTAAACACTGTGAATAAAATCTTAGCTTACAAAATCTCTGGTCATTTTTTGATCTGTGTAAATACATTTAGTTCGTATTGATGTTTGAAATCTAGAAGTTAGTGGATGTCTCGAAGTGGCTCAGGTTTAGGTGAAAATTAGTGAATAATTAAATAATAAAAAAAAAACAGGAAAATACGCAATATTGATATTCCAGTTCAGATTGGTTGGGAAAACACAGGAAGAAAGGGGATTAACTCTCGGTAGCTGGAGGGGTCAGAATAATAGGGTTTGTACGGTGGTCTTCGTTAGTGGACACAAATATAAAAGATAATTTATTAAATTTAAATCCTGATAAAGCCTTTATGTAATTCAAAATTCTACCACCGTTATGGAATACAACCCACTCATCGATAAAAACCATCAAGAAACTCGATCTAGGCTTTTACATGTTTTTATGGAATTATTTTCATAGTTGCAAAGTTTTCCACAGAGAAGGGTATCATTGCCAGATATCAAAATTCGAAAAGAGTTTCAAATTCGTCACAATAAAAATCTGAATAAATTGGAAAAAAGTCGCAGTACAGCTTTTGATAATATTAAATAGAGGGTGAGTTCTACGGAAGTCATGAAGACCACACAGGAAGCAGCTAGGGTGTCGTATTAATGAATATGTAGGCCATGTAAATTCGGCATCCACTATATAATAGTTGTTTTTATAATAATTGTTATGGATACAATATACAAATAAAAAAATTGGTGTATTTTGTTTGTAATAAAGTTTTAGATATATAATTTTGTCACCCGAATAAAATTTTTCGCTAGAGGTAAATATATATTGGTCGTGACCCAATCCAGCAAGACAGTTACACTAAAATAAATCATAAAAAGTATTGTTGTTAATAAAATATCATATGCAACGATAACTCCGTTTCATTATCTAATAAAAGTATAAAACACAGTGATGTCATGAAAAATAACCAAGACATTAATAATCTGTTGTTACTTAAAACTTATCTATGTATTGACCTTAATGTTAAATTAAGTGCAATGGTTTCTCATTACTTGTAAGAAAATTTATAATATAAATAAAGTAAGGAACTACTAAACTATTTCGGTTGAGCTATACCTTCAGGGTAAAATAGATCGGGCGACGCGGTGCTTGCGAAAGCCACCCCGTGTCGCCCCCATCCCAAATGCGGCGGACGGCCCCGGGGGGTTTTAGTGGATATTTCCGGGCGCTTCACGCCCGGGTGAGTCCCACACTGGCACGGAGTTCGTCCCTTCGTGCCCCCTTACCTATTGCATTGGGGGACTTCGGTCTCACTAATGCAATGGGTAAGGGTAGTGCGTAAATGCATTTCCCCCCGTCAAAAGGTTTGCATGACGAGTCACTTGAAACTCAATGCATCTCCAAAAATGATGTATTTCAATGAATTTTTATCTCTGTTACTTCACTGCACTTTAGAATACAAAATAACAACACTTTGCGTTGCGGAAGAAACCAGTCGTGTTTGTAAAATTGTCAGCGTATTTATCCGACACGTGCGAACCGAATATTGCCGTGACAGTATACCCTCGTGTCATAGACTGTCCCAAATACAACTCGTCCAAGATAGATCTCAAAATTAACACGAGAACACCTTGAAATGTATCCTCACTTTTATACGAGACCAAAAACTAGGGTGGATCTGTTAAAACATCTTGGAAATAGTCGGAATTACTGCGACAAAAAAATAAGTAACATAGACAAATATGGAAATAAAATGTAAACAAAGAATATAAGGGCAAAATAAGATCCCCGATAATGGTGATATATATTTTTTATTTGGTAACTAGCTATATACCTAAGGTTGCGCCCGCGCTTCAAATATTCTTCACTGTTCTTTTTTTTTTACGGACGCGAAATTATTTTTCTAAAAAAAAAATAGTTTCGTCGAAATCAGCCCAGCTGTTACGGAGATTATTCATTACAAACAGACCGACATTTTTTTTAATTGTATTTTTGTTATAGTTATCGTATCTATTTAGTAAAAAAAAAAAAATTTGACATTATAAACAGACACTTCAATTTTCAATGTAGAGTGTTCAATGTAGAGTGGCGTCAATGGTAGAAAAGTTGAAAGGTTCTCGTTTGTCGTGGTATGGACATGTTATGAGAAGAGAGGAAGCGCGTGTGGGTGAAATAGTAATGAATATGAATGTGGAAGGATGGAAAAGTAGAGGAAGGCCAAAGAAAGTGTGGATGGAGTGTGTAAGAAATGATATGAAAGAAAAAGGAGTGAATGAAGAGATAACGACTGATAGGGACGTATGGAAGAAGAAAACATACTGCGCCGACCCCAAGTGAGTTGGGAAAAGGCAGGAGAATGATTAGTATAGATAATCCGATGAGTTGCAAATATCATTTTTTATTAATCAAATCAAACACCTTTAACAGATTAAGGGCATTTACGGTTACGCGGGTATCTATCAAAATTTTAATTCGTAAAAATCCATTTCCTTATCCCTCAATCGAATCACAGAGTGAATTTATGCAACAGCAACTAAATATATTTGAGTTTCCGTTTGTCTTTAGTTTTAACAAAGTAATACACTAAACCAATAATATTGGAAAATAATGTCGGCTAGTGGGGACTCCGGACGGAAGCGAAAACTCAAATAATATAAGAGTGTTTGTTTTTTTTTTTAATTTTGTAATTAGTTTTAATATCGGAAATTTTATTTTGATAATTTATGAGTACGCTTTTACCTAATATTAGTTTGGTTTTTACGTTTATCGGCACCGCGAGCAACACAATTATATGTAGGAACATACTTTTGTTTATTTTATAAACGAAGTGAGATAAGCTGTTTTGAGCCTAGTACAGAATAAAAATACAGCTTACTTAAAATAAAAATTAATACAGTACAGTAATATTTATACACAATTTATGTATGTAATTTATTCGGTTAACAAAAGAACGTTTTAAAAGAAATTCAACTGTTGTACAAAACATTATAATTATGGTATATTGAGTTTTGAGAGAATATCCATTCAAAGAACATGCCCATCCATCCAGTCAACTGAAAGTTCATTAATGGGTATAGGTCCCCGCAAAGATCTATCGGTCAACCTTGTCGAAGGACTACCCATTCTGCGTCTTAGAAGACTAGAGTACACAGTAAGTAGTAATTCGAGAACCCATTGGCTCGATTGGGCATCGTTCATCGTTCAGCAATGTTCCCAGTCCATTACCAATTTAGTTTGGCTGTTCTGCTCTGAGCATAGCCCTTTTGAGCTTTCTTATTAAGTCTATTTTTGGCGAGCATGTCTCATTGCCATATGCAATCACTGACAACACACATTGGTTGAAGACTTTCGTCTTGATAACACGTATCTATTCTAATAAATAAAATTGAAGTGTCTGTTTGTAATTTGAAAATATTTTTTTTTCTAAGTAGGTAAGGATTTATCAGGTATACGATACGATGTCTTATTATAATTTTTCAAATTTTTACCTATCTGTTTGTTCCGGGTAATCTCCGGAACAGATAGACCGATTTGGACGGGACTTTTATTGTAGATAGCTGAACTCGCTCCGCGTAACTTAAGGTACTTTTCTTTTTCGAATATAATTAGACTCCGCGTAAAAAAAATAAAACTCATGAATAACATCCGTTTCAATGCACAGTTTACTGGCAGTTATTTGAATGTGTGAGAAATATCTTTGCTTAATGTTCGTAGGAAATAAAATTTCGGAAAATAATTAGGGTTCCGTAGAAGAAGAAAAAACTATATTACGCAGTGAAAAATATATGAAAAGCGGGCAACAAAGCTAGCAAATATTATATACCAGATTAAAAAAGTCCTTATTCAAATCGAGAGAAGATTTCCACGTGTATATAATAGATTTTTAAGTATAAAAGAATTCATAAAACAAATTAAAGTATTTATATAGCGTATACGTGAAGAGTATACTCGTATTTACATATCCCTACTGTTTATTAAATGCTGTCAATGATTTTTTCTTTAATATGTTAAAGTTAATGTCAAAACAATCAATAATAATTTCATAATAATCTGCACTGAACTTTATTAAGGCTGGCGTGCATCATCTAAGCTTATATTTGACAAAAGTCAAATCCGTAGTTAAATCTACAGTTAGGCAAAAACGTGTTGCACCATCCGAGTTTAGCTTAAATTACGTCATAATTTAACTGTAACCACAAACCACGAAATTTGGGCGTTTAAAATTTAAACCAAGTTTATTTCGATTGTCATGTCATCTGCCAACGATATTTAAGAGATCCTATTATTTATATTGTACAAAAATATGTCTCTATTGTAAGATATTTCGTGGGAATTGTCTTCTAGCGATGTTTTCTCTTTTTGTTTCAAGCTAATACCATCATTTTTTTTTACATAAAATGTAAAATGTTTTTATGTTTATCAATAAGTGTTTGAAGACTTAATATTTCAGATTTTGTAAAGCTACTAATTTTATCCCTAAAACATAAACACGAATGAATAAGTAATAATACTCGGCAACAATAATAATTAAAATGTCTTTCATTAGGATATATATCACAGTAATAAATGTAAGACATATACTATCTTTTTTAATTCTTGATAAACTTACTTGGTTTTTTTACAGTTAATAGAATTTGATCCATAACGAAATATATCCAAAATTTTCGTTTTAGTCCAAACTGACAACAATAACAACACGTTTGTTTTCTATTTGTCAATATTGTTTTTGACATTTTTAACGATGTTACCATACATAAAATATTCTCCTTAATATTTATTAGTAGATTGATGTATCTTTCAACTGACAACCCTTTTAACTTTAAACCTTACTAAAAGTTGGGTTGTACACTCGAAACTTTGCTACTGCTATGGTTAAAGATGTAGTAAAGATTAAGTTTAAATTTAAACTTTACTATAACTGGACATTTCGTGCACTCCACCCTAACAGTTGTTAGATTAGACACCAGTAGGTAACGAGAATGAACCCACAATTATCAACTTTTTATGGAGTTTACTCGTTGTGTTCATAGACTAATGGTATGGATTAGTTATTGAATAATCAGGTAAAACTACGGATAGTAAACGTTAAACTCTTTTTATGTATATATTTTTAATGAATTACGTATGCATGCTTAATTAAATACATTCAAATGCAATCGTGTAAACTGATTTACAAAATAATTGATTTCATCTCTTTACTAGAGTTATGTCAGAAATAATTATGTTATTATTATTAAATTATATGTATTATGTCAAGCAAGTTTTAATCTCAAAAGGTTATTACAGGGTGGATCATTACGTGAACGATAGTGATGTCTGGAATTAACCCACATCTCTGTGCTTCCACTAACATTATTAAAACTACGATTTGTATAGTTTTTTTATATGACAAACAAAATGATATATATTATATTTATTAAAAAAAAGAACCAGATCGAGTTTCTTGCCTGCGCTCTTCTCGACTGGGTTGTTTTCCGAACCGGTGGTAGTGTTTTAGACTTTTGATTTTGATTTTTTGATTTTGAATCTAGAAAGCCATGAGCACGTCATTTATTTGCAATTCTGTAAATACAATTTATGACAAAACAAAGTTCAGTTCTGTAAAAGATTGTAAGAAACCAATATTGTGATTTATTTTAAATAAGGTTCCATATCCATCATATGGATGATCATGAGGATCATCATATGGATGGATGATCCATCCATCCATCCATAAAACGTCCACTGTTGGACAAAGGTTTCCCCCAATAACGGGGGGATAGCCATAATCACCACGCTTGACAGGCGGGTTGGCGATCGCAATAGGTGTTTATGATACTCAGAATATGCTGCTGCCCATCCTCTGTTTTTATATCCCTTAGTCACCTTTTACGACATCCACGGGAAGGTATGGGGTGATACTATTCTTGGCCTGCACCATTACAAGATATATTGATAGTTTATTTTAACCAACACAAAATTGCCGTTTTCTCGTGATCAGCGTTTGTTACGAGTTTTTGACAGGACCTCAGAATGTTATATAGCAGTTATTGTCTTTTATTAAGTCGTGTTAATAATTTTGATGGTGTTTTACGTGACATATGTAGTTTGACTATTGTGCAAAGATGAAGTATATTAAACATAATAATGCGAAACGTATATTGTGAGGTGCCACGATAATTCCATAGTTAAATTCACTAGAAATTAGATAGCGTTGAAATGATAATGAAAATCTGTCGTTATCCACATGACACTGCTAGAATTATGACTCACAGATTGCCATTAACTAAAAAGAAGAAGAACGTTTATTATGGCTACGAACAGTTTTATTCGATCTTAAGATGGTCTAAGGTGTTTTCAAGATTTTCAAACTTGTGGCCATTAGAAAAAGCCTTGTTACAGTTTCATCACGAGGTTTTCCTTCACCGAAAGCATAGGCTTAATATTGTTCTAAAAAGATTAAGGTTTTACTCGATATGTAAATATATGTAACTTCTAATTTTAAAAATAGTACGTAATGTGTTAATCTGAGAGAATAAAAGAAGTAATAAAAAAATATACAATTCGATTATAAGAAGCTTTTAATTTATGACATAAAATGACCATAAGTATTTAAATAATAAACGTTCCCAAAGTCCCACAAATATGGAATAGGATTGGTGGCTATGATGAACCTACCTGTATTAACTACGTTTCCGACCTCATAGCTTCAAAAACCATCATCTCTTTTTTTTATTGACGAGGGGAATGCATTTACGCAGTACCCTTACCCATTGCATTAGTGAAACCGAAGTCCCCCAATGCAATGGGTAAGGGAGTGCGGAGGGACGTCTCCGCACCAGTGTGGGACTCACCCGGACGTGATATTGTATGTTAGCTGTCTAAATTTTTCTGTGGCACACGATCCAAGTATATATTGTGACCAGCGTGTCCGTTTTTTATCAGTCGAGTTAATAACTCCTTCAAGATGAGAACAATATATTTCGCGTGTTACATTATGTTAGTGGCCGGTATTCATTGCCAAGGTATAGTAACGATTGTTGTTTTTATAAATATTTTACAAAAAACTTAAACGCGTATAATAATCAATACTACGGTGTAGTTTTAATATTATTATTGTCTTGGCTTTAAGCCCGCGGCTTCACTCGCGTATTCTATTTTCTATTTCGCACATTTATTGACTGCGTACTATAGTTTTGAATCATCGTTGCAAAAAAAATAGGGTCCCTACAAAAAACGAAGACTTAATTAAAATTAAAATCAAATTTTGCAAAACGTGTGTTCTGGATGTGAACGAAGTATATCGTTATTCTTCATACATATGCGTATGTCTGTTTATTTATTAATTTATTTAGCGTGTGTTTGAGCCCATGGATATTTAAATCTAAGATATTTATATTAAAGCATAAGACATAGTCGACTGACCTTTATGGAGTTTCAAAACAAATGGTTTTTTTGTTCGAGTTTGGCAAAATTAATGCATTCCATTTGATACTAAACGCAGTGCACGGACAATGACGGCCTCCGATAGATAAGAATATATCTCTTTATATATGTTTGTGTGTTTTTATAAACAATGTTTCACGTTAGCAGATTTGCAATCATAATTGATTACTAAATATTTAACATATATTACATTTAATTATTTAATTTCAGTGGAACAGTTTAGGTCTGATTACGAATACTTCGAGGAGGCTGGTGGCTGGTTCAAGCTGCACGAGATACCGCTGAAGTGGCAAACGGCGAGACTCCGATGCGATTATGAAGGTTAATTTCTTGTTTGATAAATAAAACTCTCTGGTAAAACAGGTTTTTGAAGTGATGATCGCATAGATTATTATTTCCTAATGCCCACAGGGCTACTAATAACAATACATGTGTTCTTGGAACATCACTTGAAAGTCCGTCACTTTAGGGTTACCGTGTAAGCCATTTCGGCATTTAATAGCATCAAGTTAGATTATGATTAAATCTAAAACCGGCACAGAATTATATATAAAACGGCAGCTGGTTACTGCTAATCAAACACGAACTGAAACTTAAAGACTAAAATTGATCATAAAAATTGGCTTTTGAAGGAGCGCAAAATTATCCGTATGACGAAAGTACACCGGTACATCATCTCCACTGACTACCTCCCGTACAGTTTCGCTAAAGTGATCCTGTCTAAATAGATCTTCCGACTTTCAAGTTGGTGAAAAAGCAATTGCTTGATCTCGTCTCATAGGATATGCGTCCTTTTTACTCGTTGAGTCATCGGATTAAGTAACTATGTCAATTGTCATCCAATCAAAGGGCCTGAATATGGATATATCTGTTTTCTTTGTCGAGTTACACAAAATTAATATATATAACATATTATTTCCTAAACTAATATCATTTAACTATTATTGTCAGAAAATTTCATATAAGCTAGTTAGTACCAAATAAACGAATTTACATAACAGTCCAGTTTTAAAAAATTACTTGGAGTACAAAATTGAAATTTGAAAAACATTTAAATTATATTTTGTATTTACAACCGACTAGTGGGGTGAAATATTTTCCCGAAGGCCGCCTTTCACTTTTAAACTACAAATCTTAATTTAATTTATGTCCTTTTTTTTTTGACGGGGGGAAATGCATTTACGCACTACTCTTACCTATTGCATTAGTGAGACCGGGGTCCCCCAATGCAATAGGTAAGGGGGCACGGAGGGACGAGCTCCGTGCCAGTGTGGGACTCACACGGGCGTGAAGCGCCCGGAAATACCCACTAAAACCCCCCGGGGCCGTCCGCTGCATTTGAGATGGGGGCGACACGGGGTGGCTTTCGCAAGCACCGCGTCGCCCCCTGCAATTTAATTTATGTCCTGAGCTTATGGACGTTAAAATACTACTACCGGTTCGGAACAACAGCCCAGTTCAGAAGAGCGGAGGCAACAAACTCAAACTCGATCTGATTTCTGATCTTTTTACAAATGTACATATTATGTTTATACATTTTTTTTATTAGACAAATTATAGTTATCTATACTCTAGACTAATATTATCAAGAGGAAAGATTTGTATTTTGTATGTAACGAATAACTTAAAAACTACAGGACCGATTTGGATGAAAATTTGGTATGGAGATAATTTGAAATCCAAGAAATGACTTTAGTAACATAAATTATTTTATTATTGTAAAAATTATAGTAATAACCATTGTTAACGGAAGCACAGAGTGGGGGTCAGTTTCGCTTTTTGCCGAGTTAACATAACAAAATAAATTCTGTTCCAGGTGCGATGTTAGCGTCTCCCACAAACTTCAAATTAAATTCTGTAATACAACAATTGGCCGATCGGTACAAGACCGCGGTGTACACGGGTATTCACGCAACCGTATCCGACGGTGACTTCAACTCATTGGACAGTAAGTTATTAAGCAATTTAATAATTGTTAAGATTCAATTAATTTTTTTTTTATATAAAAAGGCCCCCCTGACATGGTCAGGGACTTTGGCATCAACGGGTTTTAAATAAAATACAACAATTCCCCCCAAATCCCCTTTTTTTCATTGTTAGACTGGTTCTTTAACCTCTTATGTCTTCCCTTTTTTCTTTATTTCTTTTGTCTCTATTTTTTTGTCTTTCTTTTTATCTTTTCTTTTGTCTTTCCTATCTTTTATACAAACTTATGTTTAACTTAAACTTAATTTACTTAACCTAGACATTATGTATTACATATTCTTACAGTTCTTGTATATTTTTTTCAATTCTCATTGCGATCCCTATTCAATATTCGGTAATACAGGTTCCATTGCACTAATCGTATGGGCTTTTTACCACACCCCTCCTTGTCTTACCCTAGCTCTAGGGAAGCGCAGTATTCCACCAGTCGCGAGTCAATTAATTACTTGTTTCCTCTATTTTGTACATAGTTATTGTTTTTAAAGTGAAAACATGTTTAGCTACGTTGTACGATCCTTAGTATGGGAAACTAACAGATTCGCGTTGCCAATGCTATGACGTCAACATGCTACAGTATGTCAATATAAAATGGATAATTTAAAATAACACATAAAAAAAAGAAAAATAAGAAATCGAATAGCGACTAAACGAAAAAAGAAGAATGCCTAACCTACTAAGGTTAAATGATATTGAACTTTTTTTTTATTTTTGCCTATTTACAGAGGATCATCATATTATAGAAAACAAAAAGGACACTCTAATAATCGATACTTTATTATTTTGAAAGAGTGATCTTTTGGGCCTCGATGTTTTGTGAATCGATTCAACAAACTTGCATTCGAATCGATTCAAAAATCGATATTTTTCGGATAGTATTCCCATCCCTACTTAGGGGACTGATAACATCGGCCGCCCTTCGTACTATGTACGCGGTCCGGTCCGTACGTGTGTTAACACCATAAGTGAGACGTATGAGAGTATCGACGCCAGTGGGAAGTAACTGCGCACTGGCCGATCGGAGTGACTGTGCACAAGAACTAAGGGGGGAAACAATCGAGATATCGGCATAGAATATTTTATTATGAAGAGAGTCGCAGTAGCTCCCATGAGACGACAATTGGGTCATAGGTGTCGTACTTACATTGGTAGGCGTATAAAGTCCCTACACGGGGAAAAAGCGCCTTACTTCTGAATATTACAGGTTTACGGGGTACATTACAGGGTAATAATTGGGTGTGTATTTATATCCTCGAAATTCGATATCAGAACTACAACAGCTTAGTGTTCGAATTTAATCAGAATGGCATTCCGAAAAATAAGAATTATCTAACAACGTGGAGACAAGTTTCTGTATCCCCGTAGTTAAATTTAAATAACCAGTTTTTTTAGTATTAATTTCAGAATACGCGTATTGAGAGAGTAAACATATAACCTTTTATACATAGATGTGGTGCTAGAGAAATAAATGGCTGATTTATGAAGTTTGTTCGGAACTTTTGAAAATTCCACTAAAAAAAAATAGACTATATTTGCACTGAACACTTATTTCTTTGATGTTGCATTATTAAGTAATGTTTAATTATTTACTTTTTGTTTCTTGAAGTGGAATTTCTTATGGGACGGTTTGAATTTGTTTTTATGAAACGAAAATGTGTAACGAAAATGTGGCAACAGTTCCATCATTAGCCAATAGATGTCGCTATACAGTGTGGTGTGCTAATAGTTGTAACACGTTTGTTTGTTAGTACAAAATAAATAAACTTGATGTCAAAATGAAGTTTCAGTTCTGTCGCGTGTGAACTCTCACTCAGGTTTTTTTTTAATATTATCCCAAACGCTTACGTTCTAATAGAAGGTGAAATAAAAGCTTTATAATACGTAATAATTGAATGATCCCTGCGCTCTTAAAAATACATAGACATAGAAAAGATAAAGATTAGGAAAATACTAAGCTAAGTTAGTAAATTTTGAAACAAAAGTTTTCCAAGTCGGTAATAGATTTTTCCAACATTTGAATTTTGAAATTTTGATAGTGACAAAGTGTGTAAAAGGATTTTCCTTTTGTTACCCCGAGCTTGTACAGTATAAGAGTATGTGTAGCAATGAAATATTTTTCACATGTTTCGCCCGTCATAATTATAACGTACCATAAGTTTTCAAAGTAATGGGTTGTTTTTCTCTCTATTCATTTTGTATTTGCTTTTAGATGTACCTCTGTTTGAGATACCAATAAAATGGATGCCCGGTAACCCTAATAATCACAATAACAATGAAAACTGCATCGTATATCACGGCGAAGGCTTAGTAGAGGACGTCAACTGCAATGAGCCATATCCATACATTTGTTACAGAAACCACACAAAGGATCTAGTAATGACAGAATGTGGAACCACTGATAAAGGTGACTTGACGTAATTCTAATTATTCCCAGTAATCTCAACTGTCGAGAAATTTTATACAATAATTTCTCGACTTCCTTATTTTATCATCACGTTACATTTTGTGTGACAATTATTATGAAGAGCGTTTTAATAAAGAAGTTATGTGCTTAATTAACTGTGTCGGCAGCTCCGTCTACCATATATAACGATATACAAGAGACAGAGCTTGTGGGGGGTTAATCGATCTGAATAACTACAAATTTATTTTTCTGAACACTTATATTCCAGTACGTTTATAAAATTTTGCAAATAACAATGATAATCAATTAATAAATGCTCATATTGTTAAAAAGCGCATACTCACGGCCTTTTAGCTTCGCAGTCGGCAGCACACTGCTCCGAAACGTGTTCCCGAAAAACTAACGTTTCCGAGCACTTACCGAGACAAGTTACAGTCTCTTGGAAATTTTTCTGACGACTTTATTCATTATTATCGTCATAAGCTATTCCATATATCACTTAATATAACAACGGGTGTTCCATATTAGAGTGTTTCAAAATAAATCTGCAAATTTTCATACTCACGTTACTTATGCTAAAATGTAAATTCTTTAAAAAGTTTCAACATATCTATGATCTGATAAGAGAATGGACTTATTTTGCTAGTGTTTCTCGTGAACTTGATCGAGTTGCTCGTCATAGTATGAAAAAGCCTCATCAAATTATGGTCTATCCCGGACCTTATTATGATAAATATCAAGTCAATTATAATTTCATATGTCCCAATAAGAAAACCATATCAGTTATTAAATCAGCCCACTGCGTTTTACTGATTTCAAATCTGATAAGTTTCTAAAAAAATTTTTTTTTTTTCACCTTCGAACGATTGTTATCTTTATCTTTGATATATTGTAAAATCAACTCTGACCAAATAAATCGGATTAATAATTTACGACGTTTACAGAATATAAAATGGACCAAAGGACTAACAAGTGTTACAAGTTTTCATAGCGTAGGACGACCTTATTCCGTTGCGGCGGCGATCTGCTCAGCGGAGGGCGGCCACCTGGCCATCATCAATAGTGAAACAGAAGCCGAGGTCTTGAGGAACTTGTTCGCACAGCATCCCGCTCAGACCCTCACCGTCTCGTTTGATGTTATAATTAGACTGGGTTTCTACAATTGGGACGAGGGCAACTATTTCAGAACGTTAGACGGTAAACGGTTTCATTTATATTTTTCGAGATAGTAAATGATGTAATATATTTGTGATGTTATGAAAGAAGTCTACACACTTCTATTATAACTAAGATATTTCAAACGGATTGACACATTATAAGGTATATATTTATTAAGAACGACTTTATACAACGCGCTCTAGGGAACAATATTAGTTCATGACAAAACGCTTGAATCGCATTCAACATACTTATGGTAAGAAACACTACGGAGTATCACATTCTGGATAGTAGCTAGTTTAATTCCATTCTTGACTGTAATATTCAATCCTTGAGGTAAAATAGTTGAAAGATAAAACCTATATAAACCAACTTACCTTGTTATCTTATAACTCAAGAACTGCTGCTCGAAACCCTGTCGCCGTTCGAATACCAATAGGTGTGTTTCGGCAGGATCACTTGAGAACCAAAATCTAGACTTAGTGTATTTACCATCCTGGACTACATCGTCACTTAACCGTGTAAAAGAAACCTGCTGAAACGTTTTACATGCCTGTAGATCATAGGTTAATTAATATTCTTTAGCCGGGAGTTCGTAAATAGTATATAACAAAAAACAAACTATCAGCACTGTTTCTTGTAAGATTTACATAGTTTTTCTGTTATTGGAGCTCGATACACTTCGTCTGACTAGGATGAGATAGTTTGTTCTTTTTTGGTATCGTCATGTTGGCTTTCATCTATAGAACCACTATGGTGGGTCATAAATCTGGTGCATGTTGGTCGGAATCCAGTTGGGATACTATTGTCGAACCACTGAATGCTGTTGACCGAAAGGATTTTGAGAGCTCCACCGCACTTTTAGTGTGAGAGCTGGGAGAGAGCGGTAGTTAGCGCAAGGGCACCAAAGTTGTACAAACCTCTGCTTGGGTTGCTGCCGCGCGAATTTACTGTGCGTGGAATACAAGAGGGCGTTGTACAGTGTAATGTATGTTATACTACTGTATCGCTCAGGTGGTGGGTACAGAAGCCTCCCCAGTCGGGGATCGGAACACATCCTGGGCCGTTGCTGGAGAGACCCTAAGGTGTTCTAACTGCTGGATGTATACTGACTGATTTCGGAATGCGATGCACCTTAATGTATAACTGTGACAAATTTTAAACCAGGGTTTACAGGGTTACGACAGCTCGTGTCGGACACGAAAGCTATATGGCAAGTGAGATTAAATTGTTTTTAGGACAAACGTTAGAGGCAGCCGGTTACGCGAAATGGGCAAAAGGGCAACCGGATAACCAGTTTTCTCGGCAAAAGCAGAATTGCGGCGGCATGTTCCGGGATGCTAGCTTGGACGATACACTTTGTGATGACCATTTAGCGTTTATTTGTGAAAAAGACCCGAAGAAGTTACAAACGGCTAAGATAGCTCCTAGAACCATTAGACAGTGAATCATGTAATTACATTTTAAAACGTTATTCTAGTTTGTTTTATTATAATAAATAAAAGTATAGTGTTACATACGTGTTTTATTTAAAACAACACCATTGACACACTATATACTATATAGGGCTGCAATGAAAGAAAATCTATATTTGAGAAAAGATACTAACTCGAATTTTTGTCTGTCCGTCTGTCTGAGCACTCATACCTGACAAACTACTGGTAGTAGAAGTAGTCTATATCCGCAGTATTCTACACTCAAGCCAAAGTAGATTCAATTTTGTGTAGGAATTATATCAGTCAACAAGTGCATAAAAAACAAAAAATCTTCATTTCTGTTTTACAAATTTACACGTAAATATATATCTGCAGGTCTCCACAGTAGGAACTCGTACGTATATCGCGGCAGATCATCCAAATCTTAAGTTACAGTTAATGAATACGCTGTAGATTGTTCCGCAAATGTGCCAGATGGATTTAATATCTACTTCAATTATTTTATTTGCATGCGTAGTTAGTTATTAAATACACGGTAAGGTGCAAATGACAACGCAAAATATATATGCCAAATAGGTATACTTAAACATACTTATCCATTTTCATATAAATATATAAGGGCAATGCTCTGAAAATTTTCTCTAAGCTCTCAGATATACATACATACATATGCTCACGCCTGTTTTCCCCGAAGGGTTAGGCAGAGGTGAAGTAGCGAACTACACCACCCACATTTCGCCGAGCTTAGTTCCGTCCCAGATGTGACAGGGGGCGAGCCTGTCGCCATATCGGGCACAAATTCCAAACTCCGGGATGATACTGAGTAGAAAAAAACCCAATATCACTTGACCCGACCCGGGGATCGAACCCGAGACCTCAGAACGGCAGTCGTATGTAATACAACTGCGCTACCGAGGCTCTCAGATATACATTAAGAAATTACATTTTATTAAAAAAAAAAAAACACTTAAATGGGCAAAACATCAAGACAACAGCATGCGGTGTTCATTGGAGTATTTAATATCATTAAATTAGAACATTACATTACAGAATAAGTATCCAGTTATTGTCCCGCTAACTTTTAAGACTATCTTCTCCAGTTTTCCCGCCACTCATCCAATCTGTTTTGAACCTACTTGCCACTCTCAACGACCAGCAAAATATCAACGGTGCTTCTTTATGTAAATTCGACGTAGGAGCGTCCATTACTAACAGGTAGGGTTGAGAGAGTCGATTCCTGGTACAGATCGGCAGGTTTTTGACACCAGCATTGCATTTGCAGTAAATGGTCTGAATCACCTACAGTTACTTTCCTGGCAATTTCAAAATCAAAATCAAAATTTATTTATTCAATTTAGGCCCTAAGAAGGCGCTTATGAACGTCTAAAACACTACCACCAGTTCGGAAAACAACCCAGTCGAGAAGAGCCGGAAAGAAACTCGATCTGGTTCTTTTTTTTTATAAATATAATATATGTCTTTTTTTTGTCATATAAAAAACTATACAAATCGTAGTCTTAATAATGTTAGTGGAAGCACAGAGATGTGGGTTAATTCCAGACATCACTATCGTTCACGTAATGATCCACCCTGTAATAACCTTTTGAGATTAAAACTTGCTTGACATCATATTATTTTTTCTTATATGTCTTTCAAGTCAATGAACACCATATATAAATTTTTGTATAACACTCTGTACTTTTCGCAATTAGGAGAATCGCAAAAATAGCATTAGCTCTCACCCGATCAGGCATAAAACCAAACTTGTTATCAATAAACTGTTTTACGATAAATGTTATAGAGATACTTTCATATAACGCAGATTGATTTGACATCGTCTTGATTATTGGAAAGATAGTAAAACTATTAATGATATTAAATTATTTATTTTCGCTGAAACGAATATCGATAGTGGATTTTCGAAGCGAGTCCGGGTGTTTCTCACAAGCGAATGCAAGATTGTTGGTACAGCCGGTGTCGTCCAGGAGACCGTTTCGGAACATAGAGCCGCATCTCTGCGGTAGACCTTCGTGGAAGTGAGTCGGCTGACCTTCCGCCCATTTGTCATAACCGGCTTGTTTTAACGACTGACCTGGAAAGTGATTATTATGTGTTTCAACAATTATTAGTGGATTTATTTATTTATTTATAACAGGCGCATGTACAGATAATAAATTAAAACACATATATAAACCATAACACTTGACACAAAAAGACACAGTAAATCTAATTGCGACGATGGCGCAGTGGGTAGTGCGGCCGGGTTCCGCGTCAATCAACGCGGGTTCGTTACCACTTATCCTATTCTAAAATCGACCTGTACTTCCGGTGAAGGAAAACATCGTGAGGAAACCATAGCATGGTGGTAGGGCATTTTCTAATGATGCCTGCCCGATACCACCCTCAAGTTTGAAAGCCTGTCGCCAAATACCGGTGTGTTCTGGCAGCATCTCTTATGAACCAGTATCTAGCACTTAGTGTGTTTACCATCCTGGATCACATCGTCACTTAACATCAAGCGAGATTGGGGTCAAAGCATTGAGACAATATCGTGTAAAAAAAATTAACAACAACTGTACACCTTGCTTATAGGTAACTTAAATATTGTTTTAAATAGTGGGTAGAAATGAGGGAACGAGCACGATGTTAACATTTATAATAATTACAAAATATTAATACATATTCACTAAGCACTCGTATTCAAAAGTGAGCAATAGTAATAAATAAATAAAAAGACTGATAATAATAAGTAAATAAATTATCTATGATATAACGAGGCTTCTTGTTTGTAACAGCGAAATTAAGAAACATGAAAACTAAAGCATTCCATGCGATCCATTGACATATCTTTAAAGACCAGGAGAAAATGAGTTTAGTTTCGAATAAGAACTACAGAATAAACAAGTACTCTTTGTGAATTAATAACATTAAATATCATTAAGGCCAGAAATTACAGAAAATGAAAAGAAAGAAATTAACTATTAAAAAACTAGAATCTATCGAAAACTTGTTACAGCATATTTGCAGGTAGATGCCACGACCAAAGCAATTTTTTACCTTTACACAAGGGATAATTGTAAATTGGGATGCACCGAAATGAACTAATATTAGAAGGCTTTCAATATATTATTTTAAGGTAATACAACTTACCATGTATAGTTCCGAAGAAGTTACTATCATTCCAGTTATAGAAACCTAACAAGACTGTGTCTTGGTAACACGCGTTGATAGTCTTTGAAGGATTCTGAGCTAACAAGTCCTTTATCACCTCTGCTTCTAGATCACTGTTGACGATGGCTAAGTGACCACCTTCTGCTGTGCAAATACCAGCTGCGACCCAATAAGATTTGCCTAAGCTATGGAATTTGTAACACTTGTTTGTTCTTTCGTCCAATTTGTATTCTGAAAATAATGTAAGTTATATTTGTATTGTTAACCCCTTAAGCACTTACCTGGCGTTTACGCCAGCTTTCCATTGTTTTCCTATTGTTATGGGTACTCGACACATTAAACTCACTTCGTATTTATATTTATGAAGAATACTTTAAACAGTACCATGAAGTGCTGTACAAACGTTGTATAACTTAATATAACATACGAAAGAAAGAATCGCTTTGTCGAAAACTCGTTATTCTTGGCCTTTGTCTTCTCTAAAGAACAAGTTTCAAGAATACGATATCTTAACTTTGCCCTCCCAATACATCTTCGATAACTTAATGCATATTCGTAAAATTTAGACAAACTAGATCTAGTGAATGATCGTCATAATTTTAATACTAGAAGTAAAGACAAGTTGGCCGTCCCACGCTTTAGGTTAAGTAAGTGTAATAAAAGCTTTATAGGTAATAGTATTCGGTTTTACAATAAGATCCCGAGTAACATTACCGATTTACCTGACAATAAGTTCAAGTATTATGTCAAGCAAGTTTAATCTCAAAAGGTTATTACAGGGCGGATCATTACGTGAACGATAGTGATGTCTGGAAATAACCCACATCTCTGTGCTTCCACTAAAAACTACGATTTGTTTAGTTTTTTATATGACAAAAAAAAATTATATACATTATATTTATGAAAAAAAAGAACCAGATCGAGTTTCTCGCCTGCGCTCTTCTCGACTGGGTTGTTTTCCGAACCGGTGGTAATGTTTTAGACTTTCATAAGCGCCTTCTTAGGGCCTACATTGAATAAATAAATTTTGATTTTGATTTTGATTTGTGTTATGGCTCACAAGAACTACAGTTCGATTATTGTTGAACGGAATCGCTTGTTGTAGTAGCCGTATGTTTCAAGTTAAAATGTAATTATGCTTATTTCAGACTTCTTCTATTTGTAGATGGTTAGTATATTTGTAGTCTGGATATGCTCAGATTTAGCCCCTTTGTATATTTTCACTCTGAGCTAATAATATCGTTTTTTGTAACCTCTGACTGGTCACTACTTTTGACTTTTGCAATCCCTATATATATTCTACATCCAACTGAATCTAAGCATTCTTAAGAAAAGTGCGCTATGTAAGGAGTAGGGGATCAAAATCCCCCAATACAATAGATAAGGGGGCACGGAGTGACGAGCTCCGTGCCAGTGTGGGACTCACCCGGGCGAGAGTCGCCCGGAAATACCCGCTATCACCCCCCGGGGCCGACCGCTGCATTTGGGATGGGGGCGATACGGGGTTGCCAAGGCATGTCTCCGCGTCGCCCCCCTGCAGCGAACCCACCGGGCCTCGTCTTGCAATGGCCCAATGGGGATGGGGGAGAATATTCTCGACCCCACCTCTTCACCCGCCCCCCCGAAGAGAGGCATGTAAGGAATAACCTAGCGTGTACACTCTATACGTAAATGTTATAGTCTATTTTGATCAGAAATAGGTTTCATGTTGCTACGCAACACTTTATTTTGTAAAATATTTTTCATTACTTGTAAACACTATGTTCACATAGCTCATAACCTCACAAAGCTCTTCAACTGTTAATATCTTTATAGGAAGCAGACAAAAAAAAATGGGTGCAATTACCCGGATCGGTAGTACCACATTCGGTCACAACCATATCCTTTGAGTGTTTCTTGTAACAAATGTAAGGGAAGGGTCGACCGCAGTCCACATCCTCTATTAAACCTTCACCGTGATACACTAGGCACTTTTCATTATTATTCTGATTATCGGGGTTACCAGGCCGCCATCTGACTGGAATCTCCGAGAGGGGTATTCCTACAAAATAACAATAAAAATATATAGACATTTTATAAACAGTGTAGTTTTACAGAAAAGGATTGAATAATCACGAATACATTGGAACCCAAGGGATTTTTTTTTGGAAGTAAATGCATTTTACACCTGTTATTAGATACACCTATATAATATAAACAATTACAACAGTTACTGAAAGAAGATAATCCACCATAAGTCATCATGACTAAAATAAGCTTGAAATAAGAAAATCATGAAAGATTTTCCCTTATCTCGAAATACATAATTCAACTTAGCAATTAGTTGGTAAAAAAATTGAAAGTAAAAACATTGACAAAAGTCCAGTAAGTTACGGATCTCGGTTATTATGAGAATAAATAGCGACACTGCTCACTCGAACATACGTCCAGATGAGAACAAGCGAGGTGGATATACTGAGATATTTGTAAGATTTTGTTTTCAATCAATATTATTTAAAAATTCGTGATGAATTTATATGGTATTGTTATAAATTCCAGTTTTTTATAAATTTTAATTGACGATATGGACCAAGATCGTGACAACGAATAATCTAGGAATACTGGTGAGTAGTGTTGCTGGCAGACCACACCTATAAGCGCTTGGTGTCAGATTATCAACCTTGAGGGTGACAGCTATCCAGAAGAGCCTTAGAAATTGTAAAAAGCCCAAGCTTATTATAAAGTAGGATATGAGGTAGTAGGGCTTATTATAATTGCATTCAAAAAAATTGTTGAATATAGATTAAATTTACTTAGAAATGTGATTATGGTGCAGTTGGTAGTTCGGTCGGATTCCACGTCGATGGACGCAGGTTTGAACTCACTTATTCAGCTCCATAATGAGATGGAGCTTTCGGTAAAGGCAAACATAATGAGAAAACATGGTCGTAGTACATTTTCTAGTAATGCCCGCCTTGGTAGCTACCAAGCTCAAGTTTGGAAATCTATCACCAAACATGTGTTCCGGCAACAGCTTTTGAGAGTCCGAACTTTTAGGTTAAGTGTGTTCCATCATGGATCACATCTTCACTAAATATCAGGTGAGATTGTGGTCAAAACGCGGAGCCAAAAGCATAAAAAATACATAGAAAACTAATTCCAAATTACCATCCAATGAATTGAAGTCACCAGGGGCCAGGGTGGCGTGAATTCCTGTATACACGGCAGTTTTCTGTTTAGCAGCCAAGCTTCTTATCACAGCAGTGGTACCGTAGTTAATAGGAGATGCTAGCATCGTGCCTGGAACAGTAATGATAAACAGCTGATGGTTGATGTCACAAGTAATGCTGATCAAAACATAGCTTTTGAAACAGCTCGTTTTTCAGCTTATTTACTTAGTGTAAAGCTTTCAAATCGTATCGTGAATATTTGTTATATTGCACTAGAAATTTGGTAGGATAGAGGTGGTGCTTTTAATATAAAATCTTACATAAGATTTAGACTAGTTTCTCTGTCTGATATTCATAAACGAATTAAAAAAAAACAATTGCGCGTTCAATTCCATCCTTATACATGATAGAATAATATTCTTAAGATTAAAGAATAAGAAACTCTCTCTTTTTCTTTCTCTCTTCATAATATTAGCAGTCCTTGAAATAATCTAAATTCTAGTTTTTGTAAATCGTTACATTGTGCACGTATCTATGCGTATACTTATAAAAATAGATAGATATACAAGATTTTATCTTTAGCTTTCTAATAAGGTGTCATGTAAAATCTACTAAGGTTTTTGCGTTAACATATAAAATCGTATTCCTTCCTGCCTGTATGAAGCCATTATTTCAATGAACTTTTAATCTATAAGGAGTAGGAAATAAATTATGTTTGAAGCTCAGTTTACCTTCATAAGCGCAACGCAATCTCGCTTCTTGCCAATTGAGCGGCATATAATGCAGTTTGAACCAACCGTCTGCTTCCGAGAAGTACTGGTAGTCAACTCTGAACTCCTTCTCATCTAAAATTATGCCGCAAAATCTGCTTATAACCCTTATGTTTACATATTGGTAATAATTTTCAAATGGAATTTGTGATCAAAATATACCTTCTAAAAGAAATTATCATATTTTATATCTCTTAGATAACTTCACAAGTTTAGCCAACCTTGTATTTACGTCAAATGAAATTAGCATTAATAATGAGCTATTTTATCTAACTACTCAATTGTAGTATTTTGAAAAAGAAAAATTTTAGAATCTATATATAACAAATTCGTGTTAGTTACACTATTTAAAAATCAAGAACGGCTGGCCAAGTTTTATGATTTTTCTGTTTTTGGAATTGTCTTCGCTAGGAATAGAGTAGTAAGCATTATTTATATTCATCATGTTCTTTACGACTGTGTTGTTTTCCGAACCGGTGGTAGTGTTTTGACGCTTATAAGCACCTTATTGAGGCCTAAATTGAATAAAGAATTTTTTTGATTTGATTTCATTGATCAATAAAATATTATCATCAAAAAAACATCAGTCAAATAACTAACAGCTAATGAAAACTGACAGCCAATGAGAACTAACAGCTCACGTAATGCTGTCTCTATGGTTTGTTTTGAAAATACCGTAAAACTTTGAAATTGAAGTTGACCGCTCGATTTTTGTTTCGTGCGAGTGTCACGAGTTTCTACGAGTGTTATTATTATAAATCTTTTTGTGCCAACATTATTATTAACAATGTCGCGACCAAGAAGATCTAATCTTTCTCGGTAAAGCCGTAATTAGGATTCGAAACACTGCGAATGAAACTACTGAAGAAAAACAAGAAATTGCACGTGAAGAGTGCCGCGTTAGTAGTGACCCGACTTCGTGCTTCTCAATGAGAAGAGCAAAGTATAACAGCCCGTGAAATGGCTCGATTGGTAATGCGAAATCATCGAGCAAACCTTAGATATCAACAACTAAATAATTTTCGACGCGCAAGAAGAAATTTTTCAAGTATTGATTTGAATCGAGCAGCTTTTCGGTACGATTGCAGCACTGATTACAGCTCGCATGCTTGAGTGAGCGAACAATTTTGGCGGCTAAGAATAAATACGTGGATGACTTAATTGGTACACTAAATTCATTCAAATCTATTGACTGTGTAACAAACGAAGATGAAGCCAACAACTATTTAATTGAATTATAAAACTTCTTGTATGGACCTGGATTAACACCGCACAATTTACGACTAAAGTTTGATTCGGTAGTAATTATGCTTCGAAACATAAACCAACTAAAACTGTGCAACGGAACGCTTTTGGTGATAAGTAAACTGATGATCAATGCGATTTACGCAACGACACTCATAGGAAAATTCAAAGGTGAGGAAGTTCTCATTCCGAGGATTTGGGTGATCCCATCCGATATGTCGCTTGAGCATAAACAACTTCAATTACCGATTCATGACATTCGCCATGACGATTAACAAATCACAAAGCCAATCCTTGAATGTTTGTGGTCTGAATCTAGAAAATGCATGCTTTCTGATGATCAATTGCTTTATTATTCGTCAGTCATCTGTTTTATTTATTCTTGCGCCTGATAACAAAACGAAAAATGTAGTTGTGTTACAAGGTGCTTCACTGAATAATGCAACCTATGCACCAAAATAGCCAATAAAGCAAATATCTCGCTGGCACGTCATTAAAATACTTGATTTTTTTATTTATATTTATTATCCTAATGAAAACTGAATTTAATAATTTTGAATTAATTTTAATATATATATCCTAAATCTGCTCATTCATGACTTTAAGCCGGAACGAAGATCGGCGGGTCAGCTAGTTTAATATAAAATAACATATCTTGTTGAAAGTCTTCAACGAGTTGATACAATGAAATCAAGATCTCAAATTTATGAAAAATCAAATGCAAATTTATATCAGGGCTAAAGTCAATTTTAAAGGTAGTCTAATGAGAATTTGTAGTTGTAAACTTATTATTATTTTGAGTGATGGATCAGTGCCGGCAACAACTGTATCGATTCAAAGGGGCTTAATTCCTAATAACGAGTATGGTATATCCTATAGAGTCTGAGCTTTCGGTAAAGGAAAACAGTTCGACGTAACCAAAGCATAATAGTAAGAATTTATAATGCCCGTCTGGATAGACGTTTAACAAAATTATTTATTTATTTTATTTATTTATTTATTTGGGAAACACACAGTTAATAATATACACATATGAAATTACATAACAATAATACATAAACCAGTCAAGTTTCCACTAAAATTATAATTAATGAAAGTAAATATAACAACACTAATACCTCCATCATTACAAGCTATAATATTATGGCAAACACTATAAATTTCAAACTATTTTCAGCAATTTTTTAAAGGAACTGATGGCGCATGCAAATATATCAATTTTAGTAAACATCCTATTATATATATAGCACGAACGAAATAAATATGTGTTCTTCACATACCTCGTTCGCGCAACAGGGATTTTAAAAAGTAAGTGGTTTCTGGCATTTGGTCGAGGAACCCTAAAATTAATTTCACTAACAAGAAACGGAGAATCAATAAAATTTCTAAGAAGTTTAAATAAATAAATTTGATCTCTCACTATTCGACGATTAGTAAGTGAAGGCAGATATAGCAAAGGTTTATTTGACAATTTACATTTAAAAGTTAAGTGCCTCTTAAATCGATTTTATACACTTTCAACAAGGTTAATGTATTTGTTATATTGTGGATTCCATATTATTGAACCATATTCTAATAGAGAACGAACCAAAGCATTATAAAGAAGTACTAGAGTAGTTGGTTGCTTAAAATCTCTCCCAGTTCTAAGAACGAAGCCAAGAATTTTAAAAGCTTTCTCAATTATATTATTAACATGATCACTAAAGTTTAATTTATTATCGAGGTGTATACCCGGGTCTCGCACCCCAGTCACTCGTTTTAAAATGATGTTATTGAGATAATATTCATAAAGAAAAGGATTAACATTTCTAGAAAAAGATATTATACTACACTTCTCAACGTTAAGATATAAATAATTCTTGCTACAATAAACAGAAAGATCATCCAGATCATTTTGAAAAGTAACAAGCAATCCGAATGAGATTTGACGATCCTAAAGGTTGAAAGAATAATACCAAGCATCTTTACATGTATTCTGGCTGCATCAAATAATATTCTGGATCTCTAGACTTCATCAGACACAACAACAATAGGAAAGAAAAATCCTAATATCCGATATTTCCCAATAATGTGCCCATGATTAACCCCTGTGGAACACTTCATACGAGTCGCAGACTCATTCCATTCTAACGGGTGAAAATTACGTATCCCTCCGAATGGTACGTGTCGACTATTTACCATAAGAACTACGATGCCGCATTCAAGTGTAAAGATGGATGCTTGAAGGAAGTTTGTAAACACTTAAGTTAATGGCAACTATCCAGCCATGAATAACAAAATTCCTTTATCAAAAATTGTAGCTCATTGTTCGAAACTAAATCGACCAATGCTGCCTCCGACCAAGATATCACTGTGCCATTATCGCTTTAAAGGTTATGGTTATACGAGACAATTTTGCTTCGCTTTGTAATCGTACAACGAACCAATATCTTTTATGAACGATATGGATTATTGTTTACTGAATAAATAAATCAGAGAGCAACCAAGTAAATCAAATAGACACTTATTGTATTATCACAATGTGAATTATTTTACGAAACGTAAATTAAAAAATAAATAAATAAATAAACACAATTTTTATAGAAAAATAAATTATAAAAAAGTTAAATTATTCTAATTATTCTTATACAAATTTCAAGTGTGTATTGTTAAAATCCTAGTAACTTATGTCTAAAGCGACATAATTCACGAAGTATAGCGGATAACATACACAGTTCACGTTAGAACTTTTTTTTCAACTTTGTACGTGTGATAATAGAGTACAATAAACAAACATTGTCATAATATAAATATTCACTATACCTTTACAGTTAACATAATTGGCAGCGAATAAAAACAAGACACGCGAAATATATTTGTCTCATCGTGGAGATGCGTACCCGACTGGCGAGTTCAAGTCAAACCTGTTAGTTACATTATAATGTCGCATATCATATTTACCACAGAAAAAAAATATAAACAGCTCAGTGGTATTTAATAAATTTATTGCGTAGACTCGGTGATTATATCCTTGCTACAGAAGGCATACACACTAAGCCTAGATACTGGTTCTCAAGTGATGCTGCTGGAACACACCTATTTGTATTTCGTTTTCAAACTTGAGGGTGGTAGCTACCTTTTTTTTTTTTTTTTTTTTGACGGCGGAAATGCATATACGCACTACCCTTATCTATTGTATTTAGGGGATAAAAATCCCCCAATACAATAGATAAGGGGGCACGGAGTGACGAGCTCCGTGCCAGTGTGGGACTCACCCGGGCGAGAGTCGCCCGGAAATACCCACTAAAACCCCCCGGGGCCGTCCGCTGCATTTGGGATGGGGGCGATACGGTGTTGCCAAGGCATGTCGCCGCGTCGCCCCCTGCAGCGAACCCACCGGGCCTCGTCGTGCAATGGCCCAATGGGGATGGGGGAGAATATTCTCGACCCCACCTCTTCGCCCGCCCCCCCGAAGGGAGTCATGACCCGAAGGTCAACCATTCCGGGGGGCAGTATAACCTGCCCCCCATGAAAAAGAAAGGGGAAGGGAAAATAGAGCAGAGGCGGGCCAAGAAGAAAGGGGAAAGAGCCCGCCTCCTCTAGAAGATAGGTCCCTCTCCTATACTCGCCTTGCCTAGCAAGACATAGCAAGGAGAGGGATACCTAGGAAGGATAAAGAAAAAGAGAAGACACCCCTCCACACACAACCCACCATAACTACATACCAGGGTGGTAGCCACCAAGGCGAGCATTATTACAAAATGTTATACTAACATGCCATAGTTTCCTCACGATGTTTTCCTTCACCAAGAACTCACGTTGATTTTAAAAGTTAATTTTTTGGTATAGGTATCGTATTTACATTTCCCAAACAAGCCGGCTTCCGAAAAGGCTTTAGCATCATAGACTACACACATACGCTGCGGCAGGTTATACAGAAGACTGAGAAGTATAACTTACCCTTTTGTTTAGCGTTTGTGGACTTCGAAAATGCCTCGTCCGAGATAGCCCAGTGTCTCAAGACAAAAGTCTTCGACCAGTGTGTGTTGCCAGTGATGACTTATGGCACTGAAACATGTTCACTTACAATGGGCCTTATTAGGAAGCTTAAAGTTACCCAAAGGGCAATGGAGAGGGCTATGCTTGGAGTTTATCTGCGTGTTCGAATCAGAAATGGGGATATTCGTAGAAGAGCCAAAGACTGCCCGGAGAATTGCCAAACTGAAGTGGCAATGGGCTAGCCGTAATTGCTCGTAGAAACGATGCCCGATGGGGACAATGTACCGGAAGACTTAGTATGGGTAGGCCCCCCACAAGGTGGACCGACGACCTGTTGAAGGTCGCGGGAGTCCGCTGGATGCGGGTGGCGTAAGACCGGTCGTCGTGGAGATATTTGGGGGAGACCTATGTCCAGCAGTGGACTTCTCTTTCGGTTGAATGGATAGATTTACATTCATACGTAAATTATTAAATGAATTTAAAAAAATGTTATTTTGATATTACAAACACACACTTCAATTTTATATATGTATTATCGACAGCAAAAAAAAATTGTTCACTTTGACCGATTGGACATTGCGCATGAGTTCCATTATACATAATATGTTTCGAAACAGTCTGCGCTTTCCCTCACAGACTCCGGGCCCCCCTCCGGTTGCGGCCAAAGACGTGCTCAGTTCCCGAACTGGAGTGCCTCTTAACGCTCCAAGCGCGATACAGTGACACTGACCATGCATCAAGCATTACACGTTACACTGCATACACACTCCTTCCTGCACATAACACGCAGGTACATAGGTCCTGTAAGGAACCTTTTTTTTTGTTAATAAATAAAAAATGTAGGGATCAGCTAGGATTAAAATTTCGTGGGAGTTTTTATACTCAGGTAACGGCCAAGCCGAGGTTCGTACCACTTTGGTGCCCTTGTGCTAGTTATCTTTTACGGAGAGTGCCTTCAGCACTCGCCTCCAAAGTTCCGGTGAAACTGTAAAAAGGCCCTTCCGGTTAACAGCATTAGCTAGGTTAGAAGAAAAAAAAAGTCTGCGCTTTAATTTTATTTATTGTTAAAACAATACAAACTCACAAACTTGCTCCTTTATGATATGTTTGTTATATATAATAGAAAAATAGAGTACGTTTTTTCGGTACAAAGAACAAGCATAAAATCTACATAACATTAAGGATGTCTGGAACCTATTAATAATAATTAAGAAACCCTGTAAAGAAATGCAGTTCTAACTAAGCATAGCTCATGATAAGGTGTCAAGGAAACTTTTTCAATTATTTGCTTTCAATACCAATAACTGAATGAATGCTTTTAGTTTGAAATATATTTTATTTGACCGTTATTATTATATATATATATATACAGTAATACCCCGCTTAGCGCGACCCCGTTACGCGCGGTTTCACTATAACGCGAATGTCAAATTTTCGCGCTCAAATGCCTCGCATTACGCGAAAGAGTGCGTATAAACATAATCTAAAGACAATAGATGTATTTTTCCGTAAAAAATAACAGTATATATTGCATAAAGTGTTCTTAGAATTAAAGTGATTGATTAAAATGATTTGTATTTTTTTGTATTGAATTTTGACTATGTTTAATCATAAGCCTCGATATACGCGAATTTCAGTTAACGCGATTTTTTTTCGGAACGTATCCCTCGCGTAAAGCGGGGTATTACTGTATATATATAATATAAGTGAGTTGTATGAAGTGTAGTAGTTGCTGTAAATAAACTGTGGCAATGGCATGCTTATATAAAGTTTTTATTTTTTTCCCTATTCGCCCGGTCGTGTCGCAAAGCCGATTATTATGCCAACATTTTGAGGAAGAATATAAGGAAAATCATGTTTACAATACTATGATATTTAGATTGTTCCTTTGTCGACTTATTTAAAGTTATTTAACCCCCCTGAGCACTAACCTGGCGTTTACGCCATCATTCCATTGTTGTCCTATTGTCTCATTTTTATGGGTAATCGACATATTACGAAACTATTAAATTAACAATTAAGATTGCATTACACGGAATGTGTTTAAAACTTACTGCTTAAACAATTTCTCTTAGTTTGGTATGATTACTCGATACTATTTTGAACACGCTTTTTTACTGTACAGATTAAGCGGTTTGACTCAATACTCTTTTCATAACTTTCAAATGCCCTCTAAATATATTCATTTGTTGATCATATAATAAAACTAAATTGAATAATTGTAATATTAATTTAATAATGAATTTAAAAATTTTGTTGACCGAATCGAATGTCGATTGTGGATTTGCGAAGCGAGTCCGGGTGCTTTTCGCAGACGAACGCTAAATTGTCTTCGCAGTTTGTGTCCTCTAGGCCCGCGTTTCGGAACATGCCACCACATCGCTGAGGGCTTCCGTTGTGATGGTGAGTCGGTTGATTTTCCGCCCATACCTCATAACCTGCCTCCTTTAACGATTCCCCTGAAAATTTAATTAATATAACAACTAACGGTTCACATATTAATGTTTGAAATGATGCTTGAATTGCAAACAATATAATTCAATAACGAGTTGATCAAAAACATCCCTAAGTACTGTTTTAACAAGAAGTGAATTTAAATATTTGCAATATTTTGTGGTGTGAAGTTCTTGCCCGACTGGGTCTTGATCATCAGGCACATGGTGAATAACCCATCATAATTGTAGAGACCTCATCAACATCTAACGGCACACTAGCGCGAGCCGCGGGCGCACGGGTTACATATATTTAATACCTCGTACGAGAGAAGTCCGTGTGTCCCGTCTCGCTCGCACTCTGCATGTTTCTGATTGACCACCGTAGTTACTGTAAGCCCTACGACTAACGAGGGATCTTTTAGAATTTAAGTTTCACTATATGTCCTCAGAATAAGCATCAAATAATCAGAATCATAATCATAATCAATTAATTAATCAATCATATAAGAATCAGTTAATAAATAACTTTCAACGTGTACCACGACTTTCCCTCCAGTCATCCTTCAACTGGCTAGCAGCAACCAAATAATGAAATGTTAAGACGTGTGGCGTTCCAGCATCAGCGAATATATTTCCAGATCTACCTAGAGGCTTTAGCTATAGTCGATAGATTCTGAATCTTCATTCTTTTTGGAATGTAATTTATTTAAGTACCGGATCAAGTATATTAATTTTATTCACATCGAAAAAAAAAGAATGAGAGGTATTGAAACGTATCGTAATGATTAAAATCTTACTATATGTGCAGTAGTTTCGCATATAATTTGATAATTTAATGTACGTCTGCAGTTTTTTATTAATAAGTTTGATATAGTAAACGCCCGGCATAATATTAATACCAGAAGTAATCATAAATGAATCGAATTTCAATCCAATTTAGTTCAATATTTTTTTTTTAGGTAATAGGTTCTACAACATAGTTTTAAAGGTTATTATAATGAAACACAACATAACTCACCGTGTAATGTTCCGAAGAAGTTACTATCGTGCCAATTATAGAAACCTAACCGGATTGCATTATGAAAGGATACGGCGAGAGTCTGAGCAGGATTCTGAGCGAAAAGTTCTTTCAACACCTCCGCTTCTATATCACTGTTGATGATCGCGAGGTGACCACCCTCCGCTGTGCAAACACCCCGCAGCGACCCAATACGGTCTTCCGAACCGATGAAATTTGTAACACTTTTTTGTTCTTATATCCATTTTGTATTCTGCAATCATATCTTTATTATATGAAACTTTTCTTAAGACAAAGTTAGCCATTAACTCGCACAATTTACAGGCAAAAGTCTGAAATAGTTTTCTGACGATCCAAGATATGTCATCATCTACATATATTAATAAATAAAATTGAAGCATCCTTTTAATTTTTTCTAAACTAGCTAATGTTATTGACCGGAAGGGCCTTTACAACTTCACCGTAACATTGGAGGCGAGTGCTAAAGGTAAAAGGTAACTAGCACAAGGGTTCGAACCTCGGCTTGGCCTCTATCTATGATATAAAATTCCCGCGGAATTTGAACTTAAAGGTTGACATCATTAAAACCTCGCGTTTTAATTATAACTATAATAGATCTAAATATCATCAGTTAGCGGTCAACTTGTAATATAATATGTTTGAAACTTTGTTTACACATAATACATCAATTGCAAAATTTCAACTTTTAGCATTTTTTTATCTTGTGATCTCTAGTACATTATTGTAAATAGAAGCCCGTTTTACAAATACGTATATTTTGTTGAAAGTTATTGTTATTTTCATTACTAAATCTTCTAGACTAGTGAAAACATAAACTATCTCTCTAATCATTTTCAATGTCTACATCTTTATTATTACATGCAACATCATTTGTAATTGTATTTGTCTGTTTTAAAAGACATTTTAAATCAGTTTAGATGTGCCTTAATTGATTAGGAAAAATAAAATTTGTCAAGTTACCAGGATCAGTAGTACCACATTCAGTCATAACCATTTCCTTTGAGTGTTTCTTGTAACAAACGTATGGGAAGGGTCGACTGCAGTCCACATCCTCTACTAATCCTTCGCCGTGATACACTAAGCACTTTTCGTTATTATTCTGATTATCAGGGTTACCGGGCCGCCACCTCATCGGAATCTCACTTAGTGGTATTCCTGGAAAATAAAAGTTATAGGAAGATAAACGAATCTAAACAATCACGAAAATATTATTAGTTTTTGCTGACATTTTTTAGAAACAATTGCTTCACGCTTGACAGTAAGTACAAAAAACCAAACAACATTTACAACTGTTGACGAAATAAGAGTCTGCATCATCTGAATTAGACGTCGGTAATCTTTAATAATCGTATATGGGTAATTCCTAACCACAACGTGTTAAATCGGGCCAGATTTCCCACTTCTAAATATACACTTTGTAACAATCATCCTGTAATAAATTCTGACGGCTAGGCTAAAATTCTGGTCGCGTTATTCAAAGCCACGTAATTATGCGAGAAGTCGCACCCATCATAATTTTAATCAAGAGTAAGACGAATAGATGTTCTAAATTTCTGTTTACTTCTATTTATGATGATTATTATAGCTAATAAGAAGCATATGTATGATAACTTGATGATATTCCTAAAAAGTATAAAGCATTCCAATTATAAGCTTCTATACTAAGCAAATATAGACTAATTACTGGTATTTATATATTGGTGGTTATTATTTAGATGAGGTACCGTTAACTAATTAATATTTCATTCTAATATCTGTCAGGATATTTGCAAGATTCACTAAAAAATCCAGTTTTTAATTACCTTCTAATGAATTGAAGTCACCAGAAGCCAGAGTGGCATGAATACCCGTATATACGGCCACTTTGTGTTTGGCGGCCAAGCTTCTTATCACAGCAGTCAAACCGTAATTAACAGGAGAAGCTAACATACCGCCTGTAACAGTAATTTTAATCTCCAATGCATATGTGTTGGTAGGAATAAAGAGAGATATATTAGCAGACTCTCGGCAAGGCTTAAGGGGATTTCTCTTGTCCATAATATAATTATCTTGTAGAACCATAATAGCAGTTTTAGCAGATAGTATACATAAAAAATTTGTGTGTGTGTGTTGTAAATATGTTTTATTTCTTTACAATTATGCATGCTCTAATTCCGAGACATCAGAGCATCTTTATGAGTTTTTTTGAAGCTACCTTTAAATCAACATAATATGTAATAAAGATTCACCCAGTTGGGAATCCAATGTTAAATAAATAAATAATAGCTCGCAGATTGCTATATAAAGGTGGTGTTTTGTTTGGTAAATAAGTTTCTCAGATATTCATCATCTTCGTGGTTTGTGATCAATCGCCAGATCAACTATATTAAAGGACCTACTGGTAAATTATCTGACGGATTCGTGCGCTTGATTGATATATATGAAATGGAAAAAAAAATCATAAAACTTGGTTTACCTTCGTAAGCGCATCGCAGCCTCGCCTCTTGCCAGTTGAGTGGCATGTGATGCAGCTTGAACCAGCCACCGGCTTCCGCAAAGTATTCGTAATCGGCCCTGAATAATTTCTCATCTGAAAATCATCCAACTTATTTCATTTACTTAATTTATTTAAGTACATTACAGAATTCAACTAAGTAAATTTTGACCCATGTAAGTTGGAAAATATATGTGAAATATACGTAAAATAAGTATGACATTCTGGATTGTAGTAAAAAAAAACATGTGTGCAATTCTCATATGGTAGAAGTAAATCTTAAAAAAAATATGTTATCCACCCTGGGTACCGCCTATGAGGCACACGGATTAGTCCACCAGGCTAACCACAGTCTCAAAAATTTGATGAACTAATCCGACCTCCATAACACCGTACTGTCGCTTTTTCGTTTCATCGAATTTGAAATCACAACGATGCTAAAGAAGCATAAACTTCAAAAATATGAAAAACTGTGTGAGACTATTTTCTGATTTAGTGATATGAGAAAATTCATGTATATATACGTTACAAACAAAAGTAAAAAAAAATATAAAATAATATAATCTATCGATTCAACCATTAGACGTCCACTGCTGGATATAGATCTACCACGATTGGCAGACGGGTTGGTGATCGCAGTAGGTGTTTGTGGTCCTCAGAGGATGCTGCTGCGCATCTTCTGGTTTATTCTTTAGTCGCCTTTTACGACACCCACGTGAACATATAGGATGGTACAATTCTGAGCCGGCATGACACAGCTTTTCATTTCTATCTTTTTTAGAAATGTCTGTCTGTCTATTTGGTTGTGCAAGCATCAATTAGAAAGTACTAAGTTTATTTAAAAAAATCAAATAGAATAGATAATTGTAAAGCATATTCCGGAGTAACATAATTTTTTTATTTCGTTAAAATCGGCCCACGCTATTTTCAAAATGTATTTAGTGTGAAAAAAGAGTTGGTAAGTAAATGCGTTTTAGTCTTATTCGACAAAAAAAAAATTAATGTATTCATTGAAATTGAACAAAATGACATATTATAAGATATTGTTATGTACGTAAATAATAAACATCTAAGAAAAAGGAAATGAGAAAACAATAATTTTAAATTCAATTTTCACACAGTCATCTAGGCATTTAAGGGGTTGTATTATTAAAGAGCCATTTTATAAATTAATGAACTGAAATTTATTAATTTATCAATCTGCTATATATATGAAAGGAAAATAGGTTTCTTTGACGCACTATCACTTCAAAACTACTGAAAATAGGGATGGGATTTTTCATAGATAGTTTATATGGCCATGTTTGCCATTCCGTTGGCCCTTTCTCATTTTTTTTTCTTTCGATTTACTCTTATGTACATTTTTTGTGCTAAAAACTCTCAATTTTCTTTATTCATTTGTTTTTTTTTATATTAAAGAACATTTAAAATGCGAGCGCTAAACTAACAGCATTTAAAACTAGTCTTACATAAATATAAACGCAGTTAATCGTTGTATACATTTTCTAGTTCTAATTGTCCGTGTGCGCCGTTCGCATAGATAACACAGACTAAAAATATAACTTACGTAAGAATGAATATTATTATAGAAATCAATTCAAACACAGAAAACATAATTGCCCCGTTATTTCGCATGTTATTAAATTATAGGGTTTTTACACATCGTCCATGAAGTAACGATATAAAAACATTCTTAAAGAACCAGCAATTAAAATATACCTTTGCAATTAGAGGCACCGGCTATTGTCACAATGTAACACGTTAGATATATTAGTCTCATCTTGGCGAAATAAACACGACTGGCTATATAAGGTCAAACGTTTACAATATAAACTTGAATATTATTACCACATAAAAGTATAAGCAGCTAGGTTGTTTTATATCTGCAGGGGGCGACGCGGTGCTTCCGAAAGCCACCCCATGTCGCCCCCATCCCAAATGCAGCGGACGGCCCCGGGGGGTTTTAGTGGGTATTTCCGGGCGACTCTCGCCCGGGTGAGTCCCACACTGGCACGGAGCGCGTCACTCCGTGCCCCCTTATCTATTGTATTGGGGGACTTTGATCCCCTAAATACAATAGATAAGGGTAGTGCGTAAATGCATTTCCCCCCCAAAAAAAAAAAAAGGTTGTTTTATATCGAGTGCTCGAAGCCGATGGTCCTGACGAGCTCCCGGCGTGGCTCGTCCTAAACGGGGTACTCCACCGCTGTGTGTTGACCGGTATTCAATACACCGCCACAGTGGTGGCACCCATCACTTTGCTCCCGGCCTATCTGGCGCAGGTACTTCCCAAAGCAACCGTGTCCCGAGAGTACAAGTGAGACCGAAGTCCCCCAATGCAATGGATAAGGGGGCACGGAGGTACGTCTCCGTGCCAGTGTGGGACTCACCCGGGCGAGAGTCGCCCGGAAATACCCACTAAAACCCCCCGGGCCGTCCACCGCATTTGGGATAGGGGCGACACGGGGTTGCTTTCGCAGGCACCGCGTCGCCCCCTGCAGCGAACCCACCGGGCCTCGTCGTTCAATGACCCAATGGGGATGGGGGAGAATATTTCTCAACCCCACCTCTTCGCCCGCCCCCCCCCGAAGGAAGGCATGACCCACTGGTCAGACATCCGGGGGCAGGATATACTTCCTGCCCCCGTCCCGAGAGTACCTGCGATACATATGCTTCCTATAGTAAGTTTTGACTGTAATAAATTATATGAAAGTGTATGTAATTATTGCTCGGAGCAGCAAAACATGTGTAAAAATCAAACAACTGTTATATGCCATGTTATTAATCATTTCTAATGTTTCTTGTCAGTCAACATGGCTGCCTGGTTTTTTTTTTTCATAGTCTATATCACACGTTTCCCGTTTTCGTTTTATACTTTCTAAAAATAATATTGATAATTTTTAAACACATACTTTATGCACACAAAATTTTACCAAAATCGGTCTACACGTTTTTGAGTTAAACCCGATAAGTTTTACTCGTATTTCTTAACTAGCCGAGTGCCCGCGACTCCACCCGCGTATTATGTTTTCTTCTCAGCGTGATATAGGTTTAAATAATAATTGGAAAATAATGTTTCGATTGTCCCGACTTTTTACCCTTAAATTGTTTTCAGTACTAACAGAAACAAATTCAAAAAGCTGTCTATTGATTCGTATTTTGTTCACATTTCATGAGTTGTAATTTTTTTACACGGAACCCTAGTTATTTTCCTGAATTTTTTTTACTAAGAGGAAGCAAAGATGTTTCTCATAAATACTCCTGCTTATTACATGCACAATGCGTGGCATAGGCGGGTTTGGCACGGGGTGTCCGTGTCATATATATGTCTCAGGCCAAACTGAGATACGTGCCACTTTGTTCCTCCTGTGCTAGCTGCCACTCTCCCGGTTGACCGCCTTAAGCGTTTACCCCAATTCTTCCAATCGAAAGCGTTTAGTCATTTAGAAAATAAAAACATATGCCGAGGGTCCCGTGACGGCCATCTTTTTACCAATAATAGGTATATCCTTTGACCAGATTAATGTATATATTTTGTTAAATTAATTACCACTAATTGTCGAACAAGTTATGAGAAGTGAGTAATTACGTCAACATGATATAATGTTTTTTGCATGCTATATTATCAGGTTACGTGGACTGTGCCGGCCTTCTAAGTTCAATTTCACTGCGAGTACCAACATATTGTACACGCAAGACACTGTTGCTAGTCGTCCCATACGCTAAAACTAACTATGCTCAGAATTCGGTTCTATGTCGTATTACACGCTCATATAATAAACAATACGATACGATAGACATATTTCGACACACATAACAGTCATTTAAAAACGAAATAATGAATTTAAATCGCGGAAATAGATAAATTAATTATTAACTTATGTCATGTAGCATAAGACAAGTCTTTACACTCAATCACTTGCTTAGACATTCAAACACACGACACTCACACACACAACACATACAAGCGTAACAGCGTCAGCGTCAGACAATAGTGCCCTTTTTACTTTAACTCGTATTAATATTATAATTATATACCACTATGGAGTAATTGTGGAACCCTGTCTTGGCTTTAACTACAAAACAATGTGTGTTATTCTAAATAGTTATGTATGCTGCTGGATTTCCTAGCAATAAATAAATTACGATATAAAAATTATGAAAGGGAGTTGAGATGAAGTTCTACTTGGGTTACTTAATCTAAACTATTTAATACAATGTCTCTTATTATATTGATACATACGAAGTGAAATTCAAATATAAAAAATGAGATCCAGATGAACTGAAAAATATTATAAAAACCAAACCATATCTTACACCCGTGGACAGTCAGGGGTATCAGTCACGCGAGAAACTTGAAGACTCAGGTCGTCCGCACACGACGTCAGCCGACACAACATTGAGTTCGTCTGCCCGAGACGACGGTCGGTACACCACAGATTCTGATCCGCACGCGCCTATGGCAGAGACAACCACAATACTGCTTCTCGATCCTTTTTTTTTTCTAATCTGTCTAATGCTGTTGACCGGAAGGGTCTTTATAGCTTCAACGAACTTTGAACCTCGGCTTGCCTTTTACTTATGGACGCTTCTCGATCCCCGTTTTTATAGGGATTGCGCTAGTGCGTGCTTAATTTTGTTAGGAGGGTAGTTGTCTCCTATTAATTTTATAATACGGAGAATAATTGTGAATTTGATGTATGCTTTGTCAACCCACGGGCACAGGTACGTGTAGTAAATTTAATGAACCTATCTACGAAATGGTGTGATTTTAACAACAGACAACAAAATTTATTTACTGTGGCAATTTTTTTTAAATAATTTAAAGTGTGAAGTCCGCCAGCTGTTCTGTGTATGCTGTGGCGCTAATATGGTGATTCACGCTTTTTGTTTTTTTCCGCCGAAGCGCGGCGCTGCTTAGTATATCAACATTTTGGTGTTAACACAAGCATAAAATAAAATGATAATAACTGTATTGTTATGTATGTAAGTACCAATGTGCTTTAAGTTATTTTCTGAATTTATATAATAATAATAATATGATACAAATTGTAAATTTAAAAAATGATCACTAACATAATTAAAAAAATAGATTTATTAAAACTGAAGAAGAAAATTATTGTTTCCAAAATGTGTTTATTGTTACCCTCGTCAATAGATACTAAAAGAAAAAAATGTTAAATAGAGGAGAAAAGTCTTTTTTTATTTATTGTTTTAAAGGCTTAGTAGTTTGACCACAATCTCACCTGATGTTAAATGGCGATGAGTTCTAGGGTGGTAAACACACTAAGCGTAGAGTTACTGGTTCTCAAGTGATGCTGCCGGAATACACCTATTGATATTTGGCGACAGCTTTACATTTCATCCCCTCTTGGGATGGAGTGGGCCCCTCTCCCTGGAACAGCACCGGTTCAGAGAGAAGAGGAAGGAGAATGAAAGAAGAGTGGAGGGGTAGTCCACAGTAGTGAGGGTGAGGAATAACAAAAGGAGGAAGGTCCAGATGAGAGGAGCTCCAGACCCGGTCCCCAAACCCCTGGGCCACCGAAGCACAGGCTGAGACTCCCGTTGCCACCGCAGTCGGCTGCTGTGATTATCACACTGCGACCGGACGCGGTAGCGAGAGAGCTCACTTATGGGGAAGTTCTGGCGAACGCAAGGTCCAAGGTGGGGTTACAGGACATGGACATCGAGGATATCTCGTGTCGCTCTACTGACACAGGATCCCGGATCATGGAGATCCCGGGTCCAAGTGGCGGAGAGCGGGCGGATGCTCTCGTTGCCTCTCTCTCCAAGTAATAGTGGCAGAAATCATAGTGGTCTCCAGGCCGACAAAACGGGCGGATGTCTCGTTGGCTAGGAGGGCTTGGTGTCGCAGGCGGAAGCTGTATGGAAGGTGTCTCAGGAGGTAGAATGTAGTCCGTAGAACATCAAAGCCAGCCTAACTCGGGACACATTAAGAGGGGCCAAGACAATTTGACGTCTTTACCGGTGGCATGGGCCTGGGGCACACGCGTCCGATTTGATCGGCATAACTAGAAAGATTTATCGTATTTACAGATTTCCTAGAGTAAGGTGTTAAATTTTAGGTAAGAATCAATGAGACATAGACCCTCATGCCTTGCTTGTTTTTGATGTCATGGGGGCGAGGGAGGGGGTCTCTGATTGGTGAATATTTACACATTGCATTTTTTTTTTACAAAATTATTACAGTGCCTATATAATCATAGAGGTAGGGCGGTAAGGGCTCATTTAATATTACTAACAAGAGGGTGGAGGAGTTAAATGTAATATAATATTCGAACGACACCTTATCTGTGTAAAAGGTGATCAATTAAATAATGTTATGGAATATTCTTGGAACACCTTATTAGTAAAATCAAAGATGATTCACTAAACATCAAACTGAGATTTAAGACAGAGAACGATTTATAGCGGGAACGAGCCATTACCAAATATGGCCCGACAACTGCAGCTCGGGATGATTTTACCGTATGCAAAATAGACGAAAACATCACTTCGTAGTACCCTGTTTCCTCCTTCAAAACTGAGCCGATTTTTAATTTTCTTTCAGTTCGAGAATAAGAAAAAACACTTTGGCTATGCCTCTACGCTTTTTTTTTTAATTTTATTCATAAAATATGCTTCAGGAACGTCTGAAAACGATGGTACTAATCGAGCATCTTTTACATTTTCAAAGGCTCCTAGTTTCTACAATGACTAATTTATGGAAAAAATCAAAACTTCCCGTACGTTTGCGGTGGTGGATATATATTATTTGGCATAAAAATATTTACCATAATGCTTTTATAAAGGCAGGAAACAGGGAACTAAGTTTGTATGGAATAAATGCCGCTAGCATATCTTCTTAAAATCAACTCACTGATAAACCCTCCCCAATCTGTGTGTACTAATAACAAATTAGTAGGTATAGAATGAAGGAAAGAAGGAGAAAAAATTTACTGTCTATTGGAAATATTTATATTAAATTTTATTATAAATTCTTATAAAATCTATTTATTAAGATATTAAAGATTAACATGTGGCGTTCCGCCTTTCTTGTAATAATATTATTATGTTTCATATTTTAACTCCTCAACTTTAATAGTGTGTATAATTTAAGGCTGGAAACATTTCACAGTGTATTAGATACTCTCTGCTGAAGGACGCTATGATAGACGCCGAAAAAACATTATGCTTATAGACCGATACGTATTGTCATTACGTCGTAAACTATTTTTCTACTCATTCTGTATTTTTGTATTAATTAAAATCAGTGAGTCAATCTACGTTGTACGGGTAATAAATCGCCAAAGTGGTGACCCTCGACTTACGACATCTAAGTCAACGCATCGAAGAAGGCATCTATCCCTGCACCGCACCTGGATTCTTCTCTTCCTGCAGCGTGCATTGAGTGCATATCACTCATCTCCGATTGCGGCTTCGGCATCTGACGGCCGATAAACACCTCGAGATCAACGTGTTCATTCGACCGGCATTACAACACCCCCGTTCAAAACAGCGTTGTGTTAAGAGTGATATCGTGTCGTCATACGTGCGTATTTTTTTCTAAGTGCGGTCATAATAATTTCGAATACAATTCTGTTTTAGGATTTTCTCATCGAACTTTTAGATTAGATTTTTTTTGTTCAAAAACCAGCGTACGTCATCAATCGACCACTCGCCTAAATGTCGATTAGATACACTATGGGCAGAAAAACGTTTTATCGAATTGGAACTCTTGTATATTAATTTTGTATATTACAAAACATCATTTCGACAGGAGTTCCTGAACACAAGTAAAAACTTTTTGTTTTATATTGGAGTTTGGTACATTAAGTAACTTACTAAACATAATTTAACTTAAAGATAGATGAGATAAATATGCGACGACAAAGGCGAGACCTTTAAAATTGCGTAAGGGGATGTGAGTATGTCTAACAATAAAACAAACTGTACCTAATAAGTTTGGAAAGACTAATTTTTAATGAAATTAATAATTTTCTTGGCCGAATCGAATATCGATTGTGGATTCGCGCAGAGAGTTCGGGTCTTTTTCACATATAAAAGCTAAATTATCATCGCAGTATGTATCGTCTAAACGAGCGTCCCGGAACATGCCTCCACATCTTTGCGGTTTCCCAGCCTCTTGGTGATTCGGTTGCCCGTTTGCCCATTTTGCGTAACCGGCTGCCTCTAACGATTGTCCTGTGAATTATAAGCAATTTAATGACTTATCTTTTAAATATATTCTAATCTTATTAATATCGTTTAAATTTTAAATATTTTGTTATTTAATATTTAAAAAGACAATAAACGAATTCACGCACGGAGAGAAGTTGGTTTTTGTAGGAAAGACAAAGATAAGTCAACTAAAGCAGGTGATTTTTCTTTCTAATATTTTACCTCGATCGTTAATAGAGTTAGTACAGGCCATCCATCCATGCAGTTAATCGAAAAACGTTAAATCATAAGAATAAGTCTATCTCAAAAATCTCAACAAACTCCGCAGCCAGCAGATTCCCGCTACCACCACCATCGTCAGTCCACCTTGTTGGGGGCCGAGCTGCAGTGCGTCTTCCGTTGCGTTGTAGCTATTTGTTCTGCATCGGTTCTGAGAGCAATTTTCTCAGCCCACTGTTTCTCTGCCACTGCAATCCTTCACTTTGGTTCTTCTGAGGTTCTCATCTCCGATTCGATCACGCAGTGAAATTCTAAACATTGTCCTTTGAGTAACTTTGAACTTCTTTTTAATCTTGTTGTGAGTAACCACGTCTCAGCGTCGTATGTTATCACTGGAAACACACACTGATCGAAGACTTTTGCCTTGAGACCTTGTAGTATTTCGGATGAGAAGATTCTGGGTAGCTTACCAAGGTGGCTCAGCCGACTTAGATTCGACGATTAACCTCTTTCTTGACGGAGACAGTATAGTAATGAACAGAAATTTTAGATAAGGGTGTTTAGTATTTATTATATATTTCAACTAATTCCAACAGCTGCGATCCAGAATGGGATACTCCTTGGTCTTTCTTACCACCTGTATGGCGAATACGATTTAGCACACACTGTTATGATCTAACATCTTTTCTATAGAACGCTCAGTTCACCGTATACAGTTTTACGTTATATATTATGTGTGTGACATGTTTCTTTAGGAATCCAAAGACTACCATCCTAAAAACATAACTCTACCTGATATCCTATAAAATATACGAGAAACTGCTTACCATCTAAAGTTCCAAAAAAGTTGCTCTTATCCCAATTGAAGAAACCCAGCCTGGCTCCATCAGGATACGACACGGCGAGGGTCTGAGAGGGATTTTGTGCAAACAAGTTCCTCATGACTTCGGCTTCTGTTTCACTGTTGATGATGGCTAGATGACCGCCCTCCGCTGAGCAGACCGCCGCCGCGACGGAGTAAGGTCGACCTATTCTATGAAACTTGTAACACTTGTTTGTTCTCTGATCCAATTTATATTCTGTAAGCAATTTTTTTTTATACTATTCAACAGCAATACTCAACTTTTAATGTCAATGATCGTCAATCGTCTATCGTCAATGCTCCAAAATGGCGGCTCATTTGTAAAGTTTTCCAAGGGTGTTTTTATGAGTTCTCAGAATTACGATCCATGTCATTATGTTCAATAGACTTCATTTGTGCACAAAAACTAAGCTATATCATGTTAAACGCCACTAAAATTACATAACATACCAAGTAACCGAATTATAAGTAATAATAAACCAAAATCGCACCAAAAGTTGAATTGTTATTTCCTGGTTAGTACTGATGTTAGATTTTTTAAGTAAAATTAAGATGATGTCTTAAATTAACGGTAAAAAAAAAACACTCAACAAACGTGAACTCTTAACAGATTTCTCAACGTTTGAGATCAATATAATAGGACGTGTTAATGCGATAAAGCATGAATTGCCCCCTATAATATGAAAACACTTGACTTTCTTATTATAAAATATTAATTTTTCCATTAAATCTCATGTGATGGCAAAATAAATAAGTCGATAAAATAATAAGATGTAAAGTGAATGAGGACCTTACGATCCGTACTTGGTATTGAGATGGATCATAACTAGGAATAGTGTGAATTACGTTAAGTCACCTTTATCAGTGGTTCCACATTCTGTCATTACTAGATCCTTTGTGTGTTTTCTGTAACAAATGTACGGGTACGGCTTACTGCAATCGACGTCCTCTACCAACGCTTCGCCGTAATACACGATACAGTTTTCATTGTTATTGTGATTATTCGGGTTACCGGGCAGCCATCTCACTGGAATCTCAGACAGAGGTATATCTGAAAATAATTGGATAATAGGTTACAGGAAAATAACCCCTAATATTTTGTTGAAGTATGTCAGTGTGAAATTTTTCATTAATACTGTTTTTTACTGTATAATCTACGCCCTTCTGAACACAATCTCACCTAATGATGGGTCTGGAGATTACGTTACATTTTTCTGCTCAAAGACCACATAGGATCCACGCGAAGGGTCATGCAGGCCGCACATATGTACATTGGCTAGTTCACATCACATTTTGAGCTATGAAAACGCGTTTTATAACAGTTTTTATGGTAATAACAACGTGTAAACAACCCGTAAACATAATTATAATTGGATTTTCAACCAACTAAAAATGTAATTTGAAAATATTCAAATTTTCAGTGGTCAATTTAAGGGTTTTTTAACCGCATAATATGATTGTGCAAAATCAGTTTTCATAGTTATTGTCGGCTAAAATTGTTAACTACATTGCGGGCTGCACAAACACCGATTCTTGGCCGCAGTTTGACGACCACTGACCTAGAGGAACTGGTCTATATAGGTGCTTGTTGGAAGAAGATTATGTTATGGTTTCATCACCTACTGAATTTACCTCACCAAAACTTGTTCATTATGAAATACCATTTGTATATTCGAACTTACGCCCATCGATGGATATCCTACGACACAAAATAGACATGTAATATTATTTGCTAGAAAAATATACAGTTCACAATATCCACATTATTTAATAACAAACCAAATATAGAGTTAAAACTAAAATATAACCGTTTGTGTGTTTCTCTGTTACTCATTATACAAATATATTTTTTCCTTTTAATAGGCTGCAATTCCTGTTATTAAAACATCTTGTGGTTCATGGTCGCGTCGAATGGATAGGCCATTGGTGATTTTTAAATATACACGTCCTTTTAAAATGGTTTTAATGTATGGTATTGAATTTTCAATGAAAATTTATGTTGCAGGTTATCTCTAATATCAGACGTAACGTTAAACTATCTACACATATAACAACCACTTCGATTAACTATAACAAAGATATCAGAAATGCTCATCTATTTTTATTTATCAAAATTCTCTTAATTTTATGTTATCACTATCAAAATCAACATCTAAAACTCTATCATCGGTTTGGAAAACATATTTATTTATTTGTATTACCATAGTACTTTCTATTTTATTCTATATACATTTCTATCGTGTCTCTTTTTCACGTTACCTATATAAATATATCTGCAACATGAACGTCGTCGATGTATATCTATCCATTCCTCTCTGTGAACGCACATCAGGCTAAGATACATTAAAAACTCGTTAATAAACATAACAGACCAATTAAGTAACTAATTAACTTTTAACAATTGAAACTGGTTTCATGACTTACTATCCAATGAGTTAAAGTCGCCCTCGGATACGGTTGCGTGGATGCCCGTATACACCACAATTTTGTACTTAGCGGTCAAGCTTCTTATTACAGAAGTCAAGCCGTAGGTTGTAGGAGAAGCTAATATCGCACCTGGAATAGATATTTGGAATAGATAAATATAATTCAGAGTGATCATATTTGTCTAGAGTCTGAATTCTCGGCGTGGGAGTAGAAAACCATAGAAAATTAGGGGACATTGAAATAGCGCAGTGGGGCGTGGGCATATTAAAAATGTCGTTTAAACAGGTAAAAAAAATTAAGATAGGGACTCTAGAAAAAAACATATTCTTAAAATGGGCAAAGAAGTGAGATTATCTTACAGTCGTCGGTCGATACTAATAGATATCGGCGATTCAATAGACAAATTTCTAAGTCTCTTAAACGCGAACTACGATGGTATAATACCGATCGTATAAAAGAGGTTATAGAGCGAAACAGAAGCTCCCAAAGTCTTCGCAAGAGATCTGGCTATTGGGCATAGCCAATTTACAAAAGACTCTACGCTCGAAGTTGTAGACAGTTATGTATACCTGGTGTTCGGGCGTTTTTTATCATTCTTATGTGGGTAAACTGCGATACCGGGATTCGCGGCACGGAGTGCGCGGGTGAACAGTACAATGGTTCTCTTTCGGACGACGCCACGATTTTAATGGTGTATTTCAATAATTGAATATTTGATTGATATAGACATTATTTCCACTTTTCCTTGGATCCCTGTGTGTATGTGATTGTGTCGGTGCACCGCAAACAGGAGCTGCAGTGATTCAGGTTAGTGGTTTACTCCATAGGGTTTGGTGAAAACGTCTGGATTAAAGGGTACGAATCAGGTCATCCTTGATTATTATTATTTGCAATTTCGCGTATACACCTGGGACAAACTCGGCTGGACCTCGTTCGAGAAGCTAGGGAAAATCGTTTCCTCCGAAATACCGCAGTGTCTCGAGTCGAAAGTCTTCAAGTAGTGTGTGTTGCCAGTGATGACATACGGCTCTGAGATGTGGTCGCTTACAATGGGTTTAATAGGATAGCTCTAAGTTGCTCAAAGGGCAACAGGGCTATGCTTGGAGTTTCACTGCGTGATCGAATCAGAAATAAGGAGATCCGCAGAAGAACCAAAGTAACCGACATTGCCCGAAGAATTGCTAAACTTAAGTGGCAGTAGGCGCCCAGCCCAGCGACATTGCTCGCAGAACAAATGCCGGAAGACGTAGCGCCTACGCTGGTGGACCGACGACCTGGTGAAGGTTGCAGGAATCTGTTGGATGCACAAGATCGGTCGTCGTGGATATTTTCAAGGGAAATCTATGTCCGGAAGTGGATGTCTTTCAGTTGAACGGATGGAAAGGCGAAGTGAGCAAAGTAAGGTTGAGAAACTGTGGTCTAGAGGGACAAGCATACAGGGGATGATGCTGGAACACACATATTGGTGCCTGGAGAGAGATTTTCAAACTTAAATGCTCAGATTCAATGTAAAGTTCTAACTTACGTCCATGATCACTTTAAAACTGATAGACTGATAGACAATTAGAAGTAGAAATTAACCTTCATAAGCACATCGCAGCCTCGCCGCTTGCCACCGCAGCGGCATCTGGTGCAGCTTAAACCATCCATCAGCCTTCGGGTAGTATTGATAGTCGGATCTAAAGGACTTTTCTTCTGAAATTAAATGTTAAGTAAATATTTATTAACTAACTGTGCTTGTTAATCGGATGAATGTTATTTATAAAAACAGACTAGAAGTTTTTTCTTAATGCGGTATAGGCTCAGTGCTTTGACCACAATCTCATCTGATGTTAAGTGACGATGTGGTCCAGGATAGTAATTACACTAAGCCTAGAGGTACTGGTTTTCAATTGATGCTGCCGGAGCACACCTATTGGTATTTGGTGACAGGTTTTCAAACTTGAGGGTGGTAGCTACCCAGGAATCAATAGAAAATGCTCTACCCACCATGCTATAGTTTCCTTACGATGTTTTCTTTCACCTAAAGCTCGGGCCGATTTTAGAGTCGGATAGGTGGGGATAGAACCCGCGTCGACTGACGCGGTATCCGGCAGCACTACTCGCTGAGCCATCATGGCTTCAAAATATTAGCTTTAAAGATATTAGATGTAGTCCCGTGTGATGATGCCGGCTGTTGATAAATTTCCATCTAACCATTTAATTTTAACGTGTTATATTAAATGTAGATGCTGAATCAATATATTAGAGGAAGTTTGAAAGTGGCGCCAATAACAGAGAAGTTAAGAGGCGGTCGTTTATCCTGGTATGGACATGTGATGCGCAGGGAGAAAGAGAATGTTGTAAGAAAGGTATTGGATATGAATGTGGACGGTTACATGGGAAGGGGAAGACCAAAGAAAAGATGGATAGACTGTGTGAAAGATGATATGTTTAGAAAAGGAGTGAATGCGGAGATGACAACAAAGGAATGGAAGAGGAAGACATGTTGCGCCGACCCCAAATGAAAATGGGAAAAGGGTAGGGAGATGATGATGATTAAATGTAGATGCTAACTTAGGTAGGAAACATTTTTTAAACTGCTTCAATTATTTCGACATGATTTAAAAACTATGAGGTTTTTTTTTTTTTTTTCGAATTATTGGAAATGGACGATACTGTTATGTAATGCAAGCAGTATGCAATTACAAATAACAATGTATTTCAAATATAATTTCTATAAAAAAATAATATTATTTTTAACAAAACATTAATACATTATAATAGTATCAAAACTAGAACAATACATCTTCGATAACTTAATGCATATTCGTAAAAATTTAGACAAGCTAGATCTAGTGAATGATCGTCATAATTTTAATACTAGAAGTAAAGACAAGTTGGCCGGAACCACGCTTTAGGTTAAGTAAGTGTAATAACAGCTTTATAGGTAATAGTATTCGGTTTTACAATAAGATCCCAAGTAACATTACCGATTTACCTGACAATAAGTTCAAGTATTATGTCAAGCAAGTTTTAATCTCAAAAGGTTATTACAGGGTGGATCATTACGTGAACGATAGTGATGTCTGGAATTAACCCACATCTCTGTGCTTCCACTAACATTATTAAAACTACGATTTGTATAGTTTTTTATATGACAAAAAAAATGATATATATTATATTTATAGAAAAAAAAGAACCAGATCGAGTTTCTTGCCGGCTCTTCTCGAATGGGTTGTTTTCCGAACCGGTGGTAGTGTTTTAGACGTTCATAAGCGCCTTCTTAGGGCCTAAATTGAATAAATAAATTTTGATTTCGATTTTGAATAACATCTATTATGATCTCACATTACGTTAAAATTATACGTTTAGTCATTAGTCATTTAAAAAAACAAAGACTTCCTCACCGTTAACTATATCTTTGCAATTAGAAGCACCGGCCATTAACACAATGTAACACGCAAAATATATTGTTCTCATCTTGAAGGAGTTAACTCGACTGATAAATGGCGGTCGAGGTGCTCACAATAAAACACGAGTTGTTTACCACAGAAAAGTATGAACAGCTAACTCAGAAAACCATATAAAACATGCTGCACCTTAACTTAAAACGAAACAAAGGTTGTTCACGAGAGAACGACATATTATCTGTTGGTTTAAATTAAAATAGATCGCACTATTGTTTTTTTTTTGGATTTTTACAGACTCGTAATACATATTAAATTGAGTTATTAGTAGTTAGAAAATAAGAATGTTTAGTGATTATTTTTACTATAGCAACCGTACTTTTAATTAAAAGAATACAAGCGTCCAAGTTTATTTTATCGAAGAAGAAAAACTTTGTAAATGAATGAATCGTCATATATTCTAAGATTCAGTATGACTTAAGTAAGGAAGATAGTGTGTAGTGAATGTGCTAAATCTTCCATTTCAAAAATCCAGCAAGTTATTAGATGTGGATTGCGTAGGAGAAACCCGGAGCTTATTTCGTTACTCGATTGAAAACTGCTTAAAATTCTAGTATTCATCGAAGAATTTTAGTTATTTTTCTATGAAGTATAATCATATATGAAGAGACAACTCATTTATTTGTTCAAAATGTTTTAATTTTTGTTGATTAGAAATTCTTTTCTACATTTTTTATAGTTTTAATAGTCTATACGAAACTTCCTCATAGCTTTTGAAGATGCCTTTCATGCTGTATGAAAGAACAGGCGCGCACGATTTCTAGATTGACTTTAAGTCATAATATCGCATTAAATATATGACATAATCACCATACAATTTTTCAAATTAATCTAAGTTCAATATGCTGTTACTCGTGCTATTTGTAATCCTGTCAATTTGTTACTATGACAGTGGAAATTAAAAAAAAATGTAAAAACCATATGAATGGTTCCGACTCCCGACCCGTCCGCTGTGAGTTGAAATTAATACTTCAAGAAGAATGCTGAGTATTTAAAGATGTTTACTTAAATGAAAATGTAATTTCTATTTACTGTTAACCCCTTGAGCACTAACCTGGCGTTTATGCCAGCTTTCCATTGTTTCCCTATTGTTTTCCGATTGTCTCATTTTTACGGGTAATCGACATATTAAGCATATTTCTTTTAAATGATAAATAATAATACGGGTTTGGTTGATATCCAATTTAGTTGACAGATGATTCTAAACCTCTGTGAACTTGGCAGCCGACTTTCGACTTTTTTTTTTACTTCATTACCGTTGGATTCTACGTCGTTTGTACCCGTTTGTACCACTTTCATTTTCGTTTGTACCTCAAACCAAAAAAAGTTATAGCGTTTTGAAAATTTGACCCGCAGCCGACATTGGAAAATCGAAAATTTTGCAAAGGGATCTGATTCGGGGTCGTTTGTACCCGTTTGTACCACCTTCGTTTTTCATTTTTTTTCAAAACCCAAAAAAGATACGACCATTTGAAAATTTCGAAAAACTAACTTTTCCAATTTTGAAAATTTCGAAAATCTGTGAACGGGGATCGACGCAGACGATTCTGCGTCGATCCCCGTTCACAGATTTTCGAAGTTCCTAAAATTGTTGAAGTTGATATTTTGAAATTTTTAAAATGCTCGTAATTTTTTTTTTCCGTTTGAGGTACAAACGAAACGCAAAGCGGTACAAACCTCACGACACCGTCGCTTACTGGACCCCGTTTACAGAATTGAGATATCTCAATCATTGTGGACGCTAAGTGAACTTCGTTTTTCAAAATCTAAAAAAGCTCTTAAATTTTTTTGGTTTTTAGGTACAAACGAAATTGAAAGTGATTCCCGCGGGTACAAACGATTTTGCGTCGAATGCCGTTCACAGATTTTCGAAATTTTCAAAATTGGAAAAGTTAGTTTTTTTTCGAAATTTTCAAATGGCCGTATCTTTTTTGGGTTTTGAAAAAAATGAAAAACGAAGGTGGTACAAACGGGTACAAACGACCCCGAATCAGATCCCTTTGCAAAATTTTCGATTTTCCAAAGTCGGCTGCGGGTCAAATTTTCAAAAGGCTATAACTTTTTTTGGTTTGAGGTACAAACGAAAATGAAAGTGGTACAAACGGGTACAAACGACGTAGAATCCAACGGTAATGAAATAAAAAAAAAAGTCGAAAGTCGGCTGCCAAGTTCACAGAGGTTGATTCTAAACTTTAGAAATAAGAATCATTACGGTAACAACAGCCTCTTGATATCTATAGAGGAAATATATAAACGAAGTAGTTTGTGTATATTGAGGCAGCTGTTGTATGAATACTAGGATGATAATTTTGAACGTTTTTCCTTGTTTGCGGTACCCTACGACCAGCGCTGTGCGTAACATTTAAAATAAAAAGTAATAAAAAATTATTACTGCATCTAAACGTACTCTAGAGTATTCGAGCGCAATTATAGCCATTTTAAGAGATATAAAAACTAGTTCTGAAGGTAAAATATGAATTTTTAATCGATTCAGCAGAGAACGAAGTCATATATATAGTACTTAATAATAAAATATATATTAAAGAGATTGCAATCAAAAAATCTTTAAAGTAGTTACCACTTAGTTAATGTTTCAGCAAATATTTTGCAATATATGTATCTGTTTTTGCCTTTTTTATATTATATTTGTATCATTCATCGGTCTAGAAATCTATTTAATCCATCAATTTTAATTCATACAATAAATTCTTAATTTGTTTAGTGCTTTCGTTTGGTAAAAAGCAACATCTCTCGTCTGTATACGTCTGTATATGTCTGTACTTAGAGATCAACAGACGCTGAACTGTTACAAATCTTTATATATATATATATTATTTGATCAGGTTTATATTTTATTTACAAGTTACAATACAATGATATTATTTCTGAAGAATAGAAAATCTGCGAGCAAATTCGCCGGTACTATTGGTTTTAGTTTATTTAGTAGACAAGTAAATAATATATTATGTAATTTGGTTTAATTTTTTTAATAGTTGCCACGATAGAGACTATGATATATTTGAAAGATATGTTTAGAATATCGGCTGAGTCAAGACGTGATAAATCACGGTTATCACAAAACAATTAAACGAATTTTAAAATGAACGATTTATTCAACGTTACAAAGGTTTTTTTGATCACCGAAACGAATATCGATTGTGGATTTGAGCAAGGACTCTGGGTGTTTCTCGCAGATAAACGAAAAATTCTCTTCACATGTGGTGTCATCTAGGAGGGCATTGCGCGCCATGGCACCACATCTCTGAGGTTTACCGTTCCAGAAGAAGTTCGGCTCATTATCTTGCCATTTATTGTAACCAGCTTCTTCTAAAGATTCGCCTAGAATTTGAATAAGGAATATGGTAAATGCATGAACATTGTCGTAAATTAGCAGGGAATTTACCCCCTGGTTTAACGCCTATTTCTATACATAAAACTTATGAATACTTCTCTACGTCTTTTTTCTCTATAGATTTGAACAAATTTCATTTCATTTCATGTATGATAGTGTTATCTAAATGCTACCTAAATACACCTATAAGAGCTCGGTGATAAATTTTCAAGTAGAAGTTTTTTTTTGTATAGTCCCGCATCTTCCCTGGCGTGACCACAGACCTTGTTATTGCAATAAGTTTTCTAGTTTATGTTTGCTCTTTTATTATATGTTTTATGGCACGTTCTTTTGCCGTCTTTTGTTTCTTACTATCTATTACATACATTATAGGTGCTATTGCTATTTTTTTTTTGTGGCCATCACTTCTATCATTAACCTCGTCTAGTTATTACACTATAGACTTAACTAATCAATCGGTCAAGAGGTCCGAGTTATTGTTAGTGCTACTTAAACCTAAGACTTAACCATTAAACATTTAGGCTTAACAATGACAAAAAACAAATATTATTGACGTCAAAACATTTAAAATTCTTAATAATCATTAAATAATACTAATAATAATTAATATTTATAGTGTCAATTAATAATAATAAAAATAATAAATAAAATAATGTCCAATAATCGGTAATAACCAGTGAATAATTTAATAAGTAGAAGGTTTAGGAAATAACCTGTCACCGTAAATCTTCTAAAATAGTTCTAATTAAATCAGATAGGAAACGAATAATCGCCTGATTAAGTTGAATAGAAACTATATACCATAGTTTTATTATACCAGCAATGGGAAGTTGACATCAATCCATTGAACACTAAAAGTGATTAGTCTTATCGCAACGCCGGATTGAAATCGCCAGGACGAAACTCACCCAGTGACTAATCCCGAAACGCGATGTATTGGAGCGAGTATCTGAGCCGAATGTGTGAAATAAATTTCTCACCGTGTAAAGTCCCGAAGAAGTTGCTGTCATGCCAGTTGTAAAATCCTAATCGGATAATATTTGCCATAAGAGCCCCGCCACTTATCATCTTGAGCGAAAACAGTCCTCAAGACCTCTGCTTCTAAATCGCTGTTGATAATGGCCAAGTGACCACCCTCCCCTGAGCAGATTGCCGCCGCGGTACTAAAACTTGTAGCGATCCAATGAAACTTGTAACATTTGTTTGTTCGTACGTCCAATTTGTATTCTGCGATCAAAATATAACGTGTATATTTACTGTCTTTTAATTTAATACTTTATATATCAGAGGAACGGTTAGAAATCACTATGTATTTCAACTTAAGAGGATATGCGAGGAGTTATTAATTCCATACAAACGCATAATAACATTATGGTACAAAAAAATTATACCAAATAATAAACATCTCCATAATATATAAATATTGCCCTAAATTAGTTGTTCTAGAAACTAGGAGCCTTTGAAAATGAAAAAAATGCTCGATTTTTACCGTCATTTTCAGACAAGGCATACAAATTTGATGAATAAAAACAAGAAAAGCAAAAAGGCTCTCTTGTTCTGTAACTGAAAGAAAATTAAAAATCGATTAAGTTTTGGAGGAGGAAACAGGGAAAGAGGAAAGTGATGTTTTCGTCTATTTAGCATAGGTAAAATCAGCCCGCGCTGCAGTTGTCCCTTTCGTGTTTTATAACTCTTTTTTGGGGGACAACGCGATAGGATTAGATTTCTCAAATACCTACTTTTCAAATTGGTCGCCAACCGCATACCTCTTAATATCGAAACCAATACTACGTAGCGCCTATAAAATGAAATGTTACAATTATAAAAAACCGGAACAGCTTAAGAAACAATAACTCAGCAGAAAAAAATGTGGTATTAGATAATATGATAAATATAAAGGCAACTTGTCTCTGTCTTCCTATTTGTCTTTTGATTACAGTGCTTTTGGGACTTCCCAGGTCCTTTTTTGAAATCGAAAATCTATCCTCTGACCAAATGTTTGGATGTTTATTAGTACATTAAGTACGTGTGTGAGAAGTAATTAAGTTAAGTAATATCTTGTAATAAATAATTTACCAAAATCTTTGAAATTTTAAAAGAAATATTGCAGTCATTACTTTAGAGCTAGTTAGTACTTTATCTCATCACATCAGACAAAAGACTGCTGGCCATAGGTCTTCGTAAGAATCTCCACAACGTCTGGTTTTGCGCCATTCACATCCAGCAGATTCCCTTACCAGGTCGTCGGCCTAATTTATCAGGCATGTTACGTCGGTTTTTCTTCCCCTTTCAGAACCCCTTGGCTATCGGCTATCGGTTCTACAAGTCACTTAAGTTTGGCAATTCATCGGCTAATGTCGGTACTTTATAAATAAATACTTCTTTAAATAACGGATTTTAGTTTGTAAAACTATAACTTCCGTAACAAAGGCGCCAACTACTCAATTGTAGCTTCCTAATTCGTAACACTCAGTTGGAATAGATTATGATAAATCATAAGAAACCCTCAATATTATTTGTTTTTAAGAGGCATTGCTAATAATTAGATAGTTATTACTATGCATCAAACAAGTAATATGAACTTATTCGCAAAAGTAATATAAACATAGACCATTCAGCAGAAACCTGCGTTTTTCATGCATTCTTTATAAAAGTTTATAAAAGTCTTTATAAAATGCTTTCTAGGAACACTTCTTCAATTTAAGTTTTCTCATTTTGCCTGATTCTTCAAGTTGAAGTTACTTACCACTATAAGAACGCTTAAAGTAATAATAAATATAACTAATTATAATTTTAAAGTTACTTTTATCAGTTGTTCCACATTCGGTCATAACAAGGTCTCTCGAGTGTCTCTTGTAACAAATATAAGGGTATGGATTTTTGCAATCCACGTCCTCGAATAATCCTTCAGCGTGATACACGATGCAGTTTTCAACATTATTGTAATTATTCGGGTTACCGGGCAGCCACCTAACAGGTATCTCATCGAATGGTATACCTATGATAATAAGTTTGATTAGCAAAATAAAATAATCTTTTTCTACAGAGACCCTATGACTATTTATAGTTGGTGCAGACGAACTGTTGTTCGCTGTAGCATCTCGGGCCTAAGTCGCAGTCCGTACCACTTTGGTAACCTTTTTTTTTTTTTTTTTTTACGGGGGGAAATCCATTTACGCTCTACCCTTATCTATTGTATTTGGGGGATCGGAGTCCCCCAATACAATAGATAAGGGGGCACGGAGTGACGAGCTCCGTGCCAGTGTGGGACTCACCCGGGCGAGAGTCGCCCGGAAATACTCACTAAAACCCCCCGGGGCCGTCCGCTGCATTTGGGATGGGGGCGACACGGGGTGGCTTTCGCAAGCACCGCGTCGCACCACTTTGGTAACCTAACGCTAGCCAATACTGTGTACTTTAAGCGCTCCCTTCAAAAGCAGGATGGGCTGTCAAGGCCCTTCCGGTCAACAAAATTTATTCAGCTGGTAAAAAATATATTCCTGGCTAATATTTAAAAAAAGCAATTTGAATTTGGTTATTTAGTAGTTTTGATGATGTAAATAAAAACGCTTAACGATAAAAATTGTGGTGAATTAGATTATAATTAATACTTTGTTTTTACTTGAAATTGTCCATAACATTATTCATAATTTTATTTATGTATTTATCAGATTGTGCCTTAAATATTATCATTATCGGATAGAAAAAATATAAGTGAGAAACCTTCTATTTCATTTTAATGTCAAACAAGAGGCTGTTTTTTTTATGTAATTATGTTTTTAATTATAGCAATCCTTAACTCACTCAGGTCACTCTTGCAGCGTGACTGAGAGGTCGACCGCGAAATAAGGCAAAGAATCAACTCAGGTTGGATGAAATGGCGACAGGTCTCTTATGATTTGTGACTCCAGGATGCCTCTTAAATTGAAGGGCAGGATATATGTATATGTCCATCATAAGACCTATCATATTGTATGCATCAGAAAGAAGATGGATGAGAAGAGATTGCATGTAGCTGAGATGCGAATGTTGAGATGGATGTATGGTGTGGAAGAATGGATAAAATAAGGAATGAATATATTAGAAGCATGAGAATGATGATCCTTAACTCACCGTCCAATGAATAGAAATCGCCGTTAGACACAGTCGCGTGTATGCCTGTGTAAACGGTCACTTTATGTTTAACGGCTAAACTTTTGATCACCGAAGTCAAACCGTAGTTTGTAGGAGATGCCAGTATCGCGCCTGGAAAGGAAATTAAATAATTTTCGATACACTGTTTTCGTTATGAAATTACAGCATGGTGCTAGGGGATTTTCCGATGATTGTCCAGCTTGCTACTTCCCTCAAGTTTCATATCCTGTACGTGTATTGCGACTAAAGCAAGAGAGATTGTGACTAAACTTTGAGCCTTGAAAAAAGCTTTAATATTGGTAACGTTGGCTTGGCCTACAGCCGCTTTATATGAACCAAATCGTTAAAGAGACTCGAATAAATTCACCGTCACATTTAAAAAAAGAAAGCGTGGCACGAAATATAATTAATGAATGTGTTTTAATTACTTATTTTCTCGTAGTTTTTACCATTTACAAAAACCGAAATACTATATTACGTAAAAATAAATATTTCCGTATAAAGAGGCGGGCGGTTTGTGTGACCAAAGCATTAATATATCCCTCAACTGCGAACACATCGAGACCGCGGCGGTGTTTTATAGTAGTACTAGATATTACAACTGCTCACGTCGCGCTGTTTTCCCGCCGCCATCGTATTTTACCTGCTGTTTGGCGAAACCTTTATGGTTTCAAGACCTAGTGGGCGGGTCATGACGTGATTTTATTGTAGAAGAGGTTGTGCACGGCTGTGTGTTCAACTAATAAATAGATTAGTTAGTCTAATAAATATAATTTACCTTCGAAAGCGCATCGCAGCCTTGCATCTTGCCAGTTGAGCAGCATATTGTGCATTTTAAACCAACCGTCAGCTTCCGCGAAATACTGGTAGTCTGATCTGAACACCTTCTCATCTGTCAATCAAAGCGCAGGTTTTAAAAAAATTATAATAACTAAAACAGACCGTATATAAAGCAAAAAGTGCTGATAACACATGGTTCATCCATGAGAAGACTTAGTACGTAAACATTCAACTTACGTAATCATGAAACTTGAACCAAGTTTAAGGTCTTAATTATGCGAGATAAAATCTTTATTTCGGAGTTAAATAGGCATTCAAATTTGTGTAAAAGTAATTCGTAAAATGCATATTTAGTTTAATTTCGAAGCTGTGAATATGCATCTGTTATATATTTTATTGTAACCGTTTTTACGAACACGGAATTCCACGCGTATGGAGCCGCGAGGTATAATAGTTGACTACTTTAATCACCTCTATTTGTTCGTTTATTGGTCATTGAGACGAGCTTTATTTAGTGTTACATCAAACTATTTTATTAAGCAAAAGTTACTTTCTCATTTTTGCAAGATAAATGGTACCTACTCACAGATAAGTGAACAAGGGTTTTTTTTTTTTACCTAGCTAATGCTGTTGACCGGAAGGGCCTTTACAGCTTCACCGTAACTTTGAGAGCGAGTGCTGAAGGCACTCAGCCGCAATAAGGTGACTAGCTCAAGGGCTACCAAAGTGGTACGAACCTCGGCTTGGCCGTCACCTGAGTATTCAAAACTCACTCGCGAGTTGTGTCCTAGCTAAGTGAACAAGGGAGATATGCCTTGAAATAATAAATGTTCGCCTTCTAATGTCTCCACGGTACGCCTACCTATTTCACTAACACCAACGCAAAAACTGTAAGTATGGCACACATTCATATTTCTCACGCACGCTAAGAGAGTTATAAAAACACTAATAAAAAAAAAAAAAAAAAAAAAAAAAAAAAATTTATTTATTCAATTTAGGCCCTAAGAAGGCGCTTATGAACGTCTAAAACACTACCACCGGTTCGGAAAACAACCCAGTCGAGAAGAGCCGGCAAGAAACTCGATCTGGTTCTTTTTTTTCATAAATATAATATATATCATTTTTTTTTGTCATATAAAAAAAATACAAATCGTAGTTTTTAGTGGAAGCACAGAGATGTGGGTTAATTCCAGACATCACTATCGTTCACGTAATGATCCACCCTGTAATAACCTTATGAGATTAAAACTTGCTTGACATAATACTTGAACTTATTGTCAGGTAAATCGGTAATGTTACTTGGGATCTTATTGTAAAACCGAATACTATTACCTATAAAGCTGTTATTAGACTTACTTAACCTAAAGCGTGGGACGGCCAACTTGTCTTTACTTCTAGTATTAAAATTACGACGATCATTCACTAGATCGAGCTTGTCTAAATTTTTACGAATATGCATTAAGTTATCGAAGATGTATTAAATAATAAAAATAAAATAAAAAAAAAAAATAAACTAACTGCACACGTGCAAAAGAAGGAGGCGCATAAGTCCGTATCTATAGTATTTAAATTAAGCACACATACGCAACTAGAGTTGAAAGTGTTAATCGATATGAAACTTTATTAGTAGTGAATTTCAGTTATATTTTATTATTTGCTGCTAAGATTTTTATTAAAGATGAAATAAAATATTTAGTATAAAAATATTATATTACAAATACGGTTCAATAAATAATAATCGTATTGTGTCTGCATAAAGTCCGATATTCCAAGGTTTTCTAAATGTGTAACATAATTAACACAAATGTTGTATTTTTTCTTAAGATTTCTTTTAAATCGGTTATTCTTTTTCAATGCCTGTTAATTTTCTTTGCAGTTTTTAATTTTTTCTTGTACATAAATCAATTGGCGTAATATCTGTTATCGCGATGTTGCGATATGTTATTTTCTCATATTATTTTTCGATCTTGTCAATATTTATTAATTATATATTGATAAATACATGAAGTGACTGTACATTTTTAATACTTTTTTGCATGCTTGTTTATAAGATTTTAAGATTAATAATTAAAAAAATAGTGTGAAACAAATGAATAAATGTAATGAATCCATGTAAGGTAGGTACGGTTGTATAAAATATCGAGAATTTTCATCATGTCACATCTCTAATTCACGGACGCCGACAGCGATCGCACCACGAACGTATCACGTTACTGAGAGTATTGTATAGCCAATCATCCATTGCGCGGTTAGACCACATGGTTATTAATCTATCTGTATAAAGCCAGCGACGGTTTTTTGTGCTATTGAAAATAAGTGACTCAGTATTTTGTACCATTTATGAACTTTACAAAATAATGTTTTATTATATGGATAATGTTAATATTTTCACGTAATTTACACTACAACTAGTATTTTAACAAACAAGGACAGAACAACGTGACACTTCGTTATAAATCGAGAGACTAAATTCGACTAAAGACAAACATCAAGCCCATTTTAGGCAAGGTGCGCTCGCACCCAACACGCCTTCTTACCATATCTCCCTTATAACTGTTTAAATCCATTATATACAATATTTTATTATCAGAAATGCAATGAACGAATGTAAAAGAAAGAAATTATTTTTATTTTACAAAAATCCTAAAAATTCATAATTTCCAAAAAAAAAATTATTTTTTTCTGGTTTTCTTGAAATTTCGACCATTGAGAGAAAACTAGTTATACCTAACTTTTGGTTTTTTTTTTCTTTTCTGCTGTATAGACTCAGCGATTTGACCACAATCGATGTATTCGATGTATTCCAGGATGGTAAACACACTAAGCCTAGAGGTACTGTCTCTCAAGAGATGGTGTCGGAAAACGTCACCATTTTCCTTCGTCGAAAACTCAAGCTTATCATAGAACTGGGTAAGTGGAACCTACGTACACGAGATCCGACTACACTAACATCTGAGTATCGCTAAATCATCTAATCAACTATTCGTAAACAACGGGTTTCCCAACAGAAAAATAAAACGTTATTCAAATTAGTGTTACGAAAAAAAAAAAGATTATTCGAACAACTAATTATTGAGGTAAATTTAACAACGTACCTCACATTAAGTCTGACCCGTCTGACGAGTTTACATCCGTGTAACTCCGCGATACTTTTATTTGTTAGACCAATAGATTTTATCTACAAGAAATCACGTTTTGCTATTAATACATTCAATTCTCGTGTTAAAAAGAATATTAAGTTTCTTAAGGAAAACGCTTTCAGAATTATCTACTGCACTCCGAACACTTCCAAATTGAAAAGGCATCGAGCATAAACTTCTTTTATTAAGAGTTTTGCAAAGTCACTTGCCATCAAATATAATTCTAACTTAAATACAAATCTATAATGTAGTAACACGTTTGGAAAAATATCCGCTACCCATACACAGTTAAAATGTCATCCATTTATTTACATTTATAAATTTATTTATTCAAAAAGGATGGCCAGTGGCCTATATACTGCATTAGAATAATCTAATAACATATGTATAAGCAATTATTGTCAGTGTATTTGCTTATCAAGGCCGCCACAGTATATTACAAAGTTCTCACAAAACAATAATATATAAAAAAGTAATGTTGGAAATAATAATAACAGTGATCTATTACCATGATGTCATCCACTATTAAGCACATTAAAAATAAAGAAAAAAAAAATCCTGTTTAAAAAGTAGATATTTTGCTCTGTTGTTATAATAATATTGAAAAAAAAAATCAATAGTCCATACCGTTGCAAAAACATGGTACAAATATAATACCGACACAGTACAACCAATATACGGGTTTCATCTTCAAGATTCGTTCTCGACTGACGAGTTGCAAACAAATAATTGATGATGTACCATAAAAGTTCTAACAGACGCGCGGACCGAACCTACCGTAGTACGGTACGCGACCGAAGTTATCACTAGCCTTGTGGGTACGGTCAGGTGCGGACGTCATTAACCAAGCGCGCAACAATCCTACTGCGTAGGGGTAACGTTAACACCGCCATAAAAATCCATACTTATTATAAAATTCTAGATCTATCTGTTTGTATGTTCATTGTTATTATTATTATTCGGAATGGGGCTATGCCTGCTAGAACAGTCCTGCATTACAGCGATCTTGTTAGATCTATTCTGATCGTCATTACAATACTGAAACTCACTTCTATATTCTACATCCTGGATATACTCTAGAATCTTTTTAGCAGGGAGCCTTTGCACTTCCTCCGGGAGAAACCCGTTCTTACCTGGAATTCGTTTGCTTATGGGTAATGGATCACTTTTACACAAGAGTGTATGCCTGTTACTTGCATAAATATCAATATATATTTTTTTTAATTCACACTTTAACGTTCGTACCCGACTGCCCCCACAAAACGACTGATAACTTAAATATGCAGTCAGTTCTCACCCGCCGTACCGTGTACGGAGTCTGTTCCGTGCATCTGTTATTACTATAAACAAACAATGAATTTACACGTGGGTTTCGCACGTGTGGACCATAGAAATGTCATTATGATCCTTTACATTTTTATATTGGTTGAACCGCTTTTTTAAATACTTACCCAGCAAAACTTTGTCTAATGTTAAACAAAGTACAGCTTTAAGAACAATGACGATCGCCATTAGAAATCCGAATCTATCTACAATCACCAACATCACATCGGACTACATCAACTACGGTTAAAGGCACTAAGTACGAGGTGAGTCCGGACACGCCATGTGCATAAACTCAAAAACGGGTTATCTGATTTTAATAAAATTGTGTGTGCATAAACTATATGTTAATGAGCAATTAATAGTCTATAAAAATGTAAGTCTATGTTTTCAATTTATAAAATATAATTAAAAACTTTGTATAAAATTTGGTGTATGGGAACCAGGTGTCGCTCCGCTCGGTAACTGATATGAAAAACAAAGCAAAATTACGAAATAATCCACATTTATTCAAGGTAACGTAACACGTAGACGTATAGCGAAATACGTTCAAATATGTATTAAGTTTCCTTTGAACTTTTGATAGTCGTACTATAAAAGCAAAATAATCTAATAATCTTCAGAATAATATACCAAAATTTAGTTATAATTTGATAAATGTTTATACATTTAAAATCAGTAAACTTCAAACAGGTGTTTGGAATGTAAACAAAAAGAAAGACTCATAAACTTGTTGCATACTTCGAGTCGTTAACCGAAGTCTTAGACCGAAATTCCATATTAGAAATCGACACGTATCGTACCCGTATCGTACGTCTATAACTCGTATCGACGTAATTAATTATTTCGATTTATAGTAACTATTTTCTCCCATATATCACCTAAGACATGTTTTAATATCTATCCAGAGAACATGCGATTAAACTAAAAAAAATCACATACGTCTGATTAATTTCATCTAACAGTAAACCAATTGAAAAATAAAAAAGGAGATAAAGAGAGATTTTGTAATATATGTAGGTGTAGTTTGTATAACATATATGTAAAATTGTTTAAACGTATTTTTTTTTCACTTACAATATAGTTTATATTTAAACAAAGGTATGTTTCTTGCTTAGATCTTCTCATAAAGGTCTGAAGTTATATAATTCTCTAAGTTTTAGAACCGTTTGTATAAGCTAGGGAACACATAAATCGATCAAGAACTAAGGCCAGTTCGTAAATCTAAGTAAAGGGTAATACAGAAATGTGTGTGTGAAGTGAGCTAGCTGCTATATCTGTACTGTGGTGAAACATTGATTTTTGAATGTTTTTCCTTGTTCGCGATGGGCTAAGTTTAACGTCCCGCGGTAATAACTTATGAGTAAGGTATGTTATTCTGCTCCTTGTTAAGTATTCGGATATTGTACTTTTAAAACTTATTTTCTATGTCAAGTACCAATCACACTCCCTCTGTGCACTTCGCGCTTTAGATTAAATTTAAAAAATACATCAGCAGAATACTAGCTGTGTACCCGCAGCTGCGCCCGCGTTTCATATATTCTTCACTGCGTTTTAATTTTTTTTTTATAAGGAACCATAATTTTTGTTTGGTAATAATTTAAAATACAAAAATTTCTCATAAATTCAAGCTCTTGTCCGTAAAACAATGCATTGAATCGGATTTTATTAAATTTTTTATGAGTTATAATTTTTTTACGCGGAACCCTAGTTATTTTCGAAAATTAAAAGTTCCCTAAGTTACCCGGAGTAACTTCAGCTGTCTACCAAAGTAAACCTGTCAAAATCCATCCAGCCGTTCCGGAGATTACCCGGAAAAATAACAGACAAAAAAATTTAAAAAATGTATTTTTGGTATAGGTTAAACAGACACTTCAATTTTATTTATTAGCATAGATAATATAGATTAGTACAGATATAAAAGATAAATGGACCCCATTATGAGGCACCATCACCTCAAAACTACTGAACATTATCGGTATGGGACTATTACTATTCGATGCGCAATTTTTCATCGATGTTCACAGGCTAATTTATTCTATCGACCCTTTCTCTTTTTTTCGATTAACTCTTATATACAGTTTATCCGCTAATATTTATTTTGCTTCATTCATTTGTTTTTTTTTTTCATGTTAGGTATAATTGAAGTATTTTATACACTTTTTCACTCGCACATAAAGTAACGCGGACGGAGCCACGGCCACACAGCTAGTTAAAAAATAAAAGGAAAATGAATAAGTAAAACTATAGCTTACGTAATAGTATGTATCGTAATATTTATCTAAAGGTATTGTTATGTAAAAGCAGAGAGAAACTAAACCTTTAAATTTAGTAATTGATGCCCTCGAAAAATTCCATATATTTAATACATCCATTAAAATTTGAATAGATTTGAACAGATTGCCGTTTAGCAACAGATACTCGTGTTAATCTGTTAAAGAGTTTTTTATTATATTGCAGAGAGTATTATATTGTAGTTCGCATGAGTTATTATTTAAAAATTAAAAAAAAAAAACTATAAAATTAAATATGTATTATAAATATCTTTATTCATTAGAACGCATATCGATTTAGATCGATCATTTAGATTTCAGCATCATGAGGGGTTTCTCACAGATAAACGGCATATATTGTTCACATGTGGTGTCATCTAGGAGACCATTCCGGAACATGCCGCCACATCTCTGAGGTTTCCCTCCGTAGTAGAAAGATGGTTCACCTGGCGCCCATTTCTCATAACCTGCCTCTTCTAAGGTTTGACCATTTTTTTTTTTTTGACGGGGGGAAATGCATTTACGCACTACCCTTACCTATTGTATTAGTGAGACCGAAGTCCCCCAATACAATAGGTAAGGGGGCACGGAGGGACGAGCTCCGTGCCAGTGTGGGACTCGCCCGGGCGTGAAGCGCCCGGAAATACCCACTAAAACCCCCCGGGGCCGTCCGCTGCATTTGGGATGGGGGCGACACGGGATGGCTTTCGCAAGCACCGCGTCGCCCCCTGCAGCGAACCCACCAGGCCTCGTCCGTGCAATGGCCCGGTAGGGATGGAGGAGAATACTTCCCCTCCACCTCTTAGCCCGCCTCAGAAGGAGGCACGACCATAAGTTCTAAGGTTAGACCTGGAAATGTTCATAAATAACAAAAAAAAAACTTTGTTTAATTTTGTTGAATATAAAAGCTATGTGGAGGTTTTTTGGCGGGATCTCAGTCTGACATGTAGCAATTGTTTTCTTTAATTCATTAAACTTGTGTACTTGACTCTATATCATGTAATCTTGGTGGCGTTTTGTGTGAAATAGTTTAGTTAACTTGTGTTCAAGTTGAGTTTATTATAGAAGACAACGCGTAGCATACATTCTGAGGTGCCGACAAAGCTCCATGGAAAGTTCGAGCAGGATAGGCCACCGTCCTGTCGGAGCTTGGTAACGCTGTTACAAGATTGAAAATCTTACCCACATGACATTGGCACGAATTGTGTGTACACACAGATTGCCATTAACTAAGAAGAAGAAGAAGAAGCTATGTGCCCACGGCTCCGCCTGGTTTTATATATTCTTCATTGCGTAATACCGTTTTTAAATAATTTATATCTAACCTAAATATCAACTGAATGAATCTTTTGTTTGTATTTTTTTACACGATATAGGCTTAGTACTTTAACCACAATCTCACCTGATGTTAAATGACGATGTGGTCCAGGATGGTAAACACACTAGATACACAAAAATCTAGGTACTGGTTCTCAAGCGATGCTGCCGGAACACACCTATTACTACACTCCCTGGGGTGGTAGCTACCCAGGCGGGCATCATTAGAAAATGCCCTACCACCATGCATATGCGTAAACGGAAAATATGTACATAAGAGAAATCGAAATAAAATATGAGAAAGGGTCGAAGCAATTCAAAAAATAAATATGGCCTATAACCATCTACGAAAAATTAATTCGATCATTCACCAAGAATCAATAAACGTTGTGATATTAACTGAAGTAAATTCTTGAAATATGATCAAAAACGCCATTACATACAAACCGTATGAAAAAATCAATTTACTTTAGTTTTTTTCTGTGAATTTTTCATTTATTCTGTTAAATTCGAGGTCGAGGCAAATCCAATAAAATAAAATATTCTAGGCGTTCTTGAGTTATAAATAGTGTAAGTAACCCAAATATTACAGTTACAATCAGTGGAGATGGCAAGTGCTGGCGTGGTGCTGGCCACCGTGGCGAGAGAAAACGGTGATAAATGCGAGAACAAGGAAGTCGTACACTGAGTAGTGATAAGCGCCTTCGGTCTTGTCGATCCACTTGCAGCCGCTCGCAACCATCCTCGATAGCACATGGTTTCCGATACCTTCACACACTCGGTCGTTACCAAAATAATAATTAAAAGTTATATTGTAAGCGGTATAGTCATAAGAATAGGACCATATACCTATTATATCTGCGATATCCTTTATATTTTATTATAAAGCGGGCTGCGAAAAGTTCATAATCACCACGATTTCTAGGCGACGCGGGCGCTGTTACATTAAAGTCTTTACAGTGGGTTGTGAGAAGTAAGTGGTATGCAGTGTCCTACACACAAGGGCGCGGGCGTCGGTTAACAATGAAGTGCACGACAGGGAAAGGAAAGAGGTAGGAGTTTTAAGGTAAGTAGTGATATGTGTAGCGTTACCAATCAGTTATAAATATAAATATACAAAACTGCTTACCGTGTAAAGTCCCGAAGAAGTTACTGTCACCCCAGTTGTAAAACCCTAACCGGATTAAATTAGTCGAGTTCCACTTTGGATCGTCAGCGAATATAGTCGTCAAGACCTCGGCTTCTGTTTCACTGTTGATGATGGCCAGGTGGCCGCCCTCTGCTGAACAGATAGCAGCCGCCACACTGTTATTTGTATCTATCCAATGAAACTGGTAACACCTGTTTGTTCGGAAATCCATTTTGTATTATGCAACGACCATGTTACAGAATCAGACATCAGGTTTCAGTTTTAGTTGGTTATAATCTATATGTTTAATTTATTAATTTATGCAGTAATATATAATTTTGTAAGATTTTTTGTACTGCGTAAATTCAACGCTTTGACCACAATGTCACCTGATGTTAAATAATGATGTGGTCTAGGACGCCAAACACACTCAGTCCAGAGATAACTGGCTCTCAAGTAATTCTCCTAGAAACTCCTATTGGTGACAGGTTTGCAAATTTGAGAGGGGTTACGGCCAATATTAAAATATGGTAAGAGTGGTTTTCTCGCGATGTTTCCTTTTATCGAATGCTCAGGCTAATTATAAAGTCAGATAGGTGGATTCGACCGCCCTAATAATCAATTAAATGATTCTCCAGTTATATAATCGCAAGAAAAAACAAATATCCACACATATAGACACAGGTAGATGGACGTTACTTTTGATATAATATGTAGTATTAATTTATTTAAAAGTGAATGGGGACTTAACTGACTTCAATATCTCTATTAGAACTCACAAATCGAGTTGTAACCGTCTATTTTGAAAAGTTTTCGTTCATTAGAATATTTAATGAAATCCTCGTTGAAAATATGGTGTTTAAATTGGCCTTTGAAATGGTGAATACGGGGTAAAAATACAATGATGTTACTTTCATCTGTTCTCCCACATCTGCTTATAAATCGGATATACGAGAAAATAAGGTGACTTTGTATGTTTAAAAAAAAAAAATGCAGTCTTTATCTCTTCAATTGTTGCAAATCTGCGCTTAGCTAGAGCTAGGGTAGGACAAGAAGGGTGTGGTAAAAAGCCCATACGATTAGTGCAATGGAACCTGTATTACCGAATATTGAATAGGGATTGCAATGAGAATTGACAAAATATACAAGAACTGTAAGAATATGTAATACATAATGTCTAGGTTAAGTAAGTTAAGTTTAAGTTAAACATAAGTTTGTATAAAAGATAGGAAAGACAAAAGAAAAGATAAAAAGAAAGACAAAAAATAGAGACAAAAGAAATAAAGAAAAAAGGAAAGACATAAGAGGCAAAAGAACCAGTCTAACAAAGAAAAAAAGGGGATTTGGGGGGAACTGTTGTATTTTATTTAAAACCCGTTGATGCCAAAGTACCTGATCAAGTCAGGGAGGACTGTAAAAAAAAAAATCGTTGCAAATCTCCGTCCTTTCATAGGTCTCTTTAGTTTTGGGAACATGAAAAAGTCACATGGGGCCAAATTCGATGAATATGGTAGCTGAGGCATGATTGTGGTGTTGTTTTTGGCCAAAAAATCTGTCACAAGCAAAGATGAGTGAGCAGGGGCATTATCGTGATGCAAAGGCCATGAATTGTTTCCCCACAATTCTGGACGTTTTCTTCGTATTTCTTCTCGCAAACGGCGCATAACTTCAATATAATACTGTTTATTGACCGTACGACCATATGGTAAGAACTCCTGATGCACCACGCCATGGTAATCGAAGAAAACAGTGAGCAATGTCTTGGCTCATCTGGGCTCTTCCATTGGGACGATTGGACTTTGGTTTCGATATCATAACCATATATACCCATGATTCGTCACCAGTTATGCCCCTTTTGAGTAAATCTGGGTATATATATACGAGTATGTTTTTACAAGAGATTTAAAACTGGTCGATAATTCGTAGATAACTATGTATGGATTGTATACAGTTTACAGTAACTGGATCAAATGTGTTGTTCAGTTTGCTGAAGACGTAGAAAAACATGGACCGTAAATGTGTGGACGTAGCTTGAAAATTAACAGAGTTGTATTTTTATACCTTCGTAAGCGCATCGCAGCCTCGCCTCTTGCCAGTTGAGTGGGATCTGGTGGAGCTTGAACCAGCCATCGGCTTCCGTGAAGTACTCATAGTTGGCTGTAAACACATACTCATCTAAAATTCAAATACATATGTATATACATATTTTTTAAGTCAAAATACGTAAGTATAAAGACGAAAATATTTATCTTACAATACCACCTATGGATTTCATCTGTTATTTAAAAAAAAAACCTAGGTTCATCTTTTTTTATTATTTTTAAAGATTGTTTATTGATTTACTTCAGTGTATTTGTAATAAGCCAATCTAATCTATTATTATAATAATTACTATGATAGAACTGTAAGTAGAGCAAATCTGTAAATTAAATATTTTTTGGAAATTTTAATCGGGATGGACTTTTTCGATATAGAAGCCAAAAATGTTTTATTTAGAATTTTGTTCTGTTTTCGGACTACGGCGAGCGGGATGGGTAAGTCAAGTGCGTACGTCGATGATGTGTCGGCGCGCGCCAGAACCGGCGGCGGCGACGGCAGAGCGCGCGGTGCGACGATGCTAATGCCGGAGCGTAATCAGCGAGCTTAAGGTCAGTGGCCTCGACGAGACCTCAACCGCGCACTCTTTTTATCCTCAACACCGTGTCACCGGTGTGATTAGGGTTGTTTGGACCCAAATGCGTGTCCAGCAATAAATGTTCAGTGTTAGGTATGTAAAAATTATGGTCATTTTGTGAGAATGTGCAAATTATCAACTAGTGTAAAAAAATAGGTATGATTAGGCAAGATTCTAACGACGACACAAATAAAAAAAGTAATATTCAGCGACGAGCGTTGAACAAATTTGATGGATAACATTAAAAGTAGCAAAACGTACAGACATAGTCAAAGTCTTTATTATTCTAAAACTGAATCAAAAAATAAAAATAGATTTAGTTCTGGAGGAGGAGGAAGTGATGTTTATGTTTAGTAAGTTAGGTACATTATTCATAAAAAAAAGAAAATGGAAAAAAGGTACATTATTTATAAAGTGCGTTTCACTTACTACATGAAAGATTTCATTTTTATTTTTTAAATAAATTCTTATTTCAAACTTTCAGTGACCGAGCGAAAAATAATGGAAATCATAGATTTTAGCCACATTTTCAATATGGTAATTAACTGATCAAATATAGCTATTTGTTAAAAAGTCATTTTTTTAATTAATAAAACTATTTTTTAATAAACTGATATTATCTCCATATTGCAATACGTTGTACTGGCGAAAAGCACAACACAAAGTAATATATATAGTGATATATATATATATATATATAATTTATTAAACCAGCATACTCCGCGTCGCCCCGGCGGCAGGCCTGACAAGGTCAGGTCACTTCCTGTGTCTTTCGTCCGGGAGGCAACTTGGTACCAGTTGCCCCTCCCTCTCCATCCGCTAACCAAAAAAATACTTTTTATTTTTTTAATACTCCTGCAAAGCGATGACAAAATAGACCGGGTAGTAAAGCATAGAATAAACGCAGTATGGATAAAATGGCGGGAGGTCAGAGCTGCCACTTGTGATCCGCAAATAACCCTTAAATTAAAATGGAAGATGTCGCCACCCTCGTGTACGTATAAACAATAGGGCATTGTCTTACCAGCACACCTCATTTGCTGCAAGTGTAAGCGCACGACTGTCCCGACAATTTTGTTTTTTAACCTAGCTGATGCTGTTGATCGGAAGGACCTTTACAGCTTCACCGTAACTTTGGGGGCGAGTGCTGAAGGCACTCGACGCAAAAGGTAACAAGCCAAGGGTACTAAATTGGTACGAACGCCGGCTTGGCCGTTACCTGTCTAGAAAAATTCCCACGGAATTTCGAACCTGGCTAATTCCTATATTTTTTATTTCATATTTAAAAAAAAAGGTTCCTTACAGTACCTAAGTACCTGCGTGTTATGTACAGTGGTGTGAGTGCAGTGTTGTAAGTGTAATGCTTAACGCATGATCCGTATCACTGTATCGCGCTGGTAGCGGCGTCAAAACCCTTTCCAGTTGATGAACGGAGCACGTCTTGGACCGCCACCGGGTGGGAACCCGGAGTGTGTGCGGGAGCAAAGTTAGCCGCCTATCCTCGACGATGGAAAAGGCGGTGTCGCGAACGTGGGCGCTGGCACGCAAATAAATGCGGTTGATGCCAGAAAAGAACATTTATCGTCGCGGTCGATCAAAACGTTACGCGGTCTTCGCCTCTTGAAGACGGCGTTCGGGACGGGCGAGTACGAGACGGCTTGTGCTATGAGGAAGTTCGGTCGTGTCTCTGCGCGTTCAAAGAAGGTGCGACACTGGGTTTTAAAAACGGAGCTGATGGTGGGCAGATTCAGATCCCCGTGTAAATCCACATTTCTCTGATACCATCGAGCACCTGCGACTTTCCTTACAAAACGATTCTGAATCTTTTGTAAGTTGTGCATCTGGGTTTTCTTAATATGAGCGAATGCGCGTGTGCAGTACTTAATGATGGGTCTAACCACCATCTTGTACGGGGTAACTTTGTGGCGAGGGGCAATGTAATTTAGAGTTATAAAGAGGGTAGTGCATGGAAAAAACGACAAAAATTTACAGTTATGCATTATTCTTCCACGAATTGCCTCGGTTGTAGTTCGTCTGTATTAATTATTTAAAGAATTAAGTAAACTATAAAATTATACATTAATATATTTGAAATTATTTAGTTGGTCGCTAAAAAAACGCATGTCAATTGTTGATTTCCGCAGCGTGTCTGGGTGCTTCTCACAGATAAATGGTAATTGTTCTTCGCATGTAGTGTCATCTAGGAGAGCATCGCGCAACATGCCGCCACATGTCTGAGGTTTCCCCATGTAGTAGAAAGAGGGTTCATTTATTGCCCATTTCTCATAACCTGCATCTTCTAACGATTGACCTGGAAATTTTCAAAAATCAAAATATAAATAATGTACTTTGTTTAATTTAGGCCTTCAAAAGGCGCTTATAAACGTCAAAAGTACCAGTTCGGACAGCAATAATTCAATCAACGAGAAGAGCCGACAGGAAACTCGGTCTGGTATTTTGATCACCTAATATACTAGATGTTCCGGAGAACTTTGAAAGGCCTCAGATTGAATAAATGTCGTGTTATTAGTTGAGTTAAATGAAATAATGAATTTTCTTCATATTTTTGTATCTGTGATTTTTTTAGTTATTCTGCTACTCGAGGTGGAAGCAAATTGAATAAATCAAAAAGTAATCCAGTAGGCGTTCTTGAGTTATAAATAGTAATTGTTCGAGTTAGTCACGACTGTAATCAAACGAATCGCGCTGGGCCCTAGTCTAAACGATTCGGGGTCGTGATTAACCCTGGCCGACCTGCGATGCGCAGTAGACCAAAATAAGGTCTTATAGGTCGACACTTACCCCTCGAGTAACGCCGGTGTCCTGTTTCATCTTCCGTAGCCCGTGTGTAGTAAACAGTGTATAGTGTGAATGTGTGAATTGAGTAATAGCTAGGAAGGCTTAACAATCAACAAACAATCAATTTAACGTTTAACACTAATCACAAACAACTTTCATCTATAACAACGTGTATGCTCGCGTCAAGTTATTACCAAACTGAACCCTGGGACAATTCTCGCGGGTACTACGATAGAATTTAAGTGCCCCTTTTTTCACTTATGATCAATAATTAACAGTAATTTTAAATAAATATATAAGAATGCTCACCGTGTAAGGTGCCGAAGAAGTTACTTTCCCCCCAGTTGTTAAACCCCAATCGGACCAGATTACTATACGACGAGTTCCATTTTGGATCGTCAGCGAACACAGTTCTCAAGACCTCGGCTTCTGTTTCACTATTGATGATGGCCAGGTGGCCGCCCTCCGCTAAACAGATCGCCGCCGCGACATTGTTATTTCTAGCTATCCAATGAAACTTGTAACACCTGTTTGTTCGTACATCCATTTTGTATTCTGCAACGATCATGTTATAGAATCAGACACCGTATATTCAGCTAAAAGATCCACTTGGTTTTAGTCTCAAGAGGTTATTTGTTCCTTATATTAATGTGGGGGTGTGTCTGTGTGGGTTTCTTGTCTTCAGGTATCCCTCTCCTTGCTACGTCTTGTTAGTCAACAAGACGGGTACAGGAGAGGGACCTATGTATCTCTTTCTTCTATAGCGGAGGCGGGTTCCTTCCTCTTTTCTCTTTGCTCGTCTCCGCTTTATCCCTTCTTCCTTCCTTTTTATTGAGGGGCAGGAAGTACATCCTGTCCCCGGATGTTTGACCAGTGGTCATGCCTCCCTTTAAGGGGTGGGCGAAGAGGTGGGAGGGGAAGTATTCCTCTCTCATCCCCATTGGGCTATTGCACGGACGAGGCCCGGTGAGTACGCCGCAGGGGGCGACGCGGGTGAATGCCTGGCGATCCCGTATCGCCTCCATCCCAAATGCGGCGGACGGCCCCGGGGGGTTTTAGTGGGTATTCCCGGGCGACTCTCGCCCGGGTTTGAGTCCCACACTGGCACGGAGCTCGTCCCTCCGTGCCCCCTTACCTATTGCATTGGGGGACTCCGATCTCACTAATGCAATAGGTAAGGGTAGTGCATTAATGCATTTCCCCTCGACAAAAAAAAAAATATACATATATATGACTAAAATTTAACATAATATTTTTATAGTTAATAGGGACTAGAATCTTATCTGATGTTAAGTCTGATTACAGGATTGTAAAGATATTTAAACCAAGAGGTACTGGCTTTTAAGTGATACACCTCTTGGTATTGGATGACAGGTTTTCAAACTTGAAGGTAGTAGTTACCCAGGCACGCAGGAAATCTCAAGCTTCTTATAGAATTTAATGTGTGGGTTCGAATCTGCGTTTATCGACGCGGAATCCGACCTTACTATAAACTACGCTATCATCGTTCATCGTTTAGGCGTCCATTTATAAGCACAGAAACAAACAAATAACCACACGTACAGATAGACAGACGAGCATTACTTTTAATAATACGTAGGATTTAGAATAACTTAATTATCTTATTTATCCTGACACTTCGTTTAGTTGATTAGAATTCACAAATCGAGTTTTAAATGTCTATTTTGAGAAGTTGTCGATCGTCAGAATATTTAATGAAATCAAAGCCTACATGATGACCACATTGGCTTTGAAATTGTTAAAACGGGGTAAAAATGCACTTTTAGGTTACTTGTATCTGTTGTCCCACATTCGGTCATAAATAGATCCTTCGAGTGTTTCTTATAACAAATATAAGGATATCGTTTATTGCAGTCCACATCCTCGAAGAAACCTCCGTCGTAATATACGAGGCAGTTTTCATTGTCGTCTTTAATGTTTGGGTTATCGGCTAGCCATTGTACAGGAATGTCGTCTAAAGGTATACCTGGAATTCAAAGAATCAATATGCACCAGTGAATATACTACATAATTGTATCTGTCTCGTTTATCACACATTACTTATTTATCTCTTGTCTTTATATTCATAGATAATGGAAAACAAAGTCCTTTCCTGCTGCTGTCTGTCTTTTAATCCGCTAACTAATGCTTGAGCCATAAGCAACAAATTTTGATATTTTTTATGGGAAGAGTGGTTTTCATTCGAAAGGTTTTTTCTCATGTTAATTAAGATTGTGTTTATATAAATTTTATGACATAAGTAGCTGAAACCACCGAGCTCATACGAACTACTCTTTTGAGAAAATATTCTATAATAGTTTATTTAATCTTACCATCCAACGAATTGAAGTAGCCTTTAGACACGGTCGCGTGTATACCTGTGTAAACGGGCCCTTGGAATTTAACAGTTATGCTTTTGAACACAGATATCAAGCCGTGGCTTGTGGGTGACGTTAACATCGCTCCTGAAATATAAATTAATTATTTTATGATAAGCTACGGTAATTAATCTACTCAAGTTTTACATACATACATACATATGATCACGCTTTTCTCCCGTGGGGGTAGGCAGGGATTACGTCCTTCCACTTGCTACGATCTTGACACACCTCTATCGCTTCCTCTACTTTCATGAGCGCTTTCATAAATGCTCGTCGGTTATGAGTGCTTTTTACCTGAACTTTATTTAACACATGATTGATTTGGTCTAGATACGTTCGCCTAGGTCGACCCTTACCGACTTGCCCTTGCACCCTCGCCCTATAAATTAATTTCGTTAATCTTCTCTCATCCATCCTCTCTACATGCCCGAACCAACTAAGCATACCTTTCTCTATTTTGGTCACCACATCCTCTACCACACCACAGCGTTCCCTTGTCATACTATTCCTGACTTTATCAATCATCTTCACTCCAGCTATACTTCTCAGACTTCATTTCCATTTCCACCGCGTTAATCTTACTTCATGCTTCTTCTGCCAAACCCAGCATTCACTACCATACCTAAGTGTAGGGACCAGGGCTCCTCGATGCACAGCCAAACGCGCCTTTTCAGTCACTTTCTGGCTGCACATGAAGTTACGCAGGGCCCCATTCACTCTATTCCCTAACAAAGCTCTTCGCTCAATATCATCGTCACACTTTCCATCTCTCGTAACCTTTGATCCCAAGTACACAAACTCTTTCACTTGTTCCACTCTTTCTCCTTCGATCGAAATTACGCAATCTGTTATACTCTCTTCTCTTTAAGTTTTGTTCGTATTAATTATTGTTACGTATTGCTAACTTTGAAGGTAAGATGCGTGACTTGTTGTTTTATTCGCCTTGGTGAAAGGTGTCGCGGACGCCACTAATTTCAATTAGATATCAATGCAGGAATTTTAAAATCTGATCAAAAATAATTATCAATTATTTAATGAAACATAATTTCATCCAAATACGATTTAAAATACGTAGATCATCATCAACTTGTATACAGTTTACACCAATTGGACCAAGAATGTTGTTCAGTTTGTTCAAGCCGTAGAAATTGTGTGGACGTAGTTTTCTGATTATCAGAGTGGTATTTTTATACCTTCGTAAGCGCATCGCAGCCTCGCCTCTTCCCAGTTGAGTGGGATCTGGTGGACCTTGAGCCAGCCACCGGCTTCCGCGATGTACTGATAGTCGGATCTGAACACATTCTCATCTAAAATAATAAAATAAATAAAAATAATAACATTTTTAAGCGAAAATATAAGCATAAAGACGAAAATATTTACCTTACATTACCTACTTATGTTTTTAGGGAGCGTTAAAATGAAACACGTACTGCCGATTTGGAGGCACTTTCTATATTAATTCATTACAATTTTTAAATATATTGAAACTATCAGTCGTTTACGTCAAGTTGGAGTATACGTCAAGTTATGTCAGACACGTGAACAAAGCATACCTTTGTTGTACTTTTTGTTTAGTTTAAGAGGGAGCCTAAGGGTGAGCATACATACCTATACATTTTATAAAAAAAAAAAAAAATGTGAACCGTCACGGGACGCCTGGCAGATGTGAAACATCGACATTATTTTGTAAAAGTAATATGCAGAAAAGAACAGATTGTGATAGGAACTAAATATGTCATAATGATAAAATAAAATATTACGATTTTTTTTCCAGATAACGATGACTACTTATTGAATAAACATTTATTTTCATTCAATACAAAAATTTACGAATTTATTTAATATAATAATAAATAGACTGTATATATCTACCATCATATAGCGTGGCGACGCGTCGCCACGGCATGCGTCGCCACGCAAACAAAACATAGGTTTATTTTTATCATTTCTAGAGTTTCTTTATTGTTTTATTTCAGTTTATGTTAAAAAGGCAATAATATAATAATTTTACAGAAACATATCCTTTTAAAAAAATTTATAAGAATATAGTTATGAACAAGAAACAGAATTCGCAATAAATAACATATTAAAATAATAATTATAAGCACTTTGTTGAACGATTGGACTATTTTAAGGTTAAGTATTCATTGTGTTATGTTTTCTTTAATGACAACATTTTTTTTCTATAGGAATCGGATTTTTCTTTTTATTAAATCTTATTTCAAATTTCTAGCATTCCGTAATTAAAGGTTATGGGGAAAAAAAACTAGACAGCCGACAGAAGTGAAACTCGAAACTGTTTTTCTAATTTTTATTAACATAACCTCAAATTTGTCTGGTTTTTACATTAATTGGTGCTACGAACGATAATTACGTACATTTTCAGATGATTTATTCGTAATCGAAACATATGACAGGCTGCGTAATTATAAATTTTATTATTTATCTCTGAAAGCCAGCACTTACAAGCCATCTTATTCTTGAAATACTGTAGCATTTTGACGATTGGCGTCATAGCATTGGTAACGCGAACTTATAAGTTTTTCCACCACCTACCGAGAGTCGCTTAACGCTGCTAAAGTAGTTTTCACTTCAAAAATGTATATCAAAGATTTTTTGTTAACATTTTCAATGAGGTAATTAATTAAAGAAATATAGTTATTCTTCAGTTTAGAGGTTAATTAGTTTAAAATAAATTTAGAAGATACGTGTGGCGCAAGATCCTTGGGAGAGACCTATGTCCAGCAGTGGACGTCTTTCGGTTGAATGGATGGATGGATGGAAATTTATTAAGCAAGATAAGTCTTTTCTAAGTAATTTACGAATTTCATACCTTGGCAATACGTTGTACTGGCGAAAAGCACAACACAAAGTGTTATATATACTGATTTCATATTAAAATATAGATCTCCACTGACACTGGATTACGGTTTAACAATCATTTGAATCCGTATTTATACCTTCAATAAGTATATATCGATTTTGTATTACTTGTTAATTTCACAGTCGGTTTAATTTACAATGTCTATGTACGTTGCTTAAAAACTGACAAATATTTTAGATTGAACATGTTATATTTAGTTCTCTCATACTAGTCGTTTATCGCGGCGCTTAAGACCTCGATTCTATGAAAACGGATAATTTTTAGATAATAAAATATTACTTTAAGAACTGTTTAGAGTTTGCACTTTTTGTAAATTAATGACAACAAGAAATGATAGAGCAGATAAATCATTTGGATCATTGGAAATTATGCTATTTTTCTAATTCGGAACAATGATGTTCTTTAATAGCTTTTTCATCTTTTCAATGTTTGATAAAATCGCTTTGTTATTTCTTTCATCGCTTTGTTTGAGGGCGCTTATTATATAAAACAAGAACGCATTATTGCAAGCCTATATATATATATATATTATATATATATATATATATAATATATATATATATATTAAGTATTTAAAAATAATAATAATAATTAAGTCAATTAGATGGCATGGCTCTTTGCATAGGATCATTCAAATTAGGTCGGTAATACATTTAAAAATAAATAAACGTTATTTACGAAAACATATTATGCTAGAATACGAATCAATTAATACTATTATTACCCTCTGGCCTTAAAAAATCGGCTTATCGGTTAAGGGCTCAGGGATTCTGTAGTCGTACAATGCTTCGCGATCAACGTAGATTGGAATCCTGTAATGAGCTTGAGATTTAGAAGAAGAAAAAGAATTCTCCTTAGTTACCATATCCATACCTATTGGAACTCTGCCACCAAATATCTATTAATAGATACTGGCAAATGCTTCGGCGAAGCAAAAAAAAAAAAAAAAACACTTATAAATATATTTTTTCAATTCGGCATCTTTGTCACTTAACATCAAATGAGATGGCTTAACAATATTGAATCTACAAATAAAAAAATCACTCAAACACGTGAAGATTCTTCTGATTTTTGGTTAATGGTAATCTGGAAATTTACATACACAAATCTGCCAGTGTCTTGGGATAAGTTACATATTCATTATTGTCGCAACCCCTCTAATATTGTACAAAACAGGTGGCTCATCTTGTTGGAACTTTCCATTCAAGGTTTCATGGCACATCAGAATAAACATTTCGAGTCATTATTTTGATTACTCATCACTTCTCACAATAACCTTACTATATTATATAAAACGTCACCAAAATTACAAAACATACTAATAATAATACGCAAGTTAATGATTTGAAGACACTAACTGCTATAAGACAGATTGAGATCCCGCCAAAAACGTCATCTCAGAAAAAAACTGACCAAAAGAACAGTACATGAAAGTAGTAAACAGTAGATGACTCATTCAAAAGAATGAAAGAACTTTGGGTTTTTGGCGGGATCTCAGTCTATGATGTAGCGCTTGTTTTCTTTTAATTTATTAAATTTGTCTATTTGATTTTAAATCATGTAATCTTGGTGGCATTTTATGTGGTATAGTTTGTTTATTATGTACAAGTTCAGTTTATTATGAAAGATAACGCGTAACATGTATTCTAAGGTACCGACAAAGCTTCATGGAAAGTTCTAGCAGGATGAGCCACAGTTTTACTGGAGCGTGGTAACGCTGATACAAGATTGAAAATACATCGGCCTACATGACATTGGCACTATTTGTTTGAACACAAATTGCCACAATTGAAAGAGAAGAAAGAACTTTGATTGGAAATGAATGCTTAGTAACAACCGTTGTCATGGAAACCAACTGTTTATAAAACCGTCAAAATAACTACTTCATATTTTGTTCTGAATAATCAATTGTAAACGTGTATTTAATTGTTTATTTATCAATTGTTACTTTGTAAACTTATTTATTCGTTATAATAATATTCTAAAATTTATATATTTTAAAATGTATTATATTTGGATAAATAAATAGTAAATTGTTTTAGAAAATACAGTGGAGTACCATGGCGAGTGGTGACACAAATCATCGAAAAACTAAGTCGGTTCTGGGCGGTTCTAAATGTCCGTCCCGGTTCGTGGTGCCGCCACGGAAACGACCGGGATTGCCCGCGATGCCACGAGCCGGTTACGATAATGAACTAGATAAGGACAGCGTGCTAGTGCGATCTGCTAAGAATTTTTATCCTGAAGGTAAGATCCCGTGATAAACCAAGATAGGATTGATGTTCCTTATTTTATTAATTTGTACCTAACCTTATAGTTATTTTACAAACAACTAATGAGAAGTGGTCGCCCTTAAATAAACATTAAGGTCAATATATAGATAGCTTTTTTATTGATAAGTGATAAGTAAGCGATATCTCGGTTATTTTTCGGGACATTAATTGTCATTTTTGTCGAAATTGGATTATCGGATCGTATGATTTTTTTAAAATTATTATGCATTATAATTATAATTTTATATATATAATTTCTTTTATTATTTATATATATATTTAATATATATACTTTTTATATAATTTCTTGGTGGCAAGACTTTATTATTCGACTGGTTTGTGACCACAATACAAATGGTGAAGAACCAGGATCAGCCATAATGTATCCAGACATACATAAAGGGTTTATACTTGTGATAGATGTAGTCAGGGATGATGATGCTGACTCGAGATAGTTTCTCATTTATCGGGTGTGCATCATCGTTCTTGGACTGTATGATGGCGGAGCTGGTAGTGCGCCCGGATACCGAGTCTATAGACGCGGGTTCGAACATTCAAGTCTAAAATCAGCCTTAGCTTTGATTGAAGGAAAACAACGTATAGAAAACCATAGCATGGTGATGGGTATCTTCTAATAATGTACGTCTAGGTTACTACCACCCACAAGTTTGAAACCCTGACGCCAAATACCGATAGGTATGTTCCGACAGCATCACTTGAGAGCCAGTACCTCTAGGCTTACTAGTGTGTTTACCATCTTGGATCAAATCGTCACTTAGGGGAAATTGTGGCCAAAACACTTTCTTTTTCTTTAACGTGGGGAATGCATTTACTAATCCCCCTGCCAGGTCTAATCTGGGAGTAAAATTTACCAATTAGGAGCTGATATACTAGAGTTTGTATGTGGAACTCGCTGGGCGTGAAGCGCCGAAAAATAGGACTTAGTAAATAGAAGTTAATACAACGAACTCTATTCTAAGGTGAAAGCGCTGGCCGGTGCAGTGAGTTTCCCCCACTGATGCAGGGGAAATCGTGGACGAGGGGTGTGCCTTACCGCGACAGCTTCCAACATACGAAGCCTGTAAACAGCATCGGTAATAACTTAAGTCGGCATCGACTATTCTAAAGTCTATTTAGCGTTGAAATCTATCTAGAATTATTTGATTAAGTAACAATTTTTATTGTTTATCCACTACTTTTATTGTCTCCCAAAAATTATCCAACGATTTAGTTAAAATGTGGCATAGGTAAATAAACATGGTGACACAAATAGACGTTACGTGAGATGATAAGTTGAAGGTTTGCAAAATTTTTGTTGTCAGTGTGGCGAAAAGACATCCTAATAATAATAGTATGGTTCTAAAACGCGAATCTTTTAACATATTTGTAACAACGTTTATGCTGATTTCAATTCAGAAGCTTACAAGTCTTAGTATTATATACCATTAGGGTTTTGAAACAGTCTTGTGGAAATACAATCTTAAGTATACGAGTTGGAAAGACGATAATATTTAATAGTAGATAGGTATCTTAGAGCTGATAAGAATTGAATGCCTGGGGCAGTGCTTGATTAATTGTGTCTTAAGTATGGCAAAAACAGCCGTATATTCGTCCTGTTTACCATAAGTTAGTTGCATAGTAATTCCACTAATCGATTACAAAAGAACAAAAGAAGGATTTAATTTAAACAACCAGAAAAAAAAAAACAAGTATCTGAGTACAAAGGAGGAGGGGGGGGGGGTTTTTTTTTGAAAAAACACATACGGTACTTAATTTTCTAGGTAACTGTTACACCCCGGCTACGAAGATGATGCGGCTTGCTAATATGCCGCCCAAGAAGCGAGCACCACCTAAGCTGTACGGACCTATAGGTCCGAACGGGGAACTGCAATTTCCTCCACTGAAACCCTGGGCTGAAAGAGAAAGAGAACGCCTTGGAGAGATTGAAAAGGAGGAAAGGAAAAACAAGAATAAACTGCAAAAAGGTGAGTCATTTTTGAATTTTAAAGAGAGATTTCTGCTGAAACAAATATGAAACATGTTAAATATAGTGATTTATGTCATAGGAGAAGAGAAATAGTCGCCTTGTAAGTAAGTTTCGAGGTGGAAGTTATCAAGTATTTAGCTGATTTTGTCCCACGTCGTTCGGATATTTCGTAGTAATTGGGATCCAATGGAACTTATATTCTGTTAATTTTTTTCTTTCTTTTACCATAAATGAATGGACCTGTGATAAAAACATTGAACATGCAAGTACATTATTACAGAGCTTAGTTATCTATTTTTTGTAAATAATGACGATCATGAGTACAATCTGTTTATGACAAATTTTGTATTGTTATCCTAATGACGGATTTTTTTTTTAATTATTTTAAAATGACGTCCCTTTGTTACAGCTTTCCAACAGAGTTTTTGTGAGTCTGAGAATTTACGCTCCGTGTCATTATTTTCAATAAACGTATATCACGTGTAATGCCTTCAAATTACATAATATAGAGTCAACAAACTGAGTTGGTTGATGAATTAAGATAAGAACTACTTTATGACAAACTACAATAGTGCAAATAAAAACTTTATCGATTTTTTTTTTAGGGTTGGTATTATTAGAAGATTTAGCGTCCGGAGCGTATGAGAGGAGAAAGGCAGAAGAGGCAGCAGCGAAGAAGAAAAGAATAGAAAAAAAGAAGCATGATAAGTTAGCTGCGGAGATTGCGGCACAGGAAGCCTTGAAAAAGTAAGTAACGCAAAAAATAAGTGGACATTTATGTTGCTCTAGGTACCGATGTATTTGTTTATTCATAGGCATTTGGCAAAACTCGAGTTTGAGCTCCCACGCGATCCTGATCAGCAGAAAGAGGAAATGTTGATGGCTACAGAACGGGAACATTATAAAGAAATACCTCCAGAAGACTTAAAAAGGATCAATTATTATCTGACAACGGTATGATAAACAAAAAGAGCTTTATTTTGTACATACACGCAGGAAAAATATTGTTAGCACAGGTTTAGCAAAAATGCTTAAAGTGACAAATTGCCAGGACAAATTCGTTCCAAAGAGCTCACCAGGGCATTCACTCAGCGCAAAGCTGAAGAAACCCTGATGCTCAGTAGGAATCAGCTACGAGTATTAGTGACAGCACTAATTGGGCACTGTTGTTTGTGCAAGCATATGCACAACATCGGTGTCCAGAACACAAGAGAGCGCAGGTTCTGTGAAATAGCAGACGAAACACCAAAGCACATCTTGTGTGAATGTGATCCATTAATAGACATAAGTAACCGAATTCTGGGTAAGCATGTGTTGCTCCCGGTGGAGGTACAGACGCTCTTTTCCAAAAAGATCCTAGAGAACATTCAGGTTGTAGGTCTAGGCAGTGAGCTTTAGCGATATAGGGCCGATCACAATAGAACTGACTAGGTCGCAGTGATACAGGACTGTTTAAGCCTGCATAGCGCCTTTTCCGAATAATAATAATAATAATAAAATGACTTTACATTTTTACAATATAAGACTACTTATTAGTCTTACGAATATCTGAGATCGAAATGTCACGATAAAACAATTAATATCATAGAATTAATACACGCAAGGAAAGTTATCGAAATTGTTTTTGGTTTACAGTTTAACGTTAGAAAATGTTAAGAAATCTACTCGGCAGTTAAAGATATAAATTATCGAGAACAAATAATATACCTCTGTCGTTTTTTTTTGGTTCACCATGTTCATCGCCATTAGCTAAAGCAGAAAAGACGTAGCGCCAATTTTCTTTATTTTGCGAAATTTCATTCTTTTATTGCAGGTTTGGTTACACTTTTCAATTGACGGTTATACTTTTATGCCATAGTTAATTAAAATGATTACACTTGTTTTCTTTTAATTATAGGCAATATCAGATAAACACATATCAGATTTCCCCGTGGAACTTTACAAAAGAGCTAAAGTGAGCGTGGACAAGCAAACTACTGCCATTAAGAACCGCCTTCTCATTCTCACGTACAAAGCTTGCGTGAGACAGAGTGAGATAGACATTCTGGAGTTCTTTTCAACAGCTATGAGAAGGTTGTTTCAAGTTATTTTATTTTTCTAAGCTAAATTTGCTCGATTTGAGGATAGGGTTTAACTCGGTGTTTAGTTTACTGAAAATAAAATTCTGTTATTAAAGTATTTAAATTCTTGGTGGATATCGAAAAGGGATTTTCTATGATGATGGGAGGTACGATTCCTTCCTTGCAAAACTAATCTTAGAATAGAACTTGTATAAAACAGTGTGACGTCATATATTACTATCGTACCCCCTCATCCTAGGTTAAAATTTAAATGCTTATACGTTCCTTATTATTTAGCAAATTTTAATGTTGTTTTCAGTGGATAACCTTTAACTTTGAAGTTCGTTCGTTTCTTGTTCGTCTCTCTGATTTATGATTTGAGTCATCGTTACTCTCAAATTCTGATATTTCTTCTAATATTGCAGCTATCGAGTAGAATGCTGAGTAAGAGACAAACCTCTTGTCGTTCTTACTTTTTTCTCCCATTTTGTTAAGAGGTTAAGCTAAATTTCAGATGTCTTTTATCATATATACTGGAGGATACATCAGAGTGTGAGAGATTGCAGATAGGATTCTTGCCCCGGCTATGGCCGGCGCATGTGGTCCGCGGCCCCATGCCCTGGCACACCTCCCATGTGAAAGCGAAACAAGCTATATTCTATAGATATTACGAGGGTAATCCTATACTCGTCGAGTTGAGAAGGATATGGCATGAAAGGTACTCTCTAAAGGAACTCTTTTAAAATATTATTGGAACGAAGTTCCTTACGGCACGCTTGGAGGAGATAGGGATTTTGCTGCGCGACCGAACTAAAAGAAATGTGACAGTAAAAAAGTCCGTGGAATAAAACCGTTAAATGAGACATGCGCAGGCGCGACACTCGTATACACAAACGAGTAGTGTATAATACCTTTCTCTTTCTCCTTATTTCTATTCGTTCTTTCATCCCTTTTCTCTCTATTACTCTATAATTTATTTAAGATTAGACTTCTTTTTTTTGAAAATTGTGTCGATTTTACATTAGCGGAAGGAACTTCGTTCCTACCTGGTGTTCCATAACACCACATCTTTTTTATATAGGATACTAGTGTTACTACTATTTCGTTTACGTGTCTTATCTTGATAAAAAAAAGCAAAGTCTTTATTCAATTTAGGACCTAAGAAGGCGCTTATAAACGTCTGAAACAGTTTTCTTACTTTTTCTTATAAATAATATTCTTATTATTTTTTTTTTAATAAATATAATATATATAATTTTTTACTATACAAATTAACCTTAACCAATGTTAGCGGGTGCGCACAGAGATGTGGGTTAATTCCAGACATCACTATCGTTCACGTAATGATCCACCCTGTAATAACCTTTTGAGATTAAAACTTGCTTGACATAATACTTGAACTTATTGTCAGGTAAATCGGTAATGTTACTTGGGATCTTATTGTAAAACCGAATACTATTACCTATAAAGCTTTTATTACACTTACTTAACCTAAAGCGTGGTTCCGGACAACTTGTCTTTACTTCTAATATTAAAATTATGACGATCATTCACTAGATCTAGCTTGTCTAAATTTTTACGAATATGCATTAAGTTATCGAAAAAACCTGTTAATCAGTTTATAAGTCATATAAGAACATATTTTATTCCTAACTACGATTTTTTTAGGATTTTTAAGTAAAGATAAAGCGTACATGTTTATTGTTAGTGTCGATATAGATAGGTTGTTATTTGTAATAGCCTCATATAGAGCTAACTTTGAGGTTAATATTTATTGGTAAATTTAGGAAGAGGCTTTTTATTTGAGTTAGTTTTTATATTTAAAAACTAATTTAGGTATCAAAACATGCTCATTTGTGATATGAATAAAATGCAAGAAGTGTCGCCTTTCCCGCAATACCCGTCGGAGTTCACCGAGCGCCTGCGCAAGCTCTGCGCCGAAACGAGAGCGGAACTGACGGACAACTGGTTGATCGACGTCGCGGACACCATGATAAAGATGCGGCAACACTGGGCCGTCTACGTCGCTAAGAAGAAGAATCAATCCACGTTTCAAGTGGAGAAGTTTTTCAGGCGAGTCCTTCTTCAAATCATTTTATATTGCACTGTTATATAGATATATTTTAATACTGTGGTATATTTAATTTAAACTTTGTGTGGGTGATGTTAAATGCCAACGTAACCTAAGATAAGAGGGACTAGCAGGGACAGGATTTTATTATTGGGGGGAGGAAGTACATCCTGCCCCCGGATGTTTGACCAGTGGTCATGCCTCCCTTAGGGGGGGTGGGCGAAGAGGTGGGAGGGGAAGTATTTCTCTCTCATCCCCATTAGGCCATTGCACGGACGAGGCCTGGTGGGTTCGCCACAGGGGGCGACGCGGTGACTGCGAAAGCCACCCCGTGTCGCCCCCATCCCAAATGCGGCGGACGGCCCCGGGGGGTTTTAGTGGGTTTTTTTTTCCGGGCGCTTCACGCCCGGGCGAGTCCCACACTGGTGCGGAGACACCCCTCCGCACCCCCTTACTCATTGCATTGAGGGACTTCGGTCTCACTAATGTAATGGGTAAGGGTAGTGCGTAAATGCATTTCCCTCCGTCAAAAACAAAAAAAAAAGGGACAGGATTTTAACTAATTTTTTTTTTGACGGGGGGAAATGCATTTACGCACTACCCTTATCTATTGTATTTGGAGGATCAAAGTCCCCCAAATACAATAGATAAGGGGGCACGGAGTGACGAGCTCCGTGCCAGTGTGGGACTCGCCCGGGCGAGAGTCGCCCGGAAATACCCACTAAAACCCCCCGGGGCCGTCCGCTGCATTTGGGATGGGGGCGACACGGGGTGGCTTTCGCAAGTACCGCGTCGCCCCCTGCAGCGAACCCACCCGGCCCGTCAGTGCAATGGCCCGGTGGGGATGGAGGAGAAAAATTCCCCTCCACCTCTTAGCCCGCCTCAGTAGAGGCATGACATGGTCAGACATCCAGGGAGCGGGATGAGTTCCCGCCCCCCGTAACTAATAAGTTACCTAATATAATATGTATAAATATTTGACTGTAATTGGAAATAAGCGAACATTATAAAAATTTAAGACAGTAATTTTATATTCCAGGTGTATTCACGGTTTGATGTCTAAACAAATACGAGATTTGGTCGAAAGAAGCGTCAATCATTTCGCGGAATATTTCTCTTATTACCATGTACGTCAATATATTTGTTTATATAAAAATGAGCTATTTCAATATCATATCATGAATAAATAGAGTGACTTATTATGCCGTGATAATTTTTCAAATTTATATCAAAGTAACTTGCATCAAAAATATTTTTCCCTCTAAAATATATATTTACATCTACTTATATCTCTAAAGAACAAGTTTGAAGAATATGATATCTTAACTTTGCCCTCCCAATACATCTTCGATAACTTAATGCATATTCGTAAAAATTTAGACAAGCTAGATCTAGTGAATGATCGACATAATTTTAATATTAGAAGTAAAGACAAGTTGGCCGGAACCACGCTTTAGGTGAAGTAAGTCTAATAACAGCTTTATAGGTAATAGTATTCGGTTTTACAATAAGATCCCAAGTAACATTACCGATTTACCTGACAATAAGTTCAAGTATTATGTCAAGCAAGTTTTAATCTCAAAAGGTTATTACAGGGTGGAGCATTACGTGAACGATAGTGATGTCTGGAATTAACCCACATCTCTGTGCGCACCCGCTAACATTATTAAGACTATGATTTGTAAAAAAAAATGATATACATTATATTTATAAAAAAAAGAACCAGATCGAGTTTCTTGGCTGCGCTCTTCTCGGCTGGGTTGTTTTCCGAACCGGTGGTTGTGTTTTAGACGTTCATAAGCGCCTTCTTAGGGACTAAATTGAATAAATACATTTTGATTTGATTTGATTTATAATAAGTGTGGGCTTAACACATATTGGTCACATAGCCAGTATATTGGAGGTTATCCTAAATTATTAAGACATAAAGGATATATATTGTAGGGAGAGGCAAGAAAAAGTATTCTTGTCGTATTCGTATTTGTAGGAAGGGAACCATTACAGCGGCCGTTACCGCGACTACATGTTCATAAAGCGACCTTTGCTGAGGGTCAAGGTGATCGCTCATCCCGACTCCACGAACATCACCTTCGAGCCGACTCTCGACCAGATGAAAATAAACATCATCAAATGGTTCCATGCTATTATCAACGTCAATTACCAGCTTCCCAGCGTCGACAGTATCTTGTATCCAGGTCATATTTTACCGCTGTATTTCTTATGCGCTTAAATTCATGTAAATTGTTTATAATACTAGCTCCTTTTTACACGGTATAGGCCTCAGTGTTTTGACCACAATCTCACCTGCTGTTAAGTGACGATTTGGTCCAGGGCGGTAAACGCACTAAGCCTAGATACTGGTTCTCAAGTGATACCGCCGGAACACCTATTGGTATTTGGCGACAGGTTTTCAAAGTTTAGGGTGTTAGCTACATTATCGTTAGAAAATGCTCCACCACAATGTTGGGGTTTCCTCACGATGTTTTTCCTTCGCCGAAAGCTCAGGCCGATTTTAGAGTCGGATACGTGCATTACCCGCTGCGCCATCGTCGCTTCAGATATCCAGCTCCAGTTCCAGATAACAGATCAGAGCTCCAATGATATGGAATAAAGCAGGAAATATTCAGCCATTGGTCAGAGTTAATTTGTTGATCTTAATTAAGGCAACTCTCAATGCGAAGGATTTTACCCTCAGTGTTTTGTAAGAAAATTTGGTTCATCTAGCATCTCGTTGATTTGGTTTAGGTGCGATTATAAATTATGACTAGTATTAAAAGATGTCATTTATTAATAGACAGTAAAACCGCAAGGGAAATGATGTTCCATAATTTTTCAGCTTTAGAAGTAGAAAACAAACTCTTTTATCTAATTACTAGTTAAGACATAACTGTATTTAGTTGTTTTTATTATTGTTGCAGTTGTAAGATATATTGGCTATGCTCCGATAGGGCTGGCATAGACTAATTTGTTAAAAGCCATGTGCAAATCAATTAATTAAAAAAATCTAGACGCATTACTTTCTCTAAAATTATTGTTTATCAGTAAAAAAATGTGGAAACATTTTTGCATATCTTTATTTAGTGTCTAGTTAATCATTATTTCCCTAAATTCCCAAAATTCCTTAGCCCTGGACTAAATAACTATTGAATATTCTAAGGTCGTTTTTCACACTTTCTTTGATTCAAAGTCTATCTTTCTGCCTTACTAGATGTTCTTCTTAGACTTAATATTTTTACAAGTTTAGTGAAATTTTTAGACAGATTTTCTTGTTGTCTGTTATAATATAATTTAGTACTCAGGTGCCGCGAGACCAAAACAATATCTGATAGGAGTGTACCCTGATGAAGAGTATATGGTGGATATAATAAATCGATCCATAAAACATTTTCAAGCGAACCGTCCGGGACCTATGAGTTTCCTCAAGGAATTTGAGAATTACTTTTATATCCTCAACGGGGAGGCCAATCAGGATTTACTGAAGTTCTTTTCCTCTGAACCTACGCCTTATCTCAAGGTTGGTTTTGCTAAAAAATAAAATATAAAAGCAATTGATTTTAACTTTAGATGGAAGTCAATAAGGCGCTTTGGTTCTTACACTAATAATTCATTATTGCACTATTTGTTTGATTATTTTCATTGTTGTAAAATTTGTTGAAGTTATACTTCTTTAGGCGCGTTATGAAAAAATGATGAGAGTGAAATTTGAAGATGCGCGCGCATCTGTGACACAAAATTAACAGTATGAAGTTGTCTGCTTAACCGCTCATTAAGTCTCGTTAGTCGCGCATGTTGGTACGCTCGTCACCTCTGATCACTGTTTTCATATTTATAATATTTATCAACATGTTTCTAGTTTATACATTCACAACACGTGTTTTAGTTTCATACAACTGCTACATTATATATGTGCTAATAAATTATATTCAGTAGTGATTTAAATTGAATATTTTGATTGATACCACTTACTATTTGTGAATATTAGTGAAAAAAATCGTGCTTATATACTTTTTCAAGTGCTCCAATATAATTGAGGTTAACTATCCGTATGTATTATTTATTGATATAAATTAAAATACTTTTATTTAATATAATTAACACTAAATATTATTAAATTATTAATGTTAAATACTTATTATTGGTTATTTAATATTTACAAAATAAAGAAATAAATTTAATAAAAAATTTGTGATAAAAATTAAAATTGAACATCAAATTATAATATTAATTTTTAATATTTGCTGTTAAATTGAATAAATAATAAATATTTATAAAAATAACTAAATAAATTTAATGAAATTTTTTTGATAAAAATGAAAAGTGAATATTAAATTAAGAAATCAATAAAAATATTTAAAAAATGACCAACCTTAAATTCAATTATTTTTCTATTATTACGTCAAAGAAATATAAATTCTTACGTGCGTACATGAGTACACACACACTTTTTTTTTATTGTTAAAAGGATGGATGGATCGATGGATATTGTGCATATTACAGAACGTTTGTTACAAGTAATTTATCTCGAGTTACTGCTAAAGTGTAAACCCAATAATTGCTTCTTCTTTTCTTAGTTAAGGTATATCTACTTTGCAGGAGTTCTCAGCTCGCATCTATATGTACGAAGGTCTACGGGACGAGATCCTGTTCCTCCGACGTGACATTCCACTGAACATGATAATGCTCGACTGCGGCCCGACGAATGACGCGATGTGGGACATCGTCAGCGCGCTGCGACAGTACATCATCGATCATTATATCGACGTTAATAGGAAATGGAACAGGGCGTGAGTCTCGTGGTCAAGTTTCTTGTGTCTGCTGTCAGATTTTTTTGGACTACACTGGAACTAGCATAACTCTTAATAAAACATTGCTATTATCAGAAATGAATCAGGTTGTGAGAGTTTTTATTGAAGTTATACTTCTTTAGGCGCGTTATGAAAAAATGATGAGAGTGAAATTTGAAGATGCGCGCGCATCTGTGACACGAAATGAACAGTGTGAAGTTGTCTGCTTAACCGCTCATTAAGTCTCGTTAGTCGCGCATGTTGGTACGCTCGTCACCATCAACATGTTTCTAGTTTATACATTCACAACACGTGTTTTAGTTTCATACAAGTGCTACATTATATATGTGCTAATAAATTATATTCAGTAGTGATTTAAATTGAATATTTTGATTGACATCACTTACTATTTGTGAATATTAGTGAGAAAAATTGTGCTTATATACTTTTTCAAGTGCTCCAATATAATTGAGGTTAACTATCCGTATGTATTATTTATTGATATAAATTAAAATACTTTTATTTAATATAATTAACACTAAATATTATTAAATTATTAATGTTAAATACTTATTATTGGTTATTTAATATTTACACAATACAGAAATAAATTTAATAAAAAGTTTGTGATAAAAATTAAAATTGAACATCAAATTATAATATTAATTTTTAATATTTGCTATTAAATTGAATATTTCAAATTTAAAATGAACTTTGTCGATTATCCTTTTCCAATCCTTCTATTATTTTATTGTAATTAATTATTTGCATGCAATTAAAAACTATTTTTTAATGATGCCAAAGAAGTATAACTTCTCACGCGCGTACGTAAGTACACGCACCCATTTTTTAATTTTTGAGTAAATTGGAATTAGCATAGCCCAAAAGCGAGTCATCGCTATTGTAGAAAATAAAACGATCACGATTTTTGTTGTTTTATTTCCCCTGTGAATTATGTGAATCACGTTCGGTCCGAATTGGAATAAACATGACCCATTAGTAAATAAGACCCGTATTTAATTACCAGCATTTGTGATATATATGAAGAGATGGCCGCGCGAGCCTCAGAGAGTCCGGAGACGACGGCGCAGCTCGTGGAGTTGCTCGGATACATTTCCGACTGTAGGGATTGCGCGATGTTTGACTTGAGAGAGAAAGCTCGTACAACCGCCGAATACGTTCTATTCCTTATGCAGCACGCGCATTTAACTTGTAAGTCTTTTAAACTCGATTGTATGAATTCAGCGAATAAAATACTAACTGTGTCTGTATTGTATTCTCTCCGTTACAAATATTTATTGCATCTTTAGTTCAGTGGTTAATTAAAGGTAATGTTTAGACTAAAAAAATGGTTTGCATAACGGCAACCACCCCATCCTCGTCCTGTCCTCCCCCAGCCCCCTTTTTTTTTTCATAACGCGCTTGCTATCTTGTCGTGCGCGAGATCGGCCGAAAAAGAAACGTGCGCGTAATCACACTATAAGAAACTCAATTAGTTAATAAAGGTGAAAATAAGTATAGTTGGTACATCAGAGGAAGAAGAGGAGGCCTCCTACTCGCAGCGTATTCAGCATTACGGTGAGTCCTGTTTTTCCTTCCGTTCATTGTCGTTGTGCAGCCATAATTGAATTTGGGGTAAAAATAATAATTACGATTACTAAAGAGAATTAAGTCTAAACTAGGGTCAGCGCAATTACAGGTACTGGTGGTATTTTTTGACTGAATTCACTTTTATTTTCATAATTTAATCAGATAATACACCTACCTAAGATTTAAAAAAGAAATCAAGCAATCGGTCCAGTTATTAACGAGTATAACTTACTAGCAGATTGAGACAGACTTTGTTATTTATGAGTAATAAAAAAGCGGACTAATTGCTTTTAAAGAAATACATATAGATATTAAATTTTAAGATTTGAAGCAACCAACTACTCTAGTACTTCTTTATAATGCTTTGGTTCGTTCTCTATTAGAATATGGTTCAATAATATGGAATCCACAATATAACAAATACATTAACCTTATTGAAAGTGTACAAAATCGATTTAAGAGTCACTTAACTTTTAAATGTAAATTGTCAAATAAACCTTTGCTACATCTGCCTTCACTTACTAATCGTCGAATAGTGAGAGATCAAATTTATTTATTTAAACTTCTTAGAAATTTTATTGATTCTCCGTTTCTTGTCAGTGAAATTAATTTTAGGGTTCCTCGACCAAATGCCAGAAACCACTTACTTTTTAAAATCCCTATTGCTCGAACGAGGTATGTGAAGAACACATATTTATTTCGTTCGATATATATAATAAGATGTTTACTAAAATTGATATATTTGCATGCCCTATTAATTCCTTTAAAAAATAGTTTTAAATTTATAGTGTTTGCCATAATATTATAGCTTGTAATGATGGAGGTATTGGTGTTGTTATATTTACTTTCATTAATTATAATTTTAGTGGAAACTTGACTGGTTTATGTATTATTGTCATGTAATTTCATATGTGTATGTTATTAATTGTGTGTTTCCCAAATAAATAAACTAATCTTTATTGATAACATTTTTAGATGGCTTTAGCTTTAGGAATAATAATCCAATAGGAAACAGCTTTTAGCTGAAGATAGTAAAAATTGCAAAATAGCATAGTATATTATTGTTTCCGATTGCAGTTGAAGATATTAATTTGAACACACGAGTGTTTCTTTGGCCTCTCGACATGGAAGAGACCATCGATCTGACAATAAAGACGTTAAATACAAAGAAATCGATGGCGGAAGACAAACTCCGGAGCCGGAAGGCGATCTTCGAAGAGAAGCTGAAGAAACACGAGAAGGAGTTGGAAGTGTTCAGGAGGTTTGACCCGCCGCTATTAAATCTGGACTTACTAAAGGATGTTATTGGGAAAGTGGATGAAATATTTCATAATTTGATGGTTAGTAAATTTAATTATAAAAACACACTGGTAAAAAGTATTGTTTTTCTAAAGAATTTGCAAAGGTAAATTCCAAAATTACAGTGAATGAAGATTATGTTTATTTTTATGCTATTCTATTATAATTTCAGGAGGATAAACGAGAAGCTGACGATATTGTTACGGAGGAACAACTCCTAGATCAAGAGCAATCGGTCTACTTCAGTCTACAGTCAATGTTAACTGGCATCGACCCATTCCACAAACTGTGGCACACTGCGTATAATTTTTACGAAGGCTACGAGAAATGGTAGAAATTAGTGATAATTAAATTCGTAGTCTAATTCATAATGATTCGTTAAGTTTTAGAGATTATGCGAAATATTGCAATCATGTCACTTTTTGTGGATAATCATTATTTGGAATTAATAAAATATCGATCAGTATAATTGGTTGCGCGTAATTGTCGGTTGGTGATTGCAAATAGATATGCTAATGTCCCATCCCTAAATCCACCCCCCGACCCCCCCGCTCCAATATCTCTCCCATGAGATGTACGTGTCACTCTCTCGTCACTCTCGTCGTTGACTCGTCGTTATATCGCTTTCGTTGATGGTTATCGTAAACTCGTGCGCACGTACATACCACCTAGTGATAAGTGTGTGAAGTGTACCTAATCTTGATCATTGCCCAAACCCAAACTATGAGGTAACTATGCGGACACGGACCTAGTTCTGCTTGGCTTGTTACGACCGTTAATAATAAAAAAAAAAAAAAAATCAAGTAATAATTTAATTAATTAAGTAAATTATGTAATTAATAATAGCAAAATAAGTGTTTACAAAATAATTTAATATATAGATATAAAAAAAATTAATAGAAGTAGATTTAAGCTCACATATGCGAAAGATTACTAACTGCATAACTGCTTGAATTGCTATTATAGGCAATTTTTTCCGACGCAAGTCGATTTCAATCTACAATATAAAAAAGGTGCGGACCCAGAGTCTGCAGATAGTTTAAATTCAATGATATAAAAAAAAAAATCTTAATCATGAACAATTAATCTGGATTCGTGGAAGAACCCTGCATCGGCATCATCTCACGTATCCTAAATTATCCTATCCTAAATTTGTCGTCCCCATTAGCGTATCGTTTGCATCACACCAAATACAGTCCACTATTTCGCTCAGACAATAATAAAATAAATAAATAAATCTTGATAATTCCATTTAACCATGTTTATCAAATTTTGTTCTACAACGCTAACATTGGATAATAGATTATTTGGAGTAAATCTTTTACTCCTTTAGTGAATTCATGAAGATTCTCAGTCTCGGTCTCAGCTTTCGGTAAAGGAAAACAGCATGATATAGGTGAAATTTTCAAATAGTGCCTGTCTGGGTAGCCACCACCTTTCAGTTTGATAACATGTCGGTCCCGGTCTTAAGAGTCAGTAAGTTCATCCCGGTCCACATGAACACTTAACACTTCAAGTAATATTGTGGTGAAAGCGCTGAGCCTATCCAGTTTGTTTTATTTTGTCAAGGTACCACGGGCCATTCCTGGGTCTGGAGGCGGAACAGATCGCCGAGGACGTGGAGGGCTGGTGGAAGCTCCTCTACAAACTCGGCAAGCAGCTGTTCGAGTATCCCGGAGCGAAGCGCATAACGGATATGGTCCGGAATAAAGTTGACAAGTTCAAGGTCTTGCTGCCGGTGCTCTGCGCGATCTGTAACAAGGTAAATTACATTTACTATCCTTTCCTATTACGTTATTGATGTTCAAAGCTATTGTTATAAAATAAATGAGTCTATTAAAAACAAATATTATGCAGATTTCGAGCGATTATCTCCTTTTGTAAGACGTCTTAAATACAGGTATTTTGAAGTTAAAGTACGTAGAAAACAAATGTTGTTTAACTCCTTGAGCACTAACCTGGCGTTTACGCCAGCTTTCCATTGTTTTCCTATTGTCTCATTGTTATGGGTACTTGACACATTAATAAAGGTGTCTTTTAAATATGTTTCAAATAAAATTCCTTTTAAATGACAATATATTATAGAGTTAAGGTAAAAAAGGGGACTGTGGGACTGGGAAGACATGCCTTCGCATTAACCATTAAGAGCCGTTCGACTATTACTTAAGTGAATTTTAGACATTATTGACCGAACGTAACTAACATTTAAAAACCCATATCCCTCATCACATAAAAATTACCCAAAATATAGACTATCTTGAACAGCGTTGATGGCTTACATCATATTTTAACGGGACCACTGACAATAATGAAATTATTTAAAGACGGGCTTTCACGTGTTACCTATCTTTTCCTATGCCATCGTTTTGGCTGGGTTTCACCAACCGTGGTCACAGGCTGACTGGCGGTGCGCGGCGTCGCCTGCTGCAATAATTGCATTTAAATATGGAACGCGATAATTAAAAAGAAAAATAAAGGCATTTAAGTCTGGTACTCGAATAAAAAGGTTATTTGCGTAATTCAAGACGTATGTTTGAACTGCGATGTATGTCAATTGTTGAACAGGACTATCATGTGATCTGAAAATGCTAAAATAATCACAGGGGATGCGAGATCGTCACTGGGCTCGTATCAGCGAGCTCGTAGGGGTTGAAGTCTATCATGGTCCAGAAGCGACCCTCGCTGATATGGTGGAGCAAGGAGTGCACGTATTTAGCACTCAGCTGGAGGAGATCGACCAATACGCATCCAAGGAGTACTCGTTAGAGAGGGCGCTGAATAAGATGAAAGAAGAATGGGTCGGGATCAAGTTTGAGGTGATGCCGTACAGGTAAGCACTATTAGGTAAGGATTATTTTGTACCGGTACGGCCGTGAGTTACTGAAATGCTATTACTACGTGGCCAAAAGTTTATTTGTCACACAACACAACACCACCCTGTAAGTACACAGAACTGATCACAATTTATCTGTAGTCCTACGTTGAATTCAAACTGAACTGACTGGGTTGATCCGCAAATGGGATTCAAAACAGTCTAAAACACAAATGAAGTGCTTTCTGCTTTTCCCCTTTACAAAATATCTCAGCCTTATATGGTTTTTACTCAGAGAAATTATTTTTTACTCGTAAAGATTTCTGGATATTTATTACAGAGACACAGGTGTAGGCATCCTCACTGGTCTAGATGATATCCAACAGCAGCTGGATGACCACATCCTCAAGTCACAGACTATGCGAGGTTCGCCGTACGTGAAGGCATTCGAAGCTGATATGGTGGCTTGGGAGGAAAAACTGATCAGTATGCAGGATATTTTGGATCAGTGGTTGCAGGTTAGATTTATTTATTTAAAACTAGGATTGGCCTTATTATTTAAAAAGAGGCTAATCGGACTAGAATCACCTGTATCACTCTGACTTAGCTAGACATATTGTTATCCCCCCTACATTGCCTAGACCTACAGTTTGTACATCTTCCTGGAGCAACAAATGATTTTTTTTTATAATGCACAGCACAGTGACTGCACTGGACGTGATGGTAAGTACAGTACAATCCAAAACAGCGGCGACTGACACTGAACAGAATTCAATGCCAGTCACCGCTGTCATGCTGGCCTGCTTAAATACCTCTTCACGCCTCTTTTGAAGGACCCAATATTATATGAAGGAACACGCTGACAGGAAGACGGTTCCATAACCTCACAGTGCGACAGAAGTAAGAGTCAGCAACAATTTTTTGGTTCTTGAAGTTATGGGTGTCGCCGTGAAACCGTGACACCGAAGCCCCGCACGCGTGTTTCTCTTATAGAATGGAGGGAAGGGGATCAGCCCAAAGAGCTCTTCAGACCACTCGTCATGATGTACTCTGTTACGTATGGGTATTAATGGATCACATTCCCACAAGATGTACTTTGGAGTTAAACATGATTCCAGCTGATGGACTATCTTCCCCCCATAATTCTATAATAATATCAATTCTTTTTTTTTTGCCCTGTCTTAAAGTGTCAAGCGACATGGATGTATCTCGAACCGATCTTCTCATCCGAGGACATAATGCGTCAAATGCCGACCGAAGCTCGTAACTTCCGAGACGTCGACAAGGAATGGCGGACCATCATGGGAGCCACGCACAAAGACCCGGTGGTACTCCGAGCGACTGATTTCCCCGGATTACTCAAGAAGTTGAGATATAACAATTCGCTACTAGATGACATACAAAGAGGATTGAACGATTATTTGGAGAAGAAGAGATTGTTTTTCCCAAGGTAATATATAGCGTACACATAAAAGAATGCATTTTTACAGTTTTAGCGCAAGTGTTTCTTCTGAATAATTCTTCCCACAGGTTCTTCTTCTTGTCCAATGATGAACTGTTGGAAATTCTGTCCGAAACGAAGGACCCGATGCGAGTGCAGCCTCACCTCAAGAAGTGCTTCGAGGGAATCTACACGTTGGAGTTTAATCCAGCCAAAGAAATCGTCGGTATGACGTCTGCTGAAGGCGAAGTAGTTGCTTTGTCCTCAAGTATACAGCCGGCTGATGCCAAAGTAAATATAACATTTTTTTTCTATATATTAATGTGTTTCTGGATTCTTTACGTCATTATACATTATACATATTATCGCGCCTTTCTCCCGTAGGCAGAGATGACGTCCTTCCACTTGCTACGACTTTTTTTTTTTTTTCGAGGGGAATGCATTTACGCACTAGTTGTCCATCCAGATCTGATAGGGACCCCCCCTTCCAGATCTGGCTGAAACACGTCTGAAGATGTGTGACAGTCTTTCGCACGAAAGCACGAGAGGCTGTCACACAGGATTAGTGTAGGACTCGCGGCGAGAAGCGCCGTTGACCACTACCCACTAAACCCCCCGGTACCTCCCGCCACCTATTTGGAGCAAACACGGGATCGGACTATGCATTCACCGCGAGTGCTTCAGTGGCCGCCAAAAGATACAATCCTATACACGACTGGGAGCGGGTAAAGAGTGTCCCTCTCACCCCTACTCCCTGAGTACCCTCAACCCCCGGCTTCTGTGGCGCGGCCCCCCCCCCCCTCATCTCATCCTGTTATAACCAAAAGGGTGTAGCGAGAAAGGGGGACCCACGCCACAGCTGCCTAAGACAACGCTGGCTGAACCCCAGCCAACCTCCCTCCTCCCCTTCAGCCAAGAGCCGGCTAACCCCCCCGCCCACTGGACGGCCGCGCACGAGAAGAGGGGAAGCAGTATGCTCCCCCCATCTGGTGGTCATCCTGCCTCCCCTCCTCCGCACAACGCGCGCACCTCGGCTTTTCAGCCGCGCATTCTCCCGCCTTATGCCCCAGTGCTCCACAGCGGAAGTACTTTTTACCTGGCCTTTATTTAACACGTGATCGATTTGGTCTAGATACGTTCGCCTAGGTCGACCCTTACCGACTTGCCCTCTCACCCTCGCCTTGTAAATTAATTTCGTTAATCTTCTCTCATCCATCCTCTCTACATGCCCAAACCAACTAAGCATACCTTTCTCTATTTTGGTCAGCACATCCTCTACCACACCACAGCGTTATAATTTACATACAATAACAGATTTCTTGAAGAATTGTTTGATGATCTTTTTAGCAGACATTACTTTTGGAGTCGAGACAGTGAATTATGATCTGTAGTAGTTAAATAATGAATACTGTTAAGTATTAAATTTTATAGTTTTTTTTTTCTATAATTCGTGGTAAATGCATATTAATTTTCAAGGGTGAGTTGCTAGAGTGAGGGTTGCTGAATTCCTCTCGCGCATCCCTACCAACTCGCGGCTCGTGTATACCGCTCTTGTTTCCGCATCCCGAGTCTATGAGTTGTCCTCGTAGTGCTACGTTTTGTATAATCGGTTAAATTTCGCTGTAACGTATTATAAACAATCTTGTTGAACACATGACACGTGTCAATATGTTGCACCACAACTTTCGGGATTCTAGCTGGTGGCTTGCAGCCAAGATTGTTGAGGCGCATCATTAAATGTTATCCCACTGACAGAGAAGGATCATTTACATATAATATATTTATCTGTTGGAAGACCAACAGCTATATCTTACATTAGTTAGTTAACAGCCACATTAGAAACAAAAAGCCATTTACATGTCCTCGCCGTTAGCGCCATTGCACGGACGAGGCCCGGTGGGTTCGCCGCAGGGGGCGACGCGGTATCATGCCTAGCAATCCCGTATCGCCCCCATCCTAAATGCGGCGAACGGCCCCCGGGGGTTTTAATGGGTATTTCCGGGCGACTCTCGCCCGGGTGAGTCCCACACTGGCACGGAGTTCGTCGCTCCGTGCCCCCTTACCTATTGCATTGAGGGACACCGGTCTCACTGTACAAGGGTAGTGCGTAAATGCATTTCCCCCCGTTAAAAAAAAAAAGGTCCTCGGCGTTAAGTAACAAATTAAAAAAATCAAGTGGTTTGCTATTACATTACAACATGATACTAGATGAACCTAAATTTAAAAATAATAATAAAAAACTGAAAGATTATAATTAATTACAACTACTTACAAATCGCCATCATTAAAGAAGAGGCTACTTAAGGATGTTGACGCCATATTTGCGTTAGTATTAAATAAATCTAAATCACTAATCTCACTCAGACTATTGAAGGAGTGACTAGATCGCCATAAAAATGAATTTTGTCGGTAATTAGTAGGAACAGTAGGGGGGCGGTAGGGGGACATTCGTACGTAAATACTTGGTTGGAACGGTTAACCGTAAGTTGGAAAGTAGTTTGGGACAGTCAACGTTATTGGACGCAAATTTGAGCAGATATGTAATGTCAGCAATCTCTCGTCGTTTGATAAGAAGCAACAAATGATGTTTCCTACAAAGTTCATTGTAACAATTAGGATCATAGGAATCGTGTAGAGGTAACAGAGATATTTAAGGAATTTTCTTTGGATACTATATTTAGGATTCCAGATCTGGGATACGTATTTCAAGTTACTACGAACATAAGCACAAGATAGTATCTTTAAAGTTTTTATCTTAGTAAAGTATTTAGCGTTGCGCATCACAAATCATAACATATCACAGTAGAAGCGTATTTATTTGACTATATCAGTTATTTAACCACTTGTCAAGTTTGTGATTTATCTTGGATGTTGTTGCCAGGGTATGGTGGAACGTTGGTTGCAACAGCTGGAGAACCAGATGATGGTAAGTCTGCGTGACGTTGCGGGGGAGTCGATTGCAGCGTACAGCACGACACCGCGCCCGGACTGGGTGCTGGCCTGGCCCGGACAGATCGTGCAGTCGGGCTCCTGTGTCCACTATACACTTGAAGTAAGAGAAACTTACAGTTCTGGTGTAACGGATTCTGTTTGTGGAAATTCTAAGCACACTTTGATGTGATTTGTATTTTAAAAGGCGACAGAAGCGATACAAACCAGTACTCTGCCGGCGTTAGTGTTGCGCAGTACGGAACAGATCACGGGGTTGGTCTACCTGGTGCAGGGAGAACTGGAACCCGGGAACAGGATCACTGTCGAAGCTCTAATCGTGCTCGATGTACACGGTCTGATTTACAATTTGTATTACGTACTTATGTAAAGAGAAAATTTGCTAATTTGCTGAAAATTCTAAAATTTGTTAGAGTAATAACTAAATGTATTTACTAAAACTAATAAAAAAAAAAATCAAAATCAATAAAACAATCGTGAAAATGTAAGGCTTCTGAAGCCAACAATTCAGTAGGTAAAGTACAGACGGATTCTTTGGTTAATAACGAAAATATATGTTAAGTTCTGCTACCAATTTTATTAAAGTTATCTTGCTAAATATGGAACCGAATACATCATCATCTCCCTACCCTTTTCCCATTTTTATTTGGGGTCGACGCAACATGTCTTCCTCTTCCATTCCTCTCTATTTGTTGTCATCTCCGCATTCACTCCTTTTCTAAACATATCATTTTTCACACAGTCCATCCATCTTTTCTTTGGTCTTCCCCTTCCCATGTAACCGTCCACATTCATATCCAATAGCTTCCTTACAACATTCTCTTTCTCCCTGCGCATCACATGTCCATACCAGGATAAACGAAAGCCTCTTAACTTGTCTGTTATTGGCGCCACTTTCAAACTTCCTCTAATATATTCATTCCTAATCCTGTCCATTCTTGTTACCCCACACGGCACACATCCATCTCAACATTCGCATCTCAGCTGCATGTAATCTTCTTTCGTCCGTCACCTTTATGGGGTAACATCCTGATCCATACAAGACGACAGGTCGTATTATTTTCTTGTAAATCTTCCCCTTTAATTTAAAGGGGATTTGCGAATACATTTCTTTCAAATTCATACTGCTCTTTCCGGTGCGATAATTTCGATTTGACCGCTACTTCCCTTCGTTAATGTTATCAAGATTAAGTCCATTATATTTACTGTAGCAACCTTTGGGATGCAAAGAGTATGTAGTTGGTCCTAATTACCCGAATACATTTCACGAGTATTTTAATTTAATAAATAACACTTATCTTGGTTTATAAAGAAGTAGTTTTTAGTAATGTTAGGAGCGCTGTTGCTAATCGTCAGTAGTGTATGACAGGGCGATCGATACTGGAAGACATGGTCGAACGCAACGTGGTGGATGTAACAGATTTCAACTGGATCTCGCAGCTGAGGTACTACTGGCGCGGCGATCGCATGACCTGCTCGATGATCACCACCGAAGTGGAATACGGGTTTGAGTATTTAGGAAATATTGGACGTCCGTCGCGACTCCTCTCACAGATAGGTGTTTCAGGTAATTCTACGCGCGTTTTGTTTCTCCTGGTAAATTTTTGTGTTTTGTTCTATTCTGGAATGCAAAATTATTAATGAGACCATAAAAAAAAATCCTTTCTTCTAATTACTTTAACTTTTAATTTCTGTAACTATTGACAAGCATTTCTCTCTCAAATTTTTAATTTTATTTCTTCTGGCTTCTTAATCTATATAGAAAATTGTATTGAGGAAATAAAGCAGTAATAATAAAAAATGAGCCATGACTTTTGTTAATAATTTGTACATTATTCGAACCGGCAGAACTCTAATGAGTGCGCTAAAGCTGAACCTGGGCGGAGCGCCCGAAGGTCCCGCCGGCACCGGCAAGACTGAGACCACGAAAGACCTCGCCAAAGCTGTTGCTAAGAAGTGCGTTGTCTTCAACTGTTCCGATGGTTTGGACTACAAAGCCTTGGGGAAATTCTTCAAGGTAGTTCCAACATATTTTCCACATATAATAAAAGGGAGAGGACGGCCAAAGAAAAGATGAATATAATGCGTAAGGGAACATATGGAAACAAAAGAGGCGAATAAAGTGAGCATGTTTTAGACGTATGGAAGAAAAAAAAAAAAATGTTGGTACTGGATGATAATGATGATGATTATTATTTATTATATGATGTGCTCTAACTGTTTTTTTATTTAGCAAAGTTTTCTTTTTATAAGGGCTCAGCAAAATGAATGCACTTTATAAGACAATAAATCTTTATTTAATATCGCAAGTCCAAGAAAGATAACTATTACCGATAGTTGAAATAAATCGAAAATTGGTATCATCATGCCGGTCTAGATGTACAATGCGTAAAGTCTCTCAAGTAGCTCTGCGATAAACTCTTGCTGGTCTCGATCACGCAATGCACCTTGGAGTGTCACAATGCACGGTGCTTGTGACCTTTTTTTTTTTTTTTGACGGGGGGAAATGCATTTACGCACTACCCTTACCTATTGTATTAGTGAGACCGGAGTCACCCAATGTAATAGGTAAGAGGGCACGGAGGGACGAACTCCGTGCCAGTGTGGGACTCGCCCGGGCGTGAAGCGCCCGGAAATATCCACTAAAATCCCCCGGGGCCGTCCGCCGCATTTGGGATGGGGGCGACACGGGGTGGCTTTCGCAAGCACCGCGCCTCCCCCTGCGACGAACCCACCAGGCCTCGTCCGTGCAATGGCCCACGGTGATTATGACCTAGCTGTGGTTGTGCTGAATATTTTAGGGGGTCGCAAGCTCTTCAGGTCAATAGCATTTAGCCAGTAAAAAAGATCTATTAACTCACAAGAGCCACGCCCCAAAATACTGAGAAATAAGTTTTTTTTTTTTTTCTTTAAGTCAAAAGTAATATTTGCAGGGACTAGCCCAGTCAGGTGCTTGGGCGTGCTTCGATGAGTTCAACCGCATAGAGCTGGAGGTGTTGTCTGTGGTCGCACAGCAAATACTTTCCATTCAGCTCGCCATCCTGCGCAGGGAGAAGCGATTTGTCTTCGAGGGTACAGAGATAAGCCTGACTCCCACGTGCTCAGTATTCATTACCATGAATCCAGGGTGAGGGAATTAAATATATCTTCGAATAATTTCTGGATACCTTCCTTCATGATTTATCTACTATTCTTGTATAAAGGTATGCCGGTCGGACAGAGCTACCGGATAACTTGAAGGTCCTGTTCAGAACTGTAGCCATGATGGTACCAGATTACGCAATGATTGGAGAAATCACTTTGTACTCCAATGGATTTGTTTGCGCTGGCCCGTGAGTAAATGTTTTCCTTGTTTTAATTTTGTTAGACAAATAAAGCGATTTTAGTTTCTTAAGATACTCTACTAACTCATGTAACCCTTTATACTTATTTATGTATGATGTAACCTTAGCACTTTGATAAAAAACTTGATCTGAGATAACGATGTGTTCTAAGATGGTTAACTGACAAAGCTTAAAGCTACTGGTTCTCGAGTGACGGCCACAGATTTGCAAGCTTGAAGATTGGAAGGAGTCAGGCTATATGATTTCATCACGATGTTTGTCTTCGCTCCTCATTATACGATTAAAATAGGTGAATTCAAACCTAAACACATTGATGCAAAATCCAGCCGAACTACCACAGAGCTACCAACGTTTAAATATAGAATGTGTGAGCGAAATAGTGGACTGTATTTGGTGTGATGCAAACGATACGCTAATGGGGACGACAAATTTAGGATAGGATAATTTAGGATACGTGAGATGATGCCGATGCAGGGTTCTTCCACAGATCCAGATTAATGGTGTTCACGATCAAGATTAGGTACACATAATACACTTATCACTAGGTGGTATGTACGTGTGCACGAGTTTACGATAACCATCAACGAAAGCGATATAACGACGAGTCAACGATGAGTGCAACGAGAGAGTGACACGTACATGGGAGAGATATTGGAGCGGGGGGGTCGGGGGGGTCGGGGGGGGTGGATTTAGGGATGGGACATTAGCATATCTATTTGCAATCACCAATCGACAATTACGCGCAACCATAGAAGCTTCTCAACATCCTAGACGTTTCCTTCATCAGGTTGGCTCGTAAAATCGTCCAAGCCTACAAACTGTGCTCGGAGCAGCTCTCCTCGCAGAACCACTACGACTACGGCATGAGGGCCGTGAAGTCGGTCCTGCTGGCCTCGGGGGCATTGAAGAAGAATTATCCTGAGAAAGATGAAGCTCAACTGGTACTGCGGGCTATAATCGACGTGAACATGCCCAAATTCCTGTCACAGGTCGGTGATGAATTTGATCTACCATGTTCGCTTTGGTCCCAAGTTCACTTATTTCTACATATGCGATTTTGGCACCGTCATAATCTCAATAACTATATTTTTACATTAATTATATGGGGCGGCGCGCCCGAGAGGCCAATTCAAATTAATATAGATTTAATTTCAGAGCTACAGTTACTCTTATACTTAAACTAAACCTAATACAAATGACTATCGACCGATATTAGATCGAATAGTTCTTAAACCTAAGATAGGTGACTACCGATCGAGGTGTGATCGAATAGTGTCTTCAGCGGAGGACTTGACAGGCGAGGCGAGCCTCAGTGAGACTCGGCTGGTGGGGGGGTAGTGGGGTGGTGGGGCGGTTCCCACGATGACGATGAGTTGAAGTTCCGTATAATAGCAGGTGGCATGTAGCGTCGGTGAACCGATGTTGCAATTGTTACATGGAAACTGCAATGTAGCGGTTTCCGTAGGATTCAACGATGTGTCTTTGGTCCATGATATTAGGAAACTGCAACGTAGACCTTTCCATGGAATACGGATACATAACACATTCTTGTAACGCCAACCTGTTAAAAACTTTTCAGGGTTTTTATAGGACCTCAAAGTAAACGGGCTGCGCTATTATTTACAACGGCCATCACGTTCTTGTTGCGCGTTAATTGTTATTTCCGACGATTTTGGTTCTTATTGTAATTTTAGGTAATGGGCTTGTGTAGGAGTATCCTAGGGCGTGTAAATAGCCCTAGGAGCGGTTTTGGGGGGCAATCTAGCTTAAGCGATGCGGTTGTGAAAGGAGTTGCAGTAATCTGCTCACCGATGGTGGCGGTAACCGTTCCTTCTGCCAGCGTATAGTGTCCAGGACGGTTTCTCGATCTCACTTTCACGTAAAGCGTATATATAACTATTATAAAAAGCATACAGCTGCAATAGCGCGGGTTTGCGGTACATACAATATATGTAGCGGAGGTGTTCGAATTCAAGAACACAATTTGACTGTCACGGCTCACTAATGACTCGACCGTCGGGTCGGCGCAGTAGTCCAACTAAGGTACTACAGCGCCACCACTCAACGGTACTGTAAATCACTAGCTATTCCTCACAAACCGCCTATAGATGGCGGAACCAGGGCTAATTTGCACATATGATATTCAAGGATGTGCCCCTGTTTGCCGGAATATATTCGGACTTGTTCCCGGGAGTGGAGATCCCGCAGCCGGACCGCGCTGAGCTGCTAAAGTGCATTACTAAGGACTTGGAGAAACGGAACCTGCAGGCTACTGACTGGTATTTGGAGAAGATTATTCAGGTGAGAGGAACAAGATTAATCTTATGGTATGTTGTTAATTTAAAAGCTAGATAGAAAATCCTTTAGACTTTAGATCCCCGATTTATGGAATTACTGTTGGCTCTCATAAATTTTACTGACATTTTTTATGATTTACGAAAATTGGTGACAAAGTGTCTGCATATTTATGTAAAAATAAATCAAATGCATGTTTAGTTTCAATATCGAAGTACTGAATTTTTTAGACATTTTTAAGTTTTGAGTGATTTCTAAATGAATTGGCAAACAAATTTTGTATGTGGACTATTGGCATTAAACTCTATCCATCTGCAAGTGACACATTTTTTTTTTTTGCATTTGGGACACTTTTACAAATACGAAATTGCATCGGGACAGAGTTGCGAGCAAAAGTAATTCTTGCATAAAACTGCAATTGCGTCATTTAGATCAAATTCTTAATAAGCTGTTTTGAACTTGTTGGTTTCCGATTGAGACAATTAGTATAATTGTATTTAGATTTACGAGATGATGTTGGTGAGGCACGGGTTCATGATAGTGGGCCCACCGATGGGCGGCAAAACCCAAGCGTACCAGTGTCTCGCGGACTCGCTGCGCACTCTGCAGCTGATGAAGCCACCTCCTCGTCACAAGGAGTTTGGAGCCATCTACCGCATCATCAACCCGAAGGCCATCACCATGGGCCAGCTCTATGGGTGCTTCGATCCCGCTTCACATGAATGGTGGGTTTATAAAGTTGTCACGATTTCTTTTGTCAGACCAAATTTTATAGCTGTTTAATAAGGATTTACCAATCATGTTAACTATTATAAATCTTGTTGTTAGTTATTTTCAGCGGTTTTTACAAAAAAAAAAATAAAAAAGAAAAAACAAATTCTGCAATATTTAACCCCTTGAGCACTAACCTGGCGTCTACGCCAGCTTTCCATTGTTTTTCTATTGTCTCATTTTTATGGCTAATCGACATATTAAACATTGTAACACCACAAATAATAACAGCAGTCGTCAAGAGATGTCGCCACTTATATTGAGCATGAGTATTTCATAAGAGTGTGCCTTGATCGCCAAGAGATGGCGTGACAAGTACTTTAGATGCCGCTATCGGAACATCAACCTGAAACAAGGACCTCGAAACTGTAATAACGTTAATGTGTGAAACAACATCCCTCTAGGGACTAGTTCAATGCACGCTATGCGCTTTCATCTATGTTGAGACGTTTTAGTGTAGTTGAACTAGGAAACCGTTATCGTTCACGTATACTTCCACCCCACGTTGGGATATACTGGTTCGATCCGGCGCTGAGAAATTGTATTTGACTCTCTTGCTATCTCCTGTAAATAAAGTCGTTGAGCACGAAGGTTGTTCTTCTCTTCTCTTCCTCGACATCTAAGAAAAACTTCCTATACATCAATTTTACGATGTTATTGAGTCCCTATTAAAATATTTCTAACTGTTACCCGTTGTATTCCCAAGCAATCACAATTTTGCTGATGACATTTTTCCTATCAGGTCTGACGGTGTGCTCGCCATAGCGTTTCGCGAATACGCGATGTCGATAACGCGTGACCGTAAGTGGATCCTGTTCGACGGTCCCGTCGACGCGGTCTGGATCGAGAACATGAACACCGTGCTGGATGACAATAAGAAACTTTGCCTGATGAGCGGCGAGATTATACAGGTCACTTTTTGGAAACGATTATTTTTGGTTTTATTGGCCAACTGGGTCCCGACCACCGGTGCACGTGACCAGGCGCCGTCACAGTTACGTGTTCCAGGTCCAAAGTACATTATGATGGCAACTATCCAGAGATTCTCATATGTTAGATGTCGTCAACGTTTTTGCCGCTCTATTTTAAGATTAAACGAAATGCTATTTTACCGAGTCGCATTTAAAAAAATGTGAGCCGTCACGGGACGCCTGACAGATGTGAAACATCGACATTATCTTGTAGAAGTAATATGCAGACAAGAACAGATTGTGATAGGAACTAAATGTGTCATAGTGATAAAATAAAATATTACGATTTTTTTTCCAGATTTATTGAATTGAATTATTATTGAAATATTTATTGAATAAACATTTAATTTCATTCAATACAAAAATTTACGAATTTATTTAATATAATAATAAATATACTGTATATATATACCATCCTATAGCGTGGCGATGCGTCGCCACGGCATGCGTCGCCACGCCAGAAATCGGTTTTACGTGCGGCTTTAGATATTTCACATCAAAAGTCCTGTTAAAACTGTTGTCGTGTTGATTATTTTTTGAAGCTAAAACATTTGTAATTTTTAAATACGGTAACAAGTAATAAGACATAGATTTTGTAGATATTCACTATACCTACAGATGACGAATAAAATGAATTTGATCTTCGAGCCAGCAGACTTGGAGTTCGCTTCCCCGGCGACGGTGTCGCGCTGCGGGATGATTTATATGGAACCGGAACAGCTAGGTGACTTGAATCGAATAATAAGTTTCATGACCTTATTATTTTAAGTTTTCGAATATTGAACAGATATGCTTCTACTAATTAAAAAAAAATAATGTTTGTGCTTTCTGAAAATATAAAAGGGATTTGTTTTTACAAATGGAGTGGTCGGAAAAGGAGGTCCACTCGTGGAATTGATTTCATCGGAGATGAAGTCGAACCCTCTTATAGCCCAGATTTAAACCCACTGCGCTATAAGATACGGCAGCATTCGGAGGAGAATGTCTGCGCCAAACCTCAACAGAATCTGGAGTCTCGCTGAGCTCATCTGGTTAAAGCAGCGAGTAAAAAAAACACGTCTCATGCCCAAAACGTTTGAAAAAATTTCATGGCACGAGCCAAGCGATATACCGATATCCTCAGCAACTTCTCTGATAGTGATTCGACGATTGTCCAAAACAATTTCCTTCACTGCTTGAACGTTTTCATCAGTTGTTGACGTGCTTCAGCGTCCAGAGCGAGTCGTTGGCATCTTCCCGGCCATCTTGGAAGAGTTTGTACCACTTGTAAACATTTTTCGTCATGAAAAACGTCACCCTGAAGTTAGCTGTAAACGTTTTAGTTTTTTCTATTATTACGTCAAAGAAGTATAACTTCTTACGTGCGTACATAAGTACACACTCACTTTTTTTTTTTTTTTTACTCAGAACAGTCTCACCGTATGCCACTCACTGTCAACATTTCAAGTGTTTCGGAGCACTTTATTTTATTTTTTACACAAAATTTGATGCAAATCCTTTGATCCATATTTTTCGATAGCAAGAAATCGCCGAGCACGCAAAACACTTATAACCTTTACGCCTCTCACAACTAAACAAAAAATGCTATACACTTGAAACTTGGTACAGATGTTCGAAAAGAGTGTACCAACATAACAAAACAAAAAAAAATCAATAATCAAAAGTACGTTGCCCGCGAAATTTGAAAAGTCACCTTAGTTTTTGAACACACTACGTATATGCGATGCGTGTTGCGGTCGATGCCTGCAAGAGCATGTATTAAAACCTAACAGTGTATCATTAATTACATTAAATGTTTTTGACCGAATTTATGACCTGACTATTATAATAAATAGACTTACCTAGATCTAAATATGTAGCAGTTAAACGGAATCGATCTAGCCTGCATACCCTCTTACAGAAAAATAATAATAGTTCATGTAATCGTACAATTTATCGTAAGGATGGCGCGCATTCCTCGCGTCTTACAACACACACCTCAGCAAGAAGCTGATCCCGGAACAGTTCGAGCTGATCCAGGAGCTGCTGCAGTGGTTGGTGCCGGCGCTCTTCGAGTTCATGATGACGCGCTGTCAGCATTTCGTTCAAGTCGGGGAAATACATCAGTTCCACGTAAGCTGTATTCTCTTCTGTTCGTGTCAGTTATTCACAAATCTTATATTCTTGTCATTAACACTTGTGCTAATTTAATAACATGATCCATCTCTTTTCTCGTATCGAGAATTTAATTTCTTTCGCATTAACATGTCCCTATTTTATGAGATAAGCTAAGCTATTCTGTAAAAACACGAATACGAACTCGAATCTCGATTTCGAATTCACCTTCACTTCGATACTCACTTTAACTATCAAAGTTTTTGTATTCTGTAAAAAGTTCATGGTCAGGTGAAGTGAAGTGAGTATCGAAAACTCGTGTGATGATGATGTATAAGTGTGATTCGGTAAGTTACGATTCTCGATAAATATTTACGATTGCATTTTTCTCACAAAATAAATGAAAATTAAATTAATTTCGTCATATTCTATGTTTTTTGTAATGCGTTCAACGGTATTCACAATAAAATAATTTTTAACTAAGCGTTTCTTCAAAATTTAAGAATTTAATTTTGGCTGAATGCCGATTTCCATTGCGCCACTTTATTAAAAAATCTCATCCAGTGTTGTCAAATTTGTAGTGGTAAACAGTGGTAATTTTAAAGTTTTTTGTCAACATTTCTATTGTCGAGTGAAGTAAGAGTTTTGCCTGTACATTATAATAGTTTGAATCGAATATGGAGTAAGTATATTATTGAATTTGTTACATGTATATAGCTCTAACTGTAAAAATTGTAATACAAATTACTTGTTACAGACATACACCCCATTCTTCATCTGCTCAAATCGAGGCTTTGTTGGATCATTTAGCGCAAAAGCCATATCTCGCTAAAGAATTTAAAAAAATCAAAATGCGAAAGTCCAATCTCGTAGAGAATGGAATACAATAACTTTCAAATTAAATAGCATTGGTGGAGGCACACATAAAACCACTCAAAAATGGATGAAGGTGACCTTTTTTTTATCTATAAAACCACTTAATAACATAGTTGAGTATATGGTGTGGGTGAATTTTTTATGCTTATTAACTGCTTGTTTGCTATACTTAGTATTGGGCTGATAAAAAAGTGCAGTAAAAAAAAAGCAAGGGCTGCTGATAGGTGTCAGATGGGTGGTGGAATCCAGGATGGGCCTGAATTGAATGCAATTGAAGAGCGCATTCTGGCATTAATGGGTGGTGAGAAGTTTGCCACCGGTGATATACATCTAAGCTGCCAGTTTTTGTGTTAGTTTGCTTTTTAATATTAGATTTAAATAACTACTTAAATCTTTCAAAAGGGGTAATTTATGAAAATATTAATTTTTAGTTTTTAGAATGCATGTATATTAACTGAATCAAATAATAATCCCATTGGGTGTCATCAAGGGAAAGCATAGTGGTGAAAATTAATACAAAAAATTAAGTCTTGTGCCTTTTCTTAAAAATAATCATTTATTTGGTTCAGGATATTGATAGACTGAGATTATTAACATAAAAGACACATTGTAAATTTATAATTTTATTGTATATTTTATAAAGGAACCTACAGCAAGCTTAAATAGTAGCCCTTCAATATTAAATGAATATTCTGATGCAAGTACAAGCACGGATCACTTTCTAACTGCAACACCAGCCATATTAGCAATCCACACATCTGATTGAAAGAAATGAACCCTCTGTTCAAGATAACACTAATGAATTATCAAGTAATTATACTCTTATATTTGTAAGGCAAATATATTTATTTGCATGTGGGGTATACTTGAACATGTTTGTGCCAAATATTTGTCTGCTTTGAAATATATTCAATTGTTTAAAAGTATATTTCCTATTCATAGGCCCTAGACGTCGAAGAGTTCGTATGATGAGGCAATCGACTCCATCACAGAGATGCTTACACTTCAACAGTGTTACTGAAAGATTTTTAAAGTTAGAAGAAAGTTGACTGGCTTTAGAAAATTGACTCGTAACAGTACTGGAGAGCAACACTAATCAAAATCGCTTGATTATACAATCAAACATAGCATTGGTAGAGGGACTCCAAGCTGTAATAGAAATAATAAAAAAAAATTGAAATTAATTGGTATTTTATTCTTACTTCAGATACTATATACTATATTATTCTATTTTACTATAAACTATTAACTAAATTAGATCTAGAATTTCGCCCTGTTGTCCCTTAGATCTATTTGTGAGCCCTCTTCCTTTTGTTTAGTTGCGGGTAACAAATGATGGAATTCTTCTTCTAACTGGTTCTTCTGACAGCCTATAAAGGTTAACAAAGTCGTCGCCACGACTAATCAATGGGATGTTACTTAAAATACGGGCTTGCTGTCGCCTATCATCCATATCTAATTTGTTAGCCTCTTTAAGTATGTTTATCAATAGAAATGATCGAGACATCTGCAAAATATACATACATAAAAGTAAAAAAATCCTTGTCATATATGTTTTCAGCGACGTATTTTGATATTCATACTTACTTTTGGATATGTTACTCTTAGATTTATCTTATTAGATTCAAGTAAAGAACACAAAATTATTATTTTATGTTTTCACCAAAGTTTTCACTTACTACAAACAAAAAACTTTTGGTTTGACAGTAAAAATCGAAGACGATTTCGAAGTGAGCTTCGAAATTTTGTTTTCAGAATACCGTTTAATGTCAAATAGTACGTTTTCACCTCAGTTTTCACCTGAAAATAGTTCATCTCACTTCCGTTCTCACTCCGCGGCGCTAGTGTAGAATTCACTCGAGTTCAGAATACGAAGTAAAGATTTCACTGCGGATTCCGACGTGAGTTTAAAAGTGAGTTTTACAGAATAGCTCGGAAGTTTAGGTTCGCTTATTTATTTATTTACATTAAAATTCACAGCTCGTATAAAATATACATATAAACTAAATACCGATACATTAAATAAAGAGCCAAAAATAAATTGATCACTATTTAAAAACTGATTATAAGCAATGTTTACATGTGTGTGTGTGTGTGTGTGTGTGTGTGTGTGTTGTGTATATGTGGATGAATTTTGTAATTTTTTTACTAAAGAGAATTGTGTTGTGTATATGTGGATGAATTTTGTTATTTTTTTACTAAAGAGAATTGTATTGTGTATATGTGGATGAATTTTGTTATTTTTTTACTAAAGAGAATTGTATTGTGTATATGTGGATGAATTTTGTTATTTTTTTTACTAAAGAGAATTGTATTGTGTATATGTGGATGAATTTTGTTATTTTTTTACTAAAGAGAATTGTATTGTGTATATGTGGATGAATTTTGTTATTTTTTTTACTAAAGAGAATTGTATTGTGTATATGTGGATGAATTTTGTTATTTTTTTACTAAAGAGAATTGTATTGTGTATATGTGGATGAATTTTGTTATTTTTTTTACTAAAGAGAATTGTATTGTGTATATGTGGATGAATTTTGTTATTTTTTTTACTAAAGAGAATTGTATTGTGTATATGTGGATGAATTTTGTTATTTTTTTACTAAAGAGAATTGTATTGTGTATATGTGGATGAATTTTGTTATTTTTTTACTAAAGAGAATTGTATTGTGTATATGTGGATGAATTTTGTTATTTTTTTTTACTAAAGAGAATTGTAGTGTATATATGTGGATGAATTTTGTGTTATTTGTTTACTAAAGAGAATTGTATTGTGTATATGTGGATGAATTTTGTGTTATTTCTTTACTAAAGAGATTTTCATTTGATTTCTAAAACTGTTTTTGATATATTTTTAATAATGAAACCTATGTGTGGATACAATGTACAGTTTGTGAAGGTTATTCCAATAGGGGCTTGGTGTGTTCTCTAAATGAGAAATTGGTCCTCGGTGGATCATTCCTTTGATTGATGAAAAGGAACATTTGTATGTTTCACTCATTCATTACCAATTATACTCTGCTTGATTTTAATCACGCGGGAAACGACGCGATCTGAATAGTGGTAACGTAAGGAATATTTATATTTTTCAAAATTATGCCAATGCTTATGTTATCATAGCGGAATGGTTCAATTGTTTATTATTGCTGACAAAAGGAAGGGGGATCAAATTGCCTTTTTTTTTTTTTTTTTTTTTTTTTTTTTTTTTTTTTTTTTTTTTTTTTTTTTTTTTTTTATCGAGTGACACACTGGCATTCCCTATACGACTTCGCCTATCTCCATTGAATCCGTATGGGGCAAAAGCATCAACTAAAGTCACATCTAGTCATTTTAATGGGCGTTTTTTAAACTCATCCCTTTGGTCTGACCCTTGAATGGAGTTGGGATCAACACTCACAGGGCGGAATTCCCAACCGGCCAATTTTTTTTTTTTTTTTTTTTTTTTTTTTTTTACGGGGGGAAATGCATTTACGCACTACCCTTATCTATTGTATTTAGGGGATCAAAGTCCCCCAATACAATAGATAAATACCCACTAAAACCCCCCGGGGCCGTCCGCTGCATTTGGGATGGGGGTGACACGGGGTGGCTTTCGCAAGCACCGCGTCGCCCCCTGCAGCGAACCCACCGGGCCTCGTCGTGCACTGGCCCAGTGGAGATGGGGGAGTGTACACACTTCTCAACCCCACCTCTTCGCCCGCCTCCCGAAGGAGGCATGACCTAGGCAGGTCAGCCAGCCGGGGGGGGGATCAAATTGCCTGAAATTTTGCTTACGAAATACTTGTACGGCTTCATATAGAATATGTTTCGTCTTTGATGCAGTCGTTCACGAGACTCTTCTCGTGCCTTCTGGAAGGCGAGTCTCAGTTCAGTACGGTTTGGCTGCAGTGCACATTTGTATTCGCGCTGCTCTGGGGGCTCTGTGCCACCATTAACGGTAAATGTGATTTTGTGTCTGTTAACACCTTTTTAACAAAAACTCTAGCAACTACCAGTGATCCCGACTTTGCTCGCGTGAAATTCAGGCGTCCCGTCCCGTCCCATGTCTCATACCAAAATTCGCCGAAATCGGGTCAGTAGTTTTTGCGTCATTTCGAACAAAATTTGTTGTGTAATAGATTTTGGACCCGTACGTAGTTTTTTTTCTCAGATAATCATCAATGTAAATAAAAAAAAAATCTTCATTCTCCAATCTGTAGATTTTGTCCCGTTAGTCTTTTGTTGTGTGTGTGGTGGGCGTATTATGTGGTCTAGTATTTGAATACTAGATTATCTATAAGTTTTATATTTTATTCGAGGGCAAGATGAATGGAAACACAATATTTGTTTGACGGTATAATGAGCTACTATTTACAATGAGAAATGCGTAATGTCTTGTGTAGTCGCAGCTACAAAGTTTTTATAATTATTAGTAATTAATAATATTATCAATCATGGACGAGCATCGATGCGCCGGAGTTGACATATGATTGGTCGTCGCATGCAGCCATGTTGAAAGGGGCGTACCACAAGTTCATTGTTCGTTAATGAGTCTTATCTTTCATGGAGCGTTTAAGCTGTCCTTATTACTGAGGACAGTAGATCCACTAGATAGTAGCGCGACTTAGTGGATCCGCTACATGTGTATAGGTTATATATATCTTGTAATCTTTCAGAATGTTATATGTCTTAGAATCTGTCAGAAATACATATAAACACTTCGTCTCCGATTTCGTCAAAAATAAACAAAAACTTGAACCGTCCAATTATAGTTAGAACGAAATAATATTTAGTTCCGCGCCATATTTATACCTACTGATAACGTAATTAAAAGTCAGTTCACACTACTATCATCAAAATGACCTCTTCATATAACACCTATAATTTTTAGACATTATATGAAAAATATCAAAATACTGTTTTCTCATTTATTATGTCTCAGTGATTAATTATTTATTTACTATACAATTTACAGCTGACTGCTTGACATCATAGTTTTAATTAATTTGGTTATAATCACCAGGAGACAGCCGCAAGCTCTTCGACACTTTCTTTCGGAAGCTTCTGGACGGCAACAATGCTAATTACCCGAAGCCGAAATCCTTCAAATTGACTAAGAATCAGCTGTTCCAGGATAAAGACACCGTTTTTGATTACGTTTACGACAAGAGAAACAACGGCACTTGGATCCCCTGGGCTGATTTGGAAAAGGAGGTGCCGTTACCGGCTAATGCTAAGGTATTTACATGAGGAATGTAATAGTTTACAGGTTCTACATAACATAACATAAGCTCACGCCTGTTATCCCCGAAGGGTTAGGCAGAGGTGATGTAGCGAACTACACCACCCACATTTCGCCGAGCTTAGTTCCGTCCCAGATGTGACAGGGGGCGAGCCTGTCGCCATATCGGGCACAAATTCCAAACTCCAGGATGATACTGAGTAGAAAAATCCAATACCACTTGACCCGACCCGGGGATCGAACCCGAGACCTCTGAACGGCAGTCGCACCGTAATACGACTGCGCCGCCGAGGCAGTTTAAATTATACATCTTCTTTATATATAAGCAAAGTTTGTTTCTTTGTCCGAGGTAAACTCGAAAACTACTGGACCGATCAGCGTGAAACCGCAACCATTCGACGCGGAATTAATCGTAGACGGTTATAGGCTATATATTTTTCAACTTCTATGAGCCCTTTGCCATGTTTTCTCAATTTGTTTGTTTATTCTATAAATGAAACGTCATATGCACAGAACATATGAAACGCGGGCGGAGCCGCTGGCACCAGCTAGTGAGATTATATATCTAAAGGGTGCAGTAAAATTAATAAAAATAAACAAAGCGTTTACCACCCTCGAATTCGAAAATCTGCCGCTAAACACCAATAGGTGTGTTCCGGCAGCATCATTTGAGAACCAGAAGTGTGTTTTTACCATCCTGGATCACATCGTCACTTAACATCAGATGAGATTATGGTCAAAGCACTGAGCCTATACTGTGTTTAATTTAAAAAAAAAAAACCCTCTTTTTTAAGTTCAATTAGTGATTTCAGTTCACTTGTCTTCCTAGGTCAACGATCTGATTATTTTAACGAATGAAAACGCTTGCTTGCGTTATTTCGTATCGAAAATGGTGAAGTACAAAATACCGATACTGTTGGTCGGCCCGACCGGCACCGGCAAGTCCTCGCTCGTACTCGACTTCTTGCTGACGTTACCAAAAGAACGGTACATCACTAATACGATTAACTTCTCGGCAAGAACTAGCGCCAATCAGGTGCGTTCACTATACACCAACCATTTCAAACAGAAATGTATTGAACTCTAAATAATTTATTAACTTTTAAAACAGACGCAGGATATAATAATGTCTAAAGTGGACAGGAGACGGAAAGGTGTGTTTGGCCCGTCTATGGGTAAAAAGGTAGGTGCTAATCTTTTTTTTTTTTTAACCTGTAACCACTGTATTGTTATAGATGATACCAGATAAAATCTAGAGACGCACAATTTTAAATCGAAAATTGTAACCCAAATAAGTTAAACGTTTGATGTTACATCTTTTATGTGCATAGAAGTATCTATTGAATCAGGAGCATCAGACAGTTGATAATTAGTGGTTTTTCCTGCGATAAAAAGAAATATTTTGTTTTCTGGATGCATTAAAGCTATAAGAATTCTTAAGTTAGCTTTGAACTTTTTAGAGTGGAGAAGACTTCATCATAAAACTAAGTTCTAATTTGTATACAGAAAACCAAACAAACTAAATTTTAGTCAATTATCTATACGTATAAAGGTGACGGACGAAAGAAGATTACATGCAGCTGAGATGCGAATGTTGAGATGGATGTGTGCCGTGTGGGGGAACAAGAATGGACAGGATTAGGAATGAATATATTAGAGGAAGTTTGAAAGTGGCGCCAATAACAGACAAGTTAAGAGGCGGTCGTTTGTCCTGGTATGGAGATGTGATGCGCAGGGAGAAAGAGAATGTTGTAAGAAAGGTATTGGATATGAATGTAGACGGTTACATGGGAAGGGGAAGACCAAAGAAAAGATGGATGGACTGTGTGAAAAATGATATGCTTAGGAAAGGAGTGAATGCGGAGATGACAACAAATAGAGAGGAATGGAAGAGGAAGACATGTTGCGCCGACACCAAATAAAAATGGGAAAAGGGTAGGGAGATGATGATGATGATGATGATATTTAATTCCAATGAGATGAAGAATGACCTTGATTATCTGAGTAAGTAAGTAAGAATGGATGTTGAGGTAGAGAAAAAATTGAAAAAGATCTAGATATGTTGTGTGAAATAAAAGCTAATGGCTGTGGAGTACCGGGAGGCAAGAGTCATGCATGAAAAGGACAAGACGATGATCTTGATTATCTTGTTCAGTGCGTTCTGTTCGTGGACGACTTGAGTATGCCTCAGAAGGAACAGTGGGGGGCTCAGCCGCCCTTAGAACTGTTGAGGCAGTGGATAGACCACGGCCACTGGTACGATTTGAAAGACATGGTCAGGCAGGAAGTCGTTGATGTGGTGAGCCTTTATGTTATTTAAATAATTTCAACGATTTACGTTCTAGATGTTTTATGCTTGTTGACAGACAACAAATACTAGAGATTTGCTAAGTGTTGGCCGTAGCTTTATCTCCTTTTTTTCAGCTATTTGTATCAGCAATGTTACCGCCAGGTGGTGGTTCAAATCTCATATCATCTCGACTTACGAGGCATATGCTTTTGATAACATTAGATTCTTTTGAAGATAATACACTTAATAAAATATTCGTCACCATCATGGATTGGCATTTTGCGAAAGGTTTTACTGAATCATTGGCTCGTACAAGTAAGGTTAGTTTATGCCATCGTGTGTTTAATATAGTCATTAATTCTATCCAGTACAACTATTCCTAAATATTAATTAGACTGGATTATAATTTCTATTTACCAAAATTGGTTGTCACCATCAAAAGTATTTTTGCAGATAGTAAACGCACTAAGTCTACAGGCACTGGTTCTCGCATCTAGTAGTGCTTGGTGACAGGTTTTCAAACTTGACGGTGCTGGCTCCCCAGACGGACAATGTGTTAAAAAGTGCCTAATACAATGCCATGGTTTTCTCATGATGTTTTCTTTTACCGAAAGCTCAGGCATATTATAGAGTTGGGCAGGTTCAAAGTTAGCTTGCGAAAGCCATCCCGTATCGTCCCCATCCCAAATGCGGCGGGCGGCTCCGGGGGGTTTAGTGGGTATTTCCGACGCTTCACGTCGGGTGAGTCCCACACTGGTGCGGAGACGTCCCTCCGCACCCCCTTACCAATTGCATTGGGGGACTTCGGTCTCACTGATGTAATTGGTAAGGGCAGTGCGTAAATGCATTCTCCTCGTCAAAAATCTCGTCAAAATATGTGACAGACAATCAAATTTGATATTAAATTAGAAGTCACTAATCGCTTAATTTCTATAAATTTGAGTTAAATTGATTTGATGACGCATTTATCTATAAAATCAAAAAAATTTAAGAATTATGCAACTGAAGGTGTTTTTTTTTTTTTGTAAATACAATGAAATATATTGGTTTCGAAGGCGATAGTTTCAGCAACGATGGAAGTGTATAAAGCAGTGACATTAGGTTTCCTGCCGACTCCGAGCAAGTGCCACTATTTGTTCAACTTGCGTGATTTCGGTCGCGTGGTTAAGGGCATCCTGCTGGTGCCGGCGACGCACTTGAAAGAGTTGAACAAACTCGTCATACTCTGGATACACGAGATGTACAGGGTGTTCTACGATCGTCTAGTCGATGACATTGACAGGTCCCTATTGTTGCCATTTATCTATACCTACTTATAATAAAACTTTAAAGGGATAAAAACTGTACATTGAATAGATTAGAGGAAAACCACTTGGTGGTGGAACTTTATTCGAACTAAATGCAATTTTTATGGTTTTTGGAATGTTTCTCTGTTCGTCTATCTGTATTTGAACGCATCACGTAAAAACTAAAAATATACCGCGGGCACAGCTAGTTTTATAAATAAGATTGATATGAATCTCAGAAATGTTAAATTGAAAGATAAGATAACTCGACTAATTATGGATTAGTTTTTTATAGGTATATGAGCAAAGAGAAATGGCTACACGTCATCTGATGTTAGATAAAGTACAGTGAAAAAATTATAATACAGTAACACCCCGCTTTACGCGAGGGATACGTTCCGAAAAAAATCGCGTTAACTGAAATTCGCGTATATCGAGGTCTATGATTAAACATACGTCAAAATTTAATACAAAAAAATACAAATCATTTTAATCAATCACTTTAATTCTAAGAACACTTTATGCGATACATACTCTTATTTTTTACGGAAAAATACATCTATTGTCTTTACATTATGTTTATACGCACTCTTTCGCGTAATGCGAGGCATTTAAGCGCGAAATTTCAAATTCGCGTTATAGTGAAACCGCGCGTAACGGGGTCGCGCTAAGCGGGGGTATTACTGTATTAGACAAGAATCTATCGATAGTTCGCATCAGATAGATCAGCATGTAGGACTGCTGCTGAAACTTCTAGATGGTTCTGTGTATTTACGCGCGCAACCCGAAATTGCATGTTATAACGTATTTGAAATCTAGACAAACTAGTAAAATTAAACATTAACGTACTTTCCCCAGTCCATATTCACTTTACTGAAAAAAAAAAAAATCATAAAACACGATTCTAAACTCTGTTATCGAAAATATATTTTTGGGATTTTAATTGATACCTCATTTGTTTTTGAGAACTATTTAAACGTCTAGAACGAAGCTGTTCGAGTTGGTGAACAAGGCGGTGTACGGTAACTACCGCGTCCACATGGACCTGGTTATGGCCGATATGGGTTACGTACCCGAAGGTGAGAAAACTAAGCAACAAACACGCGGCCAACATATTCTTCGGGAACTACATGGAACCAGACGCTGACCCTAAAATTTACGATCAGGTAGGGTCATACGCAATACTGAAGCTAAATTGATTTCTAATGAAGTCACTAATATTCTCCGGTCCACTGTAAGAAACTTAATTCTTGAGCTTATCATATTACTTTGCTAATTTCCCTTGATACAAATCAAATCAAATCAAATCAAAATTTATTTATTCAATTTAGTCCCTAAGAAGGCGCTTATGAACGTCTAAAACACTACCACCGGTTCGGAAAACAAACCCAGTCGAGAAGAGCGTAGGCGAGAAACTCGATCTGATTCTTTTTTAAAATAAATATAATATATATCATTTTTTTTGTCATATAAAAAAACTATACAAATCGTAATCTTAATAATGTTAGTGGAAGCACAGAGATGTGGGTTAATTCCAGACATCACTATCGTTCACGTAATGATCCACTCTGCAATAGCCTTTTGAGATTAAAACTTGCTTGACATAATACTTGAACTTATTGTCAGGTAAATCGGTAATGTTACTTGGGATCTTATTGTAAAACCGAATACTATTACCTATAAAGCTTTTATTACACTTACTTAACCTAAAGCGTGGGACGGACAACTTGTCTTTACTTCTAATATTAAAATTATGACGATCATTCACTAGATCTCAGAATTAGATACAGATACAGAATTAGATCCATATCATTTGGACACTGATAACTAATACAGAGTCAAACTTCAATGAAACATTTTAAGAAATTGCCATGTGAAAATTTAGAACAGTTTTTTTTTTTAAATACCTTATGTAGAAAATTATAAGTTAAATTTTAACTGGTTTTAATTTTTTATTGATTGTCGTTTGACATTTTTGTTCATTATTTTTAACAAAAATGTTACGTTAAACAACACTAAACTAGTTTATAAAATGTACGCTATAGTATGATTTATCTTGCCTTTGACACCAAAATATATGACAGAATTAGAGAAGAGAATGAGGGTGAAATTGTATTTTAATGAAGGTAACTGATCTGGAAGACATGGCTGTGAAGATGGAATATTATCTAGAAGAGTATAATGTTGTTTCGTCGTCTCCGATGGCGCTAGTGATGTTCCGTTATGCTCTCGATCATATATCAAGATGTACGAGGGTCTTGTTACAAGATAACGGTGAGATCTCTAAATAGGGCTTTATGATAGTTAAAAAAATATCTGGATCGCCAAGTCGAGCAATAGCAAAATAAAGCGGCACGGCCATACCATCCTATTTTCGAAGCAGTTCAGTCCATTTTCGACCCCTGTCATTGTGAAATAAAACTACAAGCCTGAATTTTCAGTAACCGAGCAGGCATTCTATATTTACACGGTATATTTTAAATTTTGTTCAATTTGAACCAATAGTTTAAGATCTGTATACTAGTTAAAAAATTTAATTTTGTCACTCACTCACTCACTCACTGACTGTCTTATTACGTAATTAGCTAACCTAACAACATCTCATAGTGACCATAAGCAATATTAAAAATATTTTACGTTTTAAATAAAATAGATTGACTGAGCAATCGCACTAAACAATCTTATTTCATATAATATGTCTTCTGTAAGTACTATTGTGTTTTCATGCGATGGCCAAGTCGAATCTATTTTATTTAAAACGTAAAATATTTTTAATATTGCTTATGGTCACTATGAGATGTTGTTAGGTTAGCTAATTACGTAATAACTTAAGACAGAAGGTCCCTTAAGTAGGGACTTAATAAAGTAACCGACTTGGTATTTCATGGTTTTTTTTACAAGTTTTGTTTTTGGTGGCATTTATGTTATCAGATTAATTCGCGAACTTCATAGAAATTTACATGAAAGATTTTACCATAAAGCTATAAACAGTTTCTAGAGCACTGGTAAATCTCTAGGACTTGACTTAATCGCACTAATAATGACTCCATCTATTTCTAAGTAATATTTCATGTGTTTAAGTAAATTTACTCAAATATTGATAGTAAAAATTAATACATAATTCTTTATTTAATCTGAAATATGGACTCCTGTTTTGTTAACAACCTCCTCCAGCTTCTCCAAGAACTTCCTGTTTTTACCCAAATTAATCCAGTCACTAGTTTTATGTCACCAGTCTACCATTAATACCCATACGTAACCGAGTTCTGAGTAAGCACACGTTGCTCCCGGTGGGGGTACAGACGCTCTCTGCCAAAAAGATCCTACAGTATATTCAGGTTGTTTTAGCAATATAGGGGCGATCACAATAGAACTGACTAGGTCGCAGTGATACAGGACTATTTAAGCCTGCATAGCGCCTTTCCGAATAATAATAATAATAATTTTTTGAAGTTATACTTCTTTAGACGCGTTATGAAAAAATGATGAGAGTGAAATTTTAAAATGCGCGCGCATCTATGACACAAAATTAACAGTATGAAGTGCGCGCGCATCTGTGACACAAAATTAACAGTATGAAGTGCGCGCGCATCTGTGACACAAAATTAACAGTATGAAGCTGTCTGCTTAACCGATCATTAAGTCTCGTTAGTCGCTCATGTTGGTACGCTCGTCACCTCTAATCACTGTTTTCATATTTATAATATTTATCAACATGTTTCTAGTTTATACATTCACAACACGTGTTTTAGTTTCATACAAGTGCGAATTATATATGTGCTAATAAATTATATTCAGTAGTGATTTAAATTGAATATTTTGATTGATATCACTTACTATTTGTGAATATTAGTGAAAAAAAATTGTGCTTATATACTTTTTCAAGTGCTCCAATATAATTGAGGTTAACTATCCGTATGTATTATTTATTGATATAAATTAAATACTTTTATTTAATATAATTAACACTAAATATTATTAAATTATTTTATTTAATTTTTCAAATTTAAAATGAACTTTGTTGATTATCCTTTTCAATCCTTCTATTATTTTATTGTAATTAATTATTTGCATGCAATTAAAAACTATTTTTTAATGATACCAAAGAAGTATAACTTCTCACGCGCGTACATAAGTACGCGCACCCATTTTTTTTATATACCTTCCCACCTATGCACAAATAGACAAAGATATGTCAAGTTCAACCAGTTTAAAATTATTTTTCTACTGTGTTTTCAACAATTTTTGTTGATTCTTTTTTTGTAGTAATCGATGAGCTTTATTATTAGAAAGGAATAGAAAATAAGCGATTGCAAATTATTTTCTTCAAATTTTTAGTAATTATTATGGCCGGGCACGATCTCGTGCACCATGAGATGAGTATCCGATTATTTTTCCCAAAAAGCTTTCCCAGAGTGATATGAAGAGTTTCAATAGCAATGTGTCTTAGAAAAAAAATTACATGTTTTTTAATACTTGTAATATGGAATAGGGAACCTATTGTTGGTCGGCGTCGGCGGCAGCGGCCGGAGCAGTGCCGTGAAGCTTGCTGCGAGCATTCTAGAAATGAATGTCATACAGGTAACCCTTTTTATGGTTGCAGATTTTACCTTTCTCCTAGGCAGATGTTTTGATCCCTAATAAATTCGTCAAATAAATTAGCATACATCACTGGCGTCACCGAGAATATTATGATCGAGACTTCACGCCTTGTTTCATTTTCTACATTATATTTATCCTGAACAAGTATATGGAAAAGTAATACCTTATTGTCCTTCATTAAAAAAAGTACAACTGCATTCATAATTTTTGTTTTTTGTCTCAGTCTAGAATCGAACGAGTTAAAACCCGAAAAACTAACATTCCGCATTTATACAAATACAATATGGTCAATGATAAGGATCAATTTCTTCTGAATATCATAGTACAATATAATAGTGTTGTACGATCTTTGTCTATGGTGTTTTATTCTTTTTATTTCTCGAGTTTTTATCGTTTATTTGTTTATATCTGGAGTCGTTGGTGAGTTGTTGCTATTACTTTTGTTATATCAGATCGAGATATCAAGAGTGTACGGTCAGAACGAATGGCGCGATGATATAAGGAAGATGCTGATGAAGGCCGGCATCATTGGAAAGCCTCTGGTCTTCCTATTTGCTGACAACCAGGTAAACTGGTTATCGACTGATATAAGTGTGGGTTGATTTAATCAATTGAAACTATTTAAATAAGAGTTGATATATGTCTTAAGGTTTAAGCTACTAAATAGAAGAATAGAGAATGCACCTTAGTTGAAGTTGACATACGATATCGTGAATTGATAATTCATACTAAATTTATTACCACGCTGACGACAGAAATATGGTGGATCACTTTTTAATGGCTAAATTGATTGCTATATGTTTTATTGTAATTGGTCATAGTAGTGGTTTATGGTTCGACCTAGATATTTTCATTCTCCTGCCTTTTCCTAACTCACTTGGGGTCGGCGCAGTATGTTTTCTCTTCATTCACTCCTTTTTCTTTCATATCATTTCTTACACACTCCATCCACACTTTCTTTGGCCTGCCTCTACTTTTTCATCCTTCCACATTCATATTCATTACTATTTTACCCCTTCCTCTCCTCTCATAACATAAACGAGAACCTTTCAACTTTTCTACCATTGACGCAACTTTCAAACTTTGGACCTAGATATATTTTATTATTTAAAGTCTCCTTTATTACGACTTGCTTTAATCAGCGTAAATTATTTTAGATAATGTACGAGGGAATGGTGGAAGATATAAATATGTTACTTAACACCGGTGATATTCCGAACTTATATGGGATGGATGAGAAAGTTGAAATTTTGGATAAAAATGCAAGCGGCCGTCAGAGATTTGGTTAGTAGGAATAATCTGATTCACAATTAACACTCTGGTAGTAGAATAATTTCGTGAAAGGGGACGGAAGTGTGTAACAGGAAGCGCCGGGGAAGCGCGCGCTATTTGACTTGACCAATGAGCGCGCGCGTCGCTACAGTTGACTGTCAAACGGTACCGAAACATTTCCCGAGAGGTTGGTAGAGGTTGAGAGGTAGTCTCAGCAACCAGCTTTACTTTTAACATAGTGTCGCGGATAAAATGTGCTTTTATATAAATTTATTTTATATGTGTAAACTATAATAATTGATATTGCTTGAATTACTATTTGAATAAAAATATCTTGTTATTTATCATTTTAAAATTTTCCGGTTAAATTCTGTAAGTGCTTAACCCCTTGAGCACTTACCTGACGTTTACGCTAGCTTTCCATTGTTTTCCTATTGTCTTATTATCTTATTTACTCGACACATTAATTGCTACTTTTAATTTTAATTATACATTGCGACTACTGTATGGAATTGAATTGTTTCGTGTTTTTTTTATTGGTGTAATATTAAATTCAGGGCAAAAAGATAGAGACTACTCCGTTAGCGATGTTCGGTTTCTACGTGGAGCGAGTGAAGGCAAACTTACGCATCGTAATGGCGATGTCGCCCATCGGGGACTCGTTCCGTAACCGATTGCGGATGTTCCCCTCCCTTATCAACTGTTGCACTATCGATTGGTGAGAGTTTATGTATTATCTGTTATGATTCATTTATCATAATTATATATCTGTGCAGGTAGCCCTTAAACTGTTATTTTTGACACTATTCCTAGTTTCAGTTACTACAGTAAAAAATTTAGGGGAATTCCCTTATCGCATCAGCGTGTAAGCGAATCCTATTCTTCAGGCGACGGCTTACGCGTGTTATTGTTTGATCGACATACTTTGTTTGTTATGTGTTTCTGTTTGTTTTAAACTCAGTTACCTAAACGAGATAGTAATGATGAATTACAGAAAACAACAAGAATTTTCAAATAAGCATGAAGAATGATTTATCTTAAACATTATCGATGGAGACAGGTTCAAATCCACGTACCCAACTCTACAATGTGACTGAACTTTCGCTGAAGGATCTATTCCTTAGGAAACCGTAGCATGTTTGTGGGGTATTTTATAATACTTGCCGCCTGGATAACTACCGCCCTCAAGTTATTCAAACTGTCGCCAAACCCATCACTTAAGAGCCAGTACCATCGCTTAGCATCAAATGAGATTGGTCAAATCGCAGATTTTTTTTTTAAACATGTTTCATAGAACGAGCGGTTTTGTGGTGGGCATTGAAAGGGAAAGGTGTGCCTGTGAAGTATGTAGAGTTAATTCGTGCTATGTACGACCAACCGCGTACGTATGTCCGGTCAGCTGCTGGCAACACCGACGAGTTCAGGGTATCGGTAGGCTTACACCAAGGGTCGACCTTGAGTCCATACCTCTTCCTGTTAATATTGGATGCTTTGACAGCGGATTTACAGGAAGAGGCACCTTGGTGTATGCTGTTTGCCGACGATATTGTCCTTGTCGGTGAGGATGGAACTGGGGTCCAGAGCAGATTGGTAAAGTGGCAACAGAAGCTGGAGAGTGTCGGCCTAAAAGTGAGCAGATCCAAAACGGAATATATGTTTTGTGATTTCGGCGGCACCTCTCGTTCAACTGTCATAACACTAGATGGCACTCCAATACCAATCTGCCACGAGTTCAAGTACCTCGGCTCACTCCTGCAAAGCAATGGCGAAATAGACCGGACGGTAAAGCATAGAATGAACGCAGCATGGATGAAATGGCGGCAGGTTTCGGTTACTACGTGTGATCCGCAAATCCCCTTTAAATTAAAGGGGAAGATTTACAAGAACATAATACGACCTGTCGTCTTGTATGGATCAGAATGTTACCCCATAAAGGTGACGGACGAAAGAAGATTACATGCAGCTGAGATGCGAATGTTGAGATGGAGGTGTGCCGTGTGGGGGAACAAGAATGGACAGGATTAGGAATGAATATATTAGAGAAAGTTTGAAAGTGGCGCCAATAACAGACAAGTTAAGAGGCGGTCGTATGTCCTGGTATGGGCATGTGATGCGCGGGGAGAAAGAGAATGTTGTAAGAAAGGTATTGGATATGAATGTGGACGGTTACATGGGAAGGGGAAGACCAAAGAAAAGATGGATGAACTGTGTGAAGATGATATGTTTAGAAAAGGAGTGAATGCGGAGACATGTTGCGCCGACCCCAAATAAAATGGGAAAAGGGTAGGGAGATGATGATGATGATGATGTTTCATAGAACCTAACTCCTTATATATGAAAATGCATGTACAAATGTTTAGATTAACGTCGCCTGTTTCAAGTACCAAGGAATGATTTTCTGCATTCACCAAAAGACACGAATGTAGTTCTAACATAAGTTAATTTATTTATTCAAAATGGATTCCCATTATATTACACATTATATTAGTTTGGTACATACAAACAATTATCAATGCATTTACCTTTAAGGCCACAGCCACATGCATATTGTGTTACCGTAACAAGTATTGGCAATGAATTTAAATTTAACAAAGCAATAAAACAGTATATTATTGCAAATTCTTTGCGGGTAAGAAATCCTTAGAAAAAAAAAAAATAATGGGTGTTAATCTTTGTAGAATTAGTTATAGTTAATAAATATCTTATTTCTAGGTTTACAGCTTGGCCACCTGAAGCCCTAGAGCGTGTGGCTTCGATGTTCATAGCAAAGATGCCGAACGTTGACGAAGAACTTATGACGGCTTGTGTGGACATGTGCCAGCTGTTCCATATGAGTGTCGTACGACTCAGTGATAGGTAAGTTAACCAATTAATTATATAGTTTAGGGACTTATTCTGCCAATCGCTGCAAAGTATCCATCATTTCATAACAACAGTAAATTCGATTGACAATATGATAATATTAGTAGATTAGAAATGTATTTTTTTTAAATAACTTTTCAGGTTTTACTCAGAGCAGAAGAGGAAGGTGTACGTGACGCCGACTAGTTATTTGGAGCTGATAAAATCGTTTCAAAATTTGTACGCCATGAAGGTGGATCAAATCACAAAGGCGAGGATAAGGTTAGAAGAAGATTGATTTCATATATTTAGTTTTTGTAATATTCGAGAACGGCCGTATGTCGCTAACAGTAAACAAGTTGTAGCGTCTTTGGTAAGTAAATTAAATATGCGATTTTTCTGTATACTTATTTACTATAACAAACATTATACTGTACAAAAAAATAAAATAAAAGAATGAATGCGTCGAGAGGCGACGTGCGGTCGGTTACACTGATACCAGCACACTGGCTGGTCGTTCGGCGTCACGTGGGCTCGTCATTTGTCGGCGGCCGGCGCCATCTTGCCGTACGAGGTAGGTACTTAATACGGATTCAGGGGGCGTCGCGGTGCTTGCGAAAGCCACCCCGTCTCGCCCCCATCCCAAATGCAGTGGACGGCCCCGGAGGGTTTTAGTGGGTATTTCCGGGCGCTTCACGCCCGGGTGAGTCCCACACTGGCACGGAACTCGTCACTCCGTGCCCCCTTACCCATTGCATTGGGGGACTTCGGTCTCACTGATACAATAGGTAAGGGTAGTGCGTAAATGCATTTCACCCCGTCAAAAAAATAAATAAAAAGGTACTTAATACGGTACTCGTGATTTCAGGGAAGTTACATGGAGTTACGCGCAATTATCATTTATTAATTTGTATTTTAATTTTTGAAAGAATTAAATATAGAGTACGCCACAAAGTAAACGGATTACGTAATATAAAACAAAACGAGAGAGACAAGGTAAAGGGAACTGTTGAAGTATGATGATGATGCTCTTTTCTGAACTTTACAATCCTATTTAATAACTATAAAAAGTGAACCTCAAATCGACAACTGATACAATTCTAGTTTCAATATGAGAGCTATAATCAGAAACCGGAAGCAATCTATGAATGCAATAGAGTAAATTCCATAAAGCATATTGTAGTAAAATTATGATAAACGTGACAATATTTTTTATCTCTAGGTTTTTAGTGCTCGCGAGTTTTTTTTTTAATTTATTTATTTATCAATAAAACATATTACAAATAATATATACATCTATAAAGCGCCACTTAAACCTTTAAGGTTTGTCTGTAGCACTTAAAATTAAAAAAAATCGGTTACAAATATAGTTAACGTAGTTAGGGTTTTTACAAATAGGATAAGTAAAATTTTTTTTTAAACATAATTTGCAATTTTCTATATTAATATTGTTGCGTAAGGATTTAGGTAAAGAATTTAAAAGTCTAGGAATTAAGTAAGTAGTTGTCCGTTCGCCGTAACAATTATTGGCCGAGTGGGTAGTTGACATATTTTTTGCGATCTGACGTGTGTATATATATGGTGGTCTATTTTCTTCTGTAAGTTTGTGTTAAAAAATTGTTCCTTTCAAAGACTAAATTTAACTTTGTCGTAAATAGGGACCTTTTGACAATATTTAAAAAGTGTGTTTTTCATCCGTGAGTTGAGATTTGACGCTTGGTGGAGTTATTAATTTTAAAATTCTCACTTGCAGTCTGTAGATAGAATCCATGTAGGTTTTATATGTGCGACCGTAACTAGATAGATCAAGAGTCAAAAAATGCATTATATAGTAATAGTCTAGTTCTATAAGGAAGACGATTTCTGATAATATTAAATTTAGCTAGGATAGCACGTAGTTCTTCACATATTTATTCAATGTGTGGCTGCCAATTGAACTTATCGCCTAAAGTCAATCCCAAGTATTTGTGAGTAGTGACTAGATTGATTATTATGCATTCAGAGCCACATTGTGCACAGAGTGCAACTCCTTTTGTGTTGTAGAATACTGAAACGCAATTATTTATTTTAGATATGAAATAGGTCTTGAACAGTTAGACTTCGCCGCCGGCCAGGTCGCCGTGATGCAGCAGAACTTGATCAGTCTCCAGCCGCAGCTGGTGGAAACGTCGGACAAAACAGAAAAGCTCATGATTAAAATAGAACAGGATACGGTGGTGGTTGTGGAGAAACAGAAAGAAGTATGTTATCTTTATATGAAAATAATAAATTAATTCGGAAACTTACTGATTTGGAAAACTTTGGATCAATAAATTCCAATGAACCATTTATATATTGAGTTAGTGTAATTCCTGAAAGATTGTTCAACACTCCTGAATAGATAGTTGGTGCAGACGAAGCACTTGCCAACGAAGCGGCTGCAGCAGCACAAAGCCATCAAAGACGATTGCGAGTCGGATCTCGCGGAAGCCGTTCCCGCTCTAGAGGCGGCTCTAGACGCTCTCAACACTCTCAAGCCAGCAGACATCACTCTAGTTAAGAGCATGAAGAACCCGCCGGCTGGAGTCAAGCTGGTGATGGAAGCTGTTTGTGTCATGAAAGGAATTAAGGGGGATAGGAAAATGGATGCAAAACGGTAAGTTGGTAGATATTTGTAACCAAAGACATGAATATGGTATATTAATTACTTTTCTCAATCTTGAAAGATTGAGAAAAATAATTAATATCAATTATTTCTTCTTTTCTTTATTTGAAAGAGAAGAAAGTATGACAGATTGCGTAATTTCAATCGAAGGAGAAAGAGTGGAACAAGTTTAAGAGTTTGTGTACTTGGGATCAAAGGTTACGAGAGTTATTGAGCGAAGAGTTTTGTTAGGGAATAGAGTGAATGGGGCCCTGCGTAACTTCATGTGCAGCCAGAAAGTGACTGAAAAGGCGCGTTTGGCTGTGCATCGAGCAGTCCCGGTCCCTACACTTAGGTATGGTAGTGAATGCTGGGTTTGGCAGAAGAGGCATGAAAGTAAGATTAACGCAGTGGTAATGAGAAGTCTGAGAAGTATAGCTGGAGTGAAGACGATTGACAAAGTCAGGAATAGTATGATAAGGGAACGCTGTGGTGTGGTAGAGGATGTCGTGACCAAAATAGAGAAAGGTATGATTAGTTAGTTTGGGCATGTAGAGAGGATGGATGAGAGAAGATTAACGAAATTAATTTATAAGGCGAGGGTGAATGGGCAAGTCGGTAAGGGTCGACCTAGGCGAATGTATCTAGACCAAATCGATCACGTGTTAAATAAAGGCCAGGTAAAAAGTACTCATAACCGACGAGCATGTATGAAAGCGCTCATGAAAGTAGAGGAAGCGGAAGAGGTGTGTCAAGATCGTAGCAAGTGGAAGGACGTAATCTCTGCCTACGGGAGAAATGCGTGATGATATGTGTATGTATGTATTCTCAATCTTGACGAGGCAAATCTAATGAGTTTAGTAGTTTTTAATAGAGCTATGTCAAGATTTTTTAAAATATGCGTAATCAATAGCGATACTCTTATTAGCTGGTGCGGACAATGCTAAAATTATTAAATAGACTGTAGGATATTGGTGTTTTATACAATAATTCGATTTTATATAATGACTGTATATGGGACTATTTTTTTTTGTTGACGAGGGGAATGCATTTTTGCACTACCCTTACCAATTGCATTAGGAGGATCAAGTCCCCCCAATGCAAATGGTAAGGGGGTGCGGAGGGACGTCTCCACACCAGTGTGGGACTCACCCGGCGAGAAGCGCCGGAAATAACCACTTAACCCCCCGGAGCCGCCAGCCGCATTTTGGGGGGGCGATACGGGATCGCGGTGGTATGCACCGCGTCGCCCCCTGCGGCAGGCCCAACAGGCCTCGTCCTCTACATTAGCCCGTTGGGGATGAGGGGGAAAAAAACCCCCCATTCTCGGAAGAGAGAGTAATTACCGTCCGGGAGAGAGGTATTGGGTCACCCCTCTTCCCCAAAATAGCAAATAAATCACCCAGGGGAAGAAGTGGCATAAAAACATCACCCTTTCCCCTAATAGAAAAAGACGAAAGGTATATAAGACTACCTATTTGGGTTGGTTTTTTTTTTTCTTTAATTTTTCAGGACAATACCTCTTATATTTCTTCATACGTGGACTTTGCTATTTCTGAAACCAACGCACTCTCTTAACAAATGTGTTAGTTAGAAAGGTCTATAATATTGATGTTCTCCTAATTTTATTATATTTCTTAGGAAAGCCGTACGAAGACTTCTGGGGACCGTCTCAGAAAATGCTCGGCGATATGAAATTCTTGGAGAGCCTAAAGAATTATGACAAGGACAGTATACCGACGGCGACTATGAAAAAGATTAGGGACAAGTATGTAGAGACTGATATGTTTGTCCTAAATGTTACTGTTTACTATTAAAATATTGAATCCCTCAGGTACATTCCTGATCGCGATTTCGATCCCGCTGTCATTTCCAAGGTGTCGTCCGCTTGCGAGGGTTTGTGCCGTTGGGTCAGAGCTATGGATGTCTATGATAGAGTCATTAAGGTATTCAATCAAATAAATAATGATGTAAGATGTGGTGTCGCGGGACACCGGGTGGGAACGAAGTTCCTTCCGCTAATGTAGAATCGACACAATTTGCAAAAATAAAGGTCTAATCTTAAATAAATTAATTATCAAGTGGTAATAGAGAGAGAGAAGGGATGAGAGTACGAATAGAAAGAAGGAGAAAGAGAAATGTATTATACACTACTCGCGCACGTCTCACTTAACGGTTTTATTCCACGGACTTTTTCTTACGGTTTTACTATCACATTTTTTTCAGTTCGGTCGCGCAGCAAAATCCCTATCTCCTCCAAGCCTGCCGTAAGGAACTTCGTTCCAAAAAAGTAGGCTCATAAAATTCTGAGAAAGAATCGTTTAAAAAATTGAGTAGTGATCTGTCCTTTTTCCGAAAAGCAAATGTCGTACGATACAGGAATTGCGTGACGTCATATCTTAGTAGATTCCAATCTTTTTTTCGTCAGGAAAAAAATAAAATTCTTACAAGTACTTCATTTTTGATCAGATTTTAATTTAGTTTTCGTTGTATAAACTTATTTATGTTTTATTTTTTTTAATCAGACAATTAACCACTTGATCACTAACCTGGCGTTTACGTCAGCTCTCCATTGTTTTCCTATTGTCTCATTTTTATGGGCAATCCACATATTAAAGTAATCAGTGAATAGTTGTCAAATAGAATTGCATTATAGTTGTGAATTTTTGATAGAAATTGCTAGAATTAAATTACTATTACCGATGTACGATCACTCTTGGACTTGGAGTATTTCGATTTGAAAAAGAGAATATGCTTTTTTGAACAAATTTGAAGGTGTAATAAATAGGCCCAATAAATGACACTAAATACGAATAGTTTTATTGGTACATTCATTATATAGGTGGTAGCACCAAAGAAAGCAGCATTAGCTGAAGCAGAAGGCGAGTTGCAAATGCAGATGAACACCCTCAATGAAAAGCGAGCGCAGTTGCAGGGAGTGCTCGATAAACTGCAGGTCAATTGTCCAAATATGATAAATTCTCTATTTTCCTTATAGGATTAATGGAGTCTCGAGAGCTTTCGGATTTGGTATTAGATTAATATGTTTAATTTGAACTCTGAAAAATGACTTCATCTGAAGTAAAACGAAGTTTAGTGCAAAAACGATGATGATCAACCGGTCTATATCCAATACGACTAAAGTCTCTGTGTTTAGTATGAAGATAGGTACAAGTCAATCAGCAGCCCGACTGCTATCAGCAGCTGCATTCATTGCCATTCCATTCATACGACCTACTTTGTACACTTTTTAAAATATTAAATACGATTTAGCAATTATACGAATACTTTCATCATCATCATCATCATCACATGTCACTGTAACGGGTTTCTCATCATGTGTCTAGTGGTCGCGATCTGCATGGGTATTGAATAAGCCTTACTATCGAGATTGTCCGACGACATTTGTAAAATGTCCCTAACAGGCTCTGAATGATGAGTTTGCGGAAATGACGCGTAAGAAGAAAGGTCTCGAAGATGAGATAGATTTATGCTCGACCAAGCTGTCTAGAGCCGAGCAACTGATCGGCGGACTTGGGGGGGAGAAGGCGAGGTGGACGGAGTTGGCGAGACAGCTGCAAGAACTGCTTTCCAATATTATTGGTACAGATCTGATCGTTTCTATTTCGCTGATGAAGGTAATGGGATGCTAATCGAAACCGTTGACTTTTGCGTCATGTTCGTTGTTAAACTTTCAGGTGATGTATTATTGTCTGCTGGTTTTATTGCATATTTAGGACCGTATACAGTCAATTACAGAAGAGAAATTATACAGATTTGGAATAACAGAGCTAAAGAATTGGGTGAGTGAATGTAGATTGTATAATTATGATACGGTAGAACCTCGATAACTCAAACCTCGGTAACTTAAAAACCTCTATAACTTCACAAAATTATATGTTCCCTTCCCATCAGAGCCCAAAACCTCTACAACTTAAAATACGCAACCGCTTTAACTTGAATAAGTAATCTTGTAACACCACAAATAATAACAGCAGTCGTCAAGAGATGTCGCCACTTATATTCAGCATGAGTATTTCATAAGAGTGTGCCTTGATCGCCAAGAGATGGCGTCACAAGTATTTTAGATGCCGCTATCGGAACATCAATCTGAAACAAGGACCTCGAAACTGTAATAACGTTAATGTGTGAAACAACATCCCTCTAGGGACTAGTTCAATGCACGCTATGCGCTTTCACCTTTGTTGAGACGTTTTAGTGTAGTTGAACTAGGAAACCGTTATCGTTCACGTATACTTCCACCCCACGTTGGGATATACTGGTTCGATCCGGCGCTGAGATATTGTATTTGACTCTCTTGCTATTCCTGTAAATAAAGTCCTCGATCTTGAATGGTGTTCTTCTCTTCCTCGTCATCACCAAAAACCTGCTATAATCTCTGTATTGGCCCTCAGTAACTTAAAGAAATGTTTCCACAACCTCTATAACATAAACGAGCCACAAACGCCATCTACAAGCGTATCAATCAACGAAGCAAAAAGAGCTTTAACAACTGTACCTGACCATTTATAGAGCAATGTAACAACATAAAAGATAATGTATTCTCCTCTCTATTTGTGATTGAAAATCAAATCGATTTAGAAACTGTGAATTGTTTAAAACAAAAGAAAATCACAGACTTTCTTAAGTAGGCTAAACCTGCAACGTGCAATGTGAATAATTAAATATGATTATTTAAATTTCTGTATTTTATTGAACCAATCCTTCTGACGCATTCGAGTGAAAATAGGAACAAGGGTACATACATACATATGTACATACCTACCTCTATATTAACCTATCCCTAACATAGAACCTTGATAACTTAAAACCTCTATAACTTAAAATATTTTGAGTTTCCCTTGGACTTTAACTTATCGAGGTTCTACTGTAGTAATGTTTTTTTGAAGTTATACTTCTTTAGGCGCGTTATGAAAAAATGATGAGAGTGAAATTTGAAGATGCGCGCGCATCTGTGACACGAAATGAACAGTGTGAAGTTGTCTGCTTAACCGCTCATTAAGTCTCGTTAGTCGCGCATGTTGGTACGCTCGTCACCATCAACATGTTTCTAGTTTATACATTCACAACACGTGTTTTAGTTTCATACAAGTGCGAATTATATATGTGCTAATAAATTATATTCAGTAGTGATTTAAAATTGAATATTTTGATTGATATCACTTACTATTTGTGAATATTAGTGAGAAAAATTGTGCTTATATACTTTTTCAAGTGCTCCAATATAATTGAGGTTAACTATCCGTATGTATTATTTATTGATATAAATTAAAATACTTTTATTTAATATAATTAACACTAAATATTATTAAATTATTAATGTTAAATACTTATTATTGGTTATTTAATATTTACAAAATAAAGAAATCAATTTAATAAAAAGTTTGTGATAAAAATTAAATTGAACATCAAATTATAATATTAATTTTTAATATTTGCTATTAAATTGAACAAATAATAAATATTTATAAAAATAACTAAATAAATTTAATGAAATTTTTTTAATAAAAATGAAAAGTGAATATTAAATTAAGAAATCAATAAAAAAAATGACCAACCTTAAATTCAATTTTTTTTCTATTATTACGTCAAAGAAATATAACTTCTTACGTGCGTACATGAGTACACACACACTTTTTTTTTTGGTAATTTTGTGGATTCTGTTACCAGACACCTTTATTATTATGATTTTCTTTAAATAGCTTTCATTGTAATATTATTCGCATTGTTGCATCTCTCTTTATCTATGCAGTTTTCCTGTGCAGGAAAAGCAACAGAGACATTAATGAAAAGATATAAATTGTTTAAGATATACCATGTTCTGATGTGTACTCGTTGATAACAACCCTGGGTGAGCCCGTGGTGGTCCGGGCGTGGAACATCGCGGGACTTCCCGTCGACGCATTCTCTATTGAGAACGGAATCATAGTTGAGAAATCGAGGAGATGGCCTCTCATGATCGATCCGCAAGGTGAGAGGATCTATGGCATCTGAATCTCTATGATACTCTTTCTTCCACAGTGACGTAGTTTGCCCTTGAAAGGCCATTTGTCAAAATTTGTCGAAGGACCGAAGAAAATGGAGCAGAAATATTTTCACATTGTTTCAAATAAATATTAATTTAGTATAAGGAAACATTACAACTGAGTAAATAATCTATACTATCTATTCTTATAAATAAAGTGTCTGTTGTAATGTCAAAATCAATTTTTCTTACTAAACAGACTAGCTGTGTGCCCGCGACAGCGCCAGCGTCGCTTAAGTTCTTTACTGCGTTTTATTTTTTCCTACGGGACCCTAACCATTTACGGAACCCTAAGTTACTTGGAGTAACTACAACTTTTAATTTTGGAAAATAATTTGGGGTTCGTGTAAAAAAAAAAAACTCATAAAAATGTGGAATAAAATCCGATTTAATGCAAAGTTTTATGGGCAAGTGTTTGAATTTATGAAAAATATATTTACGCTCAGCTAGTTATAAGTAATAAGTAATTATTACTTTCAACTTGTGCTATTAAAAACTGAGCTAGCTAAACAAACCAAATACTTTTCTAGCATTTTTCGGCAAATTTAGTTAATGAAGACGATTTTAGTTGTCTCATATTTACTGTGAAATAGCCCAAATACATCGGGGCCTCATATCATTGATACGGCGGTAGGTCCCTGTATAATATGAAGACTCGATCTAAGTACAATCGATGTTTTCTACTTTAAACCTGGTTCCAGTAACTTAAAATCAACTTTGAAGGATCATGGCAACTTTGGTTGTCGTAATGATAATCTAGCATATGATTATAGAGCAAGCGAACAAATGGGTCAAAAACATGGAGAGAGAGAATCAACTGAAAGTGGTAAAACTAACTGATCCGAACTATATCCGCGTTCTCGAGAATGCGATTCAGTTGGGTTTGCCGGTCATCTTAGAGAACGTACGAGAACAACTCGACGCTGTCTTGGAGCCTATTCTACTGCGGAATATTTTTAGGTGAATTGTGCTATATTCACATTTGGTTTGTCGAAATTATTATGTGAGTTGTATTGTTTTAGATGCTAAAATGAAGTTTTTTTTTTAAATTTTATATTATACTAGCTGGTGCTGGTCATTTGAAATATATATATAGCCTATAACCATCTACGATTAATTCCGCGTCGAATGGTTGTGGTTTCACGCTGATCGGTCCAGTAGTTTTCGTGTTTACCTCGGACAAGAAAACAAACTTTGCTTATATGTATATATAGATAGGCTCAGTTTCACCTGATCTTGTAGACACAATAAATTTAGAGCTATATTTACTATGAAGTGATGTTGGTTGGTGGAACACATTAGTGTTGACGACAAGTTTTCAAACTTGAGAGTGGTAGCGGTACCGAGCGGACATTATCGAAAAATGCAGACAGAAAATATTTATTTTCTTCATCGAAAACTCAGGGTCATTACAGAGTTGGATTATTATTAACTGCGTCATCGAACAGCAATACGAAATCTCTCTTAAAACTTGTGCTAATTATCGTATGAACAGAATTTTTGTTTTTGTTCCTTAATGTTTGATACACATTTTCATACATTTAACTTATGTCGTAGATCTGGTGGTATAGATTGTTTGAAACTTGGAGATAATATTTTGGAATACAATCACGACTTCAGATTTTATATAACAACGAGAATAAGTAACCCTCATTATTTGCCAGAGATTGCTGTCAAAGTGAGTGTCTGTCTATTCTTTTCAAGTGATTTTAGTATAAATTCGAACAATTATTTGTCGTTTAAAAGCTTACATTTTATTTGCCTTATTAGTATGGGTGAAATCTTAATAATGTGACTTTTAAAACAGTTATTCCCTATCGCTTGAGATAATATTTTGTATAAATATTTAATTTTCATTTCAATGAATGATTACTAATTGAAGCTAAATTCACGTCGTTCTAAATTTATTTTGGCGGACTCGCAAAGATGGCGGGCCACTTATTTCTAAACATTCTATTCAATGAAAGGATTTGCTGAGAAGAATTCGAAAACAAACTTATTATATTAAAAATAAAACCGACTTCAAAAGAATACACTATAAAATCCACTAAAAAGTAAATAAATAATTACTTTATTAATTTACTGCTAACTTCGAAATGTCCTTTGTTTTAATACTATTTAAACGGTACCACTTAACGGTTTAGAAAGTTATATATTAATTTAGTTTTAAAAGAAATGGTTTTTTGTTACATTAAAGTTATAATTTTTTATTGTTGTTTATAGATGTGATAACCTGATATAACTAAAACAGAGAATGGTTTCCTTTATGACTTGCTAATTTTGCTACATTATACAGGTTTATACAGCGTAGATGTTAACATATTCTTATAAACACTTTAGGTGACGATGTTAAACTTTATGATTACGCCACAAGGACTCCAGGATCAACTCTTGGGCATCGTCGTCGCTCAGGATCGACCCGAGCTGGAGTTAAAGAAAAACCAACTAATAGTGGAGGGGGCGAATAACAAGAGAACCTTGAAAGAGATTGAGGATAAGATACTGGAAGTGAGATCAAAATAAATAATGACTACAGTGTAAAAGAAATTAGAACTAGTGCATTGTCATGTACGCTAAAATACATTTGATTTTTTTTCTATTTTATGTACGAATTTACATTTAGGAATGGATATTATTGGGCTAACAAGTACCAGAATATTGATTGTTTTTGTAAAACAAAACACTTTAGTTAACTTTTTACTAAATTTTTCATAATATTAGTCATATAGGTTATGACTTGGTGATTGAGAAAAGAAGAAGAAAGAAAACGTAACTTTTTTGCAGGTATTATCATCGGCTGGTAACATCTTAGAGGATGAATCGGCCAATCAAATTCTATCCTCCTCTAAGACTCTATCGACAGAGATAGAAGCGAAGCAGGCGGCCGCAGCCATCACGGAGACAGAGATAGACGATGCACGCTTGCTGTACGTGCCGGTCTCCAAGCACAGTTCTGTGTTGTTTTTCTGCATATCAGACTTGGCTGCCATTGATCCGATGTATCAGTATTCTTTAAACTGGTCAGTTTCGATTCATTGAATCCATATTTTTTTTTTCTATTAAAACTTGTATGTTGTCTGAGCGAAATAGTGGACTGTATTTGGGTGATGCAAACGATACGCTAATGGGGACGACAAATTTAGGATACGTGAGATGATGCCGATGCAGGGTTCTTCCACGGATCCAGATTAATTATGTTCACGATCAAGATTAGGTACACATAATACACTTATCACTAGGTGGTATGTACGTGCGTACGAGTTTACGATCCATCAACGAAAAAAAACGATTCAACGACGAGTCAACGACGAGTGCTACGATATATATAGCAATTCTTCTCGTGTGCACCCTTTGCTCTAGCAGTCTAGCAGCGGCGTGTCGTGTGTTTTCCTAACTTTATTTTTTTATAACTTTTTTTTTTTGGTTCTTTATTATTAAAAAATCATTACAGATGTAACTTATGATATAACTTACAAATTATAATAAATTTAAAACAATAAAATACAAATAAAAATAGAATAAATAAACAAAGCCAGAGAAACTACACAACACTACACTTAAGGCTAAACTTACGAACTAATAGGGGACACGGGGAAACCGCATCAGGGCTATTCCCTTCGACGGTGGCCTCTCCTTTGTCCGCGCCTACGGACAAGTCAACTGGGTGAGGCACACAGGTGCGTCCCTCGTGGAGTAATCTTCTGAGTTCTGGGAGCTAATCCTGCTGTCGATCGGACTCTGAGGGGTCAGGGAGATGCACCCGATCTATACGGGTCATAGACACGGTCCTCCTTCAACTACCTACTCAGCTAGGCGAGGACCGGCGTATGAGATCGCGCGCCTGAGGCCTATATATTAATGACAAGCGATCACCTCTTCCTCTCCGACTGTCGGGAGGTCTGGCGTGCAACGGCGCGATGTTCTGGAGGTGAACGTGCGCCGACGTGTCCGCTCTTCGGAACATGTTGGTTGCAAGGCTGCTTATGAACGCATCCAGGCTCTCTACACGTAAGTCACGCGCAAGTACGTGGTTGCTAACGTATCGCGGTGCCCCCGCGATCATGCGAAGCGTGATGCTCTGTTGGGCTCTAAGCCGTCTCTTGTTCGTTTCCGATAAGCGACTGAACCATGCAGGGGCGGCATAGGTAAATCGTGACCTCAAATAGGTTTTATATAAACCAAGCCTCGTTCTCAAGGGTAGCCTTGAGGTGAGCACTGGACGCAGCATTCTCCTCGCCGCTCTTGTCCGCGCGATCACATCTCCTACATGACTTGAAAAAAGTCAGGTTTCGATCTATAGTGACTCCCAGGTATTGAACTTTATCCTTCCACGGTATAGTCTTTCCCTGGAGCGTCAAGCAAGGTGGTAATCTACTCATCATCACTCTAGTCATGAGTGCCTGTGTCTTCCCTACGTTGGCCCGCAGCCTCCATCTCCGTAGCCATTCAGGAAGGGTGTCAAGTAAACGCTGGGTTTCAATTTGCGCATCTAGTGGCGTATTATCTACGTGAAAGTAGGCGGCGTCATCAGCAAATAATGCGAGTTCTGTCCACCCGCGCACGGGCATGTCGTTGGTGTAGACGGCGTAGAGGCTAGGAGAGAGGCAGCTACCCTGCGGGACTCCGGCTCTCATAGGGAACTCCCGAGACACTTGGCCTTCGACCACTACTTGGGCGCGGCGGTCTTCCAGGAAAGACTTCAGGACATGGAGAATCTTCCTAGGGATCGTGGTGGTCGTTAACAGTTTGTATAGCATCCCCTGGTGCCATACTTTGTCAAACGCCTTCTCCATGTCCAGCAGTACAACTGCGACGTATTGTCTGTTTCTTCTTGCGGTATCTATTATGTCAATGACCCTCGTGAGTTGGAGAACAGTAGAGTGATGCTCTCTAAACCCGAACTGTTCGGCTCTCAGGTTCATGTGCGGCAGCATCTTGGCCAGCACGAGCCTCTCGAACACCTTAGACAGCGTGCTGAGCAAAGTGATTGGCCTGTAGTTTTCTGGTCTTTGCAGGTTCTTCCTGGGCTTCGGTAACATGCGGACCAGTCCGAGCTTCCAGTCATTCGGGAAGTGCCCCGAGCGGATAATACCGTTGAATAACCGCGTCACCGCCGCGAGTGATCTCGGCGGCAGGTGACGCAGCATTGCAACGGTAATGTTATCCGCACCGGGGGCCTTCCTGGGCTTCAGTTTCCCGATCACGATTTTTACTTCGGCCGGGGTGAAGAACAGGGCGTCTGCCGGGCTGCCACCGACTACAGGCTCAGCCCAGTATCTGTCTAGGTGTCGGTTTACATTGAAGACGTGCTGAAGGTCCGCTTCGTCGTTCGGGGAGAAACTGTTCTTCCAAACACGTAGCAAAGATCTCCGCCCGATCAGTTGCTGTGAAGCGTGGGAAGCCATCTTCGCCCAGTAAGGGGCGGACCGGCTCCGGTGTGCTCGATAGCTGCTTACATAGACGGTGTACTGAGGGGACCGAGCTGTCCGTGATAATCTCGTCTATATGGTTCTCCCACGCTTCGGCTGCATGGTCATCTAGGGCAATTTTAACTCGTGTCACCATCGAGTTAAGTCTAGTCTTCGTGAAGGGGCAACGGGTATTCTGCCACTCCCTCCGCAGCGCTCGTTTCTCTTTTATGAGATCCTGAATCCGCCGGGGAAGAGGTTTGAGCCTCGACTCCGTCGGAATGGTGCGAGTAGATTTTTCTCGGGCGCTGCGGATGCAATGGGTGAGTTCACCCGTCATCCGTTCCACATCTTCCGGCGTGGACATCTTTCGCGTCGGTGTGGTGCTCTCTAGTTTCTTCACGAATATTGCCCAATCAATCCGCGTACGTGATGCTGGAAGTAATACTCGCGTAGGTGACTCGGAGACTTCGAGAAGGACAGGTCTATGGTCCGAGGGTAGATCCGGCAGTACTGTCTGCCTCGGTGGATTCAAGCGCCCTTTCGTTAACGTTATGTCCAAAACGTCTTGCGACCTCGGGCTATGATGTGTTGGCTCATCTGGGCCGTGGATATCAAAGCTATAGTCTTCAGCAAGCTTCAAGAGTTGTCGACCAGGTTGCGTATTACATGAGGAGTTCCAGGAGGTGTGCTTCGCGTTAAAATCTCCTGCCATGATCGTTGGCGTACCTCCCGCCATTAATTCCTCAAGTTCTCTTTCCAGCATCTGTGTGGGCTGGTTATTTGGTCGGTATATGGCGTAAGCCTTCAAGTCCCGACCATCGACGTGCAACAATACCCCCAGAGCGTAGAGTGACTGGTACTCTTTAAAGGGTATTGGCTGATGTACGACATTCCTCTTGACGAGGACTAAAAGTCCTCGGTACGGGCGGCCACTCGTCGGACTCCTCTCGTCTTTCCTGTATGCGAAGTAGTTAGGGACCCGAAACTCTTCGCCTTGACGCAGGAAAGTCTCCGATATCAGCATCACGTCAATCTTTTGCTCACGGAGGAAGGCTATGAGTAGCCTTCTCTTCCCCGTGAGCGCCTGGGCATTCCAATGGCACACCCTTAACTCAAGCATTGGGATTTAGGAGCTTCAGTAATCCCAATAGGGTGGCCTTCTGACCTTTCTCACCCTCCTTTACGGCCGACAAGATCTCCTGCAGGACACCGAGGGTCGCGGTCAAAGTGTCCAGCTGCTGAGCCGGGGGGGGGGATGGAGGTACCAGAGGGGCAAGTTTATCTCTCGACGCACCCGCGGTACGATCCTGAACCGCGGGTTTCTTTTTCTGGCGTCGGCGTCTTTTCCCAGGACCAGTCGTCGCACCGCGGCTAGTAGGTTCATTGGCCGGCGCCATCAGCGACGCTGACGCCGTCTCCCCTACTGTTGTCCGCGGAGGTAGTGCTGACCCTTTCGTCGCGCGTCCTGAGATATGGTCGCCAGTGCGCGTAATAACGCCAGCCGTCCGGTACCTGGCTTCCCTACGGAAGACCGGACACTGCCTATAATTGGCAGGGTGAGGTCCTCCGCAGTTGGCGCAGGTCGGTGGCTCTTCAACTGAGCGACCACAGTCACGTGCAGCGTGTGGTTCTCCACACCGGACACAAGCGAGTGTTCTATGACACTGCATCGAGCTGTGCCGGAATTGTTGGCATCTATGGCACTGGGCGGGACCAGTCTTACCGCGCCAGGCTTCTATTTTGATCCCCCTCATGCACAGTAATTCGTTTACTGCGTAGATGTCCGGGGATGTCGGTGTCCGCTTCAGGACGACGTGAAAGACGGAACCCGGGCGACCTCCACGCGCCATTATGTTCTTGACGAACTCGGGTTCGAAGCCTCGCTCCTGTAAGGCGGCAACGATATCAGTGGGGTCCGTGTCTGAGGGTAGTCCCCTCAGAGCCACCTTGAGGCTTCGCTCGGCAGGCAACGAGTACGAGAACCAGGCTACCCCTTCCTCGCACTCCGCCTTGGTGAGGTAGCGTTGTACCGTACGGTACTCTTCTACACTCTCCGGCACGAACTTCACCCCTGTCCCAAAGGGGCGCGCGTTCGGTGCTCTGCCGAGCTGTTGGGTCAGCAGCTTGAAGTGTCTTTGCCAATTTGGCAGACGCTCCACAATCAGTGGAGGATATTTGGGTGCCGGTGCCTGCTTGACGTTGGGGGCTGAAGGCCCCTTCGGCGTGTCCGGGTTCGGCTGCTGCTGTTGTTGTTGCTGCGGCTGGTGTGTGTAGCGGCCGGAGGCATCGGCGTCCTTTGCGCCGGTTGGCGCTGAGGCGCTCCTACCGCCGCCGCAAATGTCCTCGCTGGGACTGGTGCCGGTGCTGCGGGGCACGGGTGCCGTCGACACCTTCACCTTGACCACGCTGGGTCCAGGCCTCGCAGTAGGCGTCGCGCGCGCAGTCCCAGCTACAGCCAGGTCGTGCTGCGGGCTAGCCGCAGGTGGTTGATGAGCCGCAGGTGGCTGCGGTTGTGCCGCAGGTGGCTGCGGTTGCGCCGCAGGTGGCTGCCGCGTTGTTCGGTGGCGCTGGCGCTGCGGGAGCGGAGCGGCCGCTGAGGTTGGAGGTACTGGCTCTCCGGTCCCGGCTGGGACCGTCGAGCCGGTGTACCTCGCGGCCAGCATCCGCTCCGCAGCTGCCCATGCAGTCAGCTGCTTCTTCGCCGGGTGAAGCGGGGGGGTGGGGGACGATAGCGAGCGCGTCCTCCTGCCTACTCGCAGCTCGTCCTCCTCCTCCCCCTCACTCCTCTTCCTCCTACGCCCGCGGCCGACCGGGCTGCGGTCAAGCACTGTCGCGGGGATGGGGGGGGGTGCAGTGACCCCGGCTGCCGCCATGTGCAGCGCTGCGACGTCCTCCGCGCAGGGGGTGCGTCCCTCCGTCTCCGCCTCCGAGACACGGAGGTACAGCGCCATCCACCGCAGCATCCCCAGGGAGAGGAGACCCGTCTCGACCAGCTGGGCGAGTACGACGGTGTCCGTCTCCTGGATGGTGGTTGGTGAGGACGCTGCGGGCGACGGCGGCCGTCTCTCGGCCGTCGGAGCGGACGGGGTAGGTCCCGCGCGGCCGGACGTCGGCTGCTTGCACACGCTGCTAGCGGCCGGAGTAGGCGGGGGGGTGGGGGGGGAAACGTCTTCCCTTCCCCTGCTCGTATCTGTACCCGCGGGTCGCGGGATGCGGTGGCAGGTGGGGCGGGGGGAGGCAACGCCGGCCTCACCCTCGCTGCGGCAACAGGCACCGGCCTGCTGCCGTACGTAACAACGCACGGCGGTGCGAGGGGAGGCAAGATGTTTTCTCGCCTCAACCCCCGCATACATATCGCGCGTAAAAATGCTCGGCGGTGCGGGGGGAGGCGAGATATTTCTCGCCTCAACCCCCGCAGATGGCAGCACTGGGTGGTTACCGTGCTGCGGTGCGGGGGGAGGCAAGATTGTTCTCGCCTCGACCCCCGCAGATGGCAGCACCAATCGGCTACCACTCGGCGGTGCGGGGGGAGGCGAGGTAATTCTCGCCTCAACCCCCACAGGTGGCAGCACTTGGCGGCCAAATGCCGCGGTGGTAGTTGGAGCGCGGGGGGGTGTGAAAGTGGCTGCCGCCCCCCGCAGGCTTTCTTCGTGCCTACGCACATTCTCCGTAGTCAGCTTGTAGGTCGTCATGTTGTTAGAGGCATCTTCAGAGTCCGTATGGTCGCTTGTGGTCGTCGAGGTGCTGGAGCCTGGTACCGAACCAGAGCGGGGTTGTGACGGCTGCTTGCTTCTAGGCTTCCTCCTTCTTCTCTTCCTCTTCTGGCCCTGAAAAGGGCCTTTGTCGTCCTCGCTATGCGCTAGCGGGGACGGCATGGTGGCTTCTCGATCGCGAAAGCGCAGGAATTGGGTGGCAGCCTATTCCCGTAAAGCTGCCCCCGGCTTCATCCCTCTGTTGCAAACCCTTTGAACCAACAAGGTGCTTAAAATATAAAGCACCTGTTGATTCCCCGTTCTTACTTCGTGCTGTTCCTCGGGCGCTGGTATCGCGAAGCCAATCGAGTGCTACGAGCGAGTCACGAGTGCCACGTACATCTCACAGGAAAGATATTGGAGCGGGGGGGTCGGGGGGTGGATTTAGGGATGGGACATTAGCATATCTATTTGCAATCACCAATCGACAATTACACGCAACCAGATGTTCTTTTGTACATTTGTGTTTTTTTTTTTTTGTTTCCAAATCTTCTTGAGTGAATCATATTGATTTCTTAGTAAAATCAAATACAATATAGCAACAAGCTTTAGAATCTTTGTTATTCCAAACTCCATCGATATTTTGATAAATCAATCCTATATCCTTTAGGTTCATAAATTTATACCATCAAGCGATAATAAACTCTCCTAAAAGCGATAACCTGGACGAACGGCTCGAAGGACTCAATGCGTTCTTCACGAAGAGCATCTACGAGAACGTTTGTCGGAGTTTATTTGAGAAGGACAAATTGATATTTTCACTAGTTTTAACATTGGGAATATTGAGACCAAAGGTAAAGGAAATAATATATTTTAAGTAATGAAGGTAAGGAGAAAGTAAGTAAACTAAGGTAAAGAATATCCCTTGCATTGTAAGATTCAAAATACTGTTTATCATTAATAAATGCCGTGATCAAAATTTTATTATTTCAAGAGATACACTAGGAATATTGGAATTTCTTATTTAATTTAATTAAGTTCCTTTTTATTCAGGCATTGGTCTGATGTCCAAATGCGTACATAACTATTTATTTTATTAGTCGTTGTTTCTCTTAGAATTAAACTGTAATGCTCTGGGGTATGTTATTTTTGGAAGACATTGTTAGCAATAACATTACAGTAAAGCTCTCTAGATTTCGTTTTATTCGTAGGGAGGTATTGATGACGATTTGGTAGCGTTCCTTCTAACCGGCGGTGTCGCGCTCGAGAATCCATACGAGAATCCGGCACCGGCTTGGCTCTCAGATAAATCTTGGTCAGAGATCGTCCGGTCAAGCAATTTGAATACGTAAGTGTCTGCAATTAGCATGGCTTTCCATTAATGTACCATTTCGTTAAAAATGATATAAAGTGTTCAAATACATAAATTATTAAATACATTAAATTGATATTTTGTTTATTAAAGTTACATCGATTACTCTTTTGTTTTACAGTTTACGTGGATTCAAAGATAACGTCGAGAAAAACATAAAGGCCTGGAAAGAGTTTTACGATCTGTCTGCGCCGCACGAGAATCAATTGCCTCCCCCATATGAAAATGTCAGGGGTATATCTAAACTTATCATATTTAGGTATGCTAATTAACTTAATTATTTAGATCAGTGTTAAATGTAGCGTCTAAACGGAGCCTTGCTTTTTTAATTAAGCAGTGTATGTTCTTGGTTTATTTTTTTTTATTGAATAGGCTCAGCGCTTTGACCACAATCTCATCTGATGTTACACACTACGGGTTCTCAAGTGATGCTGCCGGAACACACCTATTGGTATTTGGTGACAGGTTTTCAAACTTGAGGGTGCCCTACCACTATGCTATGGTTTCCTCATGGTGTTTTCCTTCAGCGGAAGCTCGGGCCGATTTTAGAGTCAGATAGGTGGGGATCGAACCCGCGTCGATTGATGCCGAATTCGGCCATTGCTGCGCCATCTTCGCGGGTCTAAATACGTTTTAGTAAGGTAAAATGTAGCTCAGTGATTCCTAAAGTGGCCTATATCGACCCCTAGGGGTCTATGACTACATGCAAGGGGTCTACGACAGCGAAAAAAAATTTGGGAGTTCATGAAATGAAAATGGGGTTCCACGATAGTGGATCTCAACACATATACTGATAGTACCTATTTACTTACATCATACTATCTTATAATATTAAAACATATACATTATTTATAAAAGTACCTATGAAGTAAAAAAATATTATATATGTTTATAAAATTGTGTTAGTTGTAGGATGTTGGTGTTCGCTTTGTGGTCGCAATACATTTTGAACTTGTAAAAACCTGAAACTTGCACTGACTTGTTCAATTCGTCACTGTATAAATACGAATGCGGGATGTGCATCAGGTTCATCCTTCTCACTAAAAGTATTGACTTATTGCTTATGTTATTTTATTTATAGTTTATTTTATGTTTATTGTATGTTACGTATATTTTACATAACAGATACAAAATTTTATTTTGAGTAGTTTTAATTTAAATTCAATTAATAAATGTATAAATAACCATGTGTTTTTACTTTAAGTTTGTAACACTAAACTTCACTACAGTTAGAAATTTACAGGAAATCAATATCAGGTAAGTAGGGGGTCTTTACCCGACACGGAAAAGCATGGCAAGGGGTGTACGACACAAAAAAGTTTGGGGAACTCTGATGTAACTGATACTTTGAATCAACAAATAATTTTGCCTCATAGATGTGTTCGGCCGGATAAGCTGATACCGCTCGTTCAACAGTACGTGGTAGAGGAGATGGGCCGCGAGTACGTCGAGCCGCCGCCTTTCGATTTGGAGAAGTCATATAATGACAGCAACTGCTGTTCCCCTCTCATTTTTATATTGTCCCCGGGTTCAGATCCCATGTCCGGGTTGGTGAAATTCTCTATGGAGAAGAAGGTCATTACCTTCGAAACGATGTCTCTCGGGCAAGGACAGGTAAGTCGAATGTATCGTGCATTATTCATATAAAACTCTTTTATTCCACCTACTTAGTCATTTTGTTTTAGTTAGTCATGACGTGAAACGTTTTTCCCTTTATATTTCTTTTTTTAAATAAACGTAAATACGAGTTTAAATATTGAAATCGTAGCTAATTTAGGAAAGGATATCACCAAATTAAGTAGGTGCATGTTATGCCATTGGGAAAATTCAAAGATTATGTCACTTTACTATTTTGAAGATTTATTTTGGATTGTGTTGTGTTTGGCTACATTTACTGGAAAAATCTATGCTGTGAAATCTAATTGATGGGGATCTTAACGAAATGTACTGTTATATCTCCAGGGTCCAATAGCAGCGAATATGATAAATCAGGCGATCATGACCGGCGGTTGGGTCGTGCTGCAGAACTGCCACGTGATGGACTCCTGGATGGGAGAGCTCGAGAGGATCTGCGCCGAAGTGATCGTCCCTCAGGCGACGCATCCTAACTTTAGGTGCTGGCTTACCTCCTATCCGAGCAAGGCTTTTCCAGTCACTGTGTTACAGAATGGTTGGTTTGTTACTAAAGTACCCATGTCTCCATAAATTATGTTATTCTGACTTATGTATCTATGTGTGATTTCAGGTGTTAAAATGACAAACGAAGCACCGAAAGGCCTCAGAAATAATATTTATCGATCGTACATATCGGATCCGATATGTGATCCCGAGTTCTATATCTCGTGCCCTCGGACGGAGGACTGGAGGCGGTTGCTCTTCGCTCTTTGCTTTTTCCACGCGGTGGTGCAGGAGCGGCGCGCCTTCGGTCCTCTCGGCTGGAACATACAGTACGAGTTCAACGAGAGCGATCTCAGAATCTGCATAATGCAACTGCAGGTTCGATATTAACTCTAATTTCCACCACACCTTGCAAAACTATTCTCAGCCGCTATATGAGGTGAATTTTATGTAATTATGTGTGACAAAGGAAATTGCCTCTGAATTTGGGTAAGTCAAAAAGCAGGCTCTTCTGGCTGCCCTCTGGACTTTTGACCAAACGGTCATACCTCTCTTTGAGAGGTGGGCTAATTGGGGAAGTATTCCCCTTCATCCCTACTGGGCCATTGCACGAACGAGAACCGGTGGGTTCGCCGCAGGGGGCGACGCGGTGCTAGCGAAAGCCACCCCGTGTCGCCCCATCCCAAATGCGGCGACGGCCCCGGGGGGTTTTAGTGGGTATATCCGGACGCCTCACGTCCGGGTGAGTCCCACACTGGCACGGAGTCGTCCCTCCGTGCCCCCTTACCTATTGCATTGGGGGACTTCGGTCTCACTAATGCAATAGGTAAGGGTAGTACGTAAGTGCATTTCCCACCGTCAGAAAAAAAAGGCTCTTCTGGCTGAAAAGGTGGTATATACAAACATTTGCTCTTGATATCTCGTCTTTAAATTCCCATTTCGGATGTAAGATGCCAAGTCCAAAATCAAAAGACCGAAACATAAATTTATTGGCAACCACATCTTTTTTTATTCAACTAATTGTTACATTACTCAACTTGATAATAATAATGTAGACGAGGTCGGTGGTCAGGTATTTATTAATTACTTGGCACTTTCTGCCAAACTTCTTTGACATACCCTCACTCTTGCCAGTTCTATCTTAACACTTTAACCTCTAGATGTTCCTGACCGAATACAGTGAGACACCGTTTGACGCGTTAAACTATCTAGCCGGGGAGTGTAATTATGGCGGCAGAGTCACCGACGATAAGGACAGAAGACTTATTTTGTCTCTCCTCTCTATCTTCTATAACGAAGAGGTCACAACCATACCTAAGTAAGTTATATTTTTGTCTCCATTGTATTAGAACTCTTTAGTAGCTAAAAGCTGTATTAAAGATGATTGTTCTTCTCCTCCTATTTTTATCTTGGCAACTCAGTCCTCTTTAAAGTCTATTACTGCCATTAAAGGTGATTGTTATGAAGACTAACGGAACGTTTTGCTCCAACAGCTACTCGTTTTCTCGAAGCGGGGATTACTGTATGCCCCCAAGCATGGACTACAACTCTGTACTGGAACACGTAAAGGCGCTGCCGTCGATCACAAAACCAGAAGTTTTTGGCCTCCATGAGAACGCTGACATCACGAAAGACAATAAGGAAACTGCTGCCGTAAGATACTTTTCGTACTTTTTAGGCAACATATCGTTCGTTAAAAACTATGCCGAGTTACTGAAAAAATTTAACGCCAATAAATATAGTATACTTTACTGTGCGCAGCTGTTGTTCGGGTGCTTGCTGACACAGACTACCATTGTGTTGGGAGGTGGAGGGGGTGAAGGCGGTGAGGGGGGCGGCGTGGTGGATCTGACTAGAGAAATGATGAGCCGGTTGCCAAACCAGTTTGACGTTTTTGAAGTTTCCAACAAATATCCAGTACAGTATTACAACAGCATGAACACTGTCCTTAAACAGGTATGAATATTGTTACATTCCGGTTCGAAGGACCATATGTAGAGTACCGATATGGAAACAAGTGTAAGGATTGCAATTTGAATTATTTTGGTATATATTAGGAGTTGATCCGCTACAATCGGTTGCTGGCGGTAGTTAGACGGACTCTACACGGAGTGCACTCGGCGGCTCAGGGTCTGGCCATCATGAGCGCAGAGCTGGAGGAGTGTAACGACGCGTTTGTAAAGGGCATCGTGCCGGGTGTTTGGATGTCAAAGTCCTACCCCTCTATGAAATCGTTGGGCTCCTATGTGGCCGACTTCTTATCCAGGTATAGATCCCGAGTGAAACGACTTTGCCAACTTTGTAAAATAAAACAAATCTTGAACAGTCGCAATTTATTGTATCACAACACAAGTCGCCTTAATTTTATTTAAGTATTAAAAAAAAACATTACAAAATCAACTTTGTACATAATAATAAATGCTACGTATTAACACAAATTACGATAACGGATTGGATTTATTTATCTTCAGCCCTAGACTGTAATTATTAACCTAGAATAGTTTTCAGTTATATATGAATGCCTAACTAAAGTAGGATGGTGGTATAAATAAGACAAATACATATAATAATAACAATTCAGAAAAATAATATTTGAACTAAATTTTTGAATGCTCTGCAATCAAATCGCTGAAAACAATTTAAAATGCAACTATTTGAAAGTAAGACGCGAAGTGTATATATATATATATCTTTTGTTTTAGGGTCAAAAAAAGAGCTGGATGAAAAACAGCGCCGTTTTTATGGCGACAGTTATAAAGCGGCAAATGCTGTCGCCAGTCCTTATTGCCATGTATTTTGTTTATATACTTAATTGTAGTTTTTCCTTGTAAATTTTGTAATCCATTCTTAAAATATGGTAATGTCTAAATGTCTTTTATTTATTTCTTTCTTCTATAAGTTTTTAGATATTTAAATGTTTTTCAGTATGTTTCCATTCGCTAGATTATAGGTTTTATAATTTGCCGGTTTTGATTTTATACGACTTTATATAGTTACAAGCTGCCGGAGAATATTATAAAATGCCATGACAAGGATTTCTAATATTTAATTAGAAGCATTATAGTTTAAAAATAACGAAACTAATAAGTAAGTAAACACCTAAATCATTATGAGATAGTCACTAATTCGTCATTGTATTGAAAGGGCTCAAGTCTTGATACTACCTGCAAATACCTAATACTAAACACGTTCTGATAATTAATAAGAATATTCTTAAACAGATCTAAATTTTAAATAAAACAAAACAATGTAAACACCATTCGTAAATCCTTCAAAAGTTATTTATATAGCACACGTAAATACTGACGAGTATATTTTGTTGGGTACAGCAACGCTATAAAATGCATACTTACATCCTCCAGTGCAATACCTTTAACAATGTCGAAAACTTCATACATTTGTGTCATAATATTTGCTTTAAACGAAATTTTAATTTTTTTTACTTTATCTTTAGCTAACGCAGGCTAAGCTTCATGAGAATTTGAGACTTGTTAAGAAAGTTAGAACTGTTGAAACGATTAATAGATGCAAGAAAGTAAAACAGACCTGCCATAATAATTAAAATCATTTTCTAGTTTTATTTCTACACAGCTATGTTGTTTTAACAGGACGAATTTTAATTGAATGAAACAATATTATGACACGCTTGTGAAGTTATTCTGCAAAAGGTTGACAGTGATCGATCAACCTTTAGTGTTTTTTTTAGCCAAATCTAATAATTTATTCATAAGTTCCCCGCCAAAAGATTCCCTGTATTTCTGACTAATACTGTTGAGTAGAGCGTAGGGAGTCTCGTAGTTCATATTCTCTATTGTCGATAGAGTCATGTCATCGTATTTCCTACCCACGACTCTGAAACCCGATGCGGACATTTCGACGCAGTAAGCGACGTCTTCCAATGTAGTCAGATTGATGTAGACTCGTTGATTCGTGTTGTGTAGTAAAGGCGATATGCTTGCGTATTTTACATGTTTACGTATATCGTTGATGGCGGCGTCCGCTTCCTGGGGCCACGTTTCTTTATCTAGTACTTGGTCTGACATATTTTCTGGAAAAGAGGATGTTAAATCTTTTACTTCTGTTACAAATTGCACATGCTTTCATTACCTGCAAATGTCTTATTCTTAACTTATTGGATCGGAACGTAATGGCAAGAGTTCATAACCTCGACTAAAATAATAAAAAAAAAAATTATGTGTGCGTGTACTTATGTACGCGCGTGAGAAGTTATACTTCTTTGGCATCATTAAAAAATAGTTTTTAATTGCATGCAAATAATTAATTACAATAAAATAATAGAAGGATTGGAAAAGGATAATCAACAAAGTTCATTTTAAATTTGAAATATTAAATAAATAAATATTTATTTTCTTACATTAAGTTTAACATAAATTGTCTTATTATACGAATTGTATTTTTAATTAAATGATGTCCACTTCCATAGTATCTTCCGGTAATGTCTGAATCGAAACTTCAGTTATCAGTGGCTTATGATAACTAAAATATGATACGAAAAGTTTTGTATTAACAGCGTTAACCAATAATAAGTATTTAACATTAATAATTTAATAACATTTAGTGTTAATTATATTAAATAAAAGTATTTTAATTTATATCAATAAATAATAAATACGGATAGTTAACCTCAATTATATTGGAGCACTTGAAAAAGTATACAAGCACAATTTTTTTCACTAATATTCAACAAATAGTAAGTGGTATCAATCAAAATATTCAATTTAAATTACTACTGAATATAATTTATTAGCACATATATAATTCGCACTTGTATGAAACTAAAACACGTGTTGTGAATGTATAAACTAGAAACATGTTGATAAATATTATAAATATGAAAACAGTGATCAGAGGTGACGAGCGTACCAACATGCGCGACTAACGAGACTTAATAAGCGGTAAAGCAGACAACTTCATACTGTTAATTTTGTGTCACAGATGCGCGCGCATCTTCAAATTTCACTCTCATCATTTTTTCATAACGCGCCTAAAGAAGTATAACTTCAAAAATGAAAGTTGGACGTCACGGGATGCTCGGCAGGTGTGAAAAATTATAATTAATAAAAACCATTAAAAAATATGGAGAAAAATAACAAAGAGAAACATTATAATTAATAAAAATAAGAAAATAACATTATAAATAAACACAAAGATTATTTAAAAGAGCGTCAAATATACATCCGTCTATCTATCCAATCAACTGAAAGACGTCCACTGCTAGACGTAGATCTTCACAACGGCCGGTCTTGCGGCACCCCCATCCAACGGATTCCCGCGGTCTACACCAGGTCGTCGGTCCACCTTGTGGGGTCTACCCAACCTGCGTCTTCCGCTACACGGCAGCCATTCGAGAACCCCTTGCCTCTATCGGTTCTACAAGCAATGTGCCCAGTACTACTTAAGTTTGGCAATTCTTCGAGCAATGTCGTTTACATTGGTTCTCCTCGTTTCTGATTCACGCAGTAAAACTTCGACCATAGCCCATTCCGTCAAGTATACTGTAGTTAAATAGAAAGGCACCCCCTCAGTACACATAAGTCGAATCGGTGATGTTACCGTCACGGTCTACCGAGTCGGTTATACAGCCAAGGTACATTGGATGAATTCGAAAAAGTTAATCAAAATTCGAATGCAATAAAACATATTTTGCAGGTTAAAATTCTTACAAGACTGGATCGACGAAGGTCCGCCTATAGTGTTTTGGATATCGGGATTCTATTTCACGCAGTCGTTTCTGACCGGAGTCTTGCAAAACTACTCTCGACACAATAAAATACCGATCGATCAAGTGCATTTCGAGTTCACCGTAACGAGCTTGGAGGCGGAATGCGAACAGGAACCGGCTTTCGGTGTTTACTGTAGGGTAAGTGAATTCTAAGGGAAGAAATCTCTTCAATAGGAATCTCATTTAAGACAAGTATCAACATTTATAACAATCATATTTTAACAGTAGCATTATGCATTTCATTAGACCTATCATTATTTCTATGAAGGTTTTTAAAACTTTCGAGTCGTAAATACCTTTAAATAAACCTGTTGATTTACAAGCAGCAAACTGCCTACGTGGATAGAAAGGATCAAGAACATAGTATGTTCGTATGGGTGAGTATAGGTTTTTTCTTATTGTGCATGTATTTATTTTGTTTCATTTTGTGTTAATGTTTTTATGATTTAATATTACATTTTTTAACAAACTAGTAAATTACTAGAACCATAATTCTTTCTAAAATAAATGATGTTCTTACTTTATGCGGTATTTACGTCAAATGGGTTTGTAGTCATTGATCATTTATTGATTAATTTATTAATTTTACAAACGACATTTAAAACAAAAGCCAAAATAATGTCATGGTACTAATAACCCGACTGGGTAGCTACCACCCTTAAGTTCTTAAATCTGTCGCCAAGAAGGTTTTGTTCCGGCGCCATTATTTGAGAAACAGTAACTGTTTATTACAACTCTGAATATAAGTTCTTTAAGCCTCACTTCGTATTATTTTAACAATCTTCACTGCCCTAGCAACGTGTCTCGAGGGAGTTGTTGTGAGATCTCAGACAGTATCTTCATGCTTAGTGTATTCCCTATACTGGACTACATCGACCATTAACAATAGATTGTATACATTCTGCTTTGATGAGTCTAGAAAATAAGCTTTGCGTTTGAACGCTTAACTTTACGACTGGACAATGTAATTGTTATTAATTATGGTGTTTCTAACAGGGTTTGTTTCTGGAAGGAGCTAGATGGAATCGTCAGACGATGCAACTCGACGAGTCCTACCCGAAGATTCTATTCGACACAATTCCGATAATTTGGTTCAAACCTGCTCTGATCTCTGATTTCAATCCACCACCGTGCTACTTCTGCCCGATATACAAGACCAGCGAGAGGAAGGGAGTCCTAGCGACGACGGGTCATTCTAGCAACTTCGTTATGTATGTCACCCTCGCTTCGGACATACCCCAGAAACATTGGATTAATCGCGGTGTTGCCAGTTTAACGCAATTGGACGATTGAGACAATAAATTGTATTGACAACTAAATTGGGTTTTAGTGTGTAGTACTAGTGCACGCGGTGGTCAAACTTAGAATAAAACAACCTATATATAAATATATATATATATATAACATATATTTATTTTTAATGACAGCACTAAAACTCATCAATATCTGCATACAAAAAAAGTAAATCGGTTGTTAAATAAAGGAAATAAATTTCCTGTTTTATATTCGTCTATTTATATTCACAATTAACAACATTAATTCTGAGGTGCCAACAAAGTTCCATTAAAAGTTCGATCAGGATAGGCCACTGTTTTGCTGGAGTTTGGTAACACTGATACAAGATTGAAAATACATCTTACCTAAATACCTATATGAAACTGGCACAAATTGTGTGTACACAGATTGCCATTATCTAAGAGTACGAAGTAGTAACTGCGATTTATTTATTGAAATTCAGCAATAATTGACACAACAAATTCAAAATGCATCTTTTCAAAATTATCTTCAGTATATTTACACTCTTAACTTCTCTGTTAAACAGTAGGTATTTGACTAGATAAATTATAATGAATGAATTTCTACACCTATCATTGAATTTTTTTAACTCGCTAATGCTGTTGGTGGTATGGGCTGTCACACTTTCAATGAAATGTAGACTAAATCAAGGGCTTCAAAGAGGTAGGAACATCTGCATAGCCTGTTACCTGAGTAAAAAAAAAAAAATAGCCTAGCTAATTCCTACAATTAGTATTTTTGTTCTTTGTCGTAGTCAAACTATGATGAAATTAATACTTTTGAGCATGTGGCATAGGTGCTTGAGACATTGCAACTAACTTCAGCACTATGGTATATTTATAAGTAGGTTACAAATAGATACTGGCTGCTGGTATCACTTATCATTAATCATCAAGTATTATGTCAAGCAAGTTTTAATCTCAAAAGGTTATTACAGGGTGGGTCATTACGTGAACGATAGTGATGTCTGGAATTAACCCACATCTCTGTGTTTCTGCTAACATTAGCTAAATATGAAAAAAAAAATGATATTTATAAAAAAAAAAGAACCAGATAGAGTTTCTTGCCTGCGCTCTTCTCGACTGGGTTGTTTTCCGAACCGGTGTTAGTGTTTTAGACGTTCATAAGCACCTTCTTAGGGCCTAAATTGAATAAATAAATTTTGATTTGATTTTGATTTTGATTAAGATCATATGGTAAGCCTGATAATTACAAAAAATATAATGAAATTACTGAAGTTGTAAACTTTTATGATATATTGAATGCACAATGAGGCTGAATCAAGCTTCCACCAATGAAGTGGTTTAAAAAATTATGGAAAACAAAAAGTACATTATTCATACATACATACATAATTAGACTTAATGTTTTCATAAAAATTCATTCACATGGAATTTATAATGTCCTGAGATAATTAAGTATATGTATTATCATTATTATTCTGTTACTTATCAGATTTATGTGCTTATATTGTATGCTTTAATTTTTAACTGACTTCTAAAAGAAGGAGGCTATCAATTCGTATAACATACATACGAATTTTTTTTTTTGTATGTTTGTTATGGGATTTCTCCGTCATTTGTGAACCGATTTACAATTTTTTTTAGTAGAAGGAGTACATCTGATCACTGGAACTCAGGGAAATTGAGAAAAACTCTTGAATATTACAGACACTTAAACATGTTTCATATAAATATTTCCAAAGCTATCAACTAGACTTGACAGGTATACCGAAAAGTGCATATATAAACTAAAAAGTAGAAAAAGAAACTTTTATAATTAAAAGCAAAACCGACTTCAAAAGAATAAACTATTATTATGCACTAAAAAGTCAATAAATATTACTTTATTAATTGGCTTTGTTAATTTTGAAGTTGGTGCCAACTAGAGTTAACCAATGTACTCATTTATAAACGGAAACAACTGTCTAACTTTACAGGATTAGGGTGATTTTAAAGAAGAATTAATCAAAATTGAATATAATTATCGACATACATTTACACCACTTTGTTATGCATAAGCTGACACCGATTTCAAAATTAACGAAGCAGATTAATAAAGTAATTATTTATTGACTTTTTAGTGCATTACAATAGTTTATTCTTTTGAAGTCGGTTTTGCTTTTAATAAGAAAAGTTTTTATCTATATTTGTTTTTGTTTCAGCTTAATGTATTTGTGATCAGAAATAATAATAAAGAATTTATTATTATTTATGTCAACATTTTATATTTAGTTTCTAGCTTTATATTTGAAATGTCTAAATAAATCAATATACTTTTAGAAAATAAGCGAATGTGGTTGCAGGAAAGTTCTTGTGTGAGAATCACTCAAGGATTTAAAAAATACGAAATGTCAAAATCTTAAAGTAATGATTAGGTATACAATGATGTAATAAGTTGTAGTTATTTATTCAAACGTTTATTAAATTAACATGTATATTGGAAAATTTTATAAAAATGATCTGTTACGATTGGTAACAACGAAAACTTCAAAATTCGCGCGTAAACGAATTGTCTTTATCACTCACCTTACTGGCAGTTATACCGTATAATATAATAAATCACACAAGTAAATGTTTTATTGTAGGAACAGCCTTTATCACCGTAAATGTACAGACAACTTCAAGACATTTTTCTAAAACGCTTTCACGGAAATATGTCAACAAAAAAACATAGACCTTTTTTTTGTTCTATTTGTTTCTTTTTAAAGAAAAGGCAAAGATACTAGTAGACCATACAGCCAAGTCTGACGTTAGGAATCGTTCAATAAATGTATGATGGTAAGAAAACGGTGGCCTTCTGTTACAAGCACAACGGGGTTGATTGGGACATTTCAGAATTCATTCTCCGTGTCTTTATTTTCACTTCACTACACTGGTATATCTTAACTACACTATACAGGTAAAATGCCACCAAAATTACAAATATGTAGTCAAATACTGCAAAATAACGAATTAAAACCAAAGCCAACAACATGACTGACCAAAATTGTGCCAAGCACCCCAAAACAGAGAATTATTTTTTCGTGACGTAATTTATTTTTATTGACAATCTGTGAGGTACGTACATGTTTCTGCCAATGCCATGTGAATAAAATATTTTGTAATAATTTTCAAAGGTTCAATGCACTACTAAAACGATTGCCATCTTCAATCTTGCTAGCCCTTTTTAACGATCTTTTTGCCTACTGTTAAGAAAAAACATTCAGTGTTATTATTTCAAATACAATTGTGCACAATAACCAAATTTTATTTCGCAATGTCACTTAAATTACATAAAATATTTTTAAATACGCAAGTAAATGAAAGATACGAATTTTTAAATAACACACCGAAATTCCAACAAACCTTATATCCTGCGTACAGAGGCGGCTTTATTCTTTACAACGCCCGTGTGCAACCAATAGCCTGGCGCCCTGTAGTAGGCGCGCGGTTAAAATAGAATACTTGCAGTTATATTTTCAAACGATAATGCGGATACAATTTTTGATGTCTCTAGATGCTTCTTAGCAATTTTAACTATTACCGCGCTCGGTGTCGGCCATAACACGAGCAAAGGGCCTTTGATAGCATTGGCGCCTCGCGTGACGCATCTATGTATGTGTCGCGTGTATCACTCGGAGCCCCCTAAAACCCTGCGCCCGTGTGCGCTGCACACTCCTGACTGCGTATAATACAACAATGAATGACAAATATATAAAATAGTAGCTGTGTGCCCGCGGCTCCACCCGCGTTTAATAAAGAATATTTATTGAGTAAAATATTTTTTTACATATTATAGCTAACCTAAACAAACAAATGAAAGAAGAAAATTGGCAGTTTTTGTTTTTATTACCGGAAAAAAAAATTTATGTAAGAGTAAATAAAAAAAAAAATTAGAAAGGGTCACCAAGTCCTCGGTCCACCTTGTGGGAGGTCTACCCACACTACGTCTTTCGGTACGTGGTAGCCATCAATAAGGGTAGCCATTCGAGAACCTGTAATCATAGAACAAAAAAATATTATAATCAATTGATGTAATCAATGAATACATCTTCCATACATCTTCGATAACTTAATGCATATTCGTAAAAATTTAGACAAGCTAGATCTAGTGAATGATCGTCATAATTTTAATATTAGAAGTAAAGACAAGTTGGCCGTCCCACGCTTTAGGTTAAGTAAGTGTAATAAACGCTTTATAGGTAATAGTATTCGGTTTTACAATAAGATCCCAAGTAACATTACCGATTTACCTGACAATAAGTTCAAGTATTATGTCGAGCAAGTTTTAATCTCAAAAGGTTATTACAGGGTGGATCATTACGTGAACGATAGTGATGTCTGGAATTAACCCACATCTCTGTGCTTCCGCTAACATTATTAAGACTATGATTTGTATAGTTTTTTTTATATGATAAAAAAAATGATTTATATTATATTTATAAAAAAAAAGAACCAGATCGAGTTTCTTGCCGGCTCTTCTCGACTGGGTTGTTTTCCGAACCGGTGGTAGTGTTTTAGACGTTCATAAGCGCCTTCTTAGGGCCTAAATTGAATAAATAAATTTAGATTTAGATTTTGATTTTGATGCGTAAAACGGAACTTAATGTTAAGTTGTCTTTGTGTTACTATGTTGTGTAGATGGCGCTGCGAACTTGTAAACTGCGTATGCCGAACTGACGTTTTTGGTTATTTTTGTTCTCGCCTCGTGTTTACTTTAGTGTCTAATTTCGGTCCAATTGCGAAAATTTAGTTGTGCAACAACGAAAAGATTATTATTTCGTTAATAGATACAGTCACTGTTCGCTACATTATCGATCCGCAGTTCCGGGCTATATATGTATACATTTTTATCACGTGGTGTGTGGTTTATATAATTCTTGTTTACCGCACAAGCGGAAAGTTTGCGCATGTGCGTCCAGACTGTAACCTCAAAGTGTAAAGAAGACACGGTTTCGGCAGGTTCCGGATATCCGGGTCGTGTTGCGGTCGTGGTGTTGTGATGTGCCCTCGGGCGAGCGGAGTGCGGCCCGCGTGCGGACAGCGTTGCTGATACACGGAACGCGCCGGCCATGGCCCAGAGCCAGTTCACGCGTAGCTCTGAGAGCGACGCACTGGCGCTCCTTTATCTTAAATCTGCACCTCCGTCGCCCTCGAAAGTGCAGTGGGCGCAGGAGCCGGCGCCGATCGCGATCGCCCGCCTCGACGGCCGCGATTTCGAGTACCTCATCCGGCAAAAACGTGTCGTGATAGGGCGGAACTCTAGCCGGGGACAGGTAGACGTTAACATGGGACATTCGAGCTTCATATCTCGCCGGCATTTAGAACTATTTTATGATCATCCCGAGTTTTATTTGACTTGTAATAGCAAGAATGGTGTTTTGGTTGATGGCGTGTTCCAGAGGAAAGGATCTGCAGCAATGCTACTACCTAAAAGGTAAGTTTAATTACTTTATAGTTTGTCTATTATAATTATGTTATTTCTTATTTATGTTTCTGTGCCAATAATTTGTTGTTTGTAAACAAAACATATTTGTTTATGTTCTACCCACCTGTTGTCGAAATTGTTTAAAAACTGTATTGACACATGTGGTCTTGGGAAATATTTTATGAGGTTATAATATTCTGGTAAATTAAGAGTTTTGAACTTATACTATTTAGTATTCAAGTAAAATCAATGTTTCTAATCACATGAACTTATTTGAAAATGTTCATTCAGAATAGACAAACAAAAAACAAGTACAATAATTGTGTAGGTATGTTTCACTTAATGATGACTCATAATGTATATTTAAAACCTTTGAAGTCTGTATATAAATAAACCTAAAGGACTTAAACAGATTTAGGCTTATTAAAATTATCATTGAAAATGAATGAAAAAATTAATTTTTTCAGTGGATGCAACTTTCTATAGGTAGTACTTTTATTATGTTATCATTCTTTTGCCTTTGAAGATCAACAAGTAGCAACTTTGCTTATGAAGCAATTGACACATGATTGTCCAATAAATATTCTTCACTTTCTCAATAGTCATGTTCTGAAGTTACTACCAATTATAAAGAATCAATGTCATGAAAAGGGTACATAATGATTTACAACTTATGTAATTTTTTACTTTAAATGACTTGGAGATAAATTTAATAAATGTATAGATGACTATTTAACCCCTTGAGCACTTACCTGGCGTTTACGCCAGTTTCCATTGTTTTCCTATTGTCTTATTTTCATGGGTACTGGACACATTAATCTAATTATTTTAAAGATCGGGCTTTTATTAACTTCGATTATTGTAATAGCTTAATTAGGTACAACACCTAATTAAACTAGAAATTACTCAAATACTAAGAGTTTACCTAAATATAGGCCTTATATGTGTCTTAACTACCATTTTTTTTTTACCTGTATAATTTTTGCTTTTTTTTAGGTCAAGGGGTCCCCTTGAGCACTTACCTGGCGTTTACGCCAGCTTTCCATTGTTTTCATATTGTCTTTCTATTATCTTATTTTTACGGGTACTCCACACATTAGATAAATACATTTTTTCTGTAACGGTTTCATAACTAGATTTACAAAAATAATGGTAGTTTTGACTTTTTCTATAAAATACTTAAAATATTTTTTAATGTTAATGAAAGGGTGATTGCTACCTTTTGTGGGATCAATTAAGATTTTGTTAAATAACTCACAATTTTAATTTAATCTCTGGATTCATATAAATTACAATTACAAAGTAGACCAAAGTACACATTGCACCTACATGACACAAAATAATTCAGTATTCACGTAAACATCAATGGTTTGTTATCATTGGTGAGTAAGTAAATAAACAAAAATATTGAAAGGTTATTTTATTTAACATTCATGCTGATAAGCACTATCTTGGCAAAGCAATATATACTTATAAAAAAAAAATAACAATTATTTTATTTTGATAAGTATAGGTGAGCAACACATTTATAGTGTGTAGGATGATGCAATACTATAAGAGTTTATTTCATCATTTTATGATGCCTGATTTTATTCTGGTAGGTACAAAGTAATTCGCTTCATGTCCGGGTGAGTCTCAAACTGGCACAGAGTCGTCCCTCCGAGCCCCCTTACCTATTTTGCATTGGAGGACTCCGGTCTCATTAATGCAATAGGTAAGGGTAGAGCGTAAATGCATTTCCCCCGTCAAAAAAAAAAAAAAGACTTAACTCATCATCTCCCTTTTTTTACATGGTATAGGCTCAGTTCTTTGACCACAATCTCGCCTGATTTTAAATGATGATGTGGTCCAGTATGGTAAACAAACTAAGCCTAGATACTGGTTCTCAAGTGATGCTGCCGGAAGACATCTATCTATTGGTATTTGATGACAGGTTTTTGAACTTGAGGAACATTATCTCTATTTGAGGTCTTAACTGGATAGTAAAATTTAACCATTTATGTAAATTAGATCAAATACATGTTTATCATTATGTACTAGCTGTATGCCGTGGGTGCGCCTGTGTTTCATGTATTCTTCACTGTTTTTTGTACAAATTGTTATTTAGATATCACAAACAGACTTCAATTATATTTATTAGAAGATATCGCTAATAGAATTATTATTAAATATACTCAATTTCAGTGCTGTGGTGTGTTGATTTAATTTTAAAGATAATGTTTTAGCATTAATCTTGTGTGATAATTGACTTTGCCTTGAATACTAAAAGAAGGCTGTTTTTATTAAAGAATAAATATCATTATCGAACCATACCATCTATCCCTCCGTTCAACCAAATGACATCCACTTCTAGACATAGGTCTCCCCCAAAGATCTCCCCAACGACCAGTCTTGCGCTACCCGCATCCAGCGGATTCCCATAACCTTCACCAGGTCGTTTATCCACCTTGTCTAGGTTTACACATGCTACGTCTTCCGGTGCGTGGTAGCTATTTTAGAACCCTTTGACCCCATTGGGCATTGGTTCTGTGAGCAATGTCAGTTACTTTGGTTCTTCTGCGGATCCCCTCATTCCTGATTCGATCACGCAGTGAAACTCCAAGCATAGCCCTCTCCATTGCCGTTTGAGCTTTTTTATTAGGCCTATTGTGAGCGACCACGTCTCAGTAACGTATGTCATCACTGGCAACACACAATGGTCGAAGACTCTCGTCTTGAGGCAGTGCGGTATTTTGGATGAGAAGATTCTGCGTAGGTTGCCGAATGCGGCCCAGCCCAGTTGGATTCGTCGATTACCTTCTGTCTCGAAATTGGATCTACCTAACTAAATGGTTTGTCCCAGGCATACAAAACTGTCAACAACTTCGAGCGTAGAGTCGCCGATTTTTATAGGAGTTGGCACAACATGGACATTAGACATGACTTTCGTCTTGTCCATGTTTATTTTAAGGCCAACTCGTTCAGAGGCTTTATTCAGGTCACCGAGCATCGTACTTAGGTCTTCTGCAGTCTCAGCCATGACTACTATATCATCAGCATAGCGGAGATGTGCTATATACACGCCGTTTATGTTGACGCCAAGTCATTTCCAATCTAGTACCTTGAAGACATCCTCGAGCGCAGCGGTGAACAGTTTCGGAGAAATTACATCTTCCTGTCTAAGGCCACGCCATAAAGGTATAGGTTTCGAGTTCTGGTCCTGTAATCGGACTGACACGGTGGCGTTTCCGTACAAATCCTTTAACGCTTTGAAACACCGATAGTCTACTTGGCACCGCTGGAGAGACTGCAGTACAGCCCAGGTCTCAATCGAAACGAAGGCGTTTTCGTAGTCCACGAACGCTAAACAAAGGGATAGGTTATACTCCTCGATCTTCTGTATATCCAGCCGCAGGGTATGAATGTGGTCTATGGTGCCATAAACATACCATACCATAGTGTTTTCTAATGCCTGTTATTTTAAATTTAAGTCTAAGTTGTTTTTTTGATTAGTCATGTTTGATTACTTAGTGCATTTCTGTCAGTTAATAAACTGATTTTTGTTAATAGAAAATCATTGTTATCATTGTACACCACCTTAATCGGTACGTTTGTAGTAAATTTTTAGTAAATAAGCTACTGTGTTTAGAAATTAAATCCTAGTTGTTGCGGTATGAACATTCTCTAAATAAAATCAATTTTTGATTACTCCCATAATTTACAGACTAACCACCGAAAACTAAAACATAATATGTGGGCTCGATAAATATCGGAGATAAAATGCATGTCGCCTCTCTATTGTAAAAAAAAAAATCCATAAACTGTTACATTTTTTTGTCCATGGTTGCCTGTTAACAATTATAGAACTTCATTGGTGTGCTTATGTCAAAATAAAAATAATGTCAATATTGGGTATAATACCTGTTTACTGTGAAACCAACTGTGCAGTCAGTCCCACTGACAGTAACTTAACTGCTATGTTGTTATAATTCTTTTAAATTTGAGAAAACAGTTTGATGTCACCAAATTAACATTTTTACCTCGATTAGTATTATCCTTTCCTAGTAACCTATAATTTAAAAAAAAAAAATGAATAGTGTTATATTAAGACGCTTATCAATTAATTAACATAGTAAATAAACAAAACATACGACTAGTTTTATCTAGGCCGTTCAACTATTGAATTACGTTGTGGCGGGAAATGTTAATTAATAAGCGGCCATGTTTGTTTTACCTTATTTTACAAATCTGTTGTAACGATTAGCTATAATTATAGATAGCGATTTGACGACAAAAGCTTACAAATATGAGGGGTTATTATGTAGTCCTATAGTCGCGTAGTAGTGAAATGATCAGTACAGAATTTTAGAGAGAACGTAACGGGCTAATGACTTATTTATACTATAAACAAATTAACTATTTAACTAAATTAACTAACTAAAGCTCTTAAAATATTTGTGTATTGAAAAAAAGTAATGATATTGATGCCTAAAATCATGTTATAAAGAGCATCAAGACTGGCACCTTCGAACATTCCTTTTCTGACATCCTGTCGCGAATATTCTAGAAAAAAATAATGTAAACGAATGGGTAATATTATTATTATCGGTGAAGCGATCGAGCTGCCTGATATGTACGCTGTATGCGCTGTGTAGTAATTTGACCATTATAACAAAATGAGTAACGGTTATTCCGTGAACCGATACCGCGATGTAGGCAGCCGATACTATAACGGCTTACACAAACAGGAAAAAATTGATGCGAAATTATCAATGAATGAATCACGCGAGTCCGGGTTTCGGAGGAGACGTCCGCTTTCACTTTTCACGGTATGCACCTGTCAACCTCATTTTTATTAATTAATTAATTAAAATATTTATTCTAAAGCTTTCCAAAATCATAAGTCCTAATGATGTTCTCTCGAAGGGACTACTAGGGGAGACAATATATTTTGGAACTACAATGATACTAAAATGATATGGAAAGTATTGCAAATCTCACCAAATGAATCGAAGATGAGATCAGGTCGATTTAGAGATTTTGATTTATTTAGATTTAGGGATCAGGTCGATTTACGTCGATTACCCATAAAAATGAGACAATAGGAAAACAATGGAAAGCTGGCGTAAACGCCAGGTTAGTTCTCAGGGGGTTAAGTAAATGTCAGTGTAAAAAAACACGTATATATTTTGTCGACATATTTTCACTTGGTTATTTGCTTGGTTATTGGTAGAGCTAATTTAGCGAGTATTTCAAAATGTCATGTCACGATACTTTATGATCTCTTGTTTTGTGTTTATCACGTTTTTGTTCACTCTTAAGTTTAGGGTCAATGGAGTAACTTTTAGACAAGCTGATGAAACCCATTGATGAGTAAACGCTTTGCTTATTTTTGCTGACATGGAGGTAACGTATTTACATAAGTATTGGTTGAGGGAGATGGTCAAAATTGACCCAAATTTTGCTTACGTTTAGAACGGCCCCTTATTACTATTGATCTAGTATAGTTACTTTATTTATTTGATATTGTTAGTGAGGTAGGGTATGAGAAAGTTCTAGACGCAGGTTGGCTATTGCTCAGGTAAGTGATGTTGGGTGAGCGAGCGAGCGAGCGGCAAGGCCGCAGCGCAGGCACGCCGACCGACACATGTGTGAACTGATGTGGGTCAAATGTTTCATATTATGTGTAATCGCTTGCCGGCCCTTTGCTTATGGAGCTAGAGCTGTTTTTTTTTTCAAGGAAATTTTGTCGTCCCTATCTGTAATACTGATAAATAAAATAGAAGTGTCTGTTTGTAATGACAAAATATTTTTTTTTTTACTAAATTGTTATGAACATACACCAATGTCTATAACAAAAATACAACCTTTAATTCTTTTTATATGTGTGTTCCGGGTAATCTCCTGAACGGCTAGACCGATTTTGACGGGACTTTTTGGTAGGTAGCTGAAGTTACTCGATGTGACTTAGGCCACTTTTGTTTTTCGAAAATAATTAGGGTTCCGCGTAAAGAAAAATCTTATGAAATTGTGAATAAATTCGATTCAATGTACAGTTTTACTGGCAGGTATATGAATTTGCGAGAAATATATTTGCTTAATGTTTGTAGCAAACAAAATTATGGAAATAATTAGGGTTCCGTATTAAAAAAATTAATTACTCAGTGTACATTTATATGAGATGCGGGTTCACAGCTAGTTCAAGATGAAACTAAGTCACTTGTTTTTTTACTGATTTTTTTTGTTTTTTTTTTTTTTCTTCGTTTTTTAAAATTCTCATCATGTTTGTTGTTTCGAGATAGAGAAACAATAATATTTTGCCGTTGTGTATCTTATGGATATATTCGGATAACCTTCGCGAGTATCCAAAACATGCAGATACTAAAAACGTACGGGCAATGTGAACTGATTATACGTTAACTTTGTACATATATATGATATTAAAGAATAAATTGCGTAGTGTGTAAATTATCAGCGGAATTTGTAAGGCGCAGTAAGTTAAGTTTTGCGCATCTGAATGTGCAATTTTCTCGACGCATATAATCATCTGCGTCTCGGAGAAACACACAGGTTCTACTATAAAGATAATAATTTTAATTTTAAAAGTCAAATATTTACTATTTGATTTAAAAATAAAAACGTCAATCATATATCACGCATGCAAATTTGCACGCATATTTAGTAAACTTTCTCTCAATATGTATAGTTTGCAATATGCGTATGTATTTTCTAATGATGCCCGCCTGGGTAACTACCATCCTCGAGTTTGAAAACCTGTCGCCAAGCATCAATATATGTGTTTCGGCAGCATCACATCTGAGCCTAGATTACTAAGGAACTCTAAAACAATCAAAAATGTGCAACAACATTCCTAGCAAGGACATATTATTAACACAAACGCATCTATGTATTTCCTGTGCTTATTGTTATCTATATTAAAAAATAAAATTGACGTGTCTGTTTATAATCTCAAAATATTGTTACTCCGGGAAACTTAGCGTACTTTTGTTTTTCGAAATTAATTAAAAAAAAAAAATTAAAACGCCGTGCTGAACAAATGAAACGCGGGTGCAGCCGCGGCACACAGCTAGTATGCTATATTTGTGATACTTAGATTAATTCTTATATTTTATATTCGTAACGTAAAGAATGAACAAAGCGGTCACTGCGGTATTCATTCGCCTCAGTGGTAATAATCTGCTCTATTTTCGAGTCACCTCGGACCAGGCGATCGCCACGGCGCGGCGCGGTGCTCGCCGGTCGGGTTGCAGACCGCGTACCTACGTAGAGCAGAGCTAGTTACATTAATTTTTAAGTTTACACACGCAACTCGTGTTTACATCGGTCGCGATCGGGGTGTCGCAGCGAATCGTTTGTTTGTCGCCGGTTAATGTATTATTATGTAATCCGTATTTACTACGTGCGGTTTCGTTTTGCGTACGTGTACGTTACTTTTTTCCTTGACTCCTTTATACACAAGACTAGTAGTATTAGAGCCAATTTTTTGATCCGTAGTCAAAGTTACTATATCCATTTGTCAATATTACTATTACACAAACCAATGGTTATAATCACAATGCGTTTTTTGATGACAAAATCTACTATGGTTAAATTTAGCAATAGTTATTTATGTTGCCAGTGAAATTAACTGTATAATAGAATACTTTTGATTCCGGTGTTTTTTTTTTTGTATGATCATTCCGAGTAAAATGTGTCAGGGTCCATAATTCGAGTTGTCGAACAAACATTACAAAAAACAAAGGGTCGAGCTACTCTCGAACATCTGTGTCCATTATTATTTCTTTCTTGTGATAGTTTTGTAATGATATTAGCTTTTTTTTATTTTTCGTCTAGTCTAAAATATTCTTTTATTTTATAATTTAATTCTTGAATTTAATATATTTTACAAGCCAAATAAATATTTGTACGAACTTGATATACTATACATAATGGAATACTGAATTCTTATGAAAAACAAAATTCATACACAATAATATTACGAAAAAGATAATAAATAGCAATATGTTGTAATTATTAAACAAATTATTTTATATAAATTAATATTACATAATGAAACTTCAAATTATCTACTTCAAACGTTACACAAAAGCAATGAAACAGCTGTTCGCACTAGAGTTAACCATCCGCCATCTTGCTAACCCGACTGAGCTGAATGTTTAAATATTTTAACAAATAGTCACATTTTTGACAAATGGTTAGCTTAACTATGTTTCAAAAAACGCATCAGGGCATTATTTTAACCATTTGTTACAAATCTGACCATTTCTAGAGTTGACTACGGATCAAAAAATTGGCCCTTAGTTGCGAGTCTTCGTATGTTCTTTCATCTCGTTCCTTATGTATAGGTAAATTTTTAACTCCGATATCTCCTCCGGCCGGTTTTAATGTGTGACCATTTTCGCCATCATTTTAGTTATTTCAACTGAGAATATGGTGATATTGTTAACTGTTAAACAAATATGTTCTATTACTTAATATACTTTTTTTTTAAATATACAAATGTTAACGTAATCATGGGTGGTGGGGAGGCAGGGGGTTAGAGTTCACTATTCTCCTTCATCCCTACCGGGCCATTGCACTGACGAGGCCTGGTGGGTTTGCTGCATGGGGCGACACGGGGTGGCTTTTGCAAGCACCTCATCCCAAATGCAGCGGACGGCTCCGGGGGGTTTTAGTGGGTACTTCCGGGCGCGTCACGCCCGGGTGAGTCCCACACTGGCACGGAGCTCGTCACTCCGTGCCCCCTTATCTATTGTATTGGGGGACTCTGATCCCCCAAATACAATAGATAAGGGTAGTGGGTAAATGCATTTTCCCCCGTCAAAAAAAAAAAAAAAAGGGGTTAGAGTTCAAAGGCGATCAAAAAGTACGTAAATAACTGTGATTAATTTTTGGCATACATAACATACCGAAAGAGGTATTACTTACTTTCGGCCGTTTGAGTCGTAACGTTATTAGGCGTTTTTTAAGCCCGTGTGTGTTGGCGCTGGACCGTGATAGCGCGCTGCTCTCGGGCGAGTCGAGTGTCGCGCTTCCAACGTGCCGTTGCGCAAGAGCGCATAATGTATTATTGGTAAACAAGTACTATTTGACACTTTGACATATCGACGAGACCGACTGTATTATTATTATTATTTACTTAATGTTTTTTTAATTAATCAAAATATTGTTTTGTAATCCCACATCTCTGTGCTTCCACTAAAAACTACGATTTGTATAGTTTTTTTTATATGACAAAAAAAATGATATATATTATATTTATGAAAAAAAAAGAACCAGATCGAGTTCCTTGCCTGCGCTCTTCTCGACTGGGTTGTTTTCCGAACCGGTGGTAGTGTTTTAGACGTTCATAAGCGCCTTCTTAGGGCCTAAATTGAATAAATAAATTTTGATTTGATTTTGATTTTAATAATATTTATGTTAGGTTTAAAAGTGGATCATTAATTATTGGTAATTCATACTTGTAAGGTTAAATAAAAAATATTCTAAAAGTGAGATAGATAAGTAACCGGATCGAATTTATCGTCGTCTATTTTTATACCTGTTTATATTGTATTGTTTTGCTTCTGTTTGTATGATTTTCAACACGTTTATATTGAGTGTGTATCGGAAAGAAATTGACGGTGTAGTTCCATCACTTCTCGTAACAGATGTTAAGAGGACATACGGTCGGAAAAGTAGGTATTTCAGAAAACTATTGCTGTCGCGTTGCGCCCCATAGAAATAATTATAAAACACGAAACGGACAACTGGATCTCAGACTGATTTTACCTATGCAAAATAGACAAAAAAAAACATCACTTCGAAGTACCCTGTTTCCATCTCTGAAACTGAACGGATTTTTAATTTTCTATCAATTTTAAATTTTTTTTATACATGAAATTTGTTTGACGAACGATAATGATGGAAAAAATTGAGCACTTTTTTTATTTTCAAAGCCTCCTAGTTTCTACAATGACTTATGAAAAAAATTAAAACGTACGGGCATGGCGATGGAGGATATTATTTGGTATAAAAGTATTTACCATAATAATTATCTGGGGAGGAAAAAGGGGAAAACTACGTTTGTATGGAATAAATGTCGCTAGCATATCCTCTTAATCTGCTCTCGTTAGCTTACCATTAAGAATTTTAATGTATTTATAAACCAATGTCTTAAGTGATGCTGCCAGAGAACATCTATTGGTATTTTGGTCACAAGTTTCAAACTTGAGGTCCATATTAGAAAATTTCACCGATGATTGAAAAGCGCTCTTCAAGGCCGGCAACGTATTGCCACTGGTGTTGCAGTTGTCCATAGGCGACGGTAACCATTTACCATCAGATGGGCCGTTTGCCTGTTTGCTGACCTTTTACATAAACAAAAACTTATTATTTAGAATTATCGATCTTTTGAAGATGTAAAAATGGTAATTTTTATTTTTTTGGCATTGATCTGGTTTATTTTTCTTGTTGATTATGGTCCCTGCTATCAACGAAGAAATCAAAGTGGTCCCTGGTCGAGAACAGTTTGGGAACCGCTGTTGTAATCCAACTGTGGGGCTATGAGCGTTGCTATACTTTCTTTGAAATGCCACTCCGCATTGTTTACCATAAACATGAATCATATTACGTATCGGAAGATAAACGATAAAATATGTTTATTTACCTGTATGTGAATGTCTTATCAATATTCAAGTTGTTCGTTTCGATCGATTAGAAGTTGTTTCTTGATATCGTTCTGACGTTAATGCTAAGCGTTGCCACGCAGCAGACTTCCACTGGGTTTTCCCCCATTCGTTAGGTTTGGCACATGTTTTCTCTTTCTCCTCTGTCACTTCTCATCTCAAAATTTACACCTTTAATAACATTAAATTCCTCACGCAATCCGTCCGTACCTTCTTCGGTCACCCTTCACCTCAATATCTTTCCACCTTCATACTTAATACTCTTCATACCACGATATCCTATTACCTCTTAACATCTTTCTAACGGGTGTTACTATCAAGTTTCTTCTAATATACCATAATTACCATTTACCACCATCAAGTTTGAAAATCTATCGCTAAGCATCAATAGGTATGTTCCGGCAGCATCGCTTGAGAGCCAGTACCACTAGACTTAGTGTGGTTACTAATTCTGGACCACACCGTCACTTAGATCTGGTCAGAAAAAAAAATGTCTGGAATTTCCAGTAGGATATGATTATTATGAGTTTCTTCGTGTTTGAATGTTAATAATTTAGTTTTATAATAAGTTGGGTTTTTATAATAGACTAGCTGGGTGCCCGCGGTTGCTCCCGCGTTTCATATGTTTGTGAAGTTTTATTTTTTTGTTATACGGTTATTAAAATTGTACAGTTTATAATAACAATAAACGGTATTAGCGGAAGCACAAAGAGGGGAGCCACTTCCAGACATCACTATTGTTCACGTAATGATCCACCCTGTAATAAATATAACCTTTGGATATTAAAACCTGTTTAACATAGTGCTTAAACTTATCGTCAGGTTAAACGGTAATATGCTTTGGTACCATGTTGTAGAACCTGACACTATTGCCTAAAAATCTTTTATTGGTCTTACTAAGCCTAAAAGCAGGGGACGGCTGGTTTGTGATTACTTCTAGTATTAAAATTATGCCGGCCGTTTGCTATATCAAACTTGATTAAATTTTTGCGGACGTACATTAAATTGTCTAAGATGTATTGGGAGGGTAATGTTATTATATTATATTCTTTAAACGTATTCTTCAGTGATTCGCGAGGTCTCAAACTGTAAATGGCTCGAACTAGACGTTTTTGTATTAAAAATATTTAATCTATCTCAGGTTATTTATTAGTATATATATAGACGTAGATTATGTAAAATGTCCTTAGATATTGTGAGACGGGGATCGGTTTCTGGAATCATTATGTAATTTTAACCAGTCAGTGAGAAACTGTACGCGGGATATTAACTCACCCTTATCAACATAGCATTAGTAACGTTTGCGAGTAACCTTCGAAAATGGCTTAGATAAGAATTTGCCGTCAAAACAAATGGTTTATACAGTTTCGTTGTATAAATTTAATTATCCTTGTGTGATACGTTTCACTTTGAATATGCATGCATCTTCATTTCCTTCAAACTTATATAAAATTACATTATATAAATAGCAACGAATGTTTTTCTGTTTGTTTGTTGGCTTGAACTCTAGAACTAATGAATCGATTTATGTAATTCTATTTTAAAATTGAAACTTACTATGATGATTAAAGTTAGTGTTACTTAAGAAATAGTGGACTTGGTGGTTATATATATATATATTGGTGTGAATATTTTTTGAAGAATACAAAATTTTGTATGTCGGTGAAGTCGCGGGCATAACCTAAAAGATCTAGAAATGGGTTGAGGATTTTCGAAATAAAACCTTAATACAATATTGGATGAACATAGCAAGTCTCGGGTCACTACAACAGAGCGGTGAATGGATACGACACTAGGGAGTGTTGCTAACCGGATAACTGGCCGCTCGTTACCGGTGTTTATTTTGTCTGTAACATGCACGCATTGTGTTGACTGCGCGCTGACACATGATTGGCTCACGTATGCACTTACCTGTTTGTTGGACTCCATTTACTATTTGTGTACCCTTACAAATAAACTATAAAGAGTTTTTAGCTGTGGTTTAGCTATGTTCAAATTCCGCGGGATTTTTATGATATAGGTAACGGCCAAGCCGAAGTTTCACTGCCGGCCTTGTATTGAAACTGGTAGATTTAGGTATCCCCGATACACGCTATTCCACATTTTAACGCGATTACATTTCAAATCGTAGTTTCCGCTTTAGAGTAGAGTACGCTCTCTCTTCAACCCACCCGATCCTCGCAGGTGTTCCCCAGAGCTCCATTCTGGCACCTGTCCTCTTCAACCGTTACATAGCAGATCTACCCGACCTAAATCCAAACCTGAAAAACACCCAGTCCCAGGCCAAGAGTCAAGTAGGGTTCATTTAGGTATGTACACCGATGACACGGTCATTAACTTATCTTTCAGACAAAGAGTTACTCTCAGAGCCCGCGTCCAAAAGGCTGTCAACACCTGTTAAGTCTTTGGTACAAAAAGTGGCGCATAAACCCGAGAAAGGGCACCGCGATCATGTCCAAAGAGAACAAAACTCCTCCTCGTCCCATTAAATATCTAGGATTAGAGATTCCCTAGGCTACCGAAGTCAAGTACCTAGGTATCCTATTAGACGTTCAAATGACTTTCAAACCTCACTTTGAGAAAGTCAAGCACCAGACTGCCATGGTGCTAGGGCGCTTATTTTCCCTATATACAACTCCCGTAGTAAAATTACCCTCAGCCATAAATTTACTCTGTTTAAAACGATCGTCAGACTTATCACGACGTATTGCGCCCTGCCTTTGCCCATAAAGACTTGGCTCCCCTTCAAGTGATTCAGAATCGCTTCGTAAAGAAAGTCTCTCGAGAGCTGTGGCAAGATTGAAAATTTAACTTATCCATGTAACAGAAGCAGAATTGGGGGGTATGTAAATCACAGAAAATTAAAAAAAAAAAAACCCTCACTTAACTGTTTAGTATTTTGAGAAGTCAAACAATTTATTCTTTTGACTTTTTAATTTTGGACATATTGATATTTTGTAAATAAAAACAAATTACTAGTTTGGCTGTATTCAAAGTGAAGTGATTTTCTATTTTCAACTTAGATGAATGGTTTACATGGATAGGCAGCCAAAATTTGAAATAAAATCAGGTCATGATAATATATTTTCGTTATTATGTTTATCTCAACGTAAGCTAAACCGCCTTGTAGGATTCCGATAATTGTAAATAATACGATCGGTTACTTATCATCTCTTTCAGGTAATAAAATGTTCAGAATTTGTACAAGTTAGAGTTAGAGTAGCCTTAAGGATTTTTTTTTAAATAATTGACTTAAATGTTATTAATTTTTTAAATCTGTTCATAATATATACACGTTTCTTAGTAACTTTGAACATGTAGATGCCTTGTAAATCTTACAACACGCTCCATATAAGGGAAAAGGTACTTTACTAACGTTACATATAAAAACGTGAATAAATGACGTAGGAAAACAGTAAACAGACGGATATTATATCTGTAGAACTGTTAAATGGATGCCTTTATGCTCACATTAACAACCTCACGGTTATCAATTGATGAAGCGATCACACTTCACGAAAATTACGAACCGTCTGCGGTACGAAGTCCAATGGCATGTGCGGTGCTCGTGCGTGTATGTGTCTAGAAAATGAACAAAAGCTCGTTCATTTTATGTCTGTGATTTTGTGAAGTTAATAGGCTTGTTTAAGTATTATGTAAGCCACATTTTGGTCATTTTTTTACCCTCTACCGATTACGTAAGCATTGCCATACTTTGAAAGAAGAAATGAAAAGGAATAAGTCAACATTGGTTACGTAATTACCATTTAGACATCCCAACCCCGTCCCCCATGTCATAAAAAATGCTTTATACTTGAACGGACCCTATGTCAGAAATTGTAGCATAATTAAGAAAGGAAAAAAAAGTAGGCAGCCATGGGAAAACTTTGAAAACTATTATTTTATTGTGACATTAATAACAGACGGACTACATTTATAAGCCTAATTACTCGTGACCTTATTTAGACAACCAAATAATTGAGTAGTAATCTTTTCGAATTTAACATCTTATTCGGACGTTTATGGCAAAATATTTTTAATGTGGCAACACAAAAGCATCCACTTCATATGTCGATTACCCATAAACATGAGACAATAGGAAAACAATGGAAAGTTGACGTAAACACCACGTTAATGCTCAAAGGGTTAAACGCCATTCTATATTTGACAGAGTGTAGCATGTCACTGAAGACTGACGTTATATGTGACGCTAATCTTTAAGTTGTGTACAAATTATTATATTAATGATACATAAAATACTAACTCCGTGCAAATATGGCTGTTTGAAATTTTTCAGTACTGATTTATACCGATGGAGGGTTTTTCACGTGCACTAACTACCTTCATCCCTGTGATCCTATCACAATAATAATATAAGAAGTCGCGATTATATATTGAATCATCCAGAATAGCCATATCACTACCATTGATCACCAAAGGTATAATAAATGTGGTTATGGTATTATTATATATATATATATATTCGAGCAATATATAATATGGGACCTCGCGAATCTCTAAAGAACAAGTTTCAAGAATATGATATCTTAACTTTGCCCTCCCAATACATCTTCGATAACTTAATGCATATTCGTAAAAATTTAGACAAACTCAATCTAGTGAATGATCGTCATAATTTGAATATTAGAAGTAAAGACAAGTTGTCCGGAACCACGCTTCAGGTTAAGTAAGTGTAATAAAAGCTTTATAGGTAATAATAGTATTCGGTTTTACAATAAGATCCCAAGTAACATTACCGATTTACCTGACAATAAGTTCAAGTATTATGTCGAGCAAGTTTTAATCTCAAAAGGTTATTACAGGGTGGGTCATTACGTGAACGCTAGTGATGTCTGGAATTAACCCACATCTCTGTGCTTCCACTAAAAACTACGCTTTATATGACAAAAAAAAATGATATATATTATATTTATGAAAAAAAAAGAACCAGATCGAGTTTCTCGCCTGCGCTCTTCTCGACTGGGTTGTTTTCCGAACCGGCGGTAGTGTTTTAGACGTTCATAAGCGCCTTCTTAGGGCCTAAATTGAATAAATAAATTTTGATTTTTTTATTTTGATTACGATTCAATAGAATACGAATTGAACCAGCTGTTCTCTAATATTCTTTTTTGTTATTTAAGCTTCACTCACCATTGGGTTTTTTTTATGTGTACATCACGCATATTAAACACGCGTTTATCAGCTATGTTACCGGTCAACGTATATCCAATAATATTGGGTGGAGTTGTCGAATATAATTTTCGATGTTATTTGGGTCATTCCACCTCAAAGCGACTAATAGTTGGAATCGACCCCTTTCTATTTGGACAAATTTTGTTCAGAAGTTTTTATAATCATATAATAATTATTTTTTTAAAGTTATGCAGTGTTCAAAATTTTAATATTTTTTAAGTTTTTCAACGTTATCTTTTAAATATCTCATAAACTATTATAGATACAATGAACCACAGTTCTATCACAAGATGATACTTGGGACTATGAATAAAAAAAATATCATTTAGCCTTTTTGTTTTGCATTAGTTATTGTGTTGTTCTTTTTTGTACTTTCGAACCTTTTCTAAGTAATTTTAAAAGTGTTACTGGAAAAATGAAATATATAAAAAAAAAGAAAGCTGAATAAATTAAAAACACGATTTTGTATGTTTATTATGTCTTCAGTAAAATTTTGCGGATAATGTAGATGGTTTTTTTTTTTTTAAATATTGCACTTGTTAATTTTATTATCTATGATATCCTAATCTTTTTATGTTAACGGTATATCGTAACAGCTGAAATTGTGCAGCACAAAAAAAGGCTTTATTACTTCCATCGTACAATCAGTCCTCAGAATATACGTCCTTTATACAACTATTAAATACATTTATAGATAACTAGCTGTGTGCCCGCGGCTGCGCCCACGTTTCATATATTTTTCACTGTATTTTTTTATACGGAACCCCAAGTTTTGTTAGTAAAAATATTTTAAAAAAATTAACTGGGTTTTATACAATTTTTAAGACTTTTAATTTTATTACGCAGACCCCTAATTATTTTCGAAAATTAAAAGTACCCTAAGTTACCCGGAGTAACTTCAGCTATCTACCAAAAAAAGTCCCGTCAAAATCCGTTCAACCGTTCCGGGGATTACCCAGAACAAACATACAGACAAAAATTTATTCAAAATTGTATTTTCGGTGTAGGTATCGTGTATACGTTCATATCTATTTAGTAAAAAAATAATAATTTTGACATTACAGACACTTCAATTTTATTTATTAGTATAGATAAATTTACCGACTTTGTAGATGAGACGAGATGTGAAAAAAAAAAAGCTCCACAGAGTTGTTTAATTTGTCTTCCATAGACGAAAAACCCAAATGATGATTTTTAAACAATTGATGGTGAAATGCAAAAAATATGTAGTCTGATATCGATTCGCCAATCAAATCGCAGATCATTTGACGACACCGTACTGAAATATTTGATACTTTATCTGACAACGCCTTCTTTACCTCGTTGTTGACACGTGATAGATACTACTTTGCGCGATGGGTTTCACTCTACGCTGATACGCTTATGTGAAGTACGATAAGAGATTGTCTATCGTTATTAGGATAGTTTTAGTACATTTTATTATCTCGGTTTCCTCATTCTCTGTGGTTCTTAAGGGGTTTTACTTATGTATGTTTCCTCTTTGTTGTTCTGATAACGTTTCTCATACTACTTTTACATCCTACTATATTATTACGCATGACAGAATTTTTATTTAATGAAGATGAGTTTCAAAAAGACTGCCTCGGTGGCGCAGTTGTATTACAGTACGACTGTCGTTCTGAGGTCTCGGGTTCGATCCCCGGGTCGGGTAAAGTGATATTGTGTTTTTCTACTCAGTATCATCCCGGAGTTTGGAATTTGTGCCCGATATGGCGACAGGCTCGCCCCCTGTCACATCTGGGACGGAACTAAGCTCGGCGAAATGTGGGTGGTGTAGTTCGCTATTTCACCTCTGCCTAACCCTTTGGGGATAACAGGCGTGAGCTTATGTTTTTTTTTTTATGAGTTTCAAAATTTACAACGTATTTTATGAATGGTTTTTTTTTTGTATGTTTTTGAATTACAGATATTAACTGGCTAATGTTTCTTCTTAATTAAGTCTTAAAAGTTAACAGAAATGACTCCTAAAGAATCCTGCCGACAGTGATGTATCGTAGTAGAAATGGGTGTTTATAGCATCTTCAACCCATGCATTTAGGACATAACCAAAGTTGTATAATTAATCTCCAGTAAAAGTGTTAAATAGAGACCAATCGGGAACAAATTTGAGTGCGATGCACTTAGGATCTGACATGAATAATCCGGCGTATCGGAATTTGCCGCGATCCATCTCACCTGTAGCGAAATGTGATGCGAGGAATCCCGCCTAGGTCGACTGTGGCTATATGCCGCATAATCAATAAACCCATTTCTGCGTATCATCACAGAGAATGCAGACTTTTACACTTTTCATTTTAATATTAATTATTGTCATTTTGCTAGTTTAAATAACCGATAGGTTAAGGTGTTTAAGAACTATAGCGTTTCTTATTATTACACAATATTGTAACATATAACTAAGGACGTCAAAGGTTTAAGATAATTGTTGATGGGCAATAGATAAAGAAAAAAATGTGATTTGAAGATGTTTTTCAAATTAAATAAAAAAAAAACGTTTATGATTCAAAATCAAAAATCAAAATCAAAATTTATTTATTCAATTAAGGCCCTAAGAAGGCGCTTATGAACGTCTAAAAACACTACCACCGGTTCGGAAAACAACCCAGTCGAGACGAGCGCAGGCGAAAAACTCGATCTGGTTCTTTTTTTTCATAAATATAATATATATCATTTTTTTTTGTCATATAAAAAAAACTATACAAATCGTAGTTTTAATAATGTTAGCGGGTGCGCACAGAGATGTGGGTTAATTCCAGACATCACTATCGTTCACGTAATGATCCACCCTGTAATAACCTTTTGAGATTAAAAGTCGTAACAGACTGTATTTTACTCGATATATGAAAGTAGAGTACTTATTAACAATAATTCAAAAGTACTAGGATCTGGTCTGGTCTAGTCTATTTTATTTATCCAAATTAACCGCTAGATTGCGCGTCGGATTCAATTACTGTTTTGTTGACATTAAATACTGTGAATATTCTATATTGGGTTTTTTTCTACTCAGTCTCATCCCGGAGTTTGGAATTTGTGCCCGATATGGCGACAGGCTCGCCCCCTGTCACATCTGGGACGGAACTAAGCTCGGCGAAATGTGGGTGGTTGTAGTTAGCTACTTCACCTCTGCCTAACCCTTCGGGGATACAGGCGTGAGCATATGTATGTATGTATGTATATTCTATATATCAGAATTTAACAAAACTAACATTGAAATAGACCAAGCTAAATTATATAAAAATACGAGAATACGCTATTTCGCTATTGTCAGTACTAAACTAGGAAGCGCGGCGTAAGGTGATGACACACTCTAAGCAGAGGAATCCTTGTTATTTTAAACAAAATTCTAAATTTTGGGAATTTGTTCTTTTTTAATAACACGGTCGGTCTATTATGAAAACCATGTGCGCGCGTGTGTTTTTTAAACAGAGTTATATGTAGACTGCGCACGGTACTTTAGTTATCTATACGAAAAAATAAAATTGAAGCGTCTGTTTGTAATGTCATTTTTTTTTTTTTACTGAATAAGCTTTGTATTTACGATTTTAAGAAAAAAAATATTGTCTGTCTGTTTGTTCCGTGTAATTTCCGCAATGGCTGGACGGATTTTGATAAATAGCTGAAGTTAATGCTCGTAATTTTTGGTTTTCGAAAATAAGGTTTCCGCGTAAAAGGATTAAAACTCTTAAAAAATTGAATAAAATCCGATGAAATGCACAGTTTTACGGGCAAGTGATTGCATTTATCAGAAATATTATTACTTTATCTATGTACTTAAAAAAATATTAGGGGGCGTCCATAAATTACGTGAGGTGTTTTTTTTTTTTTTTTTTTAATTCTCTGCCCCTCTCTCCCCCTGGTGAGATGTCGTGAGATTTTATTCAACCCCCTCCCCCAACCCCCAATCTCACGTGAGATTTTTCAAAATGTGAGTTTCTTACGTTCGGCTGACAGTTGCGCGAAAACAAAGGACTGGCTACACTGTACCGTAAATTCAGATTAAATTGAGCTATTCGGTATAAAACAAATATGGTGGTTTGACAGTCAGTAAATGTATAACGTTGAAGTATGAATGAAATTATTTTCTTTCGAAATAATTAGTAAATGATCTTAATCGTATTACGATTACGCTTAAGATTAAATCTTAAGCATGTACAATCTGGATTAAATGGACCAAAATAGTATTATTTTTTTTTGTTTCAATCAGAAAAAAAAATTGCGTGATATTTGCCGAGACCCCCCTCTCTCCAACGTAAGATTACATGAGATTTGACTCGACCCCCTTCCCCCCTTAAACACCTCACGTAATTTATGGATGCCCCCTTAGGATAGAAAAAAATAAAATAAAAACTCAGTAAAGAATATACGAAACGCGGCGACAAAGCTAGTTATTAGAATAAAAACGCAAGTACTTTTTACCGTCATCGTGCGACGTGCGTAATGGCGCGTTATCTCGACCCACATCTCGCACCACCTTATAATCTCTGTGATAAGAGCGCATAGTCTGTGTGTATATTTACATAACAGATGATGATAAAAAACATACTGTTGTCGCCCGGTAATTATAATGGCTATTATTTTGTTGACCTGGTTCTAGATGTATCTCTAGATTGTCTAATTTAGTTTCTTTGTTACGACCATAATATAAAAAAAAAAAAATCAGTAAGTTTTAGCTTGTGGTTTATATATGAAACTGGGTAGGTAGTATCGGATTTATTAGATAGATTATTCGGATAGATTAGATCTAGTGAATGATCGTCATAATTTTAATACTAGAAGTAAAGACAAGTTGGCCGGAACCACGCTTTTGGTTAAGTAAGTGTAATAAAAGCTTTATAGGTAATAGTATTCGGTTTTACAATAAGATCCCAAGTAACATTACCGATTTACCTGATAATAAGTTCAAGTATTATGTCAAGCAAGTTTTAATCTCAAAAGGTTATTACAGGGCGGATCATTACGTGAACGATAGTGATGTCTGGAAATAACCCACATCTCTGTGCTTCCACTAAAAACTACGATTTGTATAGTTTTTTATATGACAAAAAAAAAATGATATTATATTTATGAAAAAAAAAGAACCAGATCGAGTTTCTTGCCTGCGCTCTTCTCGACTGGGTTGTTTTCAGAACCGGTGATAGTGTTTTAGACGTTCATAAGCGCCTTCTTAGGGCCTAAATTGAATAAATAAATTTTGATTTTGATTTTGATTAAGAAGTAGCTGATACCTGCGACTTAGTCCGCGTTGTTGATTATCTTAAATAACACATTGCTCGATTGATATATCGTAAAATTTTGTATGAGATGAAATAACAATTGTTTAAGAAATGAAACAAAAACAGTGGTTATAATTTGTCCAGTATTTTTGCGTGATGCGCGTTCAACGATATAGTCCTCTATCATTTTATTTTTATATAAATTAACTAAACCAATATTGATTTATATATGGTGTGATCTGAATTAAAAAGAAAGAGATTCGCTTGAAAATATTTTTCGATTTCCTAAAAACTGTAGGTCTTTGATGTAATGTGAAAAAAAAAAGGGAATATCTCGGAAATTATTAGACAGTATTTTGGAAAATTACAACACATTTTATTACTTACTGCATCCGCGTTGACTTTAAAATTGGGTCCAGAGAGAAACTTTGTTATTATGAGACAATCGTTCAAGATGGTATCGTACACACACATCATTGCGAATTTTGTCTAGGATTTTTAATCTAATTGAGAATTGATTTTTTTGAAGAGTTGATTACTTACATTGAATGTTTCTACTCACAAAAACCTTCATTAGAGTATATTATTTAAATAAATCTTCCGTGAAAAAATATCCAACCAAATACCGTTGCTTTGTTTAGAAGTTAGTCAATAAAACAGACGCCTCTGTGTTGATTATTGATTAAAGCCATTATGGGAGATGCATAAAGGAAATTGTGCATTGTTTATAGGTATATAATTTAGTAATAACATAGCAGTTAGCAACATAATCGTAAAATGTATTATAACATTCGCACAATTTATGTGCGAACTACGAAGCGCCACCGTTTCAGCGTGTAGCGATGCACTACTGCCAGAAATAAATCCGCTTGTCCGTCAGTCACGTTGCGACCTATTTATACTATTGCGTGTGCGCATCTACCGTATGTATAGTGATTTATTTACACAGGAGTCGCAGCTCGTTGCCAGAACAGAATCTCTTGTCCTTGCTTCTTAAAAATCATTTAGATTGTTTGAAATTAGTTTTATTTTATTTAGCCATAGTTGGACATTACTTTTACTACAGACCACACTTTGTAGCTCAAACGCGCTATACAACTAGCAAATTCTGGTGAGCTAAGAGGCATTTAAAGCAGCACCGAACCTTGATGGCGAGTGCTTAACCCCTTAAGCACTAACCTGGCGTTTACGCTAACTTTCCATTGTTTTCCTATTGTCTCATTTTTATAAGTAATCGCGACATATTAAGGTACTCACTCACTCGCAAAAGGTAACTTGTTTTAGGGCACAAGAATGGCACGGCCTGAGTATACAAATTCCGCGGAATTTTAATCCCAGCTAAACCCTACGTTTTTTTAATTAATAATATTATTAAATTCGTCTTATGTGCAGGCATGTTTGTGCGTGTAATGCTTAGATGCATAATTAGTGTCACTGTATCACGCTTGCAGCGCCATGAAGAGGTAGGGGAACGAGATGGTTCTTGGGCCGCTACCGGACAGGGAACTGGAGTGTGTGCGGAAGTAAAGGGAACGGGGGTTAGACGGGCGTGGGGCGCTCATACGCAATATTCCTCGGTTGATACGGGAAAATCCTATTTTGACTCGTAAAGCTATCTTCGGGGTCGGTTAATATGTTACGCGTTGTATAATATAGTGACGCCTATAAGGCTATAGAATTCTGGAATAAATTGCTAGGACAAATTTATTCCAAAGAGCTCAGCAGGGCATTCACTCAGCGCAATGCTGAAGAAGCCCTGATGCTCAGTAGGAATCAGCTACGAGTATTAGTGAGAGCACTAACTGGGCACTGTTGTTTGGGCAAGCATATGCACAACATCGGTGTCCAGAACACAAGAGAGTGCAGGTTCTGTGTAGTCGCAGACGAAACACCAAATCACATCTTGTGTGAATGTGATCCGTTAATACCCATAGGCAACCGAATTCTAGGTAAGCATGCGTTGCTCCCGGAGGAGGTACAGACACTCTGTGCCAAAAAGTTCCTACAGTATATTCAAGTTGTAGGTCTAGGCAGCGAGCTTTAGCTATATAGGGGCGATCACAATAGATCTGACTAGGTCGCAGTGATACAGGACTGTTTAAGCCTGCATATTCCCTTTTCGTATAATAATAATATGTAACGCGACCTCCGCAACGGCTGCGGCGGAGTATTCGAATCGGGGGACTGATATCAAACAATCCAAACGCCTTTTTAAAATACTGTCAATAGTAAAAATCTGACTATCCACTACTGGTACAACAAATAGAAAAATAATTGACTAAGTAATGATAAAATGTGTATTCAATACGTGAAAATATTAAAAACGTACATGTGATGTTTATTCAAAAAAAGCAAATAATTGCAAACTCTTTCGTTCCTCGCAAATATGGATAAGACGTCGGTGTCAGCGTGTTCCCTTCTTCCTATGATGTTAAGTTATTTAAAGGATGCATCTAAGTAGTCCGGCACATATTCATCGACAATGCAGTGTTTTTGTAGGATTTCTAGAGTATCGATAAAGCTCATATTGCTGTCATTAGAACCGACGTAGTCAACTGAAAACTATGCATATCTATTACGTATTATAATAGAACGTTGTGTAAGATGAATGTTAATACAATCCTCTGGCATACAAAGTTGTTAGTCATCCCTTATAAATAAATATGCCCTTTAGACATAACTGAATTGGGTGAGGTTTGCAAATAGCTTCTCGCGATGATCTAGTGTAGGCGTAGTTCAACATTAGGATGGTTTAATATGATTTATGTTATTATAGTCGAGTCAACAAGTGCCTAACAGGTCAAAAAATTTTCGACGGCTCTTAAAAATATGATTGAGGTGTAATTCGATTCAGAATCGCACCTAGAAAGTTTTTGAAATAAATCAAGATGCGCTCGCAAAAAGTTATAAACATTTAACTGTTAAAAGGACGGGTTTGGAGGAGGGTTGAGGAATAATAATCGCGATAAAAAAAATTTCACCGCTGAATTATTCGTTGATCTATTTTGTAAGTTCCTGAATTTTTTAAAATTCAAATTGTAAAACTTAATATGTTGAAACAATATTTTTTGTTGTAGTGCTCGAAGGTGCGTGGCTTGCGCAAACCCGAGTACTCGTTTTCGGACGTATTTTCAGCCCTTGGTAAGAATTATAAGTATTGATCTTACAGTTTCGGGAGTTAGGTTTTTTTTTGTTAGGAAATTTCTAGCTTTTTATTTCTAGAATTTTTAGATTTGAAATATCTAAAATAGTTTTTGAGATATAAGCAAAAAACTAAACCCCTTATTTTTTTAGTTAATTGTTCATACTTTTCGTAATATTTCCGAGCGCATCTTGAATTTTTCAAAAACTTTCTACATGCGATTCCAAATCAAATGACACCTCAATCATATTTTTAGGAGCCGGCGAAAAAAAATTGACCTTAAAGGTCTTGTTGACTAGACTATTATTAACATTTATGTTTTATCCTTTTTCAATTAAAAATGTTTTCCGCGCTATTTTTGACGTTGTTAATAGTCTCCTTTTTTCTGTTTTTGTCGGGGGGGTATTAGCAGCTCCAGATGTGCTTCGATCACACCAACTGGGGAAGCTCTCGCTTCCTTTGCCTGCAGTATATAGCGATACTCCGTATGCTAACACAAGCACGACTATCACAGTCACCACACAAAGAACACAGATTCTAAAATTGATAGGCGTAGTTAGGATTCACGTTATTTCTTATCCAAATTATTGTTTCTTTGCTAGTGCTAAAACAGCGTTGTTATTTTCCGCTTTAGCGTTCCTCACAAAAGCGCATGATGCAAAAAGGGTTGAAAGGGGGGGCTGAATAGGTGTATGAAAGTATCGCCATTTTTAGAGCTAGAAGCTTTAAAGTTATTTTTATGCTTTTTTTTTTTCTAACCTAGATAATGATGTTGACCGGAAGGGCCTTTACAACTTCACCGTAACTTTGGGGGCGAGTGCTGAAGGTACTCGCCGCAAAAGGTAACTAGCTCAAGGGCACCAAAGTGGTACGAATCTCGGCTTAGCCATTACCACCTGTGTGTAAAAATTCCCTAGGAATTTTGAGCCTAGCTAAAACCTACATATTTTATTTAATTAAAAAAAAGTTCCTTACAGGTCCTATGTACCTGCGTGTTATGTGCAGGAGTGTGTATGCAGTGTTGTGCGTGTAATGCTCAATGCATGGTCAGTGTTACTGTATCGCGCTGGCGGCGACGTCAAGAGCCTCTCCAGTTGGGGAACGGAGCATGTCTTGAGCCGCCACCTGGGGGAGATCCGGAGTGTGTGCGGGTTTTTTAGGCTGTTGATCCAATATTTTTTTAATTCCATCGAGCCTTTCTTTTTTTTGTCTTTTTACTCTTATGTACATCTTGTTCTGCGATTTACTCTTATTTACTATTTTCCGCTAATAAAAAGACCTATTTTTCTTCATTCGTTGTTTTTTATTAATGCACTTTTTCACTCACACCTAATAAAGAACATAACACGCGGGCGGAGTGGCGGGGACCAGCCAGTAATAATTAAAATTGTAATTACTAAGTAGCTAATTGGTATGAAAATAAATCTGACTACTTACGAAAGTGATACTAATGTTATATATTATTATATAAATATTATCTAAAACTTAAAATTAATGTAAGTTTATTCTACTTTTAATTTGTAGTCGTTTTTTTTTTTTGAGTAATTTAAACTTTATCAATTCTAATATTCAACAGATTTATTTGTTCTTCTTTTGTATCTTTTTGGTTTGCACAAGCTTGTTCTCAATATATAATTCAACGTAATCACTTATAATTAAGGTTGCATTTATCACGTGTCCTCAAATTGTTCATTGTACATATCTAAATCAAAATGTAAATCTTGGTAGTGTTCAAATAAATAAATAAATAAAATTTATCTCGAAAATACTAAATTCTAAAAAGTTTATATCTGTTTAAACCTGATGTTTGTCAAAATATTGAAATACATTTTCATAGATATTTTTAATTAGGATATATTTTTTTTTTTATGAAAGCGGCTGGAATGTTAGGGATCGAAAGTTTTTTCTTATGTCGTTTCGTGGCACCATAAGAGAGAATGCGAGCCGGTCGGCTCTGATCACACCATAGATTTCGCGATCGTAGAGGTCACTGCACCCGGTAGACAAGACGCCGCGCCGCCATGCGGTCAGCGTTGTGTCTTTATTACCCACGACTATAATAATAATGTGTGTAGACATGGTTTTAATAAAAAACCCTGTTATTATGCCTTTTTTCTTGCTTTTTTTTTATAACCCCCGATCGTATCGCATACTTTGTTGCGGATCAGGTTTATAAAAAATAAACAAATGCGGACTTTACGAATTAATCTTTACGACATTCTTTGCATATTATACAAAACATCACTCAGTCTATACATTCCTCTGTTTGTTCGCTTATAACTCGTGAAATTTACATGATTTCTCTTGAAATGATTCTACTATTGAATATAGAAAAGGTAATTTAGAAAAGAATAGTAAATTGTTCAATGTTTTTGACGGGGCGAAATGCATTTACGCACTACCCTTACCTATTGTATTAGTGAGATCGAAGTCCCCCAATACAATACGTAAGGGGGCACGGAGTGACGAGTTCCGTGCCAGTGTGGGACTCAAACCCACTAAAACCCCCCGGGGCCGTCCGCTGCATTTGCGATGGGGGCGACACGGGGTGGCTTTCGCAAGCACCGCGTCGCTGTCCAATGCAACCTAAGCCAGTGGGTATAACTAGTTAATTATGTGTGAGTTTATCTGCAAAGGCAAACGCTCTAACCTATCGTTACAATCGTTAGGACCGCTCATTCTAATGTGAATCCAGTAAAGAATATCACAGTTCTACAACAATTTTTTTTTTTTTGTGTTGCCCCGGTTATCTTTACAAGTTTTTATGTTATCAAGTGCTTAAATTACGAATATATTCTGTAGTGATGAATGTGCTCTTGTTTTTATGATTTTTACATATCTTATATTTCGAAATGATATCTTAACTTTGCCCTCCCAATACATCTTCGATAACTTAATGCATATTCGTAAAAATTTAGACAAGCTCGATCTAGTGAATGATCGTCATAATTTTAATACTATAAGTAAAGACAAGTTGGCCGGAACCACGCTTTAGGTTAAGTAAGTGTAATAAAAGCTTTATAGGTAATAGTATTCGGTTTTACAACAAGATCCCAAGTAACATTACCGATTTACCTGACAATAAGTTCAAGTATTATGTCAAGCAAGTTTTAATCTCAAAAGGTTATTACAGGGTGGATCATTACGTGAACGATAGTGATGTCTGGAATTAACCCACATCTCTGTGCTTCCACTAAAAACTACGATTTGTATAGCTTTTTATATGACAAAAAAAATGATATATATTATATTTATGAAAAAAAAAGAACCAGATCGAGTTTCTTGCCTGCGCTCTTCTCGACTGGGTTGTTTTCCGAACCGGTGGTAGTGTTTACACGTTCATAAGCGCCTTCTTAGGGCCTAAATTGAATAAATAAATTTTGATTTTGATTTTGAAAAGTTGAAACGTGGAATATTTGTTTGGTCCTCAAATACGGCAATTGATGAAAGACACAGATTTGATTAAAGTTATGACAGTCGGAAAGTATCGGAAAGTAAAGCTTGGGAAAGCTTTGTGTTGGTAGTCAAACATTTCCTAGGGAACCATAAAGCACCCAGTTATAAAGAAAATGGTACAAAATATGCAGACAAACTTTTCAGACTCTAGGAGAAAATATTAGTATCAAGTTATACCATCTCCCCAATCATATGGATACATTTCCGGATAATTTAGGAAATTATAGTGAGGAACAGGATGGGTATGAGCGGTTCCACCAGGATCTAAAAGTGATGGAGGAAAGGCATCAGGGTCGATGGGATTGTCACATGATGGCAGATTACTGCTGGACTTTGAAGAAAGATTGTCCTCTGAGATATTATAAAAGAAAAGCTCATAAAGGGCGTTTTATGGAAATATAACATATGTTTTCGACATTTTACTCGCTATTTACTTCGATGTATCTTAATTTTTTTATAAACCGATTTTATGAATGTATCAGTTATTTTGTTTCTTGATTTCCGATTTTTGTAATGTTAAATGAAAATAAAACATTTAAAAGAAAACGAGAGCAAATCTTACAAAATCATTGATATTTTTATTAATTGTTTGCATAAATATATTCAAAATCAATCTTGTTTCTAGGACAACAACACCACTAGTAGACCAGTGTATTCATGATAGAGAGAGAGAGATAGTTACGTCATTTAATTACAATATATTATACTGTTTTGAAAGAAAATACAAAATTAACTAATTCGATAAAAAATGTATAAAATAAAAAACTACGTCAAGACATTTCTTTTTAATTATAGCATATTAATTTACTTGTTTACATTATTTTTGTCGTGTACGTGTGACCTTAGATCACTTAAATTATGTATATACCCGTTAATGTATTTTCGCCTGCAAAAAATAATATAGTACCTATTTGTATCGATGCTTTGAAATAAAACTCTAAAAGGTGATTTATCACGTCGGTCATATTTGTTATCCTTTCTATGGGGCCCGTTCGAATATAACATAAGCAAAATTGTGGTCATTTTGGAGCCCATCCCCCCTATAGTAAGCAAATCCCTTCCTTACTAAGATAAGATTACACGCCGCCGTTCTTCATATGAACAGAAATAAGCAAAACATCAATCCCTCCTAAGGTGAGGTAATGTGATTTGTTAAGAGGGCATGCGGTCGGCAACAGATTTGAAAAGTAGGTACTTCAAAAATCTATTGATATCGCGCTGCGCCCCAACGAAGGAGTTATAAAACACGGAAGGGACAACTGCAGCGCTGGCTGATTTTACCTATGTAAAATAGACGAAAACATTACTTCGTAGTACCCTGTTTCCTCCTCCAAAACTGAACCGATTTTCATGAAGTTTTAGAATAATAAAGACTTTGTCTATGCTTCTACTTTTGCTTTTTTTAATTTTATTACTCAATTTTTTTTGACGAACGTCTGAAAATGACGCTAATAATGGAGCATTTTTTATTTCATTTTCCAAGGCTCCTAGTTTCTACAATAACTAATTGATGAAAAAAAAAACAACGTCCGGGCATGGCGGTGATGGATATATATTATTTGGTATGAAAAAAATTGCCATAATGCTTTTATCCAGGGAGGAATTATGCAGCTAACATATCCTCTTCATAACATATTTTTAACGTCTTGCAACTCGCCGGCTATCATATATAGTTTTTTCGCTATAGTATATATACATAGGTGATATTGGTGTCATTAAGACAAAAGACGAATGTCTTTTTTTTTTTTGTTTCAATGTTACATCGTCAAAGTCACTATATGAGTTGGTTTGTTGTTTGCTACCCTTTTGTTTTATAATATTAGCAATGCAGACAGACTGCTGTGTTATAGCTCTATTAAGTTGTAGGGTTAAAGAAAATGAGAAAATTGTCGGCTCCTTTATAAAAAAAATTACTGACTACATCTTAAAGTTCATTTTCCACTATGAACCTCTCGGGTTGAACGGACAGCGTGTGTAATTTCCGACCTTCCTATAACCGGAATAAAGTTCAAATTCTCTCGAACTAGCCCGGGATGGCAACAGAACCTATTATCAATCTCGAGTCGTCTCGAATCGACGAGACAGATGTTGGAAATTCTCAATGTTATGAGTTTCGTTTAGCTTTTTTGCTATGACTTTTTTTTTTCACGTCTTCCAAATCGGTCGTCCGTGCCTCGAGTCGCGGAGACTTTACGGGTATGCTTTTGGAATGTGTCGCGAGGTTTTTTTTTTAAGCTTAAACTATTGGAATTTTGCTTGGTGATTGTCTGCGTGTTTATAGAAATAAAGGTCAGTGTGACCGGTAATTAACATATTTGATTAATGGAGGAATTTTAGGAATAGAAAGAAATTATCAATACAAAATTAAAGTATTTAGAGTTATCGAAGATTAAGTATTATAACAGAGAAACATCGTAACGTTTTATATTCGTGAACACTGGTAACACTATAAAGAAAAAAAATGTATTTTACTAATTTTTGACATTATATTAAAATATGGAAGAGTTCTATCGCGATGTATAGAATTTACAGTTTTATCGTAATTATAATATTACTAGTAATTTCAAAGTGCTCTTGTAATTAAAAAAAAACCATTGAACTTTACCATCACTGTAGAAGGAACTATGCATATTTAAAAATACCTATACCTATTATATTTTTTTTACATCGAATTTTACTAGACACATATACACTGAACATACATAGATATAAAGTACGCGTGGAATGGGATTGTCAGCACGTGTATGGTGATCGTTAACTAATATAATATTACGTCGCTCGCAGCTTAATCTCACTATTGTTTTCAGTCGTCTGAAGAGTGCAAGTACCTCGGCTTTAGGGTGACTTGAGTGTCTTTAAAATGTCATTCGTCACCTCCTCACACTTGAAAGGAACGTTACCGAAGATAAATAGAACGAACTCTAGCCTAGTATCATATACGTTACAATACAACGAGGGTAAAAGATTTTGTGCCAGAACTTTGTTTTGACCTAAATTTTATAAATGTACGCTAAATATTGTTTGTGAAATACTAGAGATGTGTTTGTCTCTTAAGCAGAAAAGTTACCTAATAAAATCTAAAAAATAACATGCTAAACTTATGCGAATAATAAACAGACATTGCTTTTTTAATCTGTCAAGCGTAAAGGTAACATTACAAAACAGGTTTATGACGTCATTAATTATGATTGTTTACTGCTTAACCAGGATAAAGATATAAATAAAAAGAAAAGATATATTGGACTCACAGCCAACGCCTGGATCTCACACTCGCACTGGTACCGCTGGGTATTTTTCTGACTGTTTTTTTTTTTGTTTTCTTTCCTCGCGAGTTTCGGTTTTTGTTTTTAACGGCACACGCTACTGTTTTTCATTGGCTAGCGAGCGCCCGGGTTGCACGCGTTGCTATTGGTGCGTTATGGCCGCTAGATTTAAATAGGTAAATGGAGGGATGAAAGGAACGGTTAAGCTTGTCCAATGATAATTTTCATAGTTTCAAATGTCAGGATTATGCATCATAATTCAGGCAACAAAAACAATCTTTTTTCTTTGTTTTGTTTAAGGATAACTTTTTTTTATTACATATTTATAAATAAGTAGTTTTTTTGGTCATTAACTATTTGGGTTATGCTTCCCATCCAACCGTAAAAGCATCCACTGCTGGACCATAGGTCTCCCCTAAAGATAAGGTGAGAGAAGGGGGAGAGTTGCCTCCACGGGCGTTAAGTAAGGTGGGGGGGGGGGGACTTTCTCCGTCCATCTCCATTGGGCTGTTGCTGGACGTGGCCCATTGGACTTACCGCAGGGGACGACGCGGAGAATGCTCTGCTTATCCAGTATCGTCCCCATCCCAAATGCGGTGGGCGGCTCCGGGGAGTTTTAGTGGGTATTTCCGGGCGACTCCCACACTGGCACGGAGACGTCCCTCCGTGCCCCCTTATCCATTGCATTGGGGGACTCCGGTCTCACTAATGCAATGGGTAAGGGTAGTGCGTAAATGCATTTCCCCTCGTCAAAAAAAAAAAAGGTCTCCCCTAAAGATAAGGGGGAATTGCCATATTCCCCACGCTTGGCAGACGGGATGGCGATCACAGTCAGGTGTTTTTGGTACTCGGAGGATGCTGCTGCTCATCCCCTGGTGTATCCCTTACTCGCTTTTACGACACCTACGGAAAGATATGGGGTGGTACTATTCTTAAGTCGGCGCCATACGGCACGGGTTATGTTTGCTCCATTAGAAATTCGATTTTTTTTTAATTAAAATATCTCTACCAACTAGGTTGTATACAGATTGTACCAATACGGTAATAGCACTGCTAGGTTATAATAGTATTCCATGAAACTCACCCCGATCTCACATAATAATAATCGTAAATCTGTTTATTTGTTTTAAATAAAAGATAGAAACCGCACCTCGATGCACTCATAACTTACTGGTAATACGGGTAATAAAATGGCGGCTTGACAACTATTTTGTATTTTCAAAAGCTTTTTTTTAGAGACGTGGTATAGTTTGTAAATATGCTTGGAACACATAAATGGGACGACGCATAAAACAAAATTGCCGATGGATGGACGCGTGAGAGATGCCGACGACTGACAATTTTATTTGCAAACAATAAAACTGCGCTCTATAGCATTCGAATAAAAACGAATGAATGGACGGAAGGCTGACCAAAAATACTATGAGTCTCTATACGTACGTGTTTTATGCGTAATATTATTATATTTATTGCGGTGACGTCATACTCACCCAGTATGACTCGCGTGTCTCTGGCACGTTGATGTTGATCTCCTTTGTAAACTCATCGGCCCAAAAATCAATATTATCCCGATTAACTAACTATATATATATTAGAAAAGTACCCTAAGTTACCCGGAGTAATTTCAGTTATCTGCCAAAAAAAAGTAACGTCAAAACCGTTCACCCGTTCCGTAACAAACAGGCAGACAGACAAAAATTTAAAAAATTGCATTTTTGGTATAACTGTCGTCTGTATACATTCATATCTATTTACTAAAAAAAATAATTTTGACATTACAAACAGACACTTCAATTTTATTAGTTTGGCTTTTTAAATTAAAATTCCTTTGCCAATGAGGTAGAGTAAAGAGCTATATAGCCGACAGTGTGGCTTCGATATCCCTGACTCGAGTGCCATTGAATCAATACGGGAACGAGGCGGGTTCTATTGTAGCCTCGGGGTTGAAAGAGTCTGCAGCTCTTTGCTTTTCAATAGACACAACCTCGTCCGAACATATAATGTTGTTAATAAATAATTTACATTACCGTCATAAGTTATATGAATAATTATATTGTGTCGGCCCGCACATAGTGCGCGGGATAAGCGGAAGTATATTTCTGTGTCAAAGTGGACTATTTTAAAATGTCACCGAATTGAGTTGACACTGGTGCGCGTGACGCGACGCGTTTGCCACACGAGTGACGTCATCCCGTCAGTCGATTCTAGAAACCACGTATATGACGCGCTATTATTATGTTCTTGTATTTAAATAATGTAATCTCTATGGAATTTGTTTATAGGATTATATTTGATTTGACATGCAATGACGTCAGAGCCTTGAGATGTCATGTGGTTTAGTTTCTCTATCTCTTTCCTTCGTGTTCGTATTGAATAAGGTAGTTGTTTGGCTTGGCCAAAGTTTTTTTTTTTTTACGTCATACCTATGTTTGCGCTACGTGGTTTGAATGGGAATCTAGATTGACTGTTTGTAATTATATTATATTTAAATTGTTGGGTTGGGTGTTTACAATTATATGCTACGTTTTTAAAGTGAAACGTATTTGTGACCGCGGCCTTTTGATTTAAAATTAAGTATAAACTATGTAATATGCTTGTCAATGCAATTAGCTGGATCGTTCACACTTTTTAACACTGTATAGGTTCCGTGCTTTCCGCAGGGGGAGACGCGGTGCTTGCGAAAGCCACCCCTTGTCGCCCCCATCCCAAATGCGGCGGACCGCCCCGGGGGGTTTTAGTGGGTATTTCCGGACGCTTCACGTCCGGGTGAGTCTCACACTGGCACGGAGTCGTCCCTCCGTGCCCCCTTACCTATTGCATTGGGGGACTCCGGTCTCGCTAATGCAATAGGTAAGGGTAGTGCAGTGCGTACATGCATTTCCCCCCGTCTAAACACACACTAAACCTAGAGGTACCTGGTTCTCAAGTGGTGCTGCCGGAACACAGCTAATAGTATTTGGCGACAGGCTTTCAAACTTTAGGGCGTTATTAGAAAATGCCCTACCACCAAGCTATGGTTTCCTCACGATGTTTTCTTTCACCGAAAACTCAGACTGATTTCAGAGTTCGATAGGGATTTAAACATTTGAATTCGTACTTCTTAAAACTTCTTAAAAATAGTTTGGCTTTAGTTTTAATCACGCGTAGAGTTGTTTATATAGTTTCGATCTGAATATATTTATTATACTAGCTGCGCGCCTGCGGCTGCGCCCGCGTTTCATATATTCTTTACTGCGTTTTAATTTTTTTATACGGAACCCTAATTTTTTTTTGTAGGATTAAGATAAAGTAAATATATTTCTCACACATTCAAGCAATTGCCCGTGAAACTGCATTGAATAGATTTTTTTTTTTTTTTTTAGGAGTTTTAATTTGTTTACGCGGAACCCAAATTTTTTTCGAAAATTAAAAGTACCCTAAGTTACCTGGAGTAACTTCAGCTATATACCAAAAAAAGTCCCGTCAAAATCCGGCTAGCCGTTCCGGAGATTACCCGGATCAAACAAACAGACAAACATTTTAAAAATTGCATTTATGGTATTGTTATCGTGTATACATTAATATCTATTTAGAAAAAAAAAAAATTGACATTACAATCAGACACTTCAATTTTATTTATTAGTATACATAAGTCTTTATTTGTACCGTGGGAAGTCGCTTTCAGGTAGCATTGTCATTTTTTTACATTATATTTTATCAGACTACGTCACACGTCAAACCGTGGGTGTTGTTTATACGCTAATATTAATAATACAATGTGCGTGTGATCGTCAGATACGTTTCTGAAAGCTCAGTGGGTAACGGGGACTTACTATTATATTTCTACTAGCTATTGCCCGCCGCTCCGCTTGCATTTCATATGTTCTTTAGGCGTGAGTGAAAAAGTGCATATAGCGTTTCATTTATACCCAACAAAAAAAAAAGAAATGAATTAAGAAAGATGATAGTGTTTTTGTTTTTCTTAGCGAAAAAAAATGTAAATGTAATAAAAAAAATGAGAAAGGGTTGTAGTTTTACGTAGGGACCCCATTTTCCTTAGATACATTATATTATATAGATACATAAAAATAGCTGTGGCGCCCTCGCCACTGCGTTAACCCTGTTTTTTTTTTTGCTTTATTTTTGATGCCATGGAGCATGGTCGATTAGAATGGTGTTTGCAAAAGCAAAGTTTGACCTAACTAGAATTTGTAACAATTATCATTATCTAGATGCTTACGATACTATTTTCGCTTGCTTACTATCAGCCATGGAGTCAAAAAAGTCTTAAATTCTGCTCATTTGAGCTTTTTATCCTAGTTCTGCGCTATTGTAGAACTAGATTCCCGATCATGGCGTAGTTGGGTAGTGCAGTACGGTCACGTTTAGCGTCAATGAACGCGGGTTCAAACCCACTTATTAAATTCTAAAAATGAGCCTAACTCTCGGTAAGGAAAACATCGTGAGGAAGCCATAGCATAGTGATAGGGCATTTTCTAATAACACCCACCTGGGTAGCTACCAACCTAAAGTTTGAAAACCTGTCACCAAGTACCACTAGGTGTGTTCCGGCAGGGCCATTGCACGACGAGGCCCGGCGGGTTCGCTGCAGGGGGCGACGCGGTGCTTGCGAAAGCCACCCCGTGTCGCCCCCATCCCAAATGCAGCGGACGGCCCCGGGGGGTTTTAGTGGGTATTTCCGGGCGACTCTCGCCCGGGTGAGTCCCACACTGCACGGAGCTCGTCACTCCGTGCCCCTTATCTAGTGTACTGGGGGACTGAGATCCCCTAAGTACAATAGATAAGGGTAGTGCGTAAATGCATTTCCCCCCGTCAAAAAAAAAAAAAAAAAAAGGTGTGTTCCGGCAGCATCGCTTGAGAACCAGTATCTGTAGGTTTAGTGTATATTTACCATCCTAGACCACATCGTTACTTAACATCAGGTGAGATTACGGTCGAAGGATTGCTCGTCGATTGAAACTGTCATCAATATGTTTTTGCTTGGCTTGGTATTTCTTCTCTCAATTATTCGAAAAGTTTTTGTCCATTATTGGGACGTATTATTTATACCATTTCTCTCAATTTTTCTTTATACAATTATTAAAGTTATTTACTATTACTTGTTAGCAGTTTGCAAACATGAGTTTCTGGCAAAAGGTCACGCCCTTGAAACGTTAGCCATGTATTGTAAATGTTTGTATGCAAATTATCCTTGTAGGTATATAACAGACGAACACGCGCGTTTGCAGAAAGATATTTCAAGTACGTATGACTATTATTATTATTAATCCGAAACATTATTTATGTAAATATAAAATACACGAAAATAAAATTTGTATTCTCAAATAATTCTGTAGGTACCTATGATATTATTCCGTTTATATGTAAAAGTTTAGCTTATGACTAAGATATCACTTGATGTTAAGGATCGGATAACACGCAAATCCTAGATCTATGGAGCAGATCTGTGTTCGGGGCACATTTTATCTTATTTATTCTACTGGTTGGAATAAAAACTTGTCATAGATTTGAGAGGCTATTCAGATAGATTAACTAGCAAGTATTCCAGTGATGCGTGTTTTAAATATATAAAAAAAAATACGATTTTGTTATGTTAAGTACTAGCCCACATATATATTATTAGCCCGCTTAGCTCAGCGTAAATGACAGTTTGATTTGGTTACAGTTATAAAAGGTGTTCTATGTTCATTTCCTATGTCAAATTTAATTAGTTCAGTTCGATTTCATAAAAGTTATTAAAGAATAAATAGAAAAAATCACGTCATATTATATTGATACATATGTCTTTATTTTTAATTATATTTAAATGATGCTGCCGGAACACACCTGTTACTCTAGCGACAGGATTTCGAATTTCTGGGTGGTATCTACACAGGCGGGCATTACGCTTTACGCATTAAGCTTTTTCTTGTTTTTTTTAACGGTAAAGTAAGGCCGGAGAGTAGGAGTAAAGTAAGCAAGCGGCTAATGTAGGCAGTTAGGGTGGAATGGGGAGCTAAACTGGCTAATTGTAGTGAGCACCGTCAGTAGCGCTGTCGAGTGCCGAATCGACACGCCAACCACCCAACGTGCGCCTCCCTTTTGTACACAACTCCCCACTTATGTAATGTTTGTCTGGACTACACAATAATATTGTTTAATATGTAATAATTTATAGCGAATTTTGGTGTTCTATTTTTATTGTATGTATTATAAAAAACAAAGTGTTTTAAAGTGCAAGAATATTGAAATTTTTTTACGTAATACTTGTACGGACACTAAGATATCCACTCGATTAAGTACGCACAGGAACAGTGGTTCAGCTGTGGTATTGTCAGATATCCTAGATTGAGTCTAGTATATACATCTATCTAGTATCTATCTAGTATGTACATAATAGACACTATAATCCACTTTTTTTTTTTTTTTTTTTTTTCGAGGGGAATGCATTTACGCACTTGCTGTCCAGCCAGACCTAATAGGGACGTACCCTTCCAGGTCTGTCTGAAGCGACTGATGATGTGTGACAGTCTCTCCCACGTAAGTACAAGGGGCTGTCACACAGGATTACACTATAATCCACCTATCCATATTTATTACAAACCTAAGTTTTCGGTGACGAAAAACATCGTGAGGAAACCATAGCATGCTGGGTAGGGTGTTTACTAACCTCCTCCTGGTTGGTTATCTGCCTAAAGTTTCCAAATCTGTCACCAAGCAACTATAAGTATACTATGACAGAATCATTTGAAAGCCGGTAACTTTATTAGATGCGATTATATGTATGCCAAAAATAAAATCTAAAATATTAAAAATCCCGCCTAGAAACGTCTGGTTTAAACCTGTTCAATTAACTACTGAAACACAATTATATTTGATAATATACTGTCACAAATTAGCTGGTATAAATGAATATGATTGTAACGGACGGACACACGAGTATGAGCGTCCGTGTATACTATTACGTAGACTGCTCTGCCACGCCCTATCAGCATAGAAACAGGATGGTATAAGTTTGACAATTCTGTATGCCGAAAGGGACGCAGTAGAGCACGTGGACCGGCTCGTTGCCGGGAAAAACTGCAACAACGCAGTATATTCTATTGTACACACTATTTATTCACTCACTAAACTATTACAAAGAAATCACTTGTCTTGAACTTAACTCTCACTTTGAGGATCGCGACGAGACTACCCTTTCTCGGCCCATATGGCCTATTCTTATTGTGCCGGCTAGTTCGGCACCCCGTACGCGAGCTCTTTCATTGGCGTTCGATGCGCCTACCCCTACTGTAGCGCGCTGTATGGTCAAATATTATTATTAAACACGTATTTATTTATCTCAATAATTGCTATCTTAAAATACAGCGCACTACGTTTTTATACACTAACCTAACTAGAGAATTAATATCTTTATTACCCTCTTACACATTTTCATATCGTATAGTTCTTATTTTATTTACAATTAATTATATTCTATTCTAAGTTCTTGAAGCGTCGCCAACAATGATATTATATGACAGTCTTTCGAATGTCAATTTTACGTGGAGCGGTATATAAAGGTTGCACTGAGTATTTGAACTACACCGGTGTAGTGTAACTATGAACTGTGCAGTGATCGTTGTTTGTTGGAATTGGGTTACGATTTGAAATTTATTTTATTTTATTTATTTTCTTTATTGTATATTACTTAACAGTACATTTACTATAATACAGTTTATTATTTTAACATTTAAGTAGTACCAATTACAAAGTAATTATAATTAAATGTTGTTATGCAGTATAATGTCTTGAAATTCAAATTTGGTTGTGTGTACGTGTGAGTAAATAGTGACCATATTTACTAAGTTCTTTCTCTCTCACCGTATGTACGTACTAACGTATTGGGATTTTAGGTTTTAAGTTCTTTATAAAGATGTTCCTGTTTGGCTGAAAAAGATCGGCATAATAGAATTTCGTATGATACGTGTCAAAACATCTATGCAAAACCGAGTTTTTTGTATAATTATGTTTTACTATTTGGGGTGCAAATAAGTGAGGATTTCGAGTTATTTTCGTATGTATTTTTAAGGGAATCCTATACAGTAGTTCGGGACAGTCAATGTTATAGTTCAATATATCATACAAAAATCGCATATCGTAAAGAGATCGTCGTTCTGCTAATGAAGTTAAAAAAAGACGTTAAAAGACTAGGTAGACGTTTTCCAATGACGTAAAATCTATGAAGCAGTTTCAGTTTACTCGTTGAATACGTTACAATGGATATTATTTTGTGCCATTGAATATGGAAATACTGTATATTAACATAACGTAAGCTCACGCCTGTTATCCCTGAAGGGTTAGCTACAGGTGAAATAGCGAACTACAACGCCTATATTTCGCCGAGCTTAGTTCCGTCCCAGATTATCTGGGCCAGATGTGACAGTGAGCGAGCCTGTCGCCATATGTCGCAGGGACATAGCCTCTCTAAGCGTATTTTACCGCTTGTATCATGGCGAGTGTTCTGAAGAGCTCTTTGACCTGATCCCCTCCTTTCCATTACATAACAGAACCACGCGGGCGGGACTTCGGTGTCACGGTTTCACGGTGACACCCATAACTTCAAGAACCAAAAAGTTTACTGACTCTTACTTTTGTCGCACTGTGAGGTTATGGAACCGTCTTCCTGTCAGCGTGTTCCCCCTCCTTCATACGATATTGGGTCCTTCAAAAGAGGCGTGAAGAGGTACTTAAGCAGGCCAGCATGACAGCGGTGACTGGCATTGAATTCTGTTCAGTGTCAGTCGCCGCTGTTTTGGATTGTACTGTACTTACCATCAGGTCCAGTACAGTCACTGTGCTGTGCATTATAAAAAAAAAAATATATCGAGCCAAACTCCAGACTCCGGGATGATACTGAGTAGAAAAACCCAATATCACTTGCCCCGAGACCTCAGAACGAAAGTCGCACCGTAATACAGCTGCGTCACCGAGGCAGTCAGAGTCACTCGTATATTATCCAGAGAAATTAAGAAAATACCACAGTATTGTGCAAATATATAGTTTGTTTTAACTTTTACTATATATTGATGTGGTCTGTAGTCTTCGTTTCTCATAATTTTTTTCATATTATTAATTTTTTGTTCAATTTCGAAAACGAAATGTAGTATGTGTTATATACAATTAGGAAGAAATACTTTAAGATTACTCGTTAAATCTGTGTATATATAAATATGCTAATATTCAGCTTACTCTAGATTAATGATTATTTGAGAAAAACTAAAAAAATATTTGCAATTTTGAACGTATTTTCGACCTACTTCATAAATAATGTCATTCGTTATTTAGTGCTCTTATATTTAAGCGTTTAAAGCCTCTTGTTGTGTTTTAATCTAATAGAGATTAAAAATATCAGTTTTGCGTTGAATCACTATCGAATACGTTTGCCCTGTGGTCTGACACATCAGGCCATCGACCGGGGTGACGTCATCGCGTTAACCCCCGCCCGCTGGCAACGTCTTGTTGCCAACCACCCTTTCTTTTTCTACTCCACACATGGGACCCCATTATGATGCCCTCTTTTCATAAATAGTATTGTTTGTCGACTTTCTTATACACGTTCTCCTCTCCTTATGAGACGTGTGAAATTTATGATATCTTTTGAATATTGTTTTTATTCTAGTATATAGATAACATAATAGAATTTGTTTATTATTATTAAATAAGAAATACTACGTGTATGGATAGAAATTAATCAAGAATATATTTTGTGAGTGACACACCGTATATTGATTTTCCTAAGAACATTTTATAGTGTCAGGAAGTAACTCAAGTCTACGTTCCTACAGACGTTTCTTTTCTATAGGATTCATAAATTTTGTATAGTTTAGTACATGAAAACCGTATATTATATAAAACTTAATACAACTTTTGCCAGATTGAACGCTGAGAAAAAACATGTCGTGACATTCGTGCGACTTATTTTGAAATCATAAGTCAAGTACCGACCTTTGTATTAGTAACTTCACGTACTTTAATATTACATCACTAGAAATCCTCTAATATATTAAATAAAAAGACTTAATAAATGTTTAAAATGAATAGAAATTTATCTGGGTACATTTTCTAAAACCATTCTTTATTTTTGTTACAGGTACGTTTTAAGGTTTTAAAGAGAGAGACAAATTCAAGATGTTTTCTGTACACATTCGGAAGATACGGGATATGAGATGAAGAGGGGTATAAATTAATAAAATATATATATAATCTAATTTTATTTATTTGCTGCGCGAATTCCGTTTCAGAGGATTTGTGGGCGGCGTTTATTCCATACAATCGTATTCTACTATTTCCTTCGTACATTATGGGATTATAGGAAATATTTTTTATACGATATAATGTTCTATCCCATTCCCAGAGAACGAATGCTAGTTTAGAACTCTTATGAAGCACGTAGGAGGTGTGACGTAATCATATATTTAGTATAAGCATGCTCTCTATCTATGATAGAATTAAATAAAACACACCCATTGTGCCTAACTGGATATAGTATTAATCTTATCATTGGCCTCCCAGTACATCATTGCTAATTTCATTTACTTTTGCAAAACTATAGACAAGCTTGATCTAGCAAACGAAGGACATCATTTTAATAGGTATTAGAAATAATCACAAATTAACCGTCCCATGCTTTAGGGTCAGTAAGAATCATAAAAAATGTTTAGGTAAAAGTGTTAGGTTTTACAACATGATTCCATCGGGCACATTGCGTTTACTTAACCGTGGAAAAATAAATAACATCACGTTCCATATTAAAAATAACTATACATTGATGTCGCTCAAGCATAGTTATTCTAGTTTTACACCGGCCACGCCACCCCGGTCCGCCTGACCTATTTGAGTTATTTCTGCCTCTAGACTCCTAGACCGGGGCGATGGGGTCGGGGGTCGAGTTCCGTGCATAGCGTTGCACCCGATATTAAATATGCCTGCATTTCAGAGAACCCATATAACAAATACCTTTTTACACAATTATTTATATATTCACTATGGTTTAGGTACATAGGTGCTGTTACAAAGGACATTGTTATGTATATTGATTTAATTTACTGTTTTTTAGCAAAAGCGTCTGTTTTGACCCCACTTGTCAGGAATAGTAAGCGATGGTTTTACTCCTCCTTCCATTATTACGTAAACATTGGTAGAATAGAAAAAAAAATTACCACTCAAACACACTCGTCCCACAAGTCAAATAGCGTGTTCTTTTGCTTTGCTATTTTCTTTTGTATTGCTTATTCTTTATTTATCCCATCTCTGTCTAATTCACATGTCATATCCATTATTTCATTACGTCTAACAATAAATAACAATAAATCCGATTTCACTACACAGCAGTGTCAAAAACTTATTATGGTAGTCACTTAAATCTAGTAATAGAATTAACATTTAAACATTCAATCGAATTATTAACATTAAATTGGAATTAAAGGTATAATTTATATAAGTCAAATGATAATTCCAGAATCTGGATCCAATTTTTAAGTTAAGATCCCAATTAGAATTAAATTAAAATTTGCTTAAATCATATTAAATTCAAATTATAAAACCACAAATTAAAATAATAAATTAATAAAATTTTATAAAATTTGTATCTGGAACTCAATCATAAATTAAAATTCAAATGAAGTCAAAATTAAAATTTGAAAAATTTGTAAATTAATCTAATATATTACTTGATGATACAAAATGAACTAAATGTATGGGTTCTTTAAGGGACAACATGAGATCCTTAGTTTCCTTTAATCATCGTAGGGTAGATTTCTCGAAGAATTACGTCTCATGTATCAAACAGCCTAAGCGGATGTCCGTAGCACTTTGGGTACCCTTGCGCTAGCGAGCGCCCTCCTGACTGAGTGTCTTGAGCGCTCGTCCCAAAGGTTCGATGAAGCTGTCACGGCCCTTTTTGGTCGAGAGCGTTTACTTACTCAGTTCGAAAAAAAAAATCGATTCAGTAATTCTGTAGTTCAACGCACAAACGGATCGAGAAAGAAAAAAGAAACATTGCATATTGAAACAATATGTTTCGTTATAAAATTGCATAGACTATTACAAATAGAATCTGATAGCGATATTCTATTTTTTCAATTAACTATGTAATTTTAAGACAGATTATTAACAAGCTAATTTATTATTATATTAATCTATTTTTATTGTTATGTACGTATTATTTACATACATACATAGTATCGCGTTTTTCTTCCGTGGGGGGTAGGCAGACTACGTCCTTCTACTTGCTACGACTTGACACACCTATTTGGTACTGTCTGGGTATTTTATATTATGACCCTTATTAATATTTTCTATGATCTAAAGCAGCTGAACTGTTTTTTTAGTAGTCTCAGCGCTTCGATCACAAACTCATTTGTTGTTAAGTGACGATTCAGGACGGTAAACACAATAATCCTAGAATTACTGGTCCTCTTGTGATGCTGCCGCAACACACCTATTGGTCTCTGGTGGAAAGGTTTTGAAAGTTGAGGCTAATTTGTGTTAGCTAACCAAATAGGCATTATTAGAAAATACCCTACCATCGTACTATGGCATTCCCACGATGGTTTCCATTCACAGCTCAGGCTCATTATAGAATTAAACAGGTGGGCCACAAACCTACGTCTATCGACGTAGAATCCGACCACAGTGCCAACTGACCCATCATCGATTCTCTGTAATATTTTTGTCAGTGTATGTTATAATTTTCTTTTGTCTTTATTAAGTCTAACACTTTAGAATTTAACAAATATAGTTCGTAATGGATATATTGTTTTTTTTAAATTGTGTATATATAAATAACATTTACCGTCTATCAAAAGGAGAGCTCGTTTCCTAAATCAGCAGATCAGACGCGGGGAACGCGCCGCCGTCGGCGTCGTCGTAAAGGGCACGAGGTGAAGGACGCTCTCGAATTGTGTTTTGTCTATGTATGTGTGTTGCTTGTGTACCGGGGAAAATGGCTCGATCGATAACCCCCCCCCCAGTCAGTCAGCCGGTCGGCCGGCTGTGATATGATTTACGTTTGAATTTCGACTCTATTGCCTGGACATGTTAAGATTGAGTTTTAATCGTTATATGATTTTGTTGTCGACCTGTTGTTGGGGTTTCAGAAGAATATATTATTACACAATTTTGAAGACCGGCAAATGTTATGCCGCCGTGAATAATATTCCTACGGGATGACAATGAATGATATTTACGTTTAGTGTTTTTTATGTGGTTGTTTCACATGGTTTCTATGTGTATTTACGTGTAAATCTCTTTCTATAAAAGTGTTTAGTCGAATTGGAAGAGTTTGGTATTTTTTCATTCTAGCATGGTATAAAAGCCAACTGTCTACCTGCCTGTCCGTTAATTGACACAAACTAGCGATGGCGATCTGAGATAGATTAATCGAAGAATCGATCTTTAAGACCAAAAATCGATATTTTTTTAAATATCGTCCGTGTATTTTTAGACCAGATTTTAATAATTAATGATTAGTATTTATGGTATATATAGAATAATGAATTAATGTCGCCATAATTGGTAAAATAATACCGGTGTTCGAAACGTTTTAATAATGGAGCGAATAATCATTTTGAATAGGTAATATAGAAAAGTTTTTGTGTATGCGAGTCTGCAAACTGCAGAGCTCGATTCTTTATGAAGTACATACTTTCGTTTCAAACATTCCGAATGTTGTTTACAATTAAGTTAATTATTATTCATATGTATACGGTAGACGATGGCGCGTCTCTATTGTTATGACATATTATGAACTCTATTTCGTCGTGTATAAAGTATAAATGATAATGTTAATGGATACAAGATAGGTATTATACGCGGGCATTTAAAATTAACGTGTAACGGAGGCTAATGTAAACAAGGTTGTTATCGATTGGCAGTTGTGACCTGCACACACACACACACACACACACATGCTGTTTCAAATGTTTCCGTTATAGTTGTAACAGACACTCGGATTCGGTACGGCGCCTACGACGGACATGGTATGACGAACAACTTAATAGAAAGAAACAATTTATAAAAGTTCTGTTTGTCTGCCCGTTTGTCTATCTGTTCCGGCTAATCTTCGAAACGGTTGACCGATTTTGGCGGGACTTTTCTGACAGATAACTAAAGTTATAATGAATAACTAAGGCTACTTCTATTTTTAGGAACTATTAAGGATTCCGCGTAAAAATAAAATAATAGTCATGCAATTGAGAATGCCCAATAGAAAATATGGTTAGCGAGCAGAGTTGCGGGAACAGCTAGTACATAGTACTTTATAATAACTGCCTTGCTCAATTCTCTTTCTCACACATTATAATGTATGTTTGTTGATCGCTCTTTTGTTACTATGACTGTTAAGGGTTAAAACTAATTTGATCTTGTTTGAACTTTGACTTTATCAGACAATAATTAATATTGAGGGAGGAAGGTATACCGACTGATGACATAGAGTGCAGACTTTCGAGGATTTAGGCCTTATGTGCGTTGGCCGACACTGGGATGTCATTAACCCCTTGAGCACTAACCCTGCGTTTACGCCAGCTTTCCATTGTTTTCCTATTGTCTTTCTATTGTCTCATTTTTTATGGGTATGCGACATATTAATGACGGCGCAATTTTGACACCGTCATGTAAAATATAACCATATCAGAGCAGCGCCATTTAGTTATTAATTTATAACCAAACAATAACCATTTACCTGCATTGTTGGCTAGTGAGTTTCATATCATAATGGCAAGTTGACAGCTCTTGTTTGTTTACTAAGTCAGTTTGATTTCAGAAGTCGCGCTAATAAAGTCGCTTGAAAGGTAGAAAAAATGGTATTAAAGCAAGACAGACAGACGTTTTTCATGTAGATAGATGTGTATCTTCTATAATATTGTATGTAAGGGTTTTTATGACGGCATTAAGAGGACGTACGGTCGAAAAAGTAGGTATTTCAGTCATCTATTTCTATCACGTTGCGCTCCTAAGAAAGAATTATAAAACACGAAAGGAACAACTGTAGCACGGGCTGATTTTACATATATAAAATAGACGAAAACACCACTTCGAAGTACCCTGTTACCTCCCCCAAAACTGAACCAATTTTCATTCAGTTTTAGAGTAATAAAGACTTTGGCTATGCCTGTTCGTTTTGCCGTTTTTACTTGTTCCATAAAATTTGTTTGACGAACGTTCGAAAATGACGCTAAAAATATAGTTTTTTTTTTTTTTTTTCATTTTTAAAGGTTTCTACAATTATTAATATATGGAAAAAATCACAACGCTCAGCCTTGGCGATAGTGGATATATATTACTTGGTATAAAAATATTTACCCTAATGCTATTATCCCGGGAGGAAACAGGGGATTACTTTTGTATGGAATAAAGGCCGCTAGGATATCCTCTGAACGTTGCCGCTACTAGAATATTATACTATGTTCGTTGTACGTTCGCTCCCAAGTAACACAAGCAGCATTTTATCAAACGTATAGTAAACTTATGGTAGAACTTATGGTCCGTATAAACTCCTATATAAGTTCACCGAGGACCTTGACGCTTTATATTGGCATTTTAATACCATTATGATGTTTTACACTGTATGAAACGGCATATAAAAATGCTTTTGTAAAGAAATTAGTTTTAGCAGCTGTATAGCTCACAGCTGTTTTTAGTGCATTTTAACCCTTTCACGACCAAGCGAAACATTTTTCCCCAGTGGAATATTGGTGACTGTATATTTAATTATAATATTATTCGACTTTAAAATTTTCCCACAAAATTCTAAATAAGCTATAGTTTCTAACGTTTACACCTCTTTTTAAGTGGAGGAATGTATTTACGCATTTTTAATATATACTCTACGTTTAAAAAAATAAACAATTGAATAGTAATATTTACTCTCCGATATCTTATGGTCCTGAAAGGGTTAATTTACAGTTTTGTAGGGGGAGAAATGTTATATATGTACGCACCGCTCGAGACCGAGCGACACCTATGCAATAAACAGTGTATGTTTAACCACGCAACGTTTTATTTGTTACGCACCCCGATATAACAACTAGGAATACTACACAATTGTTATGGTCATATCACACATATCTTTAAGATTTTATATGAAAACCAGAAAATATCGAAGGCGCGTGAAAATTTTCAATGAAATATATATAGACATTTACATTAAGCTACATTGCGCAGTAAAATTTGAAGGCATGAAATAACAAAACAGTCAAAATACTTATCTTGTATTATAAAATATGTTTTGACGCAATCAAATATTGTCACTCACTCAGTTTTGATCGTCTTCGTTCGTATTATTATAATTTTATTATAACATTAGTACCGTGGTATTGGAGATTTTTTTTGCAATGACGTACTGTTATATCTTTCTATTGTACCCTTTCTAGCCTAGTCAGCTGCCTATGCTGCTGACACATGATTCTTATTCCCTTCCTTTCGTCTCTCGGCTCATAACTCCTCAGTCCTCATCCATACTCAATCCACGACGGTCCTATAGTGATTCTATATATAATTATAATCATATTTAAATTGTATTTAATTGCATCCAAATAAAGAAAATTAACATTTCAGTGTGTATGAAATTCTTCTTTTAAAAAAGCTATCACAGAGTTCCATATAACAGTACGGTTTATTTAAGTTCTAACTGGTAACACTTAAATAGCTCCAATCATTTTTTTACTACATACTAATATTAGTCTAATGCTTTTGTATTGACTGTAATAATGCTTCTTTAATGCGATTGGCAACTTCTTTGACCACAATAATGCTAATATAATGCGCCTGTAATGCAAATAAACAACTATTTGCCATCCAGAATCCATTTAGGATCTAAAGCCGTATAACTTGTGCCCAAACAAGCATACCGTTACAGTAGCCGTATGAGCGTTTGTAAATGCTACTTTAGAATTAACTTAAAATGCGAAAACGATACAGAAATGCTGTAAGTCGGTAGTTATACTGCTATGATGTGTTTTTTTTTTTTTTTTATAGTCCCTGTCAATTTCCCCTGGCATAACCAGGGACCTTGTTATTACCTCTCATTTTTGTGCTCTTTTTTGTTTTTTGTGGCTTGTTCTTTTGACTGTATTTTCTTTTTCGTGTCATTTTATTTCATAACTCTAAGACAATTCATTCGACTTATCTAATTTAATAATAGACAGTATACAGTTCCTTATGGTATGGTTTTCGTGTCAATAATTAAAACATAAAACAATTAATTAATTTAAAATATACAATCACAGCAATAAAATAATTTAAATAATTAAATTTAATTAAATTATACTATATTACATTGAATTAAATTATAATTAAACAATTGAATCAGGGCAATAATAACTAATAAGTTAATAATAAGTCCTTGTCTCATTTCCATTTGTATTCCATTGCTTTGATGTGTTCCTTGGGTTGGCCATAGAGATTCAGATCGTCTGTTAGTACTATTACAGTACAGCCGGCGTCGCTGTGCGTCAGTGGTGGGGATTGCATCGGCGACTTGTTACATATTTCATTGAAATGAAGAAAAATTTAACCTCATTGGGATGTAGTAATTAGTACGTGTGCAAATTATTATAATGCATTATTGTTTAAGATATGACGCATGATATTTTGCTTCGTTTCATAACATTGTTTATTATCGCTTGATAGTGAGTGAGACTGTTCGTGTGTGGTCAAAGTATGCACCTTTCGACATTCATTCATTTTGTGATCAATTTATTTGATATCCGTCGGAGTATGAATGAAACATTTATCCATACATTCACGTAAATATATAGATAATTAAGACGCTTTCCTCATAGAGATAACGTATATTTTATATTATAGATAACAAGGTCGGACATACATACGTCCGCTCTCTACTATCCGGCTCAGTACGTAGTCGTTACTAGAATGTTTGTTTACGTTGGCTTTTAAAATACATAAATTATCATGTCAGTCATATTAAGAACGTTGTTTAGATAACAACTAACTTCTGCCCCCGACTGCGTTCGCGTTGACTCTAGAATTGGGTCCAGAGAAGACTTACTTTAGGTTTAACCTAGGTAAGTAAGTTTTCATGACTTAATTGATTTCATGGCGACTGAGATACAAAATATCGGTTTTTTTCTACTTACGCAAAAGAGATGAGATGTGGTAGAGGATGTGGTGACCAAAATAGAGAAAGGTATGCTTAGTTGGTTTGGGCATGTAGAGAGGATGGATGAGAGAAGATTAACGAAATTAATTTATAAGGCGAGGGTGAATGGGCAAGTCGGTAAGGGTCGACCTAGGCGAATGTATCTAGACCAAATCAATCATGTCTTAAATAAAGGCCAGGTAAAAAGTACCCATAACCGACGAACATGTATGAAAGCGCTCATGAAAGTAGAGGAAGCGAAAGAGGTATGCCAAGATCGTAGCAAGTGGAAGGACGTAATCTCTGCCTACCCACACGGGAGAAAGGCGTTATGATATGTATGTATGTATGTACGCAAAAGATTAATTAGGATACATGCGAACCTCATCTACCATACATATAAACTCAAGTCAATATCCACGTGTTACAAACGTAATTTCAGGGGGGCAATCGGTACTCGGTAATATTATAGGGCGGTGGTACACTGTGGTGCGTCGAACTTCCGATCGAATCGATAACGAAACACTTGTGGATTATCATATCAGGAATTTAGTTGCACTTTTCCAATGCAAATACGGGAGTTACCTATTATTAGTTCGTCGAACTCGTAACGGGTTACAATGTATGTAAAAATTACACAGTTTTTATGAGCGCTCCCAAGTTTATTTCTCATAAATACGGCACATTCAAAGGAAAGAGCCGGTGTATATTTTATGTTGAAATTTATCCTTATCCTGGCATTATATAAAAGACTGGCTGTGTGCCCGCGCTGCTCCCGAGTTTCATATATTCTTCACTGCGTTTTTATTTTTTTTTTAATACGGAATCCTAATATTTTTTTTTACTAAGATAAAGTAAAAATATTTCTCATAAATTCAAATACTTGTCCGTAAAACTGTGCATTGAATCGGATTTTATTCAATTTTTCATAAATTTTAATTTTTTACCATAACCCTAATTATTTTCGATAATAATGTGTGGGGTAAGAAGAATGGACAGGATTAGGAATGAGTATATTAGAGGAAGTTTGAAAGTGGCGCCAATAACAGACACGTTGAGAGGCGGTCGTTTATCCTGGTATGGACATGGGATGCGCAGGGAGAAAGAGGATGTTGTAAGAAAGGTATTGGATATGAATGTGGACGGTTACATGGGAAGGGGAGGACCAAAGAAAAGATGGATAGACTGTGTGAAAGGTGATATGTTTAGAAAAGGAGTGCATGCGGAGATGACAACAAATAGAGAGGAATGGAAGAGAAAGACATGTTGCGCCGACTCCAAATAAAAATGGGAAAAGGGCAGGAAGATGATGATGAACCCTAATTATTTTCGAAAATTATAAGTCCCTAAGTTACCTGGAGTAACTTTATCTATCTACCAAAAAACGTCCCATCAAAATCCGTCAAGCCGTTCTGGAGATGATTACCCGGAACAAACAAACAAATAGACTGAGAGACAAACATTTAAAAAATTGTATTTTTGGTATAGGTATCGTATTTATTTATATCTATATTTAATTTTAAAAAAACTGACATGACAGACAGACACTTCAATTTTATTTATTAGTTTAGATTGTATGTTAATGTATTTTCTTAAAGCGCTTCAAGACAATTTGAAACTAGTTTAAATGTAAAGGGTAGAAAATTTATTTATCTTCACTAATAAATAAAATTGAAGTGTCGGTTTTAATGTAAAAATACATTTTTTTTTTTACTAAACAGATGAATGAATACATACATACATATGCTCACGCCTGTATCCCCGAAGGGTTAGGCAGAGGTGAAGTAGCGAACTACACCACCCACATTTCGCCGAGATTAGTTCCGTCCCAGATGTGACAGGGGGCGAGCCTGTCGCCATATCGGGCACAAATTCCAAACTCCGGGATGATACTGAGTAGAAAAAAACCAATATCACTTGACCCGACCCGGGGATCGAACCCGAGACCTCAGAACGGCAGTCGTATGTAATACAACTGCGCTACCGAGGCAGAATGAATATACGATACTTATAACAAAAATACAATTTTGATAATGTTATCTGTCTGTTTGTAGTGGGTAATCTCCGGTACGGCTGGACCGATTTGAACGGGACGTTTTTTGGTGGATAGCTGAAGTTACTCCGGGTAACTTAGGGTACATTTAATTTTCGAAAATAATTAGGCTATCGCGTAAAAATAATAAAACTCATAAAAATTTGAATAAAATACGATTCAATGCACAGTTTTACGGGCAACTACTATAATTTATGAGAAATATTTTTACCTTATTTTTAACTCGGTAATATTTTTTTTTTGGAATGTAATCAGGGTTCCGTATAAAAAAATTAAGACGCAATGAAGAATATATGAAACGCGGGCGCAGCCGCGGCCAGGCCAGTTGTAGAATAATTATAGAGGTACAGTAATACCCCGCTTAGCGCGACCCCGTTACGCGCGGTTTCACTATAACGCGAATGTCATATTTCGCGCTCAAATGCCTCGCATTACGCGAAAGAGTGCGTATAAACATAATGTAAAGACAATAGGTGTATTTTTCCGTAAAAAAATAAGAGTATATATTGCATAAATAAGAAGTAAAAATAAAATAAAAAAATAAAATAACGTGTTTTTAGAATTAAACTGATTGATTAAAATGATTTGTATTTTTTTGTATTAAATTTTGACTATGTTCAATCATAAACCTCGATATACGCGAATTTCAGTTAACGCGATTTTCTTCGGAACGTATCCCTGGCGTAAATCGGGGTATTACTGTACTACAATCATTCATAGCGGTTAACCAGAAATTAGAAAATTACAAAAGTTGCGGATGTTATATAAGATATATTGCGTTACGTTTCATTACGCACAAATTAAATAATATGTACTCATAAGTAGAATATTTTAAATTTGGCATGGAATCACTTGTAGGTATTTTTAGAGTGAAAAAGCTTGTTATTTATGTGTATATTATAAAAAAAATGTAATTTATAGTTTTGGCAAGCGAAACAGAAGTCTTGTTGTCTCGTGACAACTGAACGTTTGTGTATCCATTTTTAGCCGTAATATTGTTCGGTTACGCGATCGAGCATTATGATAATTCGCGCTCGTAAAACCTGGATCCTACAGATTTATCTAGACCATCTAAGTTTTACGATCCCGTCTAGTTCACTTACCCATTTGCGTGTTTTCCCACAAGACGCTTACCATACATACCACAGCCGCGCGGGAGAACAGATTGTTTACTGTGTTAAATATTATCTACATTACATTAAAATTAAAAATTATGATTTAGATATACTAAAAAAAAAAATATATACTTTATTCAACTTAGACCCTGATAAGGCGCTTATAAACGTTAAAATACTAACACTCTGTTTCGGAATCCAACCCAGTCATCGAGAAGAACCGGCAAGAAATTCGGATCTGGTTTTATTCTGCATTTTTTTATGTTTTTTTTATGATTCTCGGTGGCGCAGTTGTATTACGGTGCGACTGCCGTTCTGAGGTCTCGGGTTCGATCCCCGGGTTGGGTCAAGTGGTATTGGGTTTTTCTACTCAGTATCATCCCGGAGTTTGGGATTTGTGCCCGATATGGCGACAGGCTCGCCCCCTGTCACATCTGGGACGGAACTAAGCTCGGCGAAATGTGGTGGTGTTGTTCGCTACATCACCTCTGCCTAACCCTTCGGGGATAACAGGCGTGAGCTTATGTTTTTTTTTTTTTACAACTAATTAATTTGATAGCATATGTACAGAGAAGGCTGTCACCTCCAGACATTACCGCCGTTCACATAATGCTCCACCCTATAAAATAACCTTTGAAAATTAAAACTTTCTTATCATGATGCTTGGACTTGTTTGTCCAGTTAATCGGTTATGTGCTTTGGGATTTTATGGTAAAACCTAACACTATTACCTAGAAAACTTTGCTGAGTCTGAGACATGGAACTGTTAATTTATGCTCATTGAAACTCCCTCAAATAAATTCAGATATAAACCGCGATGCCGTAAATCTATTTTAAGATAACTTTATAAATCAAAGTAGGGTATCGGATACTATACTAATATATTAAACAATAAATTCCCAGAGAAAGTTATTAACAGTATATTTGGTTAAGCATGGTAAAACTTACATATTTTGTTTAATATAAAAAAAAAAATCGTTTTAGAAAATTATGTCTAACTGTACAATTCAGTTACTCAACCTGATTTTGCTACATTCTTAACTACATTTTTACATTTTTAATTTGCCTACGCCTTTCTGCGCAATTTTTTTTTACACATTTTAGAATCAGTGATTTGACCACAATCTCACCTGATGTTAAGTGACGATGAGGTCCAGGACGGTAAACACGCTAAGCCTAGAGATACTAGTTGTCAAGCGATGCTGCTGGAACACACCTATTGGTATTTGGCTTCTTAATACCCTCTAATTTCTCTAAATTCTCTGGGATGTATACTTCCAGAAGGGCGTGTTACGGCCATGTTGAGAACCTTTCTTGACGGCGGGAAATGCATTTACGCACTACCCTTAGCCATTGCATTAGTGAGACCGAAGTCCCCCAATGCAATGGGTAAGGGGGTGCGGAGGGGCGTCTCGGCACCAGTGCGGGACTCGCCCGGAAATACCCACTAAAACCCCCCCCGGGGCCGTCCGCCGCATTTGGGATGGGGGTGACACGGGGTGGCTTTCGCAGTCACCGCGTCGCCCCCTGCGGCGAACCCACCGGGCCTAGTCCGTGCAATGGCCCAATGGGGATGGGGGAGGAGTACTTCCCCCCCCCCCCAAGGGTATACTACTTCCTGCCCCCCCATTCCATGTTGAGAACCTAAGGTGTAATTAAATCGTTATTTTATATCTGCCTCGCTGGTATCATGTTACACGTATTCTATTCATGATGATATATTCGGTATTCGAGTTGATTCCTTTCCCGTTTTAATGAAATGATTGATTTACAATCAAAAAGAGTGTTTTGGTTTTAATTCATACGCGACAAGTAATAGCTCTGTGGCTTAAGTGGTGTAGAGTTTTTTCCCTATATTTCGTTTATAGTCTGAAGTGTACTCATCATTCTCCTGCCTTTTCCCAACTCACTTGGGGTCGGCGCAGTATGTTCTCTTCTTCCATACGTCCCTATCAGCCGTCATCTCTTCATTCACTCCTTTTTCTTTCATATCATTTCTTACACACTCCATCCACACTTTCTTTGGCCTTCCTCTACTTTTCCATCCTTCCACATTCATATTCATTACTATTTGACCCACATGCGCTTCCTCTCTTCTCATAACATGTCCATACCACGACAAACGAGAACCTTTCAACTTTTCTACCATTGACGCAACTTTCAAACTCCCTCTAATATATTCCCTGAAGTGTACTTACTATCTGTACTATATTATCTTTGCGTATAGAAGCTTAACGAACGTGAGGCGTATATGTAGGTGGGCGTTCGAAGACATGGTCGCCTAGACGATGTCGTTGGAAGTTATGTTTATTTTTTTTTTTTGCATTATTCCAATTTGAGAATGTGCTGTGTTTTGTATGCATATATATACTCTGATATTTTAAACGTTGTCTCTATTTTGTTCCAATTTATGTAAGTTATATAATGTTCGAGTGTGTCCATATAGTTTTTGAAGCGGGATATTCTTCGTTCGCGATAAGAGTAACATTTCAAAGTCGCGTTACTCTAGATAAACGGCAGGTTTTTTGACGCTAAGTTGCAGAGTTAGGGCCACGGTTTTATATATTAAAGTGCAGATAGATATACACGTGATAAGATAGTGATCAAAATCAAAATCAAAATTTATTTATTCAATTTAGGCCCTAAGAAGGCGCTTATGAACGTCTAAAACACTACCACCGGTTCGGAAAACAACCCAGTCAACAGATGTTATTATTTTGATATTATAAGCAGACACTTCAATTTTATTTATTAGTGTAGATATGTCTATAGATTTAAATTAAATATTGCCATAAAAGTTTCACTTCTGACACGTGCATTCCTTATATACGTTCTTTTGTGGTTTTAAATTTCATAATCGTTTGTTAAACCGGTAGTTTAGTCATAGGAAGAGTAGTCGCTCCACGTGGGATACACTCTGGTTTTATTCGCGTGGGGGGGGTGGGGTGGTAGGTAACAGAGCGTTGCCGTGACGACCGCTCATTATACCACGAACGTTCATTGAATTCACCGAACTGCGGTCTGCGGTTGTCGTGCTCTTGTCATGAATTCATTGTTCGTACATCCCTGCGTCTATCTACCTCTATCTGTGTCTGCTTTATAACGATAACATTGTGAACGTGAAGCGTCGCTTCGCTGTAACGTTACGCCGTCCATATGTAACCATCCCTCATCCAAAGTGATACGTTTGTAACACTTCACGCGACTTAAAAAAAACATACTACGACTCACATTGTTTTCAAGCTTTTAAAAATATTTAATATTGCAAGAGAAGAACGCATGTATGTAATGTTGGTTTTATTTTTGTCATTTTGCACTCATTATCTTTCTATATACTGCGTAATATAATAAAATAGTAAAATATGACTACAGAATACATACTATAAGATGAAGAATTATCTAAATCAGATAGTTTTGTAAAATGTCACTGGTTTTTTATTTGTCTGAAACTGAAACGGCTAATTTGGTTATAACTTTTCTAATACCAATATGATGCAACCAAAATTATGATTTTATCTCCGTAAACTAAGGCTTGTTATAGATTCGGAGAGGTGGATTCTCAAGCCTATGTCCATCGACGCGGAATTCGGCCATATTACCACTGAGTCAATACATCGCGTGCCAAATGTAAAAAAGGCCCGGATTTTTTTAAAATCGTCAATCGCATTAGTTTTGAGTCATATTTTAAAATGGCTAACAATTTTTATGCGCTCTTTTGCCATAAAATGCTATTTAATTACCGTGGTATATATTACATTCTTTTTGCATTTAGCACGTCATAAACTCGTTCTGATTCCATTAGATATTGTCAAATAATTCAAATAGTTAATTTATCCGTTTTTTTTTTTTTTTAATCCACAGTATACGGTAGTTACAGTTACAGTAATGCAGTACGGTTTTCCGACTGATTTGTAAATTAAAGAATGTTTTTTTTTTGTTTGATTTACAGATGTACGCTTCGCTTTCCGTCGACGAATATCCGATTGGAATTCCAGTCGCTGGTGGAGGAGAGCGGCGCTAGCGCCGGAGCCAGTTCCGGTTCACCGATGCCCCCTCTGCGTATCACGATACCCTCGGATAACGAGGGTCGTAGTCCAGCACCATCTCCTACTGGTAATTATATCTTTCATAAGTGGATGAGATATTTACACGGTGGTTGGGCATTTTTTAATAATGCCCGCCTGGTTAGCTACCACCCTCAATTTTTAACACCTATAGCCAAGTACTATTGGTACTTGTGTTCCGGCAGCATCAGTTGAGAACCAGTACGTCTTAGGCTTAGTGTGTTTACTATCTTGGACCACATCGTCACTTAACATCAGGTGAGATTGTGGTCAAAAGCACTACTAAGCTTATATCGTTTAAAAAAAAAACAGAATTAGTAAGGCGTAGTCCATTAACCACGCGACGTTTTAGCAGTTTTGGGACCGTGATACGTGATGAGGTATTAGATCAACTTCCTCCCCCTTCAAGATCAAGTCCATTTTTGGTACAAAGTATAATAACTTTCAGAATGTTATCTTAAAATACATGTATAACGTAGTTTAATTCTAGAATATTTTAGAATCGACTCGATCTGGTCAATGTAACGGTCAGCTACTCCGTTTAGATATCACGCGATCCACAAAACAATTAATACACGTACTCGTATAAATCTTATTGGCACCCTCCTCCCCCTTGTGACATTTGGTTATGTTTTACCAAACAATTAATAGTTTTAGTACCACTAGCTTAATCTGTGGTTCCGCTCGTGTGAATTTAAATAAAATGGCGAAACTATTAAATTATGAACAGCATACTAATTAATACAACTAAAACCTGGACCAGATAAACATAAATCTATGATCACAAAGGAGAATCATATAAATCGGTTTTTCTCAAGTTATTAGTCAACTAACAGACAGATAGACATAAAGACGTTGCCTTTTATATATGTAATGTAAGGATATTTATTTATAGTGGCAGATTTAATGACCAAATTAGGTTAGGATCGTTCTTGTATAACGTTTTTGAGATGGTCTAGATGATCGTATATTGATAATATTTCAGGCACGATAAGCGCAGCCAACAGCTGTCCGACGTCGCCAAGAGGTGCTGGCTCTTCGGGCAGGCGGCATGCTGACCTGGGCTTGGTGGCGCACTGCGCAGCGTTAGCGGATCACCAACGGCCCAACTCCAATGGGAATGCGGTGAGGATGCGTTATGTTCCCCGGGGAAAGACGGCTAGGCACAAAATCTGACCAGTTACAAGCCGTCGTCATTTAAACTAGAAATACGTTCATTATTGGACGATGATATTATGACGATCATCTCGTGATGCGACCTTGAAATTTTATTCTCACCGCTCGTAAGAAGTTTCCAGAAGTGGCCTTAGCCATTGCGAAACTTTGGACAGTAGGCTTTTCTGAGGCTGTAAGCAGTAAGCTCTTTGCCTTTTGACTTGAGGCCTTTGTCCTGGATGGATTCAATTTAAATTAAACGTATTTTAAATGATATTGATTGAAAAGAAATTCGAAAGTTATCTATACAAATATTATGATAAATTTTACATTGTTGCTCTGTTTTCCACTTCCTAAGGCCGACATTGGAAGTTTCACTTTTTTGTTTTTACTCAATTTATTACTTTTTAAGGAAAAGGCAAAGGGTATTGGACCATGTAGCCTAGTCTGACGTAACGGAGTACTAACAATTTTCATTCAACGCTGTAACAAAACCCTCTTGAGAGCTCTTGGAAGATCTCAGAATTCGCGCGCTCCGTGCTCACAGTCACTTGTGTACTATAACTAAACCATATCGCAAGTTAAAACATTAAAATTAATTCACAAGGGTCAAGCACTCGGAAGTAACGCTTAATCGATGATGTGTTTTGTGGTATATTGTTGAAGTCGTCGTCGTCGACGCTGGAGTTGGGTTACGGCGGGGGCCGGGGGGAGGGTCGCGAGCGCGATCGCGATCGTGACCGCGGCGAGCGGGAGCCGCGCGAGGTGCGCGACGACGCGAAGCCGCCGTACAGTTACGCTCAGCTGATCGTGCAGGCGGTCGCCTCCGCTCACGACAAGCAACTCACCCTTAGCGGCATCTATAGCTACATCACGAAGCATTACCCGTACTACCGCACCGCCGACAAGGGCTGGCAGAACTCTATACGTCACAATTTATCACTTAACAGGTACGCGTGCGCGCGCGCACTGTAATTATTTACAGAGGTATTCTCACTTAGAAATAGTCAAAAATTAACTGATACATCTTCCTACCCTTTTCCCATTTTTATTTAGTGTCGGCGCAACATGTCTTCCTCTTCCATTCCTCTCTATTTGTTGTCATCTCCGCATTCACTCCCTTTCTAAACATATCATCTTTCACACAGTCCATCCATCTTTTCTTTGGTCTTCCCCAAACATACAACAACATAAAATTAACCCCAAACCACATTAATAATAACATTGAAAGCCCCTACCTTAGTCTGATTATAGAATCTCAAAACAAATATTGTAATAATCTAAAGTGTATATTAACTGACAGAAGAGCTGCGTAGCTTTTAAAAAAATATAGTGCGTGTGGGACGCAAACCGGATACTGCCGAGACAGTTTTTCACGTCCTCATAAACTGTCGTATTCCAGGGCAAAATTGAGGACCGTGTCTATGACCCGTATAGATCGGGCGCATCTCCCTGACCCCTCAGAGTCCGATCGGTAGCAGGATTAGCTCCCAGGAAACTCAGAAGATTACTCCACGAGGGAGTAGATTTGTCCGTAAGCGCGGATAAAGGAGAGGCCACCGTCGAAGGGAATAGCCCTGATGCGGTTTCCCCGAGTCCCCCTATTAGTTCGTAGTTTAGTAATAGTGTAGTTTTTATAAAATAAAGAAATGGTTAGGGAACCACACGACACACTGTTGCTAAGCTGCAGCAGCTGGAAGGGATCACGAGATGATTGCCATAGCTAGGCTGCGATAATCCTATCTTAACGAAATTGTTATAATAGATGTGGTTAGAAATAGTGTGATTATATTTGAGAGGTAATGGGGTACTATAATATACATTAAAAAAAACTACTTCGGTGGCGCAGTTGTATTACGGTGCGACTGCCGTTCTGAGGTCTCGGGTGCGATCCCCGGGTCGGTTCAAGTGGTATTGGATTTTTCTACTCAGTATCGTTCCGGAGTTTGGAATTTGTGCCCGATATGGCGACAGGTTCTCGCCCCCTGTCACATCTGGGACGGAACTAAGCTCGGCGAAATGTGGGTGGTGTAGTTCGCTACGTCACCTCTGCCTAACCCTTCGGGGATAACAGGCGTGAGCTTATGTTATGTTATGTAAAAAAAAAAATGTTAGAAGAAGCACTACTTATGGTAATATATTTATTTGACGGTACACAAGTGAAAAACTATTCATTTAGTATCAGGCGAAGAGCAATTATTTTGTCGAGTTTTAATAAAATAAAATCATCTTTAATGTGCTTACGTGTGTGTAATGGGTCGCTGTCAAACAATCCCTATAATCTAGGTGTTTTAGGAAATATGTATATTAAGAGGACACGTGGTTAGAAAAGTAGGTATTTCAGAAATCTATTGCAATCGTGTTGCGCCCCAAAGAAAGCGATAGGAATAACTGCAGCGCTTGCTGACTTACTATGCAAAATAGGCGAAAACATCACTTCGTAGTACCCAGTTTCCTGCTCCAATATTTAGCCGATTTTTAATTTTCTTTCAGTTTTAGAGTAATAAAGACTGTGGCTATGTTTTGCTTTTTTCAAATTTTAATTATCAAATTTGTTTGACGAACGTCTGAATATGACGGTAAAAATCAAAACATGGCGGTGGTGAATATATATTATTTGGTATAAAAATATTTACCATAATGCTATTACCCAGGGAGGAAACAGGGGGCTACGTTTGTATGGAATAAAGGCCGCTAGGATATCCTAGTTAATGTTGATGAATGCCGTGTGTGTGTTTTCAGATATTTCATAAAGGTGCCGCGCAGCCAGGAGGAGCCGGGTAAGGGCAGCTTCTGGCGCATCGACCCGCAGAGTGAAGGGAAGCTCATAGAGATCGCGTTCAGGCCGCGGCGGCCGCGCGGGGTTCAGTTCCGCGCACCCTTTGGCCTCTCGTCCAGGTTATACATAGCTATTATTAATAGCCAATATATAAATATAGGTATTAATTGACAATGTTTTTTGTTTTAAACCAGGGATTCCCAAACTATTTTGAGCAAGAGACCCTTTATCCGAAATAAGCAAATACGTCAGAGCCCCTTTAGCCAAATTACTTTGAAACCTATTTCTAGTTATTTTCCTATTGATAAAATGTACCTTTTTTTTTTTTTTTTTGTTGACGGAGGGAAATGCATTTACGCACTACCCTTATCTATTGTACTTAGGGGATCAAAGTCCCCCAGTACACTAGATAGGGGCACGGAGTAACGAACTCCGTGCAGTGTGGGACTCACCCGGGCGAGAGTCGCCCGGAAATACCCACTAAAACCCCCCGGGGCCGTCCGCTGCATTTGGGATGGGGGCGACACGGGGTGGCTTTCGCAAGCACCGCGTCGCCCCCTGCAGCGAACCCGCCGGGCCTCGTCGTGCAATGGCCCAGTGGGGATGGGGGAGTGTACACACTACTCAACCCCACCTCTTCGCCCGCCTCCCGTAGGAGGCATGACCTAGAAGGTCGGTCAGCCGGAGGGGCAGAAAACTGCCCCCCCATAGAGAAGAAGAATGGGATAGTTCAGTGGCGGGCACAGGGAAAGGGGAAGAAGCCCGCCACTGATGAGGAAAAGTTCTGGGTCCCTCTCCTTCACTCGTCTTGTCTCCAACGACAAGACGTAGCGAGGAGAGGGATACCCAGGAAGAGAAAGGGGGACAGAGGAAGAAGACACAAACACCAAACACAAACACAAAACAAAACACACTCCACGGACAAAGTCCCAAACACAATCTACGGACAAAGTCCAACAACCGCCGGGGCTCCTACAACCGTAGGAAGCCCCGGACATACCTCGCCCATCGCCCTCTTGGCCTCCTCCTCCGCTGAGGGTGCGCCAGCGGGTCCTCCTCCCTCAGCCTGATAAAATGTACCTAGCAATTTATTTTTATCATTGGTAAAATAATACTTCCTATTAAAATACTAGTCTATTTTATAACAAGTTGGTGCACGTCACAATTTGTACAGTAGGTACCTTAATTAATAAGGGTCGATGATTAAACCTTGTCAAGACTTAAAATCAAGTTTTCGTTTATATCGACCCCTGGGAAACAGATTTCCGCTAGTTTGGGAAGCCCTGTTTTAAACAATCATATTAAAATTTTTTTTTACCTCTATTGCATATTTTCCAATGATCAGATGAATAACTTGATGTGTACAGCATGTTATAACCGAGATTCACGTTCCAGGAGTGCGCCGACGTCCCCGTCGCAGGTGGGGGTGTCGGGGCTCGTGACCCCCGAGGAGCTGTCCCGCGAGCCGACCCCCGACCTACTCACCGGAGAGGAACATGAACACCAGGTCAATATGGTGCCTTTAACCTACATTAACTAGATGTAGAACACCTTTTTTTTTCTTCTAAAAACGGTGTCCCTAATATATAAACTAGCTTCTTCTAAAGCACTAGCTGTATGCAGGCGGCTGCGCCCACATTCCATATTTTATTCACAGCGTTTTAGTTTTTTTTCATATGGAACCCTGATTAATTTCGAAACACAAAACTACCCAAATTACACGGAGTAACTTTAGCTATCTACCAAAAAAAGTCGCGTGAAAACCGGTCCAGCCGTTTCGGATATTACCCGGAACAAAAAGACAAAAATGTTAAAAATTGTATTTTCTGTATAGGTTTAGTATATACATTTAAATTTATTTTGCAAATAAAAATTTTAACTTCACAAACAGACACTTTCAGTCTTATTTATTATTATCATTTGAATAAAAAGTCTTAAGTTATAGACTAGACCCAACCATGACTCACTTTATGTGGGTCTTTAGTCGTAAACCAGTGGTGCTCAAACTGCCGGTGATGTCCCATACATAGAACAATAGATGCAGGAACGTAATGTAGTGTAGGGCACAACTTTAAAAACGTCATGTAAAATATCCTACAAAATTCATCTTTATGTCAGACATTATCTTTTTTTTTTTTTTTTTATGTTATTTATTGAACATTAATATAAAATTATGTATGTATGTATTTTTTTTCATAGTTGGTTATTTTATAAAAGAATGATTTCTTTTCAGTATAGTGTTATAGTAATAGAGCATATTCTACTGGAAGGGTTTTTCTAATAACGCCCTCAAGTTTGACAACCTGTCGTCAAATACCAATAGGTGTGTTCCAGCAGCATTATTTGAGAACCAGTACTTTTTATCTAGGCCTATTGTGCTTACCATCCTGATCCACTTAACATTAAGTGAGATTGTGGTGAAAGCCCTGAGCTTTTACCGTGTAATAAGCAGATAGATGTTGCCTTTTTTTATATAATGTAAGGAAGTATATATTTGAAATAATGTTACAGACGAGTCAACAGCGGCTCGGGGGCAACAGTCAGTCGGCTCAGTACCTGTTCCCGCAACGCACTGGGGTCAGTCAGAGCGCCCCGGGGTCACCAGGTATCATTCCATTCTACATTCATCCCTTCAATTGAAAGATGTCCACTGCTGGACAAAGGTCTCCCTCAAAGATCAACACGACGACCGGTCCTTCACCAGGTCGTCGGTCCACCTTGCGGGGGGCGCACACGCACGCTACGTGGTACCCATTCGAGAACACGATGCCCCCATCGGGCATCGGTTCTGCGGGCAATTTCTATTCTGTTTATACCTTAATTATACGCTCATTCAATGGATGCCTTAAGACATGCGACATCTGATTACTAGGGGACCGTTCAATGTGGGGGGCGATGAGGGAGTTTAATTAGTGATTACGTACGCAATATTTACTTATTATATTTCGTTTTTTTTTTTTACTATGCCAATGCTTACTTCTTTGGAGGAGGGGTTGAGAACTTTGCTTGCCGACAAGAGGAGGTGGTTAAATGCCTAAAAATTTGACTTACGTAATAATTGAACGAACCCTAACCTGAGTTCCGAATTGTTAATATTGAATTCAATTGCAGTGAACGCAGAATAGACATCATTGTATGCGGTTTATCATTTAATATAAGCCAGTGCTTTGATCACAATCTCACTTGATGTTAAGTGAAGATGTGATCCAGGATGGTAAACGCATTAAGTCTAGAAGTTCATCAGTTCAACTGTATCATGTTTTAAGATTAGTTTTCGTAAAAGGATTTGGAGAGGATTGCGAAACATTGCCCCGTTTCCGAGGCTCGCGTGATTAATGGTCGGTCCCTAATGAAGATATATCCGGTGGTGTGTCGCAGGTCACGGTCTCGCGTACAACTCCGGCGGCGGCGCGCTCGTGATGGCGGGACACCAGATCACGGTCGTCACCAACGGAGCCGGGGGCGAGAGAGAAGGTATCCGTCTCTAACCGATATCCCCTCCAATCCCCCCCCCCCCCCCCCCCCCCCAAAATAAACTAAATTTTAATATTAAACACACAATTATACAATGTTATAATGTTTCTATTATTTAAAAAAATGTAGGTTAAAAAAAAACCAGTCTCCGATTATATATATATAAAAAAATAATATTTTATAAAAAAAAATGTCAATTAAAAGATTCGCCAATCACTACTCAATATATAAATAAAATAAAAAAAAACAGTTAAATTTTTGCTATTAATATGTCGATTACACATAAAAATGAGACAATAGGAAAACAATAGAAAGCTGGCGTAAACGCCGGTTTAGTGCTCAAGTGGTTAAATGTTTCATTGACATTTTTTATAGTCGCAATTCAGTTCGACTCGGATTCGATTTACCTCCGTTAACTACTTCACCCGGACTGGAAATTCGATGTGCCTCACCGTATAGCACGTATCACGGGTCATTTCACTATGTGTACGGTAGTCTCGGGATATTTATCGTTGGTGTTTTCTATTGCAGAGAAATACGTCGTCGGAACCACTTCCGGCGGTAATCTCGTCTCGATACAGGAGGAGGAGGTGCCCGCGCACGTCGTCATACACCAGCACTCGCCTTACTACTCGTTAGTTTTCGATGTTGTTTCTTTTTGTAAACTACCCTCATTAACTCGCGGGCCGTTTACGTTTCGGAATGATGATACGACATGCGAATAATAAATCCACATATTCTCTTTAAGGTTTTGGGGAAACAAAAAAAAAAAATCACAGGCAGAATAATAATGGTTTAAAAATCTGTCGAAATTTGTGTTCATTACAGAACCAATAACCTCTAGGCTTAGCTTACTGTGTTTTTCGTTCCTCATTGACAATTGAGACATCGAGTGAATTTATGGTTAAAGTGTTGTCGATACAAAAAAAAAACTTCAAAATAAACGTTAGTCTAAATCTATGCCTGTGTAATTACATGTTTAAAAAAAATGTGAGCCGTCACGGGACGCCTGGCAGATGTGAAACATCGACATTATCTTGTAAAAGTAATATGTACCGTACACGCTACTGCATATAGACTGTATATATATATGCCATCATATAGCGTGGCGACGCGTCGCCACGCCAGAAATCGGCTTTACGTGCGGCTATAGATGTTTCACATCAAAAAATATAGTGTCATACGTACTTCGCATTTACATTTGGTGACCCCCTGCTATCTATATCTGCACTAATAAATAAAATTGGAATGTCCGTTTGTAATGTAAAAATTACTCTTTATTTACTAAATAAATAGGAATGTATATGCGATACCTATACCAAAAATACGATTTTTTAAATTTTTGTCTGTCTGTCTGTTTGTACTGGGTAATCTCTGGAACGGCTGGTCCGATTTTGACGGGACTTTTTTAGTGGATAGCCCAAGTTACTCCGGGTAACTTAGGGTACTTGTAATTTTAGAAAATAATTAGGGTTCCGTATGAAAATATTAAAACGCAGTGAAGAATATACGAAACGCGGACGCAGCCGCGGGCGCACAGCTAGTGTGTAATACATAGAAACGAATAGTATAGTGCACCCTCGTATAGAGTAATGTATACCGACAGGGCCGGTTACAGGGACGAGGGCTGCGGGTCCGTCGGGGGCGAACTCGTCATAGAGGAGGCGCCGGACGACCCGCCGCACAAGCGACGCCGCGTGCAGAACGTATGTATACACACAAAGACCAAAAAAAAAATTAACAAGGGGAGAATAGAAAAAAAAAACATTCTCAAAGAAGGTGATGAGTTCAAAAATAATGTTGAGTAATTGTGCTCTCTAGTTCGTTGCAAAAATTAACCGTCTAAAACGGACCTGATGAACCGGTTTTTTTTTTTTTTTTTTTTTTTGCCGTTGTCTATTATTCACTTGGTTTTTTTTTCTCGACTTCTCGTCCACCCGCTGGTTTATATACGTCGTGTGGTTTCAGACTAACTGGAATAAATTAAATGTACAGTAATACCCCGATTTACGCGAGGGATACGTTCCCAAGAAAATCGCGTTAACTGAAATTCGCGTATATCGAGGTTTATGATTGAACATAGTCAAAATTTATTACAAAAAAATACAAATCATTTTAATCAATCACTTTAATTCTAAGAACACTTTATGCGATACACACTCTTATTTTGTTACGGAAAAATACATCTATTGTCTTTACATTATGTTTATACGCACTCTTTCGCGTAATGCGAGGGGTTTGAGCGCGAAATTTGACATTCGCGTTATAGTGAAACCGCGCGTAACGGGGTCGCGCTAAGCGGGGTACTACTGTACTTTTTTTTTGACAAATATCATATTCAACGCCGGTATAATGTATGTGAAAATGGCAACGGTGAGTTGAGGACATTCCGAATCGAAGGGACTGTCGCACATATTTATAGGAGTTATAACAAGAATCAACGCGTTTTTCAACTTTTACACTGGACTATTATAGATGGCAGCATAGTCGCTCCGTCTATATATATATATATATAAGCAAAGTTTGTTTCCATGTCCGAGGTAAACTCGAAAACTACTGGACCGATCAGCGTGAAACCGCAACCATTCGACGCGGAATTAATCGTAGACGGTTATAGGCTATATATTTTTCAAATTCTATGAGCCCTTCGCCATGTTTTCTCAATTTGTTTGTTTGTTATTCCTTTGACGCACCATCACCTCGAAACTACTGAACATATCGGGATAGGACTAATACCTTTCAACGCAGTATTATTCGTAGACAGGTATTTTTTGGATTCCACCGATCCTCTCTGATTTTTTTTTTTCGATTTACTCTTTTGTACATTTTCCACTTCAATTTACGCTTATATACATTTTTTTCCGCTAATAAAAACAAAATACTCTTACTTTTATTCATTCATTTGATTTTTTTAAATTAGATATAAATTAAACGTCATGTGCACAGAACATATGAAACGCGGGCGGAGCCGCGGGCACCAGCTAGTATATGTATATGCATTTTGAATATGATTATATATAATTTCAGTTGTCCGAGATGGAAGACAGACGCGCATATTGACGCGGAATGACCGCAGGGCGCGGTCCCACGCGCGCCGCCAGACGCCGCAGGTAACCGGCCCGCGGGAAACCGCCCGTCTCCTCCTCGACACCGTACTAGGGATGGATCAACATCGATATAACGACAATCGTGGTCCAGGACATCGGTTTCGGGCGGTTCACTTTGACATCGCCGAAAAACAAAACTGAGAGTCGATAATAAATATTGATTTTATCGACTTGACATTGTCACATCCCTACGCGGTAAAGAGGTACGCGCTATCGGGCTCCGGCACAATAGGGATGTCGACTGATTATTTGAAAAGATAAATAAAGCTGAGGGGCGAATATAAAATTGCAATTTGATTGTATACATACAATATACATTTTATTATACTAAAGAGAGAGAGAGAGAGAGAGAAAGAGAGCGTACTATAGTAAGCTATGACGTCACAGTTTGCGCGCGTGTCTATATTCAAGCTAGTTTTGCGAGAAAGCGACAAAACATCACATCTCAATTCCTCAACGAAAAACTCGAAAAACGCCAGACTATTACAAACCGAACGAAATTGTTGTTACAATCATATATTCTTTACTGTAACCTTGTTATTATGGTGTTAACACACGTACGGACCGGACCGCGGACATAGTACGGCGGGCGGCCGATGTTATCAGTCCTCTAAGTACGGACGGGAATTTTTTCCTAAAAAGATAATATTTTAATCGATTTGAATCTAAATTTAATGGATCAATTCACAAAACATCGAGGTCGAAAATATTGATCTTTTAAACTAATAAAGTATCGATTATTAGAGTGCTCTTTTTGTCTTCTATATTATGATGATAATCTGTAAACAGGCAAAAATAAAACAGTTCAGTATCATTTTACCTTAATAGGTTAGGCATTCTTCCTTTTTTATTTAATTGCTATTTATGATCTTTAGTTGAGTTAACCCCTTGAGTACTAACCTGGCGTTTACGCCAGATTTTCCATTGTTTTCCTATTGTCTTCCTATTGCCTCATTTTAACCCAATCGACATATTAATAAATAAAAAAAATTAAAACAGTTTTTGCAATAAATAATTATTATAGTCTAATTTCGACCACTGTAAGAATACTATTTACGGATAAAACAAATAGAAGAAAATATTAATCTCTTGGACCTCGATGTTTTGCGAATCGATTAAAAAAAAAAACGGATCTTTTTGAAAAATCTTATTCTCCATCCCTCGTTAGGCGACCGTAGAACTCGGCCGCTCGACATACCATGTCCGCGGTCCGGTCCGTACGTGTGTTAACACCATTATCGATAGAGTAACCACCGGTTCGATAAAATTGTGTCGAGAGTTACACATTGACGGGGAGTCGATATTATGACGATAATTAATCGTTTATAGAATATTCTCGGTTTTTCGCAGTTCGATACGGATGAGCTCACGCGTTATCGATTTAAAATTATGTTATTTTAATAATGATAAATATTCATAAACTCGATTAGTTAAGGATGACGCTTGTGTGTAACATAGTGCCGTGAAATAGAAGTATAATTTTACGGTTTTTTTTTGTTTTTTAAGTTGCAAAAAAAAACAGTGAATCGTATTTTTGTTGTTGTTGTTGCTTCTCTTTTAAAGCAATAGAGACGCGATCACGATATTTTACCGTATCTAGTCGAGTCGACACTATTCGATTTAGAAATTTAACCAGTCGGTTTATAGATTTTTTTTTTTTTTTTTTTTTTTATTTTTCGATTTTAATTTTTCGTTTCGATCGTATATTTATCAATATAATATTTTTTTTTTCTATATCAAAATACATAAGTGAATCATGTAAAATCAATTTGGGTAACATTTGGACCAAGACGTAGACAAACATTTTTTTTTTTTTCTCTAAAGAGTTTCGCCTAAACGGCTAAGATCCAGACCGCCAAAAAAAAAGTCACTAACAGATAACTGTAAAACTGGTTTTAGTTTTTATTTATAAATATACAATTTCTATAAGCTTAATGTATTTGTTATATGTAAAACAAAAAAAACTTTAATTTCACGCTATTACAAACATAAAACTTGATAACTTTCGTCGCTTTCTTGATTCTTTTTTAAACTTGTAATTTTTTTTTTATTTATCACAACTTACGAAATAACTATAAAATAATTTCCGTGAAGAGCTAGCTACCCAGACTGAAATCGAAATTATAGCTGAATCTCGACATACAACATGTTGTCGTACATGTTGGCCTATGTTTCCAACATTTTTTTATAAATGGTCACGGCGATCTTATTAAATGGACTATAAAAATATTATACTTAGACTTTTCATTGTTTTTTTTTTTTTATTAAAACTGTTCAAAGCCATTTATTTAATAATTATCATTACCGAGTGCAATGTCATAATATGGTGAAAACGTATTGTTTGTTTGTTTGTTTGTTTTTTTTTTTTCTTTTTTTTTTTTTGTTGTTATAACGTAAGCTTAGTATAAATAAAATGTATGTACAGATACAATTTATTTTTTTTTTTCCGTTGATTACGTCTTTCTACGGACGTACTCGTGTAGGTATTCACGATTCTAAAAAAAAAAAAAAATAATTAAATATCTAGACAAATTTATTATAAAAATTTATATATATATTGACGAAGATTGAAGCCATCGCGGCTTGAACAATATAATCGTATTATAAATATTTTATCGAATATAATATAAACAGACAGACGCTTCGTTACTTTAATAGTATAGTTATAATATTTTTTTTATATTATTCGTAATGGACGAAGGGAATATTGTGTTGCAATTAGTTTTATAATACGAAGGCGTTTCTTTGTCGGGATTTATTTTCTTCTGAAAGAGACTGAAAAGATACGCTTTGTCAACGTTTGCGACCACAGCGTCACTTAACATCAGATGTGATCGTGGTAATAAAATGAAAGGTCTTGAACGAGCAGCGGGACCGATCTTTTTACTCGGCCTGTAAACGATAAAAATTATCGATAAATCAAGTGTTCACATCCCTAAAATCGTGGAACGAAATTTCGAGCTAAAGGTGTTAAAAATGTCGCGAATACCATACGAACATTTAGACATACATGAATTTTGATATTTGTTTCATAAAAATATCATATACGTCTTGTATTTATTTATTATATAATAAAATAAAAAAAAAAAACCTCGACTTATACTATTTATATAACACGGGCTTAATGTATAGAAGCAATATTATATATATATATATATAATTCATAGGATGTAAAAAGTAGGTGCCTCGCCATACATGTCCTTATTTAAAACGATAAATATATTTTATATATATGATATATATATAAGAAATGTAACTAATTAAAACTTAATATCAAATTTTGAACAGTAGCCGTAATATATCAATGAATCACAATTAGTCGTTTAGGTATAAATTGTATCCTTGGTCCAGCAAGATTTAGTTTTAAAATGGATAAAAAAAAATCGATATATATATATATATTTTCAACTGAAACGTTTGATTAAAACACACTGATTTCGATTTATATTGTGATATAAGCAATACATTTTAGTGTGGGGAATAGCACGTTTAAAATACTATCGACAGTAAGATACCGATAATTGGGGGGGTATTTAAAAAATACTATTGATTCGTTTAACAAAATTCGATGAGTTTAAAATAAACATTACTCGTAGAGTGTCGAAAAATAAAATCGACAATTAACGAACAAATTTATATTTTATGTCGATGTTCGATTAACTATTTAGTATTTTCACCAGGAACAAAGGAACTAATTATAACATCTAACGATATATTCTGGTTAATATTCTCTTAATAAAACCTCGATTAAACATCTCTATTTACCGCTTAGAAACTATATCGATAAAGTATGCTCCACTTCTGATTAAAGTCATATGATTTAGTATACAAAACGGGAGTACATTATAGTAGGTCCCTTTCGACTCCATTATGCTAATAATATATCAAACTCCCATATAGGTAATACAATTTAAAAAAAAAATAAAAACATACATATATAGTTGTAAAAATATTATAACGTTTAAATGTAGAATAACGTATTGTAATCTATTTAGCTCGTTATTAAATAGTTTAAAACGATATTGTAACGGCATTTTGTTGGTGTCTATATAGAATTTTGACCGGCTGTTATATAAAGACCACTAAGCTATGCACCTAGACTAGTTTTTAGCATTTAAATGGTATATTGTGTTTAAGTGGGAGAGAGAGGCTTTTATATAAATATATATCCACATATATATATATATATATATATATATATATATATATATATATATATTATTTATTTGTATACGTGAATTTGAGCTGCCCCTTATAGTTATTTAGACTCGCGCGTTGTCTATATTTTCCGTTGTAATTGATAAAGTAATAACTTCGATACAAAAATAGTATTTTTTTTTTTTAAATCGATTAATATTAACCTTATAAATAGTACTTTTAAAAAAGTATCACTATCATTTTTAAATGGTTTTTTTCAAATAAAAGGAATTTATTCTGAAAAAGGCGCATTATAAAATTAAAATCATTTAGTATCAGATAAAAGGGCAATATTTAACGAGTCACGCTCGTAATTTTTATCGAATATTATTTACAAATTGACCTTATTTGATATTTTCCTGTTTAATTATTTAATAATTCACGATGAATATTGACGAAAAATGGAGAAATATAATAATATCTTAAAGAGTACGAATGCGCCTTTATTTGCATTATTTATTATTCTGCTTCAATTCGATTATAATATAATCCAGTCACAAACACAGCTCAAATTGAAATGAGAGAGAGGAGGGGGTAATTAGAGGGGCGACACGGCCGCTCCGATAGTGATGCGATTGTAATTTTACCAGTTTATTCTTGATGGATTAATTTGTTTTTTTTTTTTTTATGATTTGGATTTTGATGAATTTCTTAACCCGCACATGTGTCCCATGAACTTTTGTTCTGTTTTTCGTGAAATTTGTTATTGAGATATCAAATATGTTTCGGAACGGATATCTAAGAGTTACTAAGTAACCTACTTTCATCGGTTTTTGTTTATTTAATCGGTCCTCAGATTTCCCTGTAAGGAGAAATTATGCGCATGACCTATACTTTTTTTTTTTAATTTATGTAGGATTGTGCCTAATTAAAACCCCTATTTTCGCCATTACCACTTATTACTAAGGGATACGAGTATTGCCTTTTATTTGTGTTTGTTCCTGACCTTTCGACTAACGCTGCATCTGTAAAGAATCAAAGTGCATGATTTTTTCCCCCCCTACTTAGCTTCCCTTGTAAAATCACTTTTTTTTTTTTTTTTTTTTTTTTTTTTTTTTTTTTTTTTTTTTTTTTTTTTTTTTTGCATGCATGAATATAATTGAAAGTAGCTTGCTTACATATATACCGCTGTACGGTTACGCAAAAAAAACTATGGCGAAATCATTGTTTTTATTTACTAAAGAAGTATTTGTAACAATTTAGAAATCAAGAATAAACCATATTGAAATTACAATTGTATTGATAAGCGAAAATGTGAGTCGGCGGGAAGACCCGAGTGGAAGTGGTGTGACTTCAATGTAATTAGTTTTTAAAAAAAAAAAGGCATTCTGAATGCTGAGTTATAATAATAATTAGTTATATGTATTTAGTTGATACGCGCTATATTATTGATAAATATAATATGTAATGTTTGTTTTGTATATTGCACGTACTGTGTCGACGTATGATGTGTGCGATCCCGGAGGGGTGGGAGGATCCCTCTCCCCGCGGTCGTGCGAAGAGATAACGGTTGTAACGACGCGGCTATTGGTCCGCGTCGCATTTTATTGACAAAAAGTTTTAAGAAATAAACGTATTTTATCTCCTTTGGAGTTTCGTTTTATTTGTCTTATCCGAGTGTTTGTTAATTTCATTATCAGCATCAGAGAAGCATTCGCCAGTGTCAACGTTTTACTCCAGTGTAAATAATGTTAGATGTTTAAACTATTGTGCATGGAAGTGCTTGGACATTTAAAAAAAAGTAAATAAAATTTCATTAAATTTACAGTACAAGTAAGCAGCAAGCAAACAGTAAACTTCGAGTAAAGAGTGACTTTAAAATGCATTTTTTTTTTACTAATATTAGTAAATAGTGACAGCAATAGTGAGGAGTTCTTAACCACGTAACGGTAACATAAGCGTTGATATAATTTCTACAAAATCTGCTCAAATAATTAAAAGTAAATAAGTAAACATAGACATCCTTCATATCTCCCTGCCTGCCCCAAGCAACACGTAGTTCTTGAACGATCCCTTAACCAATCGGCATAAAATCATATTGATATAGACTTAATTGCATTGGCCATAACCTGATAATGTCAGTGTGGTCCAATATGGTAAACTCGACCAAGCTCGAGAACTGATTCTCACGTGATGCAGCCGGAACTCACCTATAGGCATAGCTTTTCAAACTTGAGGCATGTCGTTTGCGCTAACACCATGCTATGTTTTCCTCGAGGTGTTTTCTTTACAAATAGTCATAGAACAGAGTAACTGGGTTCAAACCACGCCCACCGATGCGGTAGCCAAATGTATTTGGGGTCGTTCAAGTTTCACGTAAGCATAATATTGGACTTTTTTTTTAATATCCGTGACTATTCATTTGACTAGGCCATCAACTAGTCAACGATATGGGAAGTATTTACAATGATGTTAAAAAAAGCACGACATTTATATCTACCCCTGTAGGTAAACACTATGATGAGATATTAAGCAAATTTAAAGAATTTTATGAAGAGAATAGTTAGAAGTGTATCTAGGTAACGCCCACGTTTCACGAAATTGCCTGCGAAACAACACCCACACTATCTCCTAAACAATTTATAACAATTAACTTGGCAACCTCTTTGATGTTTATTGTTGTTGTCTTTTAATAACCACTTTAGTTTCGTTTGGATTGTCCGGTACATAAATTCAAAAACGTAGTCCCTATTTAAATAAATTTTGTACTAATTAATACAAGCAGCTTTATTGAAACGGAAATTTTCAACGAAAAATAAACATGGCAGTTCGGTTAGGTATATCTATAATAACTTTTTGCTTTTTTGCAAAACAAAGAATTAATATAACTTTAATTCCACCGCTGTCTTTTTGAACAATTGCTTCATCCTTTTCGTCCCCGTCGTAAAACATACAACTGTCTCTGTCCAACTCCAGTTTAATTTAGAGGGAGGATTTGTGACGCAATAAGCGCGAGTAATGCATACCTGTTTCCCAAGTTAACGCATCCGAAGCCAATTTGCCAGGTGGACAGGTAAATTGGACGAAAACATACGGTATATAATTGCATAAATAATCGCACGTTTTTTGACAAATAAATATTTTCCCGTTAAATTTCACTGTATTTAATAAAAACGATACAATAAAGAGTAAAAAGTACAATGTAGTGTAGCTGCTCTATAGCTGCATATCAATAATTACGTAAATACCATCAGCATTACGTAATTACCAAGATCGTCTACAAACAAAGAGATACTTGTCGTCCCGAAAAAGAGCGGAAGCTCTCAACAGAACGCGACCGGCAGAGAGACACCGGCACCCCGTTTTTGTTACCTGCAGTCAATAAATAACAAAGGATCGTCGCGCAGAACAACAATACCCCTAGCGGATGAAGCTCGCCGCGGGTGACGCTTAGACGACTGTGCCGACCCTTCACAACATCTGTTGACCATAAACCACATTGACGCAATGCAAGAAAAGATCAAGCGATTGGATTTCTCACATTTTCGGATATAAAAGTTGGTACTTACATTTATTAAAAAGAAAGATATACCTTTAAGGAACCTTTTTTTATGTTAAATAAAAAATGTAGGGATTAGCTAGGATTTAAATTCCGCGGGAGTTTTCATACTCAGGTAGCGGCCAAGCCGAGGTTCGAATACTTGTGCTAGTTACCTTTTGCGGCCGAGTGCCTTCAGCACTCGTCCACAAAGTTCGGTGAAGTTGTAATGGCCTTTCCGGTCAACAGCATTAGATACGTTAGAAAAAAAAGATAAGAAAAATGTAGTTTATATTCAACCTTCTGATTGAACGCAACGACATCGACGCAATTAACAATTTCCGTTAATTAATATTGGAACTACAATTCATTTAGTTTACTTCATTCATTTTAATTACATTCATTATGTAAATTAAAAAATCAATTGATAAATATAACCTGTTTAAAACAAGAACTTTTCAGAACCCAATAACGTAAAGTTTCTTTTTTATAACTAGCTAACGCTATTTATTGACCAGAAGGGCCTTTACAGTTTCACCTGGACTTTGCTTAATGCATGTTCAGTATCATTGTATCGCGCTGGTAGCGGCGTCAAGAGCCTTCCCAGTTGGGGAACGGAGCACGTCTTGGGCCGTCAACGGAGTGCGTGCGGGAACAAAGTTAGCCGCTCGTCCCCGGCGGCGGGAACGGCGGTTACGCCGGCGTTAACTTAAAGTTATAGAGAATATGCAGTATAATAGTAAAGTACATAATAGTAGGTATACAGTTTAGGTAAATAATATTTATACTTTCCCACTAAATAATCCTGAGTAAATGTATTTTAAATGTTTTTGGGTTGATTCTTGAAAATAAAACAAGAGAAGGTTTTAAAAGCACTCCTAAGTTATAAGGATGTTAAATATGATGACAAACGAGATGTAACAGCTATTGAAATAATGATAAATAAATATTCGTATACAGATCATTTTCATATTTTAATCTTTTTGATGTAAAAGGGCAGTAAACAGGCAAACGTCTTATCTGATGGTAAATGGTTACCATCACCTATGCACAACTGCAAAACCAGAGGCCATTACGTTCCCGACCTTGGAGAGCGCTTTTTCAGTCCCTCCTTGAAGAGCCCCATGTCATAAACCTTAGATGAAGCCGCGCTGTGTAACCCATTCCACAACGCTGGCGTACGCGACAAAAAGGCTCTAGAGGACCTTTGTATTGTCAAGTTTCGGCTGGATTTAAGGGCGTGGAGATGAGCAGCCAACCAACGGCGTAAGGTCCGAGGTTGGAACGGTAATAAAGGCACCATATAAAAAACTTCCTCTGAGCATTCCACATTGTACATGCAGTAGAATACATAAAGAGAACCAACGTCTTTACGAGATGCCAAGTTATCTAGGGCACCTGTATCTCGGGATCATCAACATAATAATATAGCTCGCCTTTTTTCAAAGCCACTTTTGCCATACTCGACATGCATTATGTATGTAACTTCAGTGATGTCAAGTATGGTGAAGATGGTAATACTAACTGCAGCTAGATATCTTCGCTCAGCAGCACAAACATCCATTATTCATTACTGCATTGATTGCCAAAACGAAAAAGTATGACGGCCAGGTATCTTTTTAATGATCCGGTAACAAGATGGCGACTGCAATTTCGTAAATACTCATATACGTATACGTCAATACTAAGCTTTGGAAAAAAATATTTATGAAGCACGTGTAAATCTTATTAGCGGGCTACTCTCGATTTCCTTGAGATCCATTGATTAGATCCTGACTGGGTGGCAATGGGAACATTTTGAGTACCTACTGTACTTCTTCGAAAAAAACAAAACATACCGACGAATTGACGACCAAATTATATTTGTTAAATTGTCTACCGTAAATATAACTAGATTTAGATTTTAATAACCCACAGTTTGTCTACATATTTACACAGTAATTATCGAAGTTAAGAAAGCTTCCGCAATTACCATATTTCACTTACTAAACATTTTAAAATAGTAAGTTACTAAGAGTCGATAAGTGTATATATATTTACCTTACTTCTTTGTTTGAATGACAGATTGAAATAAAAGACTTTGGACGATTTCTCTTATCGATAATAATTGGAGTTGCTTAAAAAATACTAGATAATTAGTTTCTTGATAAACCGACAAACAAAATACTTTCAATAACTTTTTCTTGAGCTATTTAAGTTACAAGCTGGCAATGTTTGCTTGTATCCGAAACGAAAATATTCCAAAGTAGAAATCGGTTTATTTTAAAGTTATACGATCGCCTTTGAAAATTTTCTACCATCGTAAATTGACTCTTTTTGAAACTCTGTTATTATACCCAAGTTTTTCCCAAGCCATCGTGTGGAGTCATTTTCAAATGTATATGGTGATATCATGTTTTATAATGTCCGCCTGGCTGGTCTTCTTTCTTTCTTCTGGGCTTATTGCGTTATTATTTTAGATTTCATCAAAACTTAACATCAAGTGAGATTACAGATTGTTTAGAGAGATATATTATCTTCATATAGTATTGACATATACATTTATAACAATATATTATCGAGAAAACCGAACAAACGCGTTTTCCCGAAGGAAAGAACGAAATTAATGATCACGGCAACCCGTATCGGGGATTCGAATAGCAACAAACACAAAAATCTATATTTTCCCGTTACAATAAATTCCCTAAACACGATCTTTCCTTTCACCTTCAGTCTATGGTATGATCAAATATTTTTATTAAAATAGTTGTCACTTAAATTCTTTAAAAAATCACAGGAACCGATCTAGGACGTTGAAAAATCACCAATCGGTTTTTGACTACCATTCGCAAAACAAAAAAAAAACCCCAACCGAATTATTCTGGAGACGTCATGAATTCGTCAGTTGTGATCGGTCAGGAGCTGAGGTTACAAGCAGCTTTGGCAGTTCTGTCCACGATGCAAGTTGGTCTATGGCCTTTACAAACTTCAGTCTTTAATGAGTTAAAATGTTTCTTAATCTTTCAGCAAAAAAAAATTGTATAAGGAAAAAAAAAACTTCTGTTCCCATTTTTTTTTTTAGATTACGCGAAAGCTCAACAACAAATAAAAAAAAACTCTGTTGATATACATAGATGAAAAATTTCTTAATATGTTGATTACACATAAAAATGAGACAATAGGAAAACAATGGAATGCTGGCGTAAACGCCAGGTTAGTGCTCGAAGGGTTAAAACTGTATATTTTCCTTTTTAAGACGGTGACATACGTTACTAAGTAATTTCAAAATTTCTTATAGATTAATCTACATATGACTATGTTATCGTGGGAGCCGGTCCGTCTGTTATACCGAGTTATTGTATTCTATTACAGTTAATTTGAATTCCAAGTCTCGGGTACGACTGCGCAGCCTAATCCAGATGAGTCACCAAAACTTAATTTCAATTTATATTCTGGTGACGTTGATATGGAAAATATAATAAATTATATAATGGATTACATTTAAATTGAAAATTCTACTTTGTTCAAAAGTATTGGAGCTACTTTGATTGATGCAGCGTCTAACTGTGGATCTTATACGCCAAGAAATAGAGATTATTGGAGATGTTACACTTCTTGCATGATGACTACCGTAGGTACTTGTTCGATGGGTTTATGGGGTAAGAAACTTACACATGGCGGGCGCCTGCGTTATGCCTTTCACACCGTCCGAGGGATTGTACGCTCCTACAATCACGATCGGGAAAAAGCTTGCAGATATGATCAAGGATGAACTGTAAATAAACCCATTGCTAATGTTTATGTTTTTCCCCCTAATTATTTCATAAGTTCTTTCAGTTCTACTAAGAAACTCCAACGAACTGTTTGGAATGGTGGTGAAACGTGCTTCTATAAAACATTCATACTCTACTTTGTATGATATACAGGCAAAGACTGTAAAATATACATACATTTTACTTTAACTTGATTATAGTTGAGTGACTTTTCTGCCTAAATGACAATGTAAAAAAGTTGGTTAAACAACTAACTCATCCGCCACCTAGAGGATCACTCTTTGATAAATTTTCGGCAATATGGGTTTCGCCAGAACCGATCGACGGGCGATCTTCGGGCATACATACTGCACCTCAGAATGAAACAATTGAAAAGCACGGCGAGGCCCTGGTAGTCAGCCCCGATATTGCCAAGGCTTTTGATAGGGTCTGGCATACTGGCAAACTAACGGCGTACGAACTTCCCAATAACTTATGCAAATGGATCTCTAGCTTTTTACATGAACGCAGAATTCGTGTCCTCGTCGATGGCTGCGATTCGCAGTTCATGACTGTGAATGCTGGAGTTCCAAAAGGCTCTATGATCTCACCCACACTCTTTTTGCTGCATAACAATGATATGTTACCTTTAGGTCATTTATCATTTAGGCATTCATTGCCATGCAGATGACAGCACCATCCATCCATCCAGTAAGCCTATTTGCGGTCGGGAGGAAATAGAAAGGAGACAGGAGAAACTTGTTACTAAGCTTAACACTTTCTTGCACCTCATACCTTCGTGGGGAGCAAGTAACTTAGTTGAGTTTAATGCCAAGAAAAACCACAGTTTTGCTCCCTTTCTATTCTTCAGAGCGTCGCTTGCAATGCTATCCAAGCCAATCTTAGGTATGAATATTCGTAGCGACCTAAATTCCAGTGATTACATCAGTAGTGTTATCTCCACAACATCCAGGAGACTAGAAATCTTGAACAGGGTGCGACGATTTATCACGCCCGGTCAGCTTTACCTTTTATAGAAGGCATAAGTTCACCCTGTATAGAATACTATTCGCATCTTTGGGATGAATCCTCTAAGTACCTCCTTGATGCCCTGGATAGTTTAGAGAGTCGGGCTGTCCGCATTGTAAATGATGCAGACGTTACTAAATCCATTCAACCGCTCATCTGCGCAGGGACATTGCCTCGTTAAGCGTGTTCTACCCTCTGTATTATGGCGAGTGCTATGAAGAGCTTGTTTAATCTGATGTAGTTAAAATAACTACATTAACTATACCTACCTATTATAAAGGAGCCGTTAATGCTGTTTTATATTTTCCTTTCAAAGTGAATTTACCAGTGAAATTGTCGACTAGCATAGATAATGTGAAGGTATAAATAAGAAGATAATAAAATTATTAACATATTTCGTAAACACATTACCTGTTGTAATGTTTACTAATTGTGCTGAAGTATATATAAGATTTTATTTTTATCAATATATTTTGATTTACTTTCGAAGAGATACGATTGATTCTTTTTTGTTTACAGATGTAAAAAAGATTAAGAATTATGTGTTTTTGTAGAGAAATGAATTCATCGATTGCGATTGCTCAATCGCTGCGGTACCAAACCGCTCTGGCAGTCTTGGCGACGATACCGATAAATATATGGCCTCGACAAGCCTCAGCATGTAGTAAGTTAATCTTTGCGTAATATAAAAGTACGCACTACTTGTCATTATCATCTTGTCCTTATCCTACGCGAAGCGCACATATATTCTTCTTACTACTAGTTTTTTTTTTTTTTTTTGCCAAACTTGTGTTTGGCGTCCGAACTTTCCCTGACAGAGGTCAGAGACATTTTTCATTTAGAGATCTGAAGCCGCTCTTTCCTTTTAATTCTTTTCTTCTTTTTATTCTCTATGTTCGTGTTTAGGTTCTTTTCCTCTCCTTATTTTTTTTTTGTTAGTTTGATGTGGTGGCGATGCATTCCTTCATTTTTTATTGCAGCTATTCTATCAGTTTTGAATGATTTCCAGTTTAGCCGTATTGATGCTACTTCTTTCTTACACTTCGTTTTAATGAAGCAGTAGTGCATCAGTTTCCTGTATCTCATTTAGAGTTTGCTCTCCTTCCTTCTTTAAATGTTCGCGGTGGTGGTACTGGGTGGAATCAGTACACTATACATTACTCCAGGGCTTCGTTTATTCCCCTGCTTCCTTCTATTGTGTTCTTGCGTCACCATGCAACACCACCGTGTTGCTGTTTGAGGATCCATTATCCTACGGGTACCCATTTATCGGAGACGTTGATGTTACGGTTCAAAAAGATAATGTTTGACGAGTTACAGATGCATCATTCTACTGATCCATTGAGTCGTCGTTCATTTCTAGTTTAGCCGTAGTATTGATCGCGTTTTGAAAAAGAAAACTTCATTTTTCCCTTCCCGGATCTAGTCCTTCCGGCCTGGCTCTTCTTTCCAGTTTCTTCGTACCGTTTTGCTGACCACCATACTTCCGCTTGCCACGTCGTGCCTGCTTCACCAATACGCCAATTTTGAGCGGGCGAAGGTGTCCAATTTCTCGCGTACTGGGCACATGTCGTTGAAGAGATTGTTGTCGGCATTTTCCCATCTTGCCTGGACGTAGTTCCGGCATTTCGGAGGTTTCCCATACTGCCGGTCGCTGCACTCCCTTTTTGGATGGTTGCCGCCACAATGACAGTACGACATGTCCTTTTCCGGGCAGAATTTGCCGCCATGTCCGTACCCCAGGCACTTCGAGCACTGGACCAAAGTCGAGTGATCTTGCACGATGACCCTTTGGAGTCCAACGTACAACCTTCCCACTGTAGTCGCTCTGGTCCAGATACTCGGGGACATCTGGAGCACGACGTGGCACAAGAGTTCATTTCTATCTTTCTTCTTATATTTAATCGCCGCTCTGTATTCCCTTTCGGGTATGTCTCGAAGCAGCTCGCTGTTTGAGAAAACGATTCTTGCATGTTTACATGCATTAGTGACATTTTTTTTATTTACATGTATATATTTATATTTTTATGTACAGATGAATCATCATACGACTATATAATTTTAGGAGCAGGTCCCACTGGTTGTGTCGTCGCTAAACAGACTTACGGAAAATAAAACAGTAAACGTTCTCCTTGTAGAAGCAGGTGGTAATCCTCCATATGAAGCTCTAGTAAGTGCTAATGATAATAAATCTATTTCTAAAACAATTATTATATGGATTCCAGAAAGCTGATACATCTCAGATTATCTAGTTTTCCATTTGTTATCCTAATCTGTTATTTATATGGTTGTATAATTTGAGGAATGTTTTTAATTTGGGTTATATATTTTAATCAAAATGTATTATTATATTTTAGCAAAAACGTTTTTTTTTAGCGGAATGGCTAAAACAGGAATGGATTATAATTATATTTCAGAATTTAATGAGATCACACGACAATGTAATAGACATGGTAATGCCGATCTCTACAGAGGTAAAGTTTTAGGTGGCACCAATTCTATCAATTTCCTCACATATGAACGAGGTAATCTGAAAGATTTGATAAAATGGTCCAAGGCTAGTAATGATTCCACGTGGCTTTAGTAGAACGTACACATCGTACATGAACATATTAGAAGAAAGCTGAAAAACTGGAATATTTAGACACAAATAGATTTGATAAGAATAAATACGGTACCAAATGCTGTGTGGGTTTAAGGAAAGATAACCGCAAAGAAATCAAAAAATATTTGGAAGCATTTAAAGATCTTGGTTATTCTATATTGTAGAAGATTTGAATTCTGATACATTTGTGGGATATACTGCATCAATGTTAGCATCAACGAATTTTAGTCAGATAGCAGCGTATTCTTATTAAAACACTGCTAAAAATAGATCAAATTTACACGTTCGAAAATATACTCTGGTTACTAAAATTCTTCTTGATAAAAATAAAAAAAGCATACGGCATAGAAGCCATGTTAGAAAATAAAGATCTTAGGATTTATGCTAAGAATAAAGTTATAGTGTGCGCGGGAGCAATTAAATCTTCGCAACTTCTAATGCTTTCGAGAATTGGCCCTAAGAAACAACTAGAAAGTCAAAATTTTAATGTTATCGCTGATTTACCTGTTGGGAACAACTTGCAAATACAACCGGGTGTAATAATCGTACACAGAACTGAAAAATTGAGAGGGCCACCTATACGCTTCAATCCTCGCGAATATGAAAGGGGTTTTATGACAGGAATGACAGGTTTGAATAAGAATGAAAAATATCCTGACAACGAGATAATTCATTTTATTGAATTAAATCAAATTTATGTTAAAATTCTGTAATTTTTATTACGATTTTACAAGCGAAATTTGCGCTAAACTTTATCAAGTCACGCGTTGTACCGAGTCGTTGTTCTCTATTATATTTAATTTAAATTCCAAATCTCGAGGTACAGTACGACTGAAAAGCTTAAATCCAGAGAAACAGCCAGAAATAAATTTCGATATATATGCTAATGATTTTGATTTAGAAAAGATAATAGACTACGTGATGGATTATATGAAAATAGAAAACTCTACTTTCTTCAAGAGAATTAGAGCTGCTTTTATTGATGCAACACCGAACTGTGGATCTGTTAAGCCTAGAAGTGGAGGTTATTGGAGATGTTACGCATCGTGCAAGACGACTAGTGTTGGCCGCCATAGCGGTACTTGTTTGATGGGTACTGTAGTGGATGGAAGTCTACATGTTTGTGGGATGAAGAACTTTAATCGTAGCCGATGCCAGCGTAATGCTCTTCACACCATCTGAGGGATTGTATGCTCCTGCTGTCATGATTGGTGAAAAACTTGCGGACGTGATTAAGAATGAATTGAAATAAATTTTCATATATATTTCTATGATTGTTTTTTTCATGTAACGTATATAATGAATTAATTTGTTTTTTACAATAAATTAAACAACTGTTTAGAAATATAGTTTTTATTTTGTAAGACACTTATAAAACTTACACATATAAAGTTTTCTACTTACTTAACAAATCTTTTGTACATATTTCATCCCTTTAGGGGTCAATATATCCAGATATTAATTTCCATTGGTATTTATATATTATACTGGTATTTTTTACGCGGAATAGGCTCAGTGCTTTGACCACAATCTCACCTGATGTTAAGTGACGATGTGGTCCAGGATGGTAACATTACTAGATGTCACAAAGTCAAATGTTTTGTCAATCGTTTTCGATGTTTACTTTTTATAGTAAATTTAAATCGTAAATACTAACTACTCCTCTAAGAAAAATACGTATTTAAAAAATAGGATTTTGATTAATTTCTGATCAGAAATAAAAATACATGTAAACTAAGTTATTTTTATTGATGTACAGGTATAGGTTTTTAGCGAAAAATATATCATAAAACTGATGTATATCGAGATACGAAAGTGGCCAGTAGCTACGGAGTTTCTTTTGCTGTTATAACTCATATTTTTGGTTGCTCTATTTTGAATCTGACACGTTTATAAAACCTCATTTTGTATATGTAAATAGTATATTCAATCAAATATGGCGAATTATACATATCAAACATGGTAACACAATATTCAGAACGACAACTTAACCGTTAGAGGTAAAATAACTGTGAACTATACCTAATATTATTATAAAATCATTAAAAAAATATATAAATTGTAAATGTAAAATTTATGTAGTAGTTACACACGTTTCATTTGGGACTAAAAATGGTTTTAATCTATTTACATCGTAAATTGATTCATTTTCATCATTGTAGTTCATAGCTTCACACAATCTGCACAAATGATATGACTTTGTACCGAAATATCCGTGTTCGTTGACGACTTCAAAATCATTCCTCCAAGCATGATAAGAAATAAGTTCATCCATATCATTACTTATTCTAATAATGTCTTCTGCTAGTTGCTTGGGCGTTTCATAGTTGTCAACGTGTAAAAATGATTTTGGTGGCAGCATTTCGCAATTCTGTAAAGACGGACCTCTGATGATTGGGATGGCACCCTTCGTATAAGCATGATAGAACAGCTTCTCCGTCATGTAATCTTCGCAGAAAGAGTTTTCAAATGCCAAATAAAATATATATTTATTGAGGTGTTTACAATCAGTCGCTAGATACCCTGGACAGCTGGAACATAAGTAACTTTTTAAAATCTGAAAGAGAGAAAAAAAAGATTCAACTGAATAAGCACAGACAAAGTTGCTCAAACATAGACAAGGAAGAACTTACAAACCTCTTTGTTAGGTTTCCATCTGAGCATTTTCCATATATATCAATAGCCACATACTTCTTTAGTTCCATTATATAAGCCAATCGTTTTGGCAAGCAATGAGACATAAGCACCGCAACTAAGGTATCAAATCTCTTGAATTCCCAGTTAGGTACCAATGTATGAATATTCCAAGAATTAACATCTTCATATTTAGATTTTAGCAATGGAATAATTCGACCGTATGGAACTGGGACATCTGCTTTGACACTGTATTAGAAAAAATACTTATGTAATATTATTATTTATATTCGTAATTTGTTAGAAGTAATATTTTCCTACGACTTTCCTACTATCGTATGATGTTAGACATATAAATCATTTATATTCCATACTATAATATACATAAACATAATTAATAGTTTCTCTCAATATGCTTCCCGGAGAAAAAAAACAATCCGTTGCATTATTGCATCTCGGACATATCTAGGGGGCAATAAATGTAAAAAAACATGTAATACTGGCAATTATTCCCGTTCTTGAACTCAACCACCTTACTTTTTCTGGTAATTTGCATTAAGAAATTTATCAGAAATATATATCCAGTTATTTAGTTTGATCTAAATAAAGCTATACTCATCAGCAGAGTTAATGGTTTTAGAGGATTTTAACTCCCACTATACTGAGTGCTTACGAATTTGCTTTGGCTTATGGATTCTCACTCCTAGTGCGCTCCAACAAGGATACCAGATATCGAGGAGCATACTAGTTCGCTATTGGACCTTTTACTGACCACGCGTACGGATAATTATACCATCGTAGTGAATACACCATTTGTCTCATCCGACCACTGTCTTGTCCGGACTCAAGTACCATGCGTACGGGCCAATCCACGTCGCCTAAAAAGTTTCAGGCGCGTGTGGGAGTATAAGTCAGCAGACTGGGCTAGGTTGCGTAATTTTTCAGATCCTACTCATGGAAGCAGCTTTGCTTTGTGTCAAAAGATCCTGATTCTTGCGCTACTGCTGTTAGTAACACAAAATTAGCACGTATAATACTGTCGTTCAATTGATCTTGTAAATGGCTAGAATACTCAAGCAATTTGCGTACGAGGCTTGGACCACGGCTCGAATTAATAAAGATCCAAACATATCTGATGTGAAACGTAAACTTAACGCTGCATCGATTTCCAGAACACGACAAATTAGCAAAGCGACACTAGATTTCGTTAGCGAAATTGGCACTCGACTAGCAAGCTACCAGTCTGGTAGTCGTGCTTTTTGGTCGCTGGCAAAAGCTGCTGAGGGAAACTTCTGACAGTCGTCCTTGCTACCGCTGCAAGACGGGCACGCTCTCAAAAATTTGATGAATAAATCTGACCTACATTAGAAACGTACTGTCGATTTTTCGTTTCATCGACTTTTAAATCACAACTATGCTAAAGATGTTTTCACTTCAAAAAAAGCTAATATGATACTAGACTAGCCTTGCATTAGAGTTTGTAAGCTCGCTTTGTGGCAATGATGTTGACCATAAACATACGTATTATTTTTAAAATGAGTAGATGTCATTACCTGTATGTCATTGACCAGTTGAAAAGATCAACGAATTCTGATAATTTAGTAGGGTTTTTAGTCAATGAAAAGGTATAAACGGGTGTTTCGTCGCTCAAAAATATCCATCTTTGCTTTAAATTTCTGCGCGGTCCTTTAGGCAATAGCCCCTTTTGTAAATGCACTATAACTGCATCAGCTATATGCAACAACCGATCGTCTCCTGTGATTATGCAATTTTTAACACTGCATTCTTCTAGGGGATCGTGCCTTGAAATTAAACAGGATATACTTAGTCCATTTGAAGACCGCGAAAGGGCGAACTTCGGACCGCCAGATATTGTAATGTATTGTATACCCAGTATAGATTAAAACGTAGATAAGGTACACTATTTCTTTATTTTACAAGTACTTACAACTGATATGGATTGATTAGTTTCCTATCTAGTGTGTGTGTTTGTGCGAACAAGTTATAAATATAACTGATGTTATTTAAATATTTATAGTTGTTTTCTTTTCTGGACCTCGTTAAAATTTTCCCACAGTATCCAGACCCCAGCTAAAACTACTTACCAACTCCTGGTCTAACACATTAGAGGAAGTATGAATGTGGCGCCAGTAAGAAGTTAAGGAGCAGTCGTTTAACTTGGTGTTTATGTGATGCGCAGGAAATAAGAGGTTGTAAGAAAGTTATTGGATATTAATGATATGTTTAGAAATATGCACGGAGATGATTGCAAATAAAGAGCCATATGAAAATTGGATAAGGGTAGGGTTAGGGTATTTATAGCAGTCTATGATAATTTTGCAAGATATTATTATTCAACAAAAAACTTGATTAATAGATTAGAGATGTAAACCTATGTTTGAAAATTACAATACGAAGCACAGATGTCCCACAACGTAACTTTTAAAATATATTTGATAATAAACGATAGTATTCTTTTCTCTGTTTATTAAAAACTTCGATGTAATTCGTTGTGAGACTTTTTACTAAGAAGTAGGTACAATTTATGAAGACCTTTACTCTTTTTTAGCTATCAGATAATTGTGTAGTAGGTACCAGAATATTTCTGAGAACGTTATGAAAAATCTGGATATTAAGTTTTCTTACACAACATACTGATATTATAACTATTTGGATATTAATATATAAGTTGTATTCGAATTTAGCATCCCTATACGCAACTCAATAAGAGCGGTCGGGGCGGGTCATATTTTTTTAATCATAGTGTTTTTTTTATACTTACCTCTTTTTAATAATATCGTTTAGAGTTAGACGTTTTAAGCAAGTTAGTAATTTATTTAAAATATTATAAAATGTTTCTTTATAAGAGATTTGTCATTTCGACGTGTACGATGTAAAGGGTAGAGGGATGTCATGGCCTCTAGGATCCCCCTCTCGGAACACTGAAACATCGTGAGAAGACTATAGTATGGCGGTAGGGCATTTATTAATAAATCCCGTCTGGGTAGCTACGACGAGTACCATCTTCAAGTTCGTAAACCTGCCGCCAAGCACCAATTGGTGTGTTCGGACAGCATCACGGTACCTCTATGGTTAGTGTGCTTACCATCCTCAACCACATCGTTTCTTAACATTAGGTGAGATTGTTGTCAAATCCTGTAGAGTATATAAAATAAGGGAAAACATACTCAACGTCTCCGTAGTAATATATATGTCGTCGTTTCAACCAATGCCAATGCTTCCAAATAAGTATACGGAATGTTTTGTCTCGCTCTCTCCAGTCCGGGTACGTTCTTTTAAACAGCATTGAACCTAATATGGACGTGTTCCATTTCTACAAATGAGAGACAAAAGAAACAACATTTAAAGCCCTTTATTTTCAATTGTATTTTCTTTCACAACTCACTCTTATATCTATTTTAAATATGTCATTTAAATGTCATCTTTACTGATGACAAGGCATAGACAAAAATAAAGAAAAACATAGATAACAATAGAAACTAGAATACAATGGTTTTCTTTATAATATAATAAAGTTTTACATTGAAATACCAACTTTTAAAAATTCTGAGTTATTTCGTAACAGGGTTTTCTAAAGAGTGTTACATTTCGTCTGCAATGTCTCACATAGTTGACATTACCAGAAAAAAAATCAATAAATAATTACTTTATTAATCTGCTTCGTTAATTATGGAGTCAGTGTCAGCTAGCTAGTGACAGGTTCTACAACATGGTACCAAAGCATATTAACAATTTACCTGATGATAAGTTTAAGCACTATGTCAAACAGGTTTTAATATCCAAAGGTTATATAATAACAGGGTGGGTCATTACGTGAACGATAGTGATGTCTGGAAGTGACACCCCTCTTTGTGCTTCCGTTAAAACCGTTTATTGTTATTATAAATTGTATAATTTTAATAACTTAAAAAAAACATGTAAAAAAACCAGACGAAGTTTCTTGCCGGCTCTTCTCGACTGAGTTGTTTTCCGAACCGGTGGTAGTTTTTGACGTTCACAAGCGCCTTTTCTGGGCCCAAGTTGAATAAAGAATTTTTTGTTTTGAATTAAAAAGAATGATTATCTATTATATCTAGCGTGCTACTACTGAAGCTGACTTCGGTGTTCAATTCACTCTAATGTCTGACTTACACCAGGTTTGCCAGGTTTCGGTTATATAGGTCTGAGAACAGTAGGGTAAATAATATTGTAGATGTGGTGGTGACGTGCGAATTGTAGAAGAAAGAACCGAACGTTTGAGAATACCTTAATTAAAAAAGTATTCAAAACACTCCACGATAAATAAAACAAACTATACTAAGTCGTAGAAAACGGAAAAGTTCGTAGCCCTAAGTTTTAATACCATGGACTTGTCAGAAAACTTACCTCACGTTTATCAAAGAATTCATTAACAATCTTATCATGTCTGTTTTCACTTTTCACGTCTGTATCATCGATCTTCGAGTATTCTGCATTGTTTAGTGGAAAATTATAATTATAAAGTATAAATAAAAAGAAGAATCCGATCAGAACAACAGTAATTCTCGACTGTACTAATTTTTTAAAGGAAATAAATTTGCACTTATTGAATAACATTGTGTTTTAGTAAATTTTTTTTTCATTGAAATAACCTATTTTTCTACGTGCATTTACACAGAGTGTATTTTATTTACTACACTTGTATTTAATGTAATCAAGTTTATCACATATTGAATTTAAATTCATTTACATTTATTTGGTTATTCTATTGTATTTATTTTGTGATTATGCCTATTGTTATTCCAGACAATGTAAATAAAGGTGCATAGAAATAGATATGCATATGGTAAGTTTCTGCGCACACGTACGATTTCTTGAACGAGTCTCCTTCCATCCCAAGATTAAAAGTTTTTCATCTTATCATATAACCTATATTATATATAGGTTACCTATATACCTATATACCTATATAACCTTCTTTTTTTTTTGACGAGGGTAAATGCATTTACGCTCTACCCTTACCTATTGCATTAGTGAGACCGGAGTCCCCCAATGCAATAGGTAAGGGGGCACGGAGGGACGACTCCGTGCCAGTGTGGGACTCACCTGGGCGTGAAGCGCCCGGAAATACCCACTAAAACCCCCCGGGGCCGTCCGCCGCATTTGGGATGGGGGCGATACGGGATGGCTTTCGCAAGCACCGCGTCGCACCTTTTTTTTTTGACGGGGGGAAATGCATTTACGCACTACCCTTATCTATTGCATTAGTGAGACGGTGAGGCGTGAAGCGCCCGGAAATACCCACTAAAACCCCCCGGGGCCATCCGCCGAATTTGGGATGGGGGCCGCATTTGAGATGGGGGCACCGCGTCGCCCCCTGCGGATACCTATATAACCTGCAAGGAAAAGCATCATTTCATGAATAAATCGGTAGAGGTCCCCATGCCGATTCGTGATTTCTTGATTTATCTTTGATCAATCTACAGTTATACATTGTCTTAAGAAATGGTCTATGGCTCTTTATAAAAAATTCACACATCATGTTTCTTTATGCTATTTTCTCTAATTTATCCAAATTAAAATAAAAGTAGATATAGACATTTTAACATGCGCATAAAAAGAGATTACATTATACGAATTTACTGTAAATAAAACGACTTTTACTATATAAATAAACTTTATTTTTCATTTATTGGTATATTAATCTAAACGCATTTAATTAGTGTAATGTATTACACGGTTATAGAATATTATAATATAGAAACAACCTTAAAACTATTATCTCTTATTTCAAATGGGAGTAAAAAGAGGCTTGATCATTCAAATTAGTAAATTAATTTTTTTAAGAATTTTATTTAGATTGGGATTCTTTAAGGAACTGACTTAGTTTTTCACCGATCATCATTACAGAGGAACCTGGATAACCACCAGGGATCCTTGGCATCACACTAGCGTCGGCTACACGCAGATTTTTCACTCCGTATACCCGCAGGTTGCTGTCAACCACTGTGCCCATCGGACAGGTGCTAGAGTATTGACTCAGACCTGTCATCATACACCTCGAATAGCATCTCCAGTACTCAGAGGTTCCACGCTGTAAATGAGCACAGTTTGAACCCGTAGGATCAACCATCTCTGCGTCAACACTTTTGAAGTACGATGTATCACCAACCGATGAGAAGTGTTCAGCGTATTTGACAACGTCTTCTAAATCACTCTCATCTGACATATAATCAGTGTATATTAACGGAGGATCAGCGTAATTTGCACTCCGAAGCAAAACTCTTCCTCTCGATTTCGGATTGTACTTGACAATTTGATGGAATATAATCTTCCTTCCCTGACTGGATGTAAAAATTTCATCACAGATTTCATACTTGTACCGGTAACCGAATGCGCAGAAATATAATATAATCTGCGGATTAACTAAAAAGTGATATGTTATATAATCAATCTCTCGCTTAGACTTGTCCATAGAAACGTATCCCATTAATTGAGGAGCGGGATTCTTATGATAGTTTGGAGGAGGTAATGGTCCATCTACTTTCTCCATCTTATGAAGCATGCTTAACGCGAGATGGTCTTGAAGATTTTTCCCAACAGGCAAATCGCAAATAGAATCAATGTTCAAACTTTGCAAATGATCTTTTGGACCGATACCAGATAACATTAAAAGTTTCGGAGTATTGAATACACCAGCTGATATAATAATTTCTTTTGAAGCTAAATACGTTCTATATTGTCCATCTTCAGTTACCGCTTCGACACCAACAGCGTTTTTATTATTGTCGAAGATAATTTTTTTTACTGTTGTATATTTTACCACATGCAAGTTGGTACGTTCTTTGATCGGTCTCAAGAAAGCATAAGCGGAACTCTGTCGGTACCCGTCTGCTACAGTAAGCATTAGTTCAGAATATCCAAACAGATGTTGTTCGTTTAGATCATTATGTATTTCATTACCGAGTTCCTTGAAAGCTTCTAAATATTTTTTAAGGTCTGGATGGAGATCTTTAGTTACCTTCAAATTGCCATCAGTTCCGTGGTATATGCTATCTGTTGATTGAAGAATCTCAGGGTCTTCTAATCGTTCGCTCTTTTTTTATATATTCCAGAACATTTGACCATTTCCAAGTGTCGTCTTTAGCTACCTCTGCCCAATAATCGTAGTCCCGGGGTAAACCTCTGCCATAGTTCAAGTAATTGAGAGAACTGGTACCTCCCCCAGCATTTTTCCAAGGCTCATTTCGAAGTACGGTTTCTGGTGGCATCGTTCTACGTTTTTATCGAACTCACCTGTGTAATTCCAGTCAACTTTATTCCGCTTCATAAACAGCATTGTTCCTGGAATCTTAATTTTCTGTATGTTATTTATTATTTTGTAGATTAAATTATTTTACTTGAAAGAGGTTGCAGATACTAACTGTTATATTCTAATTTTGTTTTAATTTCGGTTTAAATAAAACTATTTTGCGTTAGATAAGTTTATTGATGAAGGTTCTATGCTATTTTCGTCTTAGGGCTCTACTATAAATAAGGAGTCAGCCAAAGGAGGGGTGCCGAGCCAAGACCGGGGCCCGACAGATCGCCAATGGAGCCAGCCCTGGAGGCTCCCATGGATATGGAGTGGGTCGCGCTGCCTGCTCCATCCTCGATATCCACACTTAACGTAGAAGGAGAAGCCTCTCATGCAGCCAGCCGGCTGGTCTAAGGTGGTGGGAAGGAAGAAGAGGAGAAGGGCTACTACAATGGCACTCTCAATCCTGCAATGGCTGCGCCGACACCCCCAGCAGAGAAGGCCCTACTCAAACTGCCGGCTCTCCCCAGATCAGCAGCTGCCATAATAAAGCTGCAGCCGGGGACGGTGGCACAAAGGGTGGATTATCGGGCTGTGATTCAGAAGACACAGATGACGGTCTGCCCAGCAGACCCTTAAAGTCAACCCAACGGCGACCGGAGCCCGGGTAATTAAAATTCCAGGTTCCGAGGCCGCTGCAAAGGTAGACGCGCTGGTCCAACGCCTGAGAGTGGAATTGGCCGAAGTTGTTGTCGTCAGCCGGCCAGTCAAGCGAGCCGACAACCGGGTCATCGATTTGGATGACTCGATGAGTCAAGCCCGGCTAGTGATGGCTTAAAGCCAATGCCTGTCCGAGTAAATAAGGACCGGTGAGGTAAGGCTTGGATGGATGGGTGGGATAGCCCACCTCTCATTGCCTGTAGAATCGGCGAAGAGACTGGTGCAGGCAGACGATCGGAATAAATTACAAAATACTTTACTTTTTAATTTAAAATATAATAAACAAATATTATAGCATACTTCAGATTCTAGTGGAGGGTCTCCACCGGCTTCGATTAATAGAACATTAGTCCGAGGGTCTTCTGTGAGTCGATTTGCGATGATGCTGCCTGCAGTTCCCGCGCCGACAATTATATAATGAAAGTTAGCGCCATCTGTACCAGAGACATTATTATTTCATGTTGATAATATCAACTGATTACAAAGGCACTTCACGTTTATATAGAATAAACGCCGATCGTATATCCTCTTAATGTCTTTTATACGTAGTTACTAAAATATAGTAATGCTTACCTTCAACGATGGCGTGTGGCGGCCATGAATAAGCAGTAAGTTGTAGAGCCAGCAGCGCCCTGAATGCTATTTGTATACCCTTGATAGTTTTTACTGCTATGTCTGAATACATGACGGCAAATTTATCTAGAAATAAAAAAAATACATCTCTTTTTAAGAAATAATTACAATATATCTTTATAATTATTATACGTTATATTTTTGTTTTTGCTAAGGAAATATATATTTCTATACACATTCAGAGAAGAGTGATAATGGACATAGAATATGCAAGTGACATATAAATATAAAAGATAAATACATTGCAAATGTTTGTTGGTCTACTGAGTATTGAGTGCCTTGAGAATGCAAACACGATGAATCTGGATGAGTCTGAAGATTAGGATATAAAACGAATTAAATAAAAATTTCAATGAAATAACTTACATTAATAATTCAGTCAGATACAACTACTGACTTCTAAATATAATAACGTCACGTGAAGTCTCCGTTTGTTTATATATATATAATTACATTAGTCAAAGAGCTGGACATGAATTCTAACAAGGTATTTCGCGAATTTTATTTGTTTAGCCGCTAACTCCTTCTTAACCACGAAGAAGCTGAGTAAATGAATTTTCATTTTTTTTTTATTATTCTATTACTGAGTGGCCTTTTGATATTTGATACCTGGTATGAGGGCCGTTCATGAATCACGTGATGTTTTTAGCAACTTTCGTGATACCATCTATCATATTTCACTGTAACCCCTCTTTCTCTTCCTCTTTGCAATGTATGGTGATGTTTTCCGAACCTGTTCCTTACTTTCGTGCCCCACGTAGTTAAAGGACGATCCTTATTAAATGATGTTTGAATATAATAGTCTACAAGCATAGCACAAGGATGGCCTTCATGGATTCGATTTCATGAGAAGCTGTCGATGGTTTTTTATTTCGTTTTTATTTATAATCCCCTTCCACTCCTCAGGCGTGACCCGAGACCTTGTTAATTTTATTTAATAATTTATTTTGACCCCTACTTTTATTATTCTGTTTTCTCTTTTTTCTATTATTCTCTTTTTTTCTTATTTTTTTAATCACTTATGAAAATGGCCTATCACCATGCAAAGCGCCTGCCATACTGTTTCTAAAATAATTGTTAGCTCTCGGTTTACATTACTATAATATTTATATTTATAGTATCCGGTGTTTTTTTCTACTAAAGTACAAAAAATTTGTTTCTAGCGTCGAAATATTTTTCCCACTTGTTTTTATTTCGGATAAATGTCGATGCTCCAATCTTCATTCAATAAATTGAAAAGTTAAAACCATTACAGTATTCACTTCAAGATAGTGGATAAAATTATTTATTTTAATAAGCAGGTAACATCACAAAGGACGACATAGAACATCGTGAAAAAACGAATACCCATTTGGAAATATTGTGGTAAGACCACTTAATATTCTGAACCGTAACATAAGACGATTCGAGGTGAAATTAAAAACTAAACAAAAATATCGCCACACTATATGGTTTTATCGATTTAAAATATAATTGAACCGGATGGACAAGATGACAACAAATAGAGAGGAATGGAAGAGGAAGGCATGTTGTGCCGACCCCAAATGAAAATGGGAAAAGGGTAAGGAAATGATGGTAAAAGAAAGGTAGGCCCTTTGATGGTTGCACGCCGATTGGGGAAATATTACCCGGCGGGAATCAAATCTTGGTCGAAGAGTTGGTTATTCATGTCATGGCGAGATTTGTAGTAGATCCCAAGGTCAGATTACATGTCCAAAGAAAGATGGACTATAATTTAGGTGTTTAGAATACGCTGAAAAGGATAATTTAGTCAAGGTATCGAGGTACGTGTAATTAAGAATAACATATGATAATAACAAATCGAACATGCATAATCATCATTTATAAATCTTATAAAATAAATATAGAAACCTGGACTTTATTTTAGTACGTTTGTTTTTTTTTTTTCGTAATATTTTTTTTACTATATGCCTGATGGTAAGCACAATGCAATCCAAAAAGAGTGGCGACTATCTAGCGTCGCTCGTTGTTATGGCGGTCTGCATAACTGATATATGAAACACGTGTAAGTGTCTTTAATATTCGAGAGTTTTTTTTTTTCAATTTCGCTGAGTTACACTGATCAGATATTGATCTGGTGGAAATGAGACCACCTCGGAAGTGTGGTAAAAGGAATTTCTATTAAAAAAATGCAAATCGGTCCACAAATGACGGAAAAATCGCGTAACAAATACACCAATAAAAACGTACAGACGAATTGATAACCTCCTCCTTTTTGAAGTCGGTTAAAAATACTCGATAACGATGGCTTAGTTTTTTATTTTTAATTTTGTTTCCTGAGGTTTGTCCTATTTAAGGTTCCTATATCATATATTTTAATGACACAATAAAAATAATCAGTCAACAAGTAATTAACCCAAAATGATTATTTATTTTCTTATACTTTTTTTTACCAAAAAAAAAAATACCTCTGGAGTATTCTCATAATTTGTTACAGAACTACTGATGGTAACAGGGTACAGCAGCAGAGGTAGACACCATTTTTACGTTACAAAAGAGAGCTGTTCGAGCAATATATAATATGGGACCTCGCGAATCTCTAAAGAACAAGTTTCAAGAATATGATATCTTAACTTTGCCCTCCCAATACATCTTCGATAACTTAATGCATATTCGTAAAAATTTAGACAAGCTAGATCTAGTGAATGATCGTCATAATTTTAACATTAGAAGTAAAGACAAGTTGGCCGGAACCACGCTTTAGGTTAAGTAAGTGTAATAAAAGCTTTATAGGTAATAGTATTCGGTTTTACAATAAGATCCCAAGTAACATTACCGATTTACCTGACAATAAGTTCAAGTATTATGTCAAGCAAGTTTTAATCTCAAAAGGTTATTACAGGGTGGATCATTACGTGAACGATGGTGATGTCTGGAAATAACCCACATCTCTGTGCTTCCACTAAAAACTACGATTTGTATAGTTTTTTATATGACAAAAAAAATGATATATATTATATTTATGAAAAAAAAAAACCAGATCGAGTTTCTTGCCTGCGCTCTTCTCGACTGGGTTGTTTTTCCGAACCGGTGGTAGTGTTTTAGACGTTCATAAGCGCCTTCTTAGGGCCTAAATTGAATAAATAAATTTTGATTTTGATTTTGATTTTGAACCAAATTCGGAAGGTATATACTATAACGTAACTAGCAAATTATAATGTAAATACGCTTAGTGTGATTCAAGTTACGGTAAGTGATACATAGAGCGACTAATTAATTATTAAATTTTATCATATACATTACATCAGTTAATTAAAGTTACACACGTACATGGATGAATAAGTTCTCTATATACACGTATGACGTCCTTGAATAAGTTCTCACAGAGGACGAGGTCGACAGGAATGTATGTATATATAACAATACAAATAGGTAACACAAATTTATAAAAACTTTGAATAAAAATTCTGAATTAATATGTTGTTATTTAATGTACTTCCTTTGTAATTTGTAAATGTATGTATAATATATGTGTGTGTGTGTGTGTACAATTATTTTTTTCCCTCCAATATATGTATGTGGTCTTCGTATTAAAAGAGAAGGGACCGCCTGTCTTATTATATGTTTTGCCTGCGCCCGCGTTTATTATATTTTTCACTGCGTAATATAGTTTTTTATTTTTATCCTAAACCCTAATTATTTACCATTATTTTCTACAAAGATTAAGTAAGACATATCTTATTATTTCAAATAGCTGCCTGATTTTATTAGTAATTTCTTGAATTTTAATTTTATTACGTAAAACCCTAATTATATTCGAAAAAGAAAAGTACTCTAAGTTACGTGGAGTAACTTCAGAGCGCTATCTAACAAAAAAAAAAAAAAAGCCCCGGCAAAATCGGTTATGCTATTCCGGAGATTACCCGAAACAAACAGACAGAGAGACAATCATTTTTAAAATTTTGTTTTTGTTACATCTATCGTATATACATTCATATGTATTTAGTAAAAAAAAAAAATATTATTTTGATCTCACAAACAGACACTTCAATTTTATTTGTTATATTTATTTATTTAGATATGTATCTACCCGTTTGTTCAAATTAATAAACATTATATATTCATATGAACATTTCATAAGACGCTAATTATCATTAATTTTGCGCTCGTTATTCTATTTCTTTGTTTGTTAATTTACAATTAACTTCAAACCGTGAGTTTTCAAGCATAGTAATGTTTTATTTTTGTATGTTATAATATTAATAGCATATATTCCAAATTTATAAGTCGTATTCTTACATAACATTAAAGGTAACTTCTAGATGTCTGTCAGTACATTTTTCCTTCTTCAAAAATTGTACGTATAATGTATCCAACACCGAATTCTGACTGGATGTTTTAGTAAACTGTCTGAAGTGTTCAAAGTATTCACACCCATACATACTCTGAAGTACAGAGTATTCGCACAGATTATGTCCTCCCCGTGATATTGTATGGGGCCGAGACTTGGACGCTCACGCATCAAGTCACCCGTAGACTGCGAGTAACGCGGAGAGATATGGAACGGGTTATATTCGGTATTTCTCTCCGAGACAGGATACGAAATGCATAAATATGGAGATGAAGCACATTTAAGAGGATATCTTAGCCGCATTTATTCCATACAAACGTAGTCTCCTGTTTCATCCCTGGATAATAGCATTATGGTAAATGATTTTATACCAAATAATATATATCCACCACCGCCATGGTCGTATGTTTTAAATTTTTCCATAAATTCGTTATTGTAATAACTAGGAGCATTTGAAAATGAACAAAATGCTCTATTTTTACAGTCATTTTCAGACGTTCGTCAAACAAATTTGATGGATACAATTAAAAAGACTGAAGTTTTTTTTAATTTTATAACTGACAGAAAATTAGAAATCTGTTCAGTTTTGGTGGAAAAAAGTGATGTTTTCGTCTATTTTGTATAGATATAATCAGCCCGGGCTGCAGTTGTCCCTTTCGTGTTTTATAATTCTTTCTTTGGGGCGCAAAGCGATAGCAACAGATTTCTGAAATACCTGCTTTTCCGACCGCATTTCCTCTTAACAAGATTGCATCGTATAGCACAATATAAATAGCACTAGGCGAGACACATAAGCCGCAGAAAAATAGATATCCAGAAGCGTGAGCAGGTCACCAATGAGATGGATGATAAAGCATACGTAACTGCTAAACTTGGAAGCTTATAGACAATCAAATCTTGGAATTGACATACTGCTCTGCTCAAGGTATTCATAAAAGGAATCTGGTGAGAAAACTAATTACATTAATACCAAAAAGGGAATCGACAAAAAGAACTTGATAATCTCGAGTGATGTATCACTCGCTGGTGACAAGAGGTCCCTTGATGGATCGCCCGCTCAATGATATCGTGTGGATTATTCCAAAAAAGTTGTATTTATACAAATAATTGTAGTTAGTGGCATCACCCGAATTGTGTACTTTATTTCTACAATATAAATAAAACTCAGTAACAGTTCATAAAAGCGTTCATGGTTTTTTTTTTTTTTTCGATAGATTATTGTATTTGGGACAATTTAATTTTATCGACTTAATTAAGGAGGCCAGTAGCCGTGATTTAGAGTGTAAGAGAGTGCAATTTATTTCATTAGTTTTTAAAGTCGATATAGTTAGTCAGAATGCGGCGTTTGTCGGTTTTTTTTACTTTTTAACTTAAAAGTTTGAGTTAAATAACTACAAGGGTTTTTAATCCAATTATTTTGATTCTATTTGAGATGAAGAATAGACACTAGTATTTCATTGATAAGATTAAAGCTCATTAATTTATTGTACCTTTCTATGTAGTGTAACATCATAACATTGTAAGTCTAAGAAAGTTCTATAGAGCTCATAGACGGACTTCTGTCGTTGTATAAAGCCGCACATGCGACCAAATAAAATGAAGAAAATCTATTGATAAACGCAAAGGAGATCTTCAACCGTTTTATCATTGCCTATTGACTTTTTAAAATGTATTGGATATTTATTAATATAAAAAAGTATATTAAGTATCCATCCATCTATTTAACCGAAAGACGTCCACTGCTGGACATAGGTCTCCTCCAAAGATCTCCACGATGACCGGTTTTGCGCCACCCCGCATCCAGCTGAGTCCCGCAACCTTCACCAGGTTGTCGGTCCACCTCAGCCTACCCACGTTACGTCTCTTGGTGCGTGATACCCACTCGAGAATCCGTTGGCTCCATCGGGCATCGGTTCTGCGAGCAATGTGTCCCTCACTGCCACTTAAGTTTACAATTCTTCCAGCAATGTCGTTTACGTTGATTCTTCTGCGGATCTCGCCATGCGATCACGCAGTGAAACTCCAAGCATAGTCCTCTCCATTGCCTTTTGAGCAACTTTGAGCTTCCTTATTAGGCCCATTATAACTGGAACAAACAGACAGACATTCATATATACTTCATAGAAAGCTGTTATTGTAATGTTGCAATCGAATATATCAGAATTATTTAATTGTATAGAAAAAGTGCGTTTCATCTGAATCTAAGATTTACTAGATAAAATAAATCTGCGTTAGTAAATTGACATCTGTTAGTGGTTTATATGCATGAAATGGGTTTTTTTTTTTTATTGCTAATGTTTATGTTACGGGGACAATATTCTACATGTGAAGTCTTTTGTAATGTCCTTTTGATATACATCAAGAATCAGTTCTTTTGGTTTACTTCTTGGAGAATTCCCTTGTAGAGCGACATCAGTGTGGTGGAAATTCAGTTCTCTGGACACATGCGTTCCTAGTGTATTTTTGTTTGTTTTTTAAGCGTTTATTGTAATTTATTTTCTACTATGGCAATTAGATGAGAATAACTGTGCATTATTTTATTGGACTTTATATGAAAATATATGAAATAACAGATGTCTAGACTAACATTGTTTCTAGTAGGTACCAAACATATCGTAAGCATGAGGGCTGCCTTGTATGATGGCATTAAATTTGAATAATACCAGTAAATAGAGTATTTGTGTATGTCTAGACGTAACTGTGAAATAGTAAAAACCCTATTAAACTGACTAAGTACTACGATTTACCATAAAGTATTCGACAAACGGCAAAATTAAAAACTCGGAAAATGAATAGATTTTTATCTAACAGACATAATATATGAGTTATTTTTTTGTTTTAAAAACCAAATGTTAATTTCGTTCCATTGTTATTTAAAGATTATAAAAAAAACTGAAGTTATATTCAAGGTTAGTGTTGAGAATCCAACCTTTTTATACCTTTTTTGTCTGAGTAAAATAACCTTTTTTATTTTGTGTAGTTTTTACTTATAAAACAAATGTATTTTAATTTAAGAATTCGATGTATTGTCAATATCAGATAGTAATATACACTCATAGAAGATACACCGAATATCGCCTTTTTCTCCTGTTTTCCATTTTGGTCCTTCTCCTAAAAATTTTGAACTTACCTATTTGAAAACGTGTCCATTTTCAAATGGTGAAAACTAGGGCTCAAAGTAAAATTCAGGAAACAGGAGACGATAAGTGTACCAAGGCTATCATGAGTGAACCTGTGGCTAATAATAAAACTCAAGGTACATTTTCAAACAAAAGTTCAAGGTCAGTACAATCTTCTTCTACAATTAGAGCTCAAAAGCTTGCGCTGCAAGCCGAATTTGTAAGAAAAGTAGGTAAAGCAGAAGCTGAAAAAGCAGCGGCCGCAACGGCAGCGTCGGTAACAGCCGCCGCTGAGCGCAAAGCCGCTGAATTAGAGCTAGAGAGCCAGCTTGCAAAGTTGGACTCGGAAAGTAGTAGAAGTCGTGGAAGTTTTAATTCTTCAATACAAAAGTGGCTAAATACTGTAGAAATTAATAATCAAGACGTATTGGGAAAACCCAATCAAGCTAATAAACGTCTTGATTGTTTAGGATTTCGCCAATTTGATAATAAAAGTGGTGGAAGAAGCTTACCAAAGCTATTTCAATCTACTGCCGCAGCGAACAATCCTACAAATGTAACTAATAGTATACAAAATAACACTACTGAAATTAAAACAGAACAACCCACTGACATTTCTTTATTAGCGCAGGCTATTACATCGTTGGTTACTAGCAAGGTCAAATGTGGAGACGGAAAGCTACCTATTTTTGACGGTAGGCCTTTGGATTGGCTAGCTTTCAAGAGAATGTTTGAGGACAGCAAGGCCACCTTCTCAGCGACGGAGAATTTAACTCGCATCGGCATGAGTCTCAGAGGAGCGGCTCGGGAGGCAGTATCTGTTCTTCTCGTGTCAGCTCATGATCCTTCCGTAGTAATGGATGCTTTAGAAATGAGGTTTGGTCGATCTGAGTTAATAGTACTTAATGAAATTGTTTCCGTTCGATCTTTACCAAAATTAAATTCTGAAAGTTATGACCTTAATAAATTTGCATGTAGAATTCAAAATTGTGTAGAAGTGATAAGGCTTCTCAACCACAGATGTTACTTAGAATCTCCAGAGCTTTTTCAAGCTATTCTAACTAAACTAACACCTCTGTTACGTAATAAATGGACTGAATATGGCATGATACATTTTTCACCTCAGGGACAGACTAAGCTTGAGTTGTTATCAAAATTTTTATCTCGGGAAGTCGAGTTGCACATAAAATTTGGTTTAGTTCCAGACCCTTTAGTTCCTGCAAAAAGATTTGAGAAAGTTCATGCAGTATCATTTTCGGAATGTTCTCGTGAGTCCACTATTACAGAAAAGCCTTCTAAAAATCACGCATATTCTATAAAGGAAAACATTAAAACTTGTTTTATTTGTAAAGAAAATCATAATTTGTCAAAATGTGACAAATTTGTAGAAATGCCAATTCATGACAGGTGGCAATTCGTAATTAAAAATAAACTTTGCCACAAATGTCTTAAAAAAGGTTCTCATAGTTATAAATATTGTAAGTTCACTAAAGAGATTTGCAACGTTTGTGGAGTGCAAACATAGGCACCATAAACTTTTACACAACGCGGATATTTTAGCTACGCACACGATTGCTGAAAATGCGCTGAAACCTAACAGCGAAATTTATACAATTTCACAAAGTAGAGCCTGTACTTCTAACGAACAACCAAACGAGATTCTTACACACACGACTTATTTGTCTGATAAAACTTCTTTGTCTGATTTATCTAAGAAACAAAATTACTCTAGACCCCTGTTAAAAATCATAAAGGTAACTATCATGGGGCCGTTAGGCAGCATTAATACGAATGCTTTATTGGATGATGGCTCAACAGCTACACTAATTGACTCCGAAATATGTAAGCAACTAGGTATCACAGGACCTACGTCAGATATTATGTTGGACTGTGTTAGTGGCTTAGGCAAAAAGATTAAGGCTCAGCATGTTGACTTCAAAATTAAAGGTTATCATTCCACTGATATATTTTCTATTCGGAACGCTCGTTCGATTGAAAATCTAGGCTTGTCAAAACAAAAAAGTCACATTGATGATATCACACAGTTTCGGCATTTAAGAGATTTATCCAACATACTTTGTTGCGAAGCAGGTGAACCTAAATTAATTATTGGACTTGATAACTGGCATCTTTTGATTTCCAAGGAGTCTCGGATTGGCACTAGGTCTCAGCCAGTTGCAATTAAAACTAACTTAGGTTGGGTATTATTTGGTTTTGATTCAAGCAGAACTAAGCCCGTGAATTTTGTCAACCATGTAAACCTTACTGATAATGACGATTCTGAAAACTTAAGCATGCTTATTCAAAATTATTATAAATTAGATTCTTTAGGTATTACTAAAAAGGAGCGTTTAAGTGATGATGATGCTAAAGCTATACAAATTTTGGAAGAAACAACACGTCGTTTACCTGATGGTAAGTTTGAGGTAGGGCTTCCTTGGAAAGATCTTATTTTTGAAGTTCCGGACAGCTTCGGGCATGCTTTGTCTAGATTTAAATGTTTAGAAAGAAAAATGAGCAAAGAGCCAGCTTATGCCGAACTATATAAGTTAAATATGCAGGCCATGTTTGATAAAAATTACGCAGAAGGCCCTGTCAGTGTGGAACACTCTGTTAAAAGGTGTTGGTACCTACCCCATTTCGGTGTTATCAATTCTAATAAACCCGGTAAACTTCGTATAGTTCATGATGCGGCGGCTAAGTCTAGAGGAGTAAGTCTGAATTCTATGTTACTTACTGGACCGGACCTTCTCAACTCAATTTTAGATATACTTTTGCGTTTTCGTGAATTCAAAGTCGGCCTTTCTGCTGATATTAGGGAAATGTTCCCTCAAGTAAAAATACGCGAAGAAGACAGGGATGCCCAACGTTTTTTTGTGGCGAAATTCCACTAGTGAACCCATTCAAGTTTTTAGAATGGCGTCTATGATTTTCGGTGCAGCTTCAAGTCCTTTTTCTGCACAGTTTATTAAAAATAAAAACGCACTTGAATTTCAGACGCAATTCCCTGAAGCTGTGGATGCTATCCTCAATGATCATTACATGGATGACTGTATAGTATCTACACCTTCAGTGGCTGATGCAGCGCGTCTCGCTTCAGACATTATCACCATTCATAAAAATGCAGGTTATGAGATGAGTTCTTGGGTATCAAATGAACCTACAGCCCTAGCCCTCATCCCAAAAGAGTCTGTAGCGGATTCATATTTAGCTAACGTCAATTTAGGTAGAGTAGCTAAATCTGTTAGAACTTTAGGCTTAGTTTGGCAGCCTACTGAAGATTGCCTTAGTTTTAACGCTGAAGGTTTTAAAAAGAAGACTATTTCTTCAAAATTTACAAAGCGCGAAGCACTGTCACTTATGATGTGCATATATGATCCAATTGGATTATTAGCCCCGCTTATTGTGAGAGCTAAGATTTTATTTCAAAACGTTTGGCGTAAAGCTGTTGATTGGGACCATCAGCTTTCTGAGGAAGATACCGCGGCGTGGAAAGAATGGCACGAAGTTTGCGTCAGTTCTCTGAATAATTTTAAAATTCCACGTCGGTACAACCTCAGTGTGTTTGATGATGTAGTTATAGAAAGAGAACTTCACTTATTTTGTGACGCTAGCGAGTCTGCATATGCCGCTGTAGCGTATTGGCGCTTAATATTTCCAGACGGAACTATTAACGTAGTGTTAATAGGTAGCAAGGTTCGAGTAGCTCCATTAAAACCAGCCTCAATCGCACGCTTGGAGCTCCAAGGCGCATTAGTAGCTGCACGCTTAGCTGATGCTCTTTGCAACGCTCACAAATTAAAACCATGCAAACGAGTCTTTTGGTGTGACTCTATGAATGTTCTCGGATGGCTTCGCAATGACGCTCGTAATTTCAAACCTTTTGTTGCCAACCGCGTAGGCGAAATATTAGAACTGTCTAATGTAAATGAATGGAGATGGGTTCCAACTGCACTAAATTTGGCAGATGATGCTACACGCCTTAAAAGGGATCCTTTGAGCATAGAGTCACGCTGGTTTGTTGGCCCACAGTTTTTATATTCAAGTCAGTGGCCGAGTGGTTATGTTTAGTTCGAGCCACAGCATTAGAACATTTATTTGCACGTAAACTTCTTATCTTACGTGGTAGAGTAGATAACACCGCCGTAATTCCTTGCATTTTAACAGCGTCCAATTTACAAATGGCCGAAACTCATATTTTAAGGCAAAGTCAAGACTGTTTTAAAACAGAGATCTCTTGCCTAAAGAATAACACACACGCTACCACGTAACAGTAGATTGCTTAAACTATCTCCCACTTTAAGCGATGACAACTTACTTCGCCTATTCGGACGTATCAGCGCTACTATACACATCAATACTCCTTCGAAATTCCCCATTATACTCGATGGAAGACATCCAGCTATCCGCCTACTAGTAATGCGTTACCACGAAAAAGCTGCACATGCGAACACTGAGACAGTGGTGAACGAACTCCGCCAACGCTACTGGATCCTCAATCTGAGAACCCCACAGTTCGTTCTGTAGCTCACGACTGCCTATTTTGTACACATCAAAGAGCTAAACCGTTAGATCCGCCTATGGGAAAACTTCCTGATGAGCGACTTGCACACCACCAAAGACCTTTTTCTTTCATTGGGGTAGACTACTTCGGACCTCTTCAAGTTACCGTAGGCCGAAGACATGAAAAGCGGTACGTCGCTCTATATACGTGCCTGGTCACAAGAGCAGTACACTTGGAGGTAGTCTACAGCCTTACTACAGATGCCGCAATGATGAGCCTGAAAAGATTTATTGCTCGACGCGGATTACCACATAAAATTTTTTCAGACAACGGAACTGCCTTTGTCGGCCTTAGTAGAGAGCTCAAAAAACTGTACGAGAAACAAATCTTAACTTTCGCAGCAAATGAATTAATAGAGTGGAAGTTTATACCACCCGCTGCTCCTTTTATGGGAGGAGCTTGGGAGCGCTTAGTTCGAAGCATAAAGACTGCGCTTAAAGTGACACTCAAAGATAAGTCACCTACTGATGAAGTTTTATCAACTCTTCTCCTAGAAGCAGAAGCGATTGTAAATAGTAGACCTCTCACACACGTCTCTCCTGATCCTGACTATCCGGAGGCACTCACTCCTTTTCATTTTTTAATTGGGACGTCTTCAATCAATCGCATACCTTTCGAAGTAGAAGAAAGCGATCTTCACGGTAGAATTCGATGGAAAAGAGCAGCCAGGATGGCGGACCACTTTTTGGAGACGTTGGTTGGTCGAGTATTTACCTCTGTTGAACCCCACTACAGGCACTGGAGAGCGACCTCATATTAAAGTGGGAGATGTTGTTCTTATAGCTGACAGTAATTTACCTCGTGGTGTGTGGCCAAAAGGGAGAGTCATATCCCTATATAAGGGCAAGGATGGAATTTCCAGAGTGGCTGATGTTGCCACATCTGCTGGCCAATTATGGAGACCTCTTAAAAAATTAATTGTAATTACTACACATAACCAATTTTTAAAAAAAAAGAGGAGGATGTTGAGAATCCAACCTTTTTATACCTTTTTTGTCTGAGTAAAATAACCTTTTTTATTTTGTGTAGTTTTTACTTATAAAACAAATGTATTTTAATTTAAGAATTCGATGTATTGTCAATATCAGATAGTAATATACACTCATAGAAGATACACCGAATATCGCCTTTTTTTCCTGTTTTCCATCATAATATTTGCCCAATCTTCACCTAAAACTGAGCTAATCCGCAACAGTTAGTTTCTGAAGGGTGATGAAGATTCAAGTTCAAACATCTCATTTATTATTTAAACTCAAAAAGATTACAATCATCGACTACTGTGACTTTGTACATAAAATGTAAGGCAAATCGTATCTTGTATAATTTAACAGATAATATTAATTATATATTTATTTTCAAATCATCTTACCGCAGCGTGTTTTATAAAAAAGAATGACCCCAGCCTTAGGGATCCACGTTATCCTTTTTTATTACTATTCGCGGTCAAAGACGGGGGATAAAACGGTATTATTTCACCTTCTGTATATTGAATGTAAAAGCTTTGGGGTAAATTAGACAGGTACCTACTGTTAATTTTTTATGACCAATCGTTTGTTTGAACGTTTTCACGGTTCATTAATTTTTGTCTCGTTTATTTCCTATTTAAGCACAAAAAGGTTTTAAACTCGTAAAATTAACACACAAACCAAACATCAATTTTATTCTTACCTATTCTTACGCTAAAATAGCAGTGCAGTTTTACCAAGCCAGAAGATTTTATATTTTGCAACACGCTCCTATCAAACAGACCTTTCGACTCAGTCATTTTTATACTGTATATGCCTGGCGCTTTAACTGTAAAATAAATGGCGACGTCATTATTAGTCGGGTGGTCATTATCCATACATAAATCTTACTTCCGTCACCATAGCTTCAAGAGTGACGACGTATTTTTGACTGATATCAGTCAGTACCACAGTTTCGTTGAACCAAGCTCAGTGGCAGCGTGGTTGAATTTTGTGTCAGTGGGAGTGGATTAGAATTTTTACACTGTATGTGCTCAGCGCTTCGACTTCAATATCATCTAACGTTAAGTGATGATCTTGGTCCAGAATGGTAAACACACTGGCTCGGAAGCGATGCTACCGGAATACACCTATTGCTGCTGGACGATAAGTTTTTAAACTTGAGAGTGGTGACGGCCATTATTAAGAAATTCCTTACGACTATGTTTGTATAGTTTTTCAGGATATTTTCCTTTACTGAAACATAGGTACGTATGGGCAGCATTACTTAATAACCAGTGTTAGACATACATACATACATATGCTCACGCCTGTTATCCCCGAAGGGTTAGGCAGAGGTGAAATAGCGAACTACACCACCCACATTTCCCAGAGCTTAGTTCCGTCCCTGATGTGACAGGGGGCGAGCCTGTCGCCATATCGGGCACAAATTCCAAACTCCGGGATGATACTGAGCAGAAAAAACCCCAATATCACTTGACCCGACCCGGGGATCGAACCCGAGACCTCAGTCGTATGTAATACAACTGCGCCACCGAGGCAGTTAGACAGTTACCAGTGTTAGACATTTAATGTTTACCATCCTGGACTACTTATTTGTTATTTGACACCGTGAAAGAATGGCGATATATGCAAATAAAGTAGAAAGAAAAATGATAAAGTCCTTTCTTATATATTTCTGTATATTCCATTTCTTATCTGTATACTCTATTATTGAGATCAGATAGCAAATTTGGTTATAATAACGTGTTTACTGAATATCTACCAGGTTTGTTTATACAGTAGACGACTCCCTGTGGCATAAATTATCATATGGTTGAGCCTCATTTACAGCGGAAACTGATTTTATTTATCTCTTACTCTTATATTTAAAATAATATACATAAATTGATCGAACAGTAAATATGTGTTAAGAGATGCAGTCACTAAAACTATAAAAAAAAAAATAGAAAATACCTTTTCGACATTTGATCATTATTTTATATAAATTTAAGATTTGATATGTGAGACTTGTATGATAAGTTTGAATCATACGTTTTTTACATATTGTCGTGTTGATAAGTTTCCGATTGTAATCAAAAGTGGATTGCCCGGCCATTTAGTCTACTTGTGACCACTAAACCCCTAGTAGTCATGTACTCCTAGTAAAAAACCCGCCCCCACCCTTCGGACCACCACTGGTTATATCGTTGTTTTATTGGTAAATAAGATTATTTTCCACACATCGTACCGGAGTTAGTAACAGAATATCAAATAAACAATCATTATTAATATGTTTAGATCGCTCACAGTGACACCACACCTCAAGTAGGATAAAGTTCAACGTATCAGCATCAGTTGCTGTCGACGTAGGACGTAAGCCTTCCCAAGATATACGCTCGCTCTAGCCCTCTCCGTGTTCGCTTATGTTTGTGGATAAGGGAAATAAAAGAATATTCAAATATTGATAATAACTCTCATCTCTGGTTAACATTATAGTATAGTAGTTTCTAGTCTGATTTTCTGGTGAAATTGCGGCTGGAATGACTAAAAGTAGTGTTAAAACTTGTTTTGAGATATGGATACTGCTGTCTCCATACTTAATTATGCAGCGTAGTCTACATTGACATTTCTATGTTTTGGTATGAGAAGAGTGTACCTAATTGGCACTACGAAGTGATTTTTTCGACTATTTTGTATAGGTAAAATCAACTCAAGCTGTAGTTGTCCCTTCGTGTTTCATCTCTTTCTTGGAGGCGCAACGCGATAGCAATAGATTTGTGAAATACCCACTTTTCAAATCTGTCGCCGACCGCATATATCTATTGCTGTTAATACACAAACGGACCGGGCCGCGGACATGTTCTGTCGAGCGGCCGAGGTCATCAATCGCCTAAGTATCTCTATAAAAGATCTCTATTCACCCTTCTTTTGAAGACTGCCATTATATAAGGAGATAGGAAGACAGACGCTGGGGGTGAATTCTACTCTTGGACGTTCGCATAATGTTCACTACATAAGAATCAAAACACTACCGACATCTAGTATTCCTATGATAGAATGGGGTGATTATTTATATGGCGTATACGAAAACAGAATATTAAAAATTGAAATAGTGCTGCTTTTGGATTTATGAAGATAAAAAGCTTAATTTTTACTGTTTTTATGGATAATTGTAATTTAAAATGAAGCTTAAATGACTATTCATAAAATCATATAACTTTTTATTACATAACATAACGTGACATAACATAAGCTCACGCCTGTTATCCCCGAAGGGTTAGGCAGAGATGAAATATCGAACTACACCACCCAGATTTCGTCGAGCTTAGTTCCGTCCCAGATGGGACAGGGTGCGAGCCATATCGGGCACAAATTCCAAACTCCGGGATGAGACTGAGCAGAAAAACCCAATACCACTTGACCCGAGGCGGGGATCGAACCCGAGACCTCAGAACGGCAGTCACACCGTAATACAACTGCGTCACCGAGGCAAATTTTTATTTAGTCACTTAACTATTTTATTAGATAATAATTAATATCTTTTGAAAAGTTTACAAAAATTTAAAAGGCCAGTTTTCACTACTTTTTATTATGTAAACGCTATTTTATCTTTATTTGAATGATTACTAACCCACATATAATTGTATAAAATAAGGCAAGCAATCAGGGATTAGCTTCAGTCGTTTAGGGCATAGCATAATAGCGACATTAAATCTTGAAGTAAAGTTTATTGAAGTGAATATTTATGTTGTGACACATAGCCGCCGGGAATGAGAAACAAATATTTTTTTTTTAATTTTTACAATACATTGACAAAAGGCTTCAAAAATAGTGAATGCAGTTTAATGGGAAACTACAGATGGAACTGACAATTATGTTATTTTCGTTTTTTTTTTGATCTGATAATGTTGGTCTGAATGGCGTTTACAGTTTTATCGAGCTTAATTCAGAGAATTTAAAATGGTCAGACATAGGTGTGGTCAGTTACAATACATGCAATCGTGAAATCATCTGAACCCAAACTATCGGTCCGAATATGTTTATTTTTCCCTGCTTATATATATTAAAATTTATTAATAATCATTGAAAATTGTTTTAATGGTCACCATTTTTGGCTTTAAATTATTTTTGGTACTACATTTCTCACAAATTAAACATTTTCCAGTAAACTGTGCATTGAATCGGATTTTATTCACAATTTCATGAGTTTTAATTTTTTTTACGTGGAATCCTAATTACTTTTGAATAATAAAAGCATATTAAGTAACGCCGTGTAACTTCAGCTATCTAATAAAAAAAAGTCGCGTCAAAATCACTCTAACCGTTCCGGAGATCAGTTGGAACAAATAGACAAAAAATTAAAAAAAAAAATGTGTATGTCGTATAGTAAAAAGTTATTATTTGGATATTACTAATAGATACATTAATTTTATTTATTTGTATAAATATACGTGTACGTAATAAAATTAAATCAAGTAATTTGTTTTGATCATTTATATTATGATTATTTGTCTCAACACCCAACATGCTCGAAGCCCTTATTAGCTATAAATAACAAACCACAATTGATGAGACAGACTATACGAAAGTAACTTCGATTAATAATTCATCGTGTTCCCGCATAAAATGGCTCGGAGTTAACTTAAATTGTCCGCGTGGGAAATCATTCCCAAAGATATTACATAAATGTATTTTGTTAAGATCCGTTCGCTCGCTGGGCCTAGGCTGGGTATTTTTGTTTTGAGAGTTTCAGTTAAACTTTTGCGGTCTCAGATAAATTATTCCGATGTTTTTTCTTTCACCTTACTTATCTCCAGGGTCAGCCAAGTTGTCTGAATAAATAAAGTGGATTAAATTTTTTCACATTGATAATATGGTATTCGGTCGCTTTTTAATGTAACATGACCATACATTCTTCAAGTTTGCAGTCTAATCTGTTTCATTTTCAACAAAAGAGGACCACGTTAATATGGTGTTTGATACAGTTTAGCCATTGATATTACAGTTCTTAATATAAGAATGTACCCAATCCACAAGTATGGCTTATGAAGTGAGAATTTAAAAAAATAGTTATTGATTCGACTCGAACATTTTCGGACATTTATGGGAAAATATTCTAGCTGTGGCAACACAAAAGAACCACCATTTAAATGTCATCTTACATTTGACATGTTGCAGCATGTTGTTGACAGCAGATGTGTTACGTATCCGTGTTCCATGGAAAGGTCTACGTTGCAGTTTCCTAATATCATGGACCTTTTTTTTTTTTTGTTGTCGAAGGGAAATGCATTTACACACTACCCTTACCCATTGCATTAGTGAGGCCGAAGTTCCCCAATGCAATGGGTAAGGGGGCACGGAGGGACGTACTCCGTGCCAGTGTGGGACTCACCTGGGCGTGAAGCGCCCGGAAATACCCACTAAAGCCCCCCGGGGCCGTCCGCCGCATTTGGGATGGGGGCGACACGGAGATGGGGGCGACACGGGGATGGGGGCGACACGGTAATATCATGGACCTAAGACACATCGTTAAATCCCACGGAAACCGCTGCATCGCAGTTTCCTTGTAACAATTGCAACATTGGTCCACAGACGCCACATAACACCTGCTATTATGCGGAACTTCAACTTATCGTCATCGTGGGAACCACTCCACCAGCCGAGTCTCACTGAGGCTCGCCTCGCCTGTCAACTCCTCCGCTGAAGACACTATTCGGTCACCTCGATCGGTAGTCAGCTCTGTTAGGATTAAAGAGTATTTGATCTAATATCTGTCGATAGTTATTTGTATTAGGTTTAGTTTAAATATAAGTGTAACTGTGTCTCTGAAATTAAATCTACATTAATTCAAATTTCCTTTTTTTACACCTCTCGGGAGCGCCCCGCGTGATTGATGTCAAAATATTATTTGTAACCATAGACAACGAAAACATATTATGTCGATGTTTGTAATTCGAATCTATAGGTTTTTCCTCTATCGAGAACCGCTAAAAAAGTTTTCAATTCAATAACTTTACCATTATCATCACGACTATTATATAAAGAGGAATATATATTTTCTATATATTTGTGCCCGATATGGCGACAGGCTCGCCCCCTGTCACATCTGGGACGGAACTAAGCTCGGCGAAATGTGGGTGGTGTAGTTCGCTACTTCACCTCTGCCTAACCCTTCGGGGAAAACAGGCGTGAGCATATGTATGTATGTATGTATATATTTTCTTTTTGTTATCCGTAAACTAAATTCTATCGCTATCTATAGAGGGCTACACCATCACCGAGTAACGTAGACTATAGGTTTGTATATATATTTTTAGTTACAGCTTTCTATAGACCCATACCTAGTTATATATAAAAATAAAGATAACAAACAAGTACGTAATTCGCAAAGGTAAATGTGAAGCCGTTGAGTTGGAAACTTTAATGTTATTTGACGTGTGGGATTCGTTGTAATTAAAAGCCACATATACTTGTATAACGCGAATATAATTATACGTATTACGATACAATGATATATATATATGTTATCGACGAGCGTGCGCGCGGCCTTCCGCTATCGTGGGCGGTTCGCGACTGGCCACGCGGCAAAGGTCGTCTCGCCCGACACCTCGGATGAGATGCGCGGGCGCGGACGACGATGATCGTGTTGCTACACCAGCCCCCCCGGAGACCGTTACGGTCGATAAAAGTCCTGGAACCTGACTCTTCTACCGGATCGCGTGACGTAGGTGGAGTCGGGTGCGCTGTGTGGAGGCTTCGTGGCTCCTTGCAGCGTCGGGGACTCGCTGAGTAAATAAGCAGGCTTAAGTCTGTCGATGGAAACGTTCTACAAGTCCGTTAGCTGCTGGATGGTAAGCCGTGGTAGAAATATGACGGGAACCTGTTAATTTAGACAATTCCTTAAATAAATAAGATTCAAATTGCCTTCCCCTGTCAGTGGTGATTTTTTTTGCGGACAACCGAAGCGTGATATCCAGTCTCTGATGAAAGCTTTTGCTACTGTTTCAGCTTTGATATCTTCTAAAGCTATGACTTCAGGCCAGCGTGTGAACCGGTCTACTGCTGTCAAGCAATACTTGAAACCATTCGAAATCGGTAGTGGTCCAATAATATCGACATGTACATGAGAAAATCTGCTCGTTGGTGGTGTAAATGCATGCACTGGCGACTTCGTGTGGCGTGTAACTTTTGAACGCTGACAGTCAACACACGTACGAGTCCAAAGTCTGCAGTCTTTACGTATATTGGGCCATACATACCGTGCTGTTATCAACTTGATTGTCGTTTTAGCTCCAGGATGATTGAGTCCATGGATTGTATCAAAGGCTTGTCGTCGAAACTCTGAAGGTAAGTATAAACGAGGAGACGTACCAGATGTGTCACAATATAATTTCTTCCTGAAGTCAGAAAAATGTAATAACTGTAATTTCAGTGAAGAAGAATTGTTTTCAACAAGTTGTTGTAGCTCACTGTCGTTTTCTTGTGCAGTGTGTATTTTGTTAAGATCCATAGTCTTGTTGATAGATTCTACTCGTGATAAGGCGTCAGCCACATGATTATGATCGCCTGCGATGTATCTTATGTCTGTAGTGAATTGTGATATAAAATCTAGATAACGGAATTGTCTGGGTGAACATTTATCAGAGTTCTTTTTGAAGGCTGATGTGATAGGTTTGTGATCAGTGAACACTGTAAATGGCTTAAGTTCGACCATGAATCTGAAGTATTTGATACTCTCATAAATGGCTAACAATTCTCTGTCATAAGGGCTATATTTACGTTGAGCGTTGTTCAGTTTCTTCGAGAAAAATCCTAGAGGAACCCAGCCTGAATCTGATTTTTGCTGCAACACTGCGCCTATAGCACTGTCTGAGGCATCTGTCATGATGGCTAGATGTGCTCGTGGATTTGGGTGTGCAAGCAAAGTCGCGTTAGCTAAGCCTGATTTACTGTCCTCAAAAGACTTCTCTAACTCTGGCGTCCAACTAATTAGTGTAGTAGCCTTAAGACATTGTCCTGATAAGATATTATGCAGAGGAGCTTGTACATGGGCTGCATTCGGAATGAATTTCCGGTAAAAATTCAACATCCCGAGATATCTGCGTAACTCTCGTATATTTTTAGGACGTGTATAATTTAATACTGCACTGACCTTTTGTGTCGTTGGCTTAATACCTGCAGCAGTCACCGTAAAACCCAGAAATTCCACTTCAGGAACGCCAAGTTGAGATTTCGCGCAATTGATGAGTACACCATGTTCATGGAGGCGCTCGAACACAGCACGTAGGTGATGCTCGTGCTCATCCTTTGTTCTGGAAGCTATTAAAATGTCATCACTATAAGGAAAAACAAATTCTTGACCTCTGAGTACCTCATCTATAAAGCGTTGAAATGTTTGACCTGCATTACATAATCCAAAGGTCATGAAGGGGAATTCGTAAAGTCCAAATGGAGTAGCAATTGCTGTTTTGTGGATGTCTTCGGGTGCAACAGGCATCTGATTGTACGCGCGTACTAAGTCAATCTTACTGAAGATGGTGCAACCAAATAAGTTGTGAGAAAAATCTCCGATATGGCGGATGGGGTAGCGATCAGGTATAGTGCGTGCGTTCAACGCACGGTAGTCTCCGCATGGACGCCACGTGTTGTCCTTTTTGGGGACAAGGTGTAGAGGTGACGACCATGAGCTATCTGAAGGTCTAGCTATACCTAGTCTCACCATATCGTCGAACTCTTGCTTGGCGATGCGAAGTCGATCCGGCGCTAAGCGACGTGGTTGGCTGACGACGGGCGGCCCCGGAGTTGTGCGAATGTAATGCACGGTAGAATGCTTGACCATGCGCTTTGTTGGGTCTCCAGCAGGGCGCGTGATGTCTGGATATTTTGCCAATACGTCGTGAAAGCGGGAAATACCTGTAATGGTCTTAATTTGGTACACGTTAGGTGATGTAGTAGAAATTGCTTTGGCAACTAACGAAGTAGTATTATCTATTAGTCTATTATGTCGAGCGTCCACAAGCAAATTATAAAAAGAAAGAAAGTCTATGCCGATAATCGGCTTAACAACGTCAGCTATCACAAAACGCCAATTAAAAGCACGACGCAGTCCAAAGTCCAATGACAAATTAATCCAACCGTAAGTACTTATAACTGAGCCATTGGCTGCAAAAAGTTCATAATTTGTTCGCTGAAGGCGTTTATTAATCACAAATTTTAGTGGGTATACACATAAGTCCGAACCAGTGTCTATTAAAAATCGAATTTTAGTTTTAAAGTCTGTAATAAACAAGCGGCCACTAGAGAGGCAGTCGTTTTTGGCCGACATTACCGACTGCCCGGCGCGTTTCCCTTGTAGCTACAAGGTGAACGGCACTTGATAGCTTGATCACGAAACTTCCAGTGGTACCAACAAAATTGACGCCTTTCTTTCGATGATGTTCGAGAACTATGCAAACTGGGCTTACGTCCACGTGACCTCCGCCGCGAGCGTGTAGATAATGCAGCTACTTGCCGAGTCAACTCCGCTATAGACTGGCGTAATTCACTAATTTCAGCGTTAGGCGTTGTATTTGACATCTCCTGTACCTGAGGTTGACCGATGACGTCGTTCACCGTATCAGCGAGCGTTGCTAGCTCATCCAGAGTGCTCCGTGGTTGCGACGCTACAATTACCTGTATGTGAGTCGGTAATCGGCTTGACCATAATGATCGCACGAAGTCATCTGGTACACTGGGACCAGCAAGGCTCTGCAAGTGTCGTAAAAACTGAGACGGTTTGCGATCGCCGATATCTTCATGTGTCAGTAACTGACGTACCCTCTGCTCTTGCGACGACGAGAGTCTTGTTACGAGTTCGTTCTTCAACTTTTCGTATTTTCCCGAGCTCGGCGGGTTTTTTATAATGTCTTTAACTTCGGTGACGTATTTATAGTCTAGGTTAGCCAGCACGTAGTTGTATTTTGTCATATCTGATGTAATGTTAGCGAGCGCGAACTGTCCCTCTAATTGTGCAAACCATAATGTTGGTTCGTCAGGCCAGAATGGCGGCACTTTAACACTAACACTATTAACAGTCATATTGTCTAGCGGTAGCGACATTTTAGCGGAACGAAACACTTATTAAAAATGGCGGACGATGGTCGTACGAAGCACGCGGTTTTTACTTTTTTTATTTTTAATGTTCGACGCGTCGTGGTCACCAATTATATGTGGGATTCGTTGTAATTAAAAGCCACATATACTTGTATAACGCGAATATAATTATACGTATTACGATACAATGATATATATATATGTTATCGACGAGCGTGCGCGCGGCCTTCCGCTATCGTGGGCGGTTCGCGACTGGCCACGCGGCAAAGGTCGTCTCGCCCGACACCTCGGATGAGATGCGCGGGAGCGGACGACGATGATCGGGTTGCTACAGACGCATCGTTAAACTTTAGATGTTACAACTACAACTGCTATCGTGGTTGTGTTCGGGTGAGACAGAGTGGTGAAGGGAGAGCGATTTGTTTAATTTCAATCACCATTATTAGTAGCTCTTTAACAGAAAGATTACTTGCATTCCATGATTTATGTTATATGAGCCACGGTTTTGATGTTGTCGCTGCCAGCTCAGACGGTTATATTATTCCGTTATAGTTCATTATAATTCATAATAAATCACGAGAATTTTATATGTCAACTAATATCATACCATAAATAATATGGCTCATATTTGTATACGAATTCGTTACATTAACATTTGTATTTTTACTTACAAAAGATGCGAGAACTGAAAATAATTTAAAGCGGAATTACGACGACGTACGACAAGCATTAAGTAATTTATTTCGTGCCAATGTCGTTATTTGCTGGCAGAATTAATTCGATAGCGATAACCCTATCTTAACACCTATTTCTATATACGACTTACTTACTCTACAGTATCACTATTAGTAGACTAAAGGATATCTTCAAGAGAATCAACCAATTATCGACCGGATTTAGTTCAATTTGCCGCCATATTCGTGGCCAGGTATAAACAGTTATAATCTGCAACCACGTTTACTGATGCATATTATTCCAAAGAAGCGGTTTTATTGAACGAATAGCAAAATCCCAAGTCTTCGGACCGTTGCGATTTCTAACGTACGCTATAAAAGTAAATCATTATAAACTCCACGCCCTAAATAATAGGCATTGAAAAACAAATTTCATCAGCCAGTATTACAAAGTAAGTGGGAGCAATTGCAACATCAAAGGATGATTTTTTTAAAATGAAACAAAAAAAAATCACGTTCCAATAATAATATGTTCGTAAGTCTATTAACATCCCATACAGATACGAGGAATATCTCTAATTTGCATATTTACATCGTTGGTGTTACATCTATTACTGTGAGATAAACGTACGAATTACTCTCAATGTAATTGGCATATATTATATTTGATTCACATCCTAAAATTTCATCTTTATGTTACGTTACCTGAAAGTTAATTGATACTGGATTGGTGGCTTCCAGATTTAATGGAGACCATAACCCGAGGTTAGATTAAGCTTGTATATGTGATTTTCAATTGATGGGCGCCATGTAGCGGGGACTTTCTGATTGCCACAAATGTCTCATTTTTTGTATGAAGTCTTTGCTCAACTTGGTGGCTGTGGACGCCGCTGCCAGCGCGATACTATAATACTGCAAATAATACGCAGGTACATAGGTCCTGTAAGAAACTTTTTATTTATTAGCTAGGTTCAAAATGCCGCGGAATTTTTTACACTTAGGTAACGGCCAAGCCGAGGTTCGTACGACTTTGGTAACCCTTGCGCTAGTTACCTCTTTGCGGTCGAGTGCCTTCAGCACTCGCCCACAAAGTCACGGTTAAGCTTTAAAGGCCCTTCCAGTCAACATCATTAGTTAGTTAGAAAAAAAAGATATGAAGTTGTATACATTTACTTATCAAAACCACAATGCAAAAATTGAAGGAGAAAGAAACCTCTGTGAGGCAAGATGACATGTAGGCACATTATTGCAAGCCAAAATAAATTTTATTTCTAGGATATAACTTCGAAGAATGTTAAATTAATAATGTCCCAATTAGAAAACAGAAAGAGAATAAATATTCAATATTTATATTCAATATGCCGTGTATTTGTACACGACCGCACAATTCTTCCGTATACATACTTTTTACACACAAACTTTGAAATTCACTCTCATATAAAATTAAAATTTCTAACGGTCTATAATCTCTTTGATACACACGCCCCACAATAAAACATCACGTTTACATCTCTCAACGTGTGGTGCCGGCTAAGAATATTAACACCCCATATCTTCCCGTAGGCGACTTAAGTATTAACCAAGGGATGGGCAACAGCATCCCCTGAGCACCACAAACACTTATTGCTATCGTCAAGTCGCCTGCTAAGCGTGGCAGTTATGGCGGTCTCTCTTTTGGGGGAGACCTATGTGGACGTGGAGGTCTTTCGGTTGAAATAAATTAATGGCGAAGTTATAATAACTATTTAATAAATAACCGTCGCTCCTTTATTCCAGGATAGTGTAAATACATATTTTATAGTCACAAAATAAATAAGAAATATTCTCAGTACAGCGTGTATATAAAACGAAAACCTGTTTTATGCAATTTACATAATACTAGCGCTCATTTTTATAGCACTCGAAAGCGCTGACACGACATTACGGGCCGCCCGTCGTGTCTGCGTATGACGTATTGCAACGAAATGAATATTTGCATTTATATCAGAATGTTGCCCGTCGGTTGTGTTTGACGTTAGAGTTGCCAGCTGTCATTATAAAATCCAGGAATTTCACTGTAAACGAAAAAGCGACATCAAAAAGAGACAAACATCTATAGAAATTAACATGGAAAAGAATGAGATAGTATTTAGACTGGGGACGCGTTTTAGGACTGGTGGTTTAGATTCAGGTTGTTTAGGACATACTTTTGTTTTAGCGGCGGCATTTGCGTGAGTGGTGTAGTATGCGTCCATTTTACTTAGTGTTGTTAGTTATCACACACATTTTTATAGGCATAGGCGAAAAAGAGCGTTAACAACGGGTTTGCTCTTTAAACTTCTATCACATTTGAACAACATACATGTTTTTTTATTTACCTCGTGTAAATGTAAATATCGAATTTATATGTTTTTCTATTATAATTGGCTTAGCGCTGTGACAACATCACATCTGATGTTAGAAAATAATGTGGTACAAGACGGTAAACTAATAATAAGTGTAGATGGTTCTCAAGCAATGTTATCAGAACATCCCTATCGATGTTTGGTGACAGGTTTTCCAACTTGTGGTTGGTAGTTACCCAGGCGGCTATTATTAGAAGTTTTCCTAACACCTTTGCCGGAAAGTCAGGTTCATAATTATATACAGATAGGTGGAATCGAACTGACGACATCGAGCCATCATCGCTTTATCAGTTTTCAAGATAACTATATTACCCTTTTGATAAATAAAGCCATATTCTAATATAGCGGGTAGTCTGCAAACGTAACATTTTAAATACATGTATGATTGTGCCGAGTATGTGGTTTAACAGACGATTAATATGTCCAAATCCCAAAGATTTTATAATATTTAACACAATTTTAAGTTTCACACTCACAATAAACAAAAGGCGGTTTTAACTATTTATAGACGCTAATAGATGTTTCACATAAAAATAATTAATTTATTCACCGCACATTTTTAAAGTCTAGCAACACTTAATGTAACGTAATTTCGTACGTTAGTTTGTCATGTTATTGCAATGCGCCTGAAAAATATTTTATGGTAACAGACGTGTTTACGGTAATCGTTGCTCCTACTATTTGATCAAATAAAACTGTTAATAATGGGATTAAAGTTTTTACAAACGAGATAAATATCTTGAGATGAAGTTTGCATAGTTGAATTGGTACTAGAGAGTTCTTCAGGGTTGTTTTTATATCGTGATGGTGGCAAACAGGCGTACGATCCGATTAATTGTAAACGGGTATCGTACCGAGTGGTGCCGGCTGTACCGGCTAAGAATAGTACCACTCCATATCGGTCCCGTGGGTGTTGTAACAGGCGGTTAAGGGATATAAAACAGGGGATGGGCATCAACATCCTCTGAATACCAAAAGCACCTTACCATCGCCAACACGCCTATCAAGCGTAGCGATTATAGTTCTATTTCCAGCAGTGGATGTCTTATGGTTGAAAGGTAAATATAAAGTAGAATATAGTAGTAATTATAACCATTTAAAAACACCAATTATATATAAAGACTGCTAAGTAATATTTAAATAACTGAAGATAAATACGCAATAATAAGAATAAGACATAGGTACTGTGTTTAAAAAAAAATACATATCCTTTTAGTTAATCATCAAATTTATTATAGAATCTTAACCTTAATTTACTCCTAAATTATATGGTATATTAATTATGATATGTGTTTTTATCTGAGAACATTTTAATGTATACAATTGAAGTAATTTAGATAAATTTAATAATTTAAAGGTTAGTTGAAGAATTAATAAAATTCTGGAAAAATAATGAAAATTTATTTTGTCTTCTGCATGGACGGTTTAATTGGTTCTGAGGCGGTACGAAGTTCACCGAGTCAGCTAGTAATTAATAAATACAATAAATTAATGTGTGATGTTAACACATTTCTGATATGTCAAATTATTCTGGCACACTTCTTCTTAACTTATATGCTTCTACGTCAAGAGATTGTATACTAAGATTAGTTATCCTCCAGTCACCGTCTGGGAATACACGTGAACTAAATACGACCTCACCCTCACCACAGAATAGTTCTAAAGAACTCGCATCCAAAAACAGTCTCCAAGAATGAGAGCCAAGTGGACTCCATTCGACTTGTCTCACATCACCTGATCTATCGACGACCACCTTTTTGACATCCGGATCCCATTTAATCCAGACTTTATCACCGCCATTCTCCCCTGTGATTAGTAGTTCCATTCTCTGATTCAGATCACCTTTGATATTAATTTCTCCAGTTTTTTCTAGTTCAAGACTTTCATTTGTATATAAATCTCCTATTAGAACAGAGTTTTCTCTCAATATAATCATTTCATCCACAGGCTTCATAAGAACACGGGTTCCGACAAGTTTCAACTGTCTAATTATGGTCAAGGCACCAGCCCATCCGTCAACATCTTCTGGGTGTGGAACCTCCCACATTCCGAACCAACCGACAACATCTCGTTGACCGTTAAACTCATTAGTCTGAGTCGCATAGAAGTCATGCCCGTAGTCCAATTCCTGGAATTCTTCTTCGATGACAAATTCAAACGTATCATAATTAAAGTCCCCAATAAAGTATCCAGTTTGATGTGTATTCTTATATCTATCTCCCTCTGGTTCCATTCCTTGTGGTGAAAGAAGGAGAATAAATTTTCCGTCCAACTCAAAAAAGTCCGGACACTCCCACATGTAGCCCATATCACCACCGGATTCTGCCAAAACTCTCAAGAATTCCCAACTGATTAAATCCAAAGATCTGTATAACAGGACTCTCCCTCGTTCATCAGAAGTTTTACTGCCGATAATAACGTACCAGTAGTCACCATGTTTCCACACTTTAGGGTCCCTGAAATCTGGAGAGCCATTCGGTGCTGATGGAAGAACTGGATTACCTTCGTACTTATGAAATTCAATACCATCATCACTGTAAGCCAAATATTGTGTTTGATTGTAAAATGGTTCAATGTCTGTTAATTCGTGAGCTGTGTACATCAAGACCAGCGAATCGCCGTCAACGACTGCGCTTCCAGAAAAGCACATCTCATTATCAGGCAATAATGCTGTCGGTAGTTGCTTCCAGTCGACTAGATTAGGACTCGACACGTGTCCCCAATGCATCGGCCCCCATACACTTTCATAAGGATAGAACTGGTAAAACATATGATACTCCCCCTTGAAGTATGAGAAGCCATTGGGATCGTTCATCCAACCGATTGGAGGGGCGATGTGGTAGTGTAATCTGTATCGTGAATTAATCTCTGATTTCTTTACCGCTATGTAGTCTTCCAAATCTTGCTTTGCATTTTCCTGACGTAACGTTTTCTGATGACTTGCGTTTACAACGCAGAAAAACAATAAGCAAGCGATCACTTTAGCCATGGTTGAATATAGTTTGCAAGTGGTCTTCGTCAGAGGGGGCCTTTTTATAATGCAAGTGAGACGATCGATAAGATTACCTGTGAAGTGGTTTGTTTGCTTGAGGATAGACACTCGCGAATATTTATCTCAAATATATTACTTTTGATACCTTATAACATTGAAAATATTAGCTTACCTTTATTTATTTAATGTAAAATTTTAAAAAAGAGCAAAATCATAATACTTGTTATACAGAGGTGTCTTGTAATAAATGTTCATAAAAAAATTGACAGTTCAACGTAAAAATTTTTTACATAATTATGGAAATCTGTTAGGTTGCATAGTTTTCCTCAATGTTTTCTTTGACTTAACTGTAAGTAGAGTTGTTAGCTATGGTGAATTAAAAAACTTATATATAAGTTGGAATATAAATCGGAAAACTTAGTGGCGATGGAGCAATAATTGGAATCTTTTGGAGATTAATTGACGCTATTGCTAAAGAAGTAGAAGATAGAACGCAATTAAATGAACATGACACCGAGGCTTTTTTTAAACAAAGACAATAACAAACCGAAATATAAGAACTCTCCTCTTATTAATCACAGGAAAAATAATAATATCATTCACTGCTGCTTCTAGACCTTGCGTACAAAATTATTAAAATGTTATGTCTTAATTTGCTATTTATCTCCTTTCTAGTACTTTAAACTTGTACACGTCTGTAATATTTGTTGGACGTATCGTAGAAATACCAATAACTAAATAAAAAACTTATGGACAAATGTGAAATAATCGAACTTCATCCAACTCCCTTTACATTGCCTGGTCTACTTTACTCCCATGTCACATGAATTTCATCATCATGGTTTGATCAAAATCTCGATCTTTTGCTCTACATTACTGAGTCTCTATTTCTGTAAAACTCATTAATTTGAGCAGCATAGAAGTGATGCGTATAGTCTAATTACTGGAAATCTATATCAGGTAAAATTCATATAGTTTCTTAATTAATATTACCGCTATTATCCAGTTTGAAAGAATTCAACTCAAAGAATTCTGGATACTCCCACATTGGGAAGAATGCAGGCTGTTGTTTCCAATGTACTTAATTATGACTGTCGTATGGGTGGAACTGATATAGTAAATTACATTGTCATTTTTAGGTCCTGGAGAAGTCATTGGAAACGTCCATCGTTCATCCACGGGAATGCGATATAGTAAATACCAACCCATGTTTCTAATTTTATGACAGTGTGTGATCTATAAATAAATAGACAGAGATAGAGTTCAGTATCGCTTTCAACTCAGTTTGTGAACAGCTATTGATGAGTTGTAGTGCTATCAATAAAAGAAATTCAGAACTATTTTTTTTTTTCCTTCAAATTTTTGGTAATGATTATTATGGTCGAATCTCGAATACTTGTTTATTTAAATCTTCTCGCGTTTTATCCTGACAAGACGTTTGCGTAATGAACTATAACGAGCACGCACAAAAACAATATTATCAATCATTCCAGTTATGGTCGGTTATAACTAGTGATTAGAACCGGTTAAAGTCTGGTGAAGCTGTCAAGGCCCTTCTGTTCAACAGCGTCTAGTCAGTTAAATAAAGAATCGATTAGCTAATTTCTACTCATATATAGAACCAACTAGTGCCCGCGACTTCGCTCGAAACATCTTATAAAAATAATTTAAGGGTCTAGTTAAAATATTGCCAGAAAATGTGCTGGGGGTAATTTTTTTATATACTTTTATCCTTTACTTATTTTTGATGACATGAGAGACGGGGTACAGGAATGGGGGTCCGAATGGTAATTACGTAAACAATATTTACTTATGAATTCAGCAGATTTTGACACGCATCAAACGAAATTCTTTATGCAGATCTTTTATAGTCAAATATGAACTTCTTCACAAAAAGAACTTAAAAGCTAACATTCCGCACTAACACGTGCATACGGTAAGAGAAAAGGTGCTTAGTAAACATGGTCACTATTTATAACACATACAATTAAATTTTAATATCGAGACATTATACCGTATAACAAAATTTAATTATAATTACTTTGTAATTGGTACTATTTGAAATTTGCTAAAATAATAAACTGTATTACAATAAAAAAAATATAAGTAAGTAATACTTAAATCACCTCCGTACTACAAAGTCGTCACGATGCTTTCCTTTATTGAAAAATAAAACGAACTGGTATATTCATACCAAAGTCGATGCCAACTGATTTTAACGCCCGTAAAGTAGTATAAAACATTTGAAGAATATTAAAATCAATACTTGAAAATCGATCTTTGTTACGAATGATAATTCGTGTTCACAGAATCAATATAACGGTATTGTCAAGTGAAAACAAGACCGTAGTCGCACTGAGAGATTATATTTCAGATTATGTAACTGCGATAGACAGATAAAGTCGTTTTAGCAACAGTTGATCGTTAATTCCGATGATCAAGGTTATTCTATCGAGAACAAATGTTGTTTACGTAACACCCGTTCGCTATTATATAACGCGATAAAACTTATATATGAATTCGCGTAATTATTTTTTATTTATTTATTTAACAGCACTTCCATCAATGAATGTTCATCGTATTTAATTGACACAAAAAAAGTGCTGTATACAGAGTACAGTTGTCAAACCGAAACCTCTCCGGCTTCTTTAAATCTGTCAGATAAATTATTAATTAATAAGGAGCACAATATATCAATCACCGAGAAATACATGACAAATAAGTATGTTTTACCACTTTCTAAAATTAAGTCATAAGCACTGTTCCCTGTATTGAATACAGCAGAAATAGGAGAAAATTTAGTCAGTTTAACGTGTTTATTATTTTTGTCTTTTTCTCTTTGACTCGTTTATCGGTTTTTTAATATTCATAATCGTGATGCCAATATTCTGGCACCGACTGCGTGACGAGACTTTGAAATTGTACTCACATTGTGGGTAAAAAAAATCACTTCAAAGTTAAAGTCACGTGCTTCGTGAATTATAAGGAAATCCCAACTTAAAAAACATATTCATTCAACATACTTATACATCTAAACAAATAATAAAATTGTAAATTCCACGTGTTTGTACAAAGTGTGTTGTGTGTGTTGTAAAAGTCGCGGACTATTACAAGCTCGGCCGTTATTTAAAGGACCATCCGTCCACCCCCTCTCTCGATAGGATCCCAGATGTACTGGATACGTCTGCGGACGCGGACCTCGCGATCGATGCTTTGGTTGAGCACCTCAAGATCGGCATCGAGGAGACCTCGAAAGAGGTGCAAGCGGCGAACGATCGCCGCTTCGTACTTCCCGATGACGTGAGAGCTCTGCTCACCCAGAAAAACGCCGCGACCCGCGCCCTCGACACGTATCAGACTGAGGAAAATCGTGCGCGCTTGCGTTCCTAGCGTAGAGCGGTGAAAGACCGCATAGATCAGATTCGTAATGATAAGTGGGATAGCCTCTTAGGAGAGCTGATACCTTACCACCTCGCGTACTGGAAGCTCGCACGATCCATGAAGATGGACCGTACCATTGTTAGTATGCCCCCCCTGGACAGAAATACGCAGGGTCTTCAACCCGCATTTGACGATATCGAAAAAGCCGAGTGCTTAGCCGATAGCCTCGAGCATCAATGCGCTCCTGTCACCGACAACATTGATGTCGAACACATCTCTGTTGTCGAATCCTCTGTGAAGGACTCCCTCGCTCTTTCTCAGGTTGTCCCCCTCTCACCTGTCACCTGTGACGAGGTTGTGACCGCCATCAAGAGCCTTAAGCCCAGAAAGTCCCCCGGCCCTGACGGAACCAGGAACGAAGTTATCAAACTTCTTCCTCCGTTTCTGATCGCGTTGCTAGTCTGCATTTTCAATGCGACCATCAAGAACCTCCACTTTACAGCCGCCTGGAAAGCAGCAATAGTTATAGGGATACACAAACCTGGCAAAGACGCCAGTCTACCCGATAGTTACCATCCCATCAGCCTTCTCAATACGTTGGGAAAACTCTACGAGCGGATCCTTATGAACCGTCTCATAGAGGTGATAGAGGACAAAAATCTCTTGCCGCCCCAGCAGTTTGGTTTCTGAGCCAGACACTCCTGTGCGCACCAAGTACACCGCCTCACGGAGTACGTACTCTCAAATTTTAATCACCCCAAGTTCAATAATCCCTGGCACACGCTCGCAGTCTTCTTCGACGTGGCCAAAGCATTTGACAAGGTCTGGCACACAGGCCTCGTCTACAAACTCACTAGATTAGGTATCCCGGACACTCTAGTTAGAATCTTACAAGATTACCTCACCGATCGTAGTTTCCGCTATAGAGTAGAGAACGCTCTCTATGGCGCATCCTATATGCGCAGGAGTCCCCCAAGATTCCATTCTGGCAACTGTCCTCTTTAATCTCTACCTAGCAGACCTCCCTGACCTCGGAAGAGTTCAGTTAGGTCTATACGCGGGCGACACAGTTATTTATTATGCCCACCGTAAGACACATCTCATGCGGAAACACGTCTAAAAAGCGGTCGACGATCTCAGCTTGGTACTTTAAGTGGCGTATCGCGATCAACCCGAGTAAGAGCACCGCGATACTATTCACTAGAGACCGCGATGTTAGAAAAAATCCTCCCAGACTCGTCCAGTACGCAGGTACTGTCATTCCCTATAGCACCGAAGTCAGGTACTTAGGAGTCCAATTAGACGACCAACTCTATTTCAAAGCCCACTTAAAGAAAATCAAGCGCCAGACCTCCATGGTGCTAGGCCGTCTCTACCCGCTCTACAACAGCAAGAGCAAAATGGCCCTACGCCATAAAATTACCCTGTACAAGATCGTGATCAGACCCATCATCACGTACTGCGCACCTGTCTTCGGTCACATCACTAGCGAACAGATGCTAACCAAAGGATGCTAACCATGTTATGCCAAAGGATTCAGAATCGCTTTATAAGGAAAGCTGCAGATGTCTATCGGTTTCAGAGAAATGTGAACTTACACAGAGATCTGAACCTGCCCTCCATTATGCCCGTTTTTAAAACCCAGTGTCGCGATTTCTTCGAACGCACAGAGACACACCCGAACCCACTCATAGTACGAGCCGTCTCGTACACGCCACTCCGTTCCGCCGGCCGAAAGCGGCGACGTCCGCGTAACATACTAACCGACCGCAACGATAGCATCACGCGCGAGAATAGGCGGTTTCCTCATGTTCCTCGTACATATGCGTGTCAGCGCCCACGCCCGCGTAACCGCCGTTCCGCCACCGGAACAAATCGGAATAATAACCGGAATAATAACCGGAAAAGGATAACCCATATCCTTTTTTTTTAAACGGTAAAGTGCTCAGTGCTTTGACCACAATCTCACCTGATATTAAGTGACGATGGGGTCCAGGATGGTAAACACACTATGCCTAGGTACTGTTTCTCAAGTAATGCTAGCCAAACACACCTATTGGTATTTGGCGACAGGTTTTCTAACTTGAAGGTGGGTGGCTATCAACGCGAGCATTATTATAAAATGCCTTACCAACAAACTATGGTTTCCTCACGATGTTTTCCTTCAACAAAAACTCAGGCTGATTTCAGAGTAGGTTAGTTAGGTTAGTCAATTAAATATCAAATAAAAATTAAAAATGTAATTTATTGGACAATGAAATATTTACTATGAAATACAATACGTGCTGTGGTGTCATACAAAGCAAATAATTTTATTTAATATTGCAGTCAACTTAGTGCTTATTATCTTCTTTAATTATATCAGAGGCTTTTTCTCCAATCATGATGGTCGGCGCCGTCACATCTCCACTAGTAATGACAGGCATAATACTAGCATCGGCTACACGTAACTTGCCCACTCCATAGACTCGTAGTCTACTGTCAACTACAGAACCCATAGCGCATGTTCCACAATATCTACCCCTCGGGTACAGCATGCATGATGAGTAGCACTTCCAATACTCCAAGCTTCCTTTCTTATAATCGTCACAATATGGTGACGCTAAATCTAATAGTTTGGCATCAACGCTTTTAAAATACTCACTTTTAACTACTTTTACGAAATCTTTCACGTACTTTGCCAGATTATCCAAGTCTTCTTCATTCGATAGATATCTAGGATTAACTAGCGGCTTATCTACAGGATCTGAGCTTCTCAATAATACTTCACCCCTAGACTTAGTTAACATATTACTGACAATAGAGTTTAATGAGTCCCTCCCTAAAATTTCGCTATAAAATTTGTTGCATATGTCAAAATTGAATCTATACACATATACGCAGTACTTCAGTGATTCCATTGCGTACTCCGTATAGAAGTTCTGTGATTCGTATTGTGGAAAATTTTCTGATTTATTCAGAGTTATGTGGCCATAAGTACTTGGAGCTAAATACTGATATAAATTCTTTGGAGTAGGCTTTTTATATAATTTATTTACTGTGATTGGGACGAAAGTTGCAATGTGATCTTGTAAATTCTTACCGACTGGCAAATCAACGACGACCTTAATTCCTTTACTCTGCAAATGTTTTTTTAGGTCCTATACCAGACAACATTAATAATTTAACTGAATTAATAGGACCAGCACTAACTATTATCTCCTTCTTAGCTTTTACAGTAATCGTTTTGTTACATTTCGTTTTGATTTCTACACCTCTCGCAATTTTATTTTTATCTATAATTATTTTATTAACCATAGCGTTTTTCATTACATATAAATTTGTCCTATTTTTAATTGGAGTTAAGAAAGCGTATGCAGAATTTTGACTTATACCATTAGCCACAGTTATCATTAGCTTTGCGTAACCTAAAGAAGGAATTCCGTTTAGATCCGCTACAATTGGTTTACCAACTTGTTCGAAGCCCTTTAAATAGTCGTACGTACGACCACGATTAGAGAAGCTGTGGTAGTAACTCCAAGCGTACCATTAAAACCGTGATATATTCTGTATCTTGAATTGGCTACTTCAGGGTCCATTAATCTTTCGCTTTTTTTGTAATAAGGTAAAACATTATCTGGGCTCCACAGCGTGTCGTTGGCTATAGCAGCCCATTGAATATAATTTGTATAATCGCCATTGGAATAATACTCATAGTTGATTGAACTTTCTCCACCTAACATTTTTCCAATACTAATTTCATAATATGGAAACTGGTGGCACTTGGCTAAGTTTTTATCATATACAGTTGTATATTTCCAGTCGACATCAGATCCCTTCAAATAAAGAGGTGTACTTGGAATCTGAAATTATATAAATACATTCACATAAATGAGTTCATTATTCATTATTGCATGCATATGGACATGAATTGGCGAACGACCGAACGGTGCTACTACTGTAACAATGACATTAATGCTACCATAACAATCTTGCATGCTTTAATAGGCATACTAATGTAAAGATATAGTCTATGTGCTATCCTAAAGCTGGCTATGCAGGCTTCAACATTCATGTATCACTGTGATCGAAATAGGACCATTGTGACCGTGCCACACTGCTGAAGCTCTGGTAAATTCTACTATATTTGCAGTCTGGATGTACTGTAGACTCTTTTAAAGCAACAAACATAAACAGTAATTTATATTTGTTGCGCGCTTCGATAATTTCGTAAGAATGACATCTGTTACTGACTGTGCCCACAAGGAACTGCTATATTCGGTACTTCGCGCTCCATCGTACAATGTACGTGTTCCAGCTTGCGCGTCTGTTATGGCTTTAACATTATATCACTAAGTCGAATGAACGCAGTCTTGTCAACGGCTAAATTCTAAATTATCGTATTTCCGCTTATGAATATAAATGTTCTTTGCTACAGATTTTTTGTACATTATTTACTAACAGCTGGAACTTATCTTAAATTTACATAATCACTCTTGTACTTAGTACCAGTGGCTGAATTATTGTATGGGTTAACGGTGATGAATGATTTTCTTTATAGTGTATTTAGTGATGGCAGTGGTAATTTGTCAAAAATAATTAATGTCATTAAAAATGTCAAATTTAATATGTACTCAATATTTCGAATCATTATCTAATTTGTAGAATGTATCTAAGTTGCAGATAATGTTATTAATAGCAGTACATTAAAGACAAACTTAAAAAAATATATTTTGAGGTTAATCTATCTATTCTGGTAACTCTTCATAAAAATTCGCATAACTACTTTCAAATACAAATAGTGAGTCGAAGATAACGGTAACGTTGCATGAAACGATGCGTGAGCTGACAACGTGGCAATTATAATTTAGCTCAATAGGGAAATTGGGGAATAGCGCCATCTTATTACTTTTTGCGTATTGTTAAGATTCAGACGTCATTATTGATATAAGCTTATATTCAATTTGAAACACTCAGCGACATCTCTCATCCTAATAGATAATCCATTATCGTGTTAGATTCTTTGTATGGGTAATAGCAGTCTTATATATTTTTTTAGTCTTATAAATTTATAAACCAATTATAAATGAATAAACACAAGTTCCATATGGTATTAGTTATAATAGGAAATTCTAAATACTAACTGTAACTACACCTATCATAAAAATTAAAAAAAATATTGTTTACGAAATTATTTGTTTTGTGTTATTTATACTGTTATTTATACTTACAACACTTTCTAACGGTGGGTCTCCACCGGCCTCAATAAGAAGGACTTTTATATTTTCATCCTCAGAAAGCCTGTTGGCGATTACGCAACCAGAGCTGCCTCCACCTATAATTACGTAGTCAAAAGTTACACCATCTGAAATCAAAACGTCTGTGAGTAAGAAGTTGCTCTCGAAGTGTATCGAAAATGATTAAGACTGCGCAGTAAAATCAAAAGAAAAGCATGGAAGGTAATTCTGGTTATAAGAATAGGAAGATATTTGTTAAATAAACGCATATAAATGCCGTTTTAATAATTTCTAGATAGGAAGAAAAATATTTATTAAGATTGCGGATACGATGAAATTGAAAATGAGATTTTTTTTTTTTTACACGGTATAGGCCTAAACCTGCACTGAGTGCTTTGACCACAATCTCATCTGATGTTAAACGATAATGTAGTCCAGGATGGTAAGCATACTAAGCCTAAAGGTACTGGTTCTCAAGTGATGCTGCCGGAACACATCTATTGGTATTTGGCGACAGGTTTTCAAACTTGAGGGTGGTAGCTACCCAGGCAGATATTATTAGAAAACACCCTACCACCATGCTATGATTTGCTCACGATGTTTTACTTCACCGAAAGCTCAGGCTGATTTTTAGAGTTAAATAGTTAGGCTCGAATCCGCGGAATCCGGCCGCAATATCCACTACATCATGATCGCTTCAAAATGATAATCAAGAATTTAAGGTAAATGTTAATATAAAGTGTTACCTCGAATGCATGAATCCTGAGGCCACAAGTAAGCCGTAAGTTGCAAAGCAGTAATAACCTTTAGTGCATACTGGATCTTTTTTATAAACGCTAAAGCTTGCTTAGCATTTAAAAACATGGCGCCTGAAATAAGAAAGCTTCCTTTTTCATTATCTACCAGTGAATTATTAAATGTGTAGATTATTATCGACATGGTATCTTCAAATTCAAATAACGGTGTGTTTTATGTATATTTCACTGATTAATCATCTGTATGTAAAGGGAAAGAACCATCTTGAGAAGTCCCGAGCTCAGAATTAAAAATATTATGTAAAAATATTATGTAAATATTATGTATTACATATATTTTATTACATCTAAAATTATTCATATTTCTTGCACGTGAAGTAAGACGCGACTAAATATCTCTCTTAATTCTATATTTTCCATAATCAAAACATTAAAATTAACATTAAAATTTCCCTGGAAATTTTGCGACCCATTAACAATATCACCATATCAAGGAAAGCGAGCAGCTAAATTAGTTTTTTTTAACCTAGCTGTTGACCGGAAGGGCCTTTACAGCATCACCGTGACTTTGGAAGCGAGTGCTGAAGGCACTCAGCCACAAAAGGTAACTGGCGCAAGGGTTACCAAAATGGCTCGGCTTGGCCGTTACCTCAGTATGTAAAACTCTCTCACGAATTTGATCCTAGCTAAACCCTACATTTTTTATTTAACATAAAAAAAAGGTTCCTTACAGGACCTATGTGCCTGCGTGTTATGTGCAGGAGTGTGTTTGCAGTGTTATGCGTGTAATGCTTGATGCATGGGCTGTGTTACTGTATCGCGCTGGCGGCAACGTCAAGAGCCTTCCCAGTTGGGAATCGAGGCATGTCTTGGGTCGCCGCCTGATGGGATCCCGGAGAGTGTGCGGCAGCAAATTTAGCCGCCTGTCACCGGCGGCGGGAACGGCGGGGCTTTACGAGCGTTTCCTCTGGCACACATACTGAATCAGTTGAAAGGGAAAAGTTCTATTTACGCACGAGCTAAATTAGTGTATCATTGAAATGTGAAGAACTTTCTGCTGTAAGTCATAAACATTACATGCCGAATATGATAATTATTATAATCAAATTTAACATTACACTCACCTTTGTTTTAAAAAAACTGAAACGACTGATAAAATACACGCTTGCCATTTAATTTATTGTGAATTTTAAAAAAACGCCTATAAATATTATCAATAAAGATAAATAAATTAGTTATGTACTATCGTCTATTTAAATAATTTTAGGGTTCAGTCTGTATAACCGAAATACTACGAATGACTGATAACTGACTTATCAAGAAATCTCTAATACACTCGATTGACTTGAAATTTAGTATGGTCACTCCTTTTGCTATGTAGCCACGGATTTTGCCCAAATCCTACCCAAAAGTGATTATAAAATACGCATCACTACAATTGACCAATCCGCGTTAATCAACCGTTCCTATGGTAACCTCACCAAGTTTGATGTATCTGGAACCAAAGACTATAAAGACATATTTCTTTCGAAAATCGACAATTTCAGAGTCTTAGTTATGTTAAGTTTAACTGCCTTTACAATTCTAGATATAAAGTCAAAACAAATTATACTCAGAGAATTTATAACGAATGAAAAACGAAAGGAATAATATCATATTAATTAATTTTAGCAATAAATTGATGGTAAATTTGTTGGCCTCATTCTATCCCAAGTATTTACTGTGAGTAGCTACACGATTTTAATCCATCAAATACTCGGTTAAATTTGACAATAGAAACGATTCGAAGCTGGTGTAAACGCCAGGTTAGTGTTTGACCGATATATAATGTATTACAATAATATCATTTGCCTTTTCCGATAATGACACAGAACAAAAATAAAAATGAAAACAGAATTCTAATACATATATGTAGAATAAATTAATTCAATTTAAAATTTAGTTCAATGTTGTTTGGACAGTTTGCAGATAGTCATTTAAATATGTGTTGTAATTAACTAAAAAAAATCCTCAATAAAATTCCACATTTTACATTTTTACAGCGCTGTAACAAAGTGTTTTTTCTCGATTATTCTATAATTTATTTTTATACTAGATGAAAACCCGGTTTCGCACGGGTGAAATAAAAAAAAAAACAAAATTTATTTATTCAATTTAGGCCCTAAGAAGGCGCTTATGAACGTCTAAAACACTACCACCGGTGCGGAAAACAACCCAGTCGAGAAGAGCGCAGGCAACAAACTCGATCTGGTTCTTTTTTTTTTTCATAAATATAATATATATCATTTTTTTTGTCATATAAAAAACTATACAAATCGTAGTTTTTAGTGGAAGCACAGAGATGTGGGTTATTTCCAGACATCACTATCGTTCACGTAATGATCCATCCTGTAATAACCTTTTGAGATTAAAACTTGCTTGACATAATACTTGAACTTATTGTCAGGTAAATCGGTAATGTTACTTGGGATCTTATTGTAAAACCGAATACTATTACCTATAAAGCTTTTATTACACTTACTTAACCTAAAGCGTGGTTCCGGCCAACTTGTCTTTACTTCTAGTATTAAAATTATGACGATCATTCACTAGATCTAGCTTGTCTAAATTTTTACGAATATGATTTAAGTTATCGAAGATGTATTGGGAGGTTAAAGTTAAGATATCAAAAATGACTGACAATACACAATCTTTTACAAAATGTAGGCAGATAAGAAATGCAACTTCACTGATACGTGTGATGTGAATCGGCCTTAACGAACTCAAGAAGGCATCCGAGTGGCCAATATGGCGACTGCCATTTGCACCATTAGAATTTAACAAAATACTTGACAATCCGAATTTTACGATTGCAATTATATTGTCGACTCGAAATCATTATTTTTTTATGTTTTATTATTCAGGTAAGGTTTCAATCGAGTCTACCGTACGTACCCCTTGACCGATATATTAATATAGATGGTCTCAAATGGTTATGGTAAAATACGTTTTAAGCAATACATATGTGGTAAATGGTGGTAAGACTTTCGTGCCCGACTTTATCGTTACCAGCATGAAAATCCCGCCTTAGTGATACAGTAAGAAGGGAGTGTAGATTCACCAGTTATGGTTTCAACATACGCCGGACAGGTCGGGACGCTAGCGTGATTTTACAATAGAAGAGGTCGCACACTTAGCGGTATGGTAGGGCAATTGAACCCGACTTGATCGTATTTTGTGTTATTATTTTGTTTTATCCATAACAAAGTTCACGAATATGCATGCGCGAACATATTATACAGTAATACCCCGCTTAGCGCGACCCCGTTACGCGCGGTTTCACTATAACGCGAATTTGAAATTTCGCGCTCAAATGCCTCGCATTACGCGAAAGAGTGCGTATAAACATAATGTAAAGACAATAGATGTATTTTTCCGTAAAAAATAAGAGTATGTATTGCATAAAGTGTTCTTAGAATTAAAGTGATTGATTAAAATGATTTGTATTTTTTTGTATTAAATTTTGACTATGTTTAATCATAAACCTCGATATACGCGAATTTCAGTTAACGCGATTTTTTTCGGAACGTATCCCTCGCGTAAAGTGGGGTATTACTATATTTCGAAAAATAAATTATTGCTACTTGTATAGGTCTCTGGCAAATAAAAAAAAAACAATAGATAATCGTAAACTTTATTGTTATATTACATTAATTATAATTACATTGGTACAGTCTTGTTTGTTTTTTTTTTAACAGATAATAAATAATTGAATAACACTTTAATATGTGTAATAATCCATTAAACAAATAAACGCGCTGAGTAAGTGTTTTTTGAGGTTTAGATAATTTACATCTTCACATGATCTAAATGAAATTATATTGTTTTTTTTTTTAATTGGATTAATTTAATATATAGACCTACATATACACATGATTAATATTTTCTAAGGTAAACTAAATAATGTAATAAATCCTTGGAGTATAATACATCAATCAATACTTTTGAATATTTTACCTATTTTTTTTTACATCCTTAATGTTAAAAATCTCAAATGCCTATCCAGACTTCTTGGTATATGTCTTTCAACATGAGGATCAAATGCTCTTCCTAAATACTCTAAAACCTTACTGTTGAGCAGCCTCGGAGCGTTCACTGCCCATATGTAGTCCAGATGGTTGAATTCCGGATCAGGCACCATATACATGTCTTTTCTAGTGTCTAAACTGTCGTATAACATTTTTACATCATCTTCGCTTGAAAGTAAATCGTTTTTGGACCAAAATAATGATATCGGTAGGGTTATTTTACTTAAATCGTATTCAGGAGGGATTTCTGTACCGTAGACCTCAATATTTCTGTTCAATCCATAGTCGAACTGTTGGAATTTACCCCCAGAATTAATTTCTTGAGCGAAATGCACCATAGTCTTCCATGACGTCCCGGTTCCCAAGTGAGATAAGAATACTGGTAGAAGTGTCTTATTAAATTGCTTCTCGTTAAAACCACAGATGTAGAAAGCTATGTTCTTGCAAACACCCGAATCCATTGTTTCGAAGCTGCAAGATTTAGTTACCTTTCCGAGAGCTGAATTCTTTGGGACAAATTCGTATGATTTATAGAGTGCCTCCATATATGCTACGCTACTTGTAATAGGTGCGAGGGTTTTAATCGGCGATCTTATATTTGATAAGTATACGACAGGAGCTAAAGCGAATCCTGCTGTTAATTTACGGTTATATTCTGGACGTAGTGTCAACATAGCGAAGAGTATTGTTGTTCCCATAGAATGTCCAATATATGTAATTTTAGTACTTGTTCCCTTGATATTTAGGATGTAATCTATTATAGCAGGAATGTCATGTTGAGCAACATCGTGCCATGAAAAGTTCCAATAGGATTCTGAATCAATTTTTAAATGAGTATGCTCTCTTGAATATACGTTACCCCTTATGTTTGCAATCCAAACATCGTAGCCTGCATCAGCTAAAACGTACGCTAATGCTTTCTCGGGACCATTGAGTAGCCAGTCAACGGAAGTAGCGAACAAACCATGTTGAAGAAGTACTGTTTTTGTTGAAATATCTCTCCCATTTTTAGGTCTTGGAATTCTGTGTATATTTAAAACGTAACCTTGAGATATCACAGTATGTGTTTCACATATATATCCGTTTCGTGCTATAATTGCTGGGGCGGTCAATATTTCTTCAGCATTCTTCGGAGAAAAATCATTTTTACTTTCTGAGGCATAAGACCATGTTTCAGACTTGCCACTTTTTTCAATTTTATCTGTATAATCACTTACATCATCTTCTATTTTCCTCCTTTGTTCTTCAACGAAATTTACTGCATCTCTGTAACTTTCATTAACAATGTTTCCCATTTCATTCTGTTGCTCTTCAAAGAAAGATCTTACTGCACTTGTTTGTTCTTGAAAGAATTCTTGGAACGGCCATGAAAACTGTTCTGTAAGAGGTGCGAGGATTGTTAGTAATAAAATTGTAATGTATGTCTTCATGTTTGTGTAGTTTAAATCAAACTGAGGATAATAAGTATTATTGGAATTTATATTGAGGGAAGTACTGACGCGAGAGGTCAAAGACGTCATATAAAAATGATAGCATTGGGTTTCTGCAAAATGATAAAAAATATTGTTTACATAAAAAATACTCATACATGTAACTTTTAGACCGAGATGATATTAATTACAGTGTATTTGATCATATGTACATTATTGATATATTTATTTCTCTTTCTTACACACAAAAATATAATAGCGGACTCAAACATCTTAAGCATTTTCTCCCAGTCAGATATTAAAGGCTGCAAATTAGGTGTAAAAAAGTGTAATAAATGTTTGGAAATATAATTCTAAAAAGAGGTTTATTTGCAAATATAACTTGTTAGCATGAAAAACTATTAGAGCAAGAGCTCACGACAGCCTTCGTTATTTTATAAAGGCTGAAAGTTTGTGTACGTTTGTAACACAGGTAAGAACGATCCCAGATTATGAAATTTGAGTAGTGCTGGCTTTAGCAGATTACAAGTGGAAAAAATCTACATCTCAAATTCGTTATAGCATAAATCTCAGATTTTATATATTTTATTCGGAATAATATTAGAAATCACGTGGTTCGTTACTATGACAAAAGTATGCTTACAATTTGCTATAGTTTAAGAGTGTCTGGCAGAGGGAAGGAACAAGTTTATAAGTACTCTAGTTATTTTAAGACTGAGGGTAAGCTTTCAATGTTTTTTTTTTTATATTTAATTGTTTGTCCTTGTTGTGTATATCTAGAAAGAAATCTACGCATCGCTATTTTTTATTCATGTAACATAGATTTTTAATAAAGTCAGTTAGTTACACATTAGTTTTATTTTTAGTAGTGCTGGTTATCTCAGCCTTGCGAGATGGTAGTAAAATCTACTTTTGTAATGACTTTTGATATTTAGTTGGAAGCAAACAATGAGTATTGCCATATGCATAGTCAATATTAATAGTGCTGAGTAAGGAACGATCACTGCTGAACAATCTAGACGTCACTAATTGATTCATATACAAAATTATTGTGATATTTATAACAGCATTCGTGCCCGATGTCACGAGGGCGATTGAATTCAATTTAGAATAAGGTATCAATAAATAAAATATGAAATATTATAATTACATATTATAAGACCGAAGGATTTTTTTACATGCCACTTTATATAAAAATACAACGAATAAAAAAAACCTGCTATATCAATCTCTGGCCAGTTTGTCGTCTATGAGTGTGAACGTTCCACATGTTTCTGATCTCAGCCCTGGGTAGCCTTCTTTTAGGTAACTTTCTTCCTCCGGAGGGTTTTAGTGGGTATTTCCGGACGCTTCACGTCCGGGCGAGTCCCACACTGGCACGAAGTCGTCCCTCCGTGCCCCCTTACCTGTTGCATTGGGGGACTCCGGTCTCACTAATGCAATAGGTAAGGGTAGTGCGTAAATGCATTTCCCCACGTAAAAAAAAAAAAAAAAAAATTGTAACTTTCCTCGGGTTTCCTATATGATAAAAATATATAATATATATGTGTGCAGTAATAATAACTTGTCTTGTAATTCAGACCAACGTTTTTTTTTCTTATTACGTTCTCTCACTCTCAAATCCTTTTTCTTATTGACATCAAAATTCTATTGCTTCTCGACATTCCAAATTTCATATTTTAAAATGTTCTTTCTTAGATGGTGTCTCAATGAATCCATTAGAAACTCATGTTACATTGTCAGAGCGCACGCGTAAGATATACTATAAAACTGACAGTTGCCATGAACAAACTAAAAGAAAACCTTCAGGTTTTCTTTATGAATTAAATAAATATAATGGTGATATATAAATAATAATAATATAATATATATTTCAAAAAAACTAGTATTAGAACCGATCATTACACCGATTGTTCGTGTTCACCATATGCATGGAGAAGAATCCGCCACTGTGATATGTTTCAATGTGTCGCGTTTAACGACCATCAAGTTTAAGACCCGTTTAAGACCCACACCAACCTAGAGGGTTTAACCGTTGATCTATCGTTTTCCTGCAAACGTTACTCCAATTTCTACAATATCATTACACGGGTTGCATTTCGTCATTTAGATTCCTTTTATCATACTCTGGTTAAATGTATAACGGTTGTTTAAATGTATGTATATGACAAGTAAATTAAAAAAAGCATCGAAATTAAAATTACATTTGATCGCTTAAAATCGTGAGACAGGCAGTCTGTTAAAGATAAAGTATATCATAAAAAAACTTGAGATAACGAACGTGTGCGTCATTACTTACTACTCTGTTCAAACAGAGATAACTGGATATACGGATGATTCTTTGTTTTTAGGCACTTGGATGACTATATACTAATAATTAATTTTCTATTGTTTGATTGAATTAAGTGTATTAATATCGTATAGAATTTATCTCTGGATAAAAAGTAATTTTGCTGCAGCTCTAAATTAGTCAATTTAGTAGGGTAATAGGTAATACATTTGTTCATGTTATTTCTTATATTGCACTTGTTTACATTGTTATTATAACCACAAACTATGCCTTGGCATAGGACTGTTAGAATTGTTCAAATGTTCAGGTTGTACATGTAACGCCCACTATAAATATACTTTTTAGGGCAGCAAGTAACACTCGATTTAAATATCTAAGAACTAAATTCCATGACCTGTTTTATATAGAAAATATAAAGGTCCATAACCCGCGATATTATGAAAGGAAACAGAGAAATTCCGCAAACAAATGTTCCATTATAATTGTACAGAAGGATATCTTATCATAAACATAACAATGTCACAGGTCTTATGAATACCTACATTGTACACCAAAAAAAACAAGATTCTACGAATTGTACCTACTATACTTCATTAGTTCACATCATCGATGTTATCGATATAAGATTTTTTTTACAATAGCAAATCGAGTCTTCAACTTACATTTTAACCGACTTTAAAAGAAGGAGGTTATCAATTCGTCTGTATGTTTTTTTTGTATGTTTGTAACTCGATTTCTCCGCCATTTGTGAACCGATTTGCAAATATATTTTTTTATCTAAGGAGTATACTTCCGATATGGTTCCATTTCCACCAGATCAGGATCTGATCTGTGGAACTCAGGGAAATTGAGAAAAACCCTCGCATATTATAGACACTTACACGTGTTTCTTATAATGTTTCAAAAGCTATGAAGTAGACTTCACAGCAATATGTAAAAGTACATAATTAAGCAAAAAGTAGAAAAAATAACTTTTTTAATTAAAAACAAAACCGACTTCAAAAGAATAAACTATAAAATGTACTAAAATGTCAATAAATAATTGATTTATTAATTTGATGAGTTATGATTCGTGTTTTTTTTTTAATCTACGCAGCATTCGATTTCGTTTCAAAGTGTATTTTGTGTCAAGCGAAGCAAGATTTGTCAAAACACGCAAATAAATATGATTGAATTTGTTCGCCTGTTTGGTGTTTGGACAAAGGAGAGGAGATAAGCGGCCTGTTTAATACTGAATGGACAAGAATGAATAAATTGTCGATACGAAAAATATATTTTTGCTTTTAATTAACGTATTTTATGAACTTTTAGTACTTTTTAGTACATTTTAGTACTTGTAAGTATGTAGAGTGTACCTTGTCATTTTTTTCTAATATCATCCTCGAATGCTTCATAGAAGCATATTTTTTTATCAAACTATATGTACGACACAAACAGCCCGTAAAAGTGTGGAATTGGGTATTTTACCATTATTTTTATCGTGTCTTATTTTGAACATTCCATATTTTGTATTAATTCCATGTTACTAATTCTTATTGGATAACGTTAAGTGTTCTAAAAAGTAATTTCAATTCTAACTTATAAATTTCCACGCGAAAACGCTAACCACCATGCTGCTTTATTTCGTGACGTCACATGTTAATCAACAACTTAAGGATGTTATTCTTCCCGAAAAAATTATTCGATGCGAAGCTGAATTAATTTATTGAAATAAAAGTTAATTTCCAAAAGATAGATTTTCCAAAAAGTAAAGAAAATAATAGGAAAACAAATAAAATACTGCTAAAATATTATTCATCAAAGTATTATGGAACTTTTCACATAGTTTTTTTTTTTAATTTCAAGTTTACGTTTCATATTATGAACGTATTTTGTATAATATCGATTCAGATAATCGATGTTTTCAAGATAAAATTAATTATATTTAAGGAAGCACCCAAACACAAGAAAATATATGGTGGTTATATTTGCACTTAATTAATTTATTAAATAATTTTACTTTATTAAATTGATTTGCAAATATGTCTCATTTTAAATCTAACTGAAACTAAATTACGCGATTAGAAAAACACGACTCGAAATTACTACCGTATGGTGTCAGTCTTAGTGAGCAGTTCTCACCGATTACACGGTTGCGTAACATCTATAGTGCAAGTTATTTAAATATTTGGTTATTAATTATCATGAGTGTAGAAAAAAATATGAGAAGGAAAAAACTAGGGCGGTCATAAATAGTACGAGAAACTCGGAGCTGTAAACTGCTCGGTGTTGAAAATCGACTATAGATTGCAAAAAGCTTGGTGATTAGGGCTGAAACACACATTTAACAGCCGATACAACGTGTGTTTCCGCCTTTAATCATAAAATTTCCATTTTACCTGATAGTTTATTTTAAATTAATATTGTGAATTACTCAGATATTTCCATTGTTGGTTAAAAACAATTCGATAATATTATTGGAATCTGTGTATTACAATTGAAACTTGTATAATATAAAGTACTCTTAATATTCTGCAACCTACCGTAAAATATGGTGAATTTAAACTGTATTATTAGAATACGTTTCAAATTTTTGGAATTTAGTTGGTAAATTAAGTAGTGGCTCTGGTAGTGGGTAGCACGATTTTCAATGTCAACAGTATTGTAAAATGGCGTGCGGCACGCTTAGAACGCCCGTATTATACCGAGGAAAATCGTGCGCGCTTACGTTCCCTACGTAGAGCGGTGAAAGACCGCATCAATTAATATCCGCAATGATAGGTGGGACAGTCTCCTCGGGGAGCTGAAACCCTCCCACAGTGTACAGGAAGCTGGCGCGATCAATGGAGATAAACCGTTCTGTCACTAGCATGACCACCCCTGGACAGAAATTCGCAGGGTCATCATCCCGTGTTTGACGTTTCAATATAAGCCGAGTGCCTAGCCTCAATCCTCGTGTTGCAATATACCCCAGTAGTTGACAATACTGATGTTACCCACAACTCTGTTGTCGAATCCACCGTGCAGGGTCTCGATGCTCTTACTCCGGTTGTTCTCTTCTCCCCTGTCACCTGTGACGAGGTAGCGCTCGCAATTAAGAGCCTTAAGCCCAGAAAATCCCCCGGTCCAGGCGGTATCAAGAACGAAGTGTTAAAACTTTTTCCTCCGCCTCTGATCGCGTTGCTGGTCTGCATCTTCAATGCGGGCATCAAGAATCACCACTTTTCAGCCGTCTGGAAATCAATAATCGTTATAGAATACACAAACCTGCCAAAGATGCCAGGCTACCCGATAGTTACCGTCCCATTAGTATTTTCAACTCGATAGGAAAACTCTATAAGTGGGTCCTTATGAACCGCCTCATGGAGGTCATAAAGGATAAAAATCTCTGGCCTCCCAATCAGTTTGGTTTCCGAGTCATACACTCCATTACGCTTCAAGTATACCACCTCACGGAGTTCATCCTCTCTAATTTTCAAAAGATTATTAAGAAGCCTTGTCATACGCTCGCAGTCTTTTTAGACGTTGCCAAAGCATACGACAAGGTCTGGCACACAGACCTTATCTACAAACTCACTAAGCTAGAAGTCCCCGATACTACACACAATACATAACTACCTCAAAAACTGTAGCTTTCACTATAGAGTAGAGAATGCTCTTTCTATAGCCCATCCCATAAGCGCAGGAGTCCCCCAAGGTTCCATTCTGGCGCCTGACCTTTTTAACCTCTATCTAGCAGACCTCCCTGAACTCGAAAGAGTTCGAGATAGATAGATAGGTAAGATAGCCATCCTTCGAAAATACGTCCAAAGAGCCGTCTACAATCTCAACTCTTGGTACTTCAAGTGGCGTATTGCGGTAAACCCATGTAAGAGCACCGCGATTATGTTAAATAGAGATCGCTCAACAAAGCCTCCACGGCTTATCAATATGCAGGTACCAATATCCACTATGACTTCGAAGTTAGGTACTCAGGTGTTCAACTAGGCGCCAGGTTGACTTTCAAAGGACACCTCAAGAAATTCAAGCGCCACACGCCATGGTACTAGGCCGTCTGTACCCTCTCTATTAATATGATAGTAAAATGGTTTTCTGCCATAAAGTTACCCTGTACAACATGGTGGTTAGACCCATCATCACGTACTGCGCATCCGTGTTCAGTCATGATAAGAGACTCCAGATGCGCAACTTACAAAAGATTCAGAATCGTTTCCTAGAGAAATGTGGATTTACACAGGGATCTGAATCTGCCCACCACCAGGACCGGTTTTAAAACCCAGTGTCACGCCTTCTTCGAACGCGTAGATACACACCCAAACCCCCTCATAGTACAAGCCGTCTCGTACTCACCCGACCCGAACGCCCTCCTCAAGATATTAAGAGACAGCGTAACATCTTGACCGACCGCAACGATACAAGCACTCGCATAATAGTCCCGCATCAACCGCGTATACTTGCGTGCCAGCGCCCACGTCCGCGAAACCGGCGTTCCCACCGCCGGGGACTGGCGGCTAACTTTGCTCCCGCACATACTCCGGGTCCCCCTCGGGTGGCGACCCAAGACGAACTCCGTTCCCCAACTGGGAGGCTCTTCACCGCTACCAGCGCAATACAGTGACACTGAACATGCATTAAGCATTACACGCACAACACTGCACTCACACTCCTGCACTCCTGCACATAACACGCAGGTACATAGGTGCTGTAAGAAACCTTTTTTTATATTAAATAAAAAATGTAGGAATTAGCTAGGATTAATATTCCGTGGGAATTTTTATATACAGGTTCGTACCAATTGCCCTTGTGCTAGTTACCTTTTTGTGGCGAGTGACCTCAGCATTCGCCCCCAAATTTACAGTGAAAATGTTAAGACCAGGATTAGCTTGGAATAAAAATTTAAAAAGTGTGTGTGACGTAAGAAGTTATACTTTCCTTTATGCGCCAATGAACTATAACTTAAAAAAAACAACTTAGAACGCCAGTAGTTATTGAGTTGCAAAGACAGTCTGCTTAATCTATAGTAAAAGTAATAATCAACTTAACAATGAAGCGTATTTAAATGAAGAACGGTTTTTGGATTTTTTCAACATTAAAGAAGTTTACATAAGCTAGTGTTACAATTTTGCTAAAAGCTTGTCCGTGACAAATTAAAAAATGTCGGCATTATCGTCATGTCAGGGACAATGTTCAAGACGTTATCTACAAGAACCTATGCCCTCTGCAAACACATACCACGTTCACTGAAATTGGCTTGCCATTATCAAGAAAAATAATAGATACCTTTTTAATAACTACCGCTTCCGTATGTTTGCTTAAAATCCTAATTAATAATGACTAGATTTATAACAGTGCAGCAGATTAAATGATTTAATCGGATTTCTTGACACTTGGCTTGTTGTATGGTAAGTAGATACAGAGTAATTAATCAAGTCATTTATCATCTGAACATAATTCCTCAGAGTGAATAATTAATGTTATGTGGCATATATGTGATATGCATAGTTCTAAATACTGATGACTGAATTCATACCGTCGTAAACATCTTATAATAACGTTCCGAGTTTATATGACAACTGACTTTGCTAATTACGCATCTACCCGTTGTACAACTTTAAGAAGACTTTGTGAAGATGCGCAAACGAGCATCGCTATGCGGGGTAAAGTACAAAGTTCATAAACTTTGTAAAATGTAAACAGCGACAGGACATTTTAAATTAATAATAGCTGTGCCCGTGACTGCATTTTATTTATTTATTATACCAACAAAGTGAACATCAACCTCAATTATAGGCACAAATAACAAGCTCGAAACATCAGCTCATGTAAACAATTTTTTATATAAATTATATGGTAAAAAAAGAAATTACATAACAAAAAAAAATAGTAGTAGGTATAGTGCTATAAGTTACGTCATGCATATAACAATTGAGTAAATAAATCACCAATAAAATAAAATAAAAAATACAACATCGAGAGCAAAACAGTAATTTTCGTGGAATTCAGTGTTTATAAAACGATGATTTAAATAATATATATACATATTGACAATTTTGATAATAAATTGAATATACATGTGAATTTTTTTATATATAAATTTTCATTTCCTCTTTCCATCCAAGTAACCTACCTACTTCCTAAGGTACCCAAGTAAAGTAAAGCTTTCGACATTTTTTTAAATCCTACAGGTTACTCCGTTATATAGACCACATTTATATCAAATTTCATCAGAATTTATATCATTTATCTAGACAGACAGACAAAAAAATTCCAAAAACCATAAGTTATGTAATTAATTTGAAAGTCCCCTCGAGTTGATTTTGAATGTAATTTTTTAAGTTTTCGCGTTCCATATTTAAATTCAGTTAATTTTAACGGGTTTTCACGCGTTACCTTTGCTTTTTTCTATCCCGACGTTTCGGCTGGGTTTCACCAACCGTGGTCACGGGCTGACTGGCGGTGCGCGGCTTCGCCTGCAGCGTTGAGGGGTATTTTGATGAACTACCCCCGTTTGGTCTTTATATTTATTATAGTGACAACACACAACACTAACAGTGTCCATCGACGATGCCTGTGACGATAAATCACGAACCTTAAGATTTTCTAGCACCGGATTCCACGCTGAGGAAAGTCTATACCCATCCCGAAACGTCGGGATAGAAAAAAGCAAAGGTAACGCGTGAAACCCCGTTAAAATCAACTGAATTTGATTTTGAATGTTCAATGAACAGTTTTTATTTTATTATAAGTATAGATAACTACTAAAGTCAAATTTAAAAAAAAATTAGGCACTCAATATTCCATTTAGGCCCTGAGAAGGTGTTTTTATGAACGTCAAAACACTACCGCCATTTCGAAAACAACCCAGTCGAGAAAAGCCGGCTTTACTTACATGAATATAGTTTTATAATATACATTTAAACCCATATTAGGTTACGATTACTATTACAGTATAAGGTGTAATTTGAAATAGAATAAAAACTGCAGGTTCCTGGAAAACAAACCATAGCATTTACAACGATGGCCTACTTAAGAGTTACGAAGGAGTGGAACGTTTGTGATGGAAGACCGGGTGGCAAAGCTTCGTGAATATCCATTAAGATGCTTCAAAGTGGTTCTTAAATATTAAATTATTTATGAAGATTACACAAAATTCACTTATTTTATGATTAATCTTATTAATGAAAACCCTAGCACTTCCTTAATTAAAGAGAATCAGTGAGTGACGAGTGAAATTTTAATGATAAATTTATGTGCCAGTGATGGATTTATTTCTCATCTTTGGAGCTCAACATGAATTATGTCGATAATATTCGACAAGTTTTAGTTTTTTTTACACGGTATAGACTCAGGGCTTTGACCACAATCTCACCTGTTGTTAAGTGACGATATGGTCTACAGTGGTTAATTCACAAAGTCTACAGGTACTGGTTCTCGAGTGATGATCCCGAAACACCCCATTGGTGTTTGGGGACAGGTTTTCTAACTTGAAGGTGGTAGCTATCCAGGTGGGCATTTAAAATGCTCTACCACCATGCTATGGTTTCATCACAATGTTTGACTTTACCAAAAGCTCAGGCTGATTTGAGAATTGGACCTTTTTTTTTTTTTTTGACGGGGGGAAATGCATTTACGCACTACCCTTACCTATTGCTTTAGTGAGACCGGAGTCTCCCAATGCAATAGGTAAGGGGGCACGGAGGGACGACTCCATGCCAGTGTGGGACTCGCCCGGACGTAAAGTGTCCGGAAATACCCATTAAAGCCCCCCGGGGTCGTCCGCCGCATTTGGGATGGGGGCGACACGGGGTGGCTTTCGCAAGCACCGCGTCGCCGCAAGCACCGCGTCGCTGAGAGTTGGACCTACTAATCGACCTACGATTTGAACCCGCGTCCATTGTCGCGAAATCCGACCGGAATACCAACTAAGCAATCATCGCTTCGAAAATTAGTATTGTAGTTAAAAAAATTGAGATAATATTATTTAAGATCATACCAGAGATAGTCAACATTAATCTAATGGTTTTCTAGTAAAACAAACTGGTTTAACTTCCTCCGCTATGACCTTGACTTTCTTGGTGAGTGACTTTGAGTTCTAGTTTATTTTTGTAAATGTTAAAGTTCTCCACTGGAAATGTAAAATAACTAACTTAAGTGTCAGTGCGGGGAGTCTATATTTCTCGTAGGAACTTTCAACTGGATTACAGATGGTGATCACGTAACGGTGGACGCAGAATGTATCGGCCTAAAAGAATGTGGACGGTTGACTTGGTATAGATTGCGGTAGTACACTGGATGCAGGTGGTGTTTGCCGGTTTATGTGGAGGAAGCATATATCTAGCAGTTGACCTCCTTTCCATTGAGACTTGTAATTATAATGCTACTAATGTATTTCTGCTTTCAATTTGAATCAAGTCCACTTACCGGTTTGTTTCCGTAGATACACTTTAAATCCAAAGCACTTTCTGTTCTATGGTATAGTTATTCATGATATCTTTAACTAATGCTTCCACTTAATTTAATATTAATTAATAAAAAGAATATTTGAACTGTATTTTTTACTCTGGTCAATCACCGGTTTATAATACGATTTTATATTTATTATTATATCCGAAAAAGCCAAAGTTTATAAACCAGACAATAAGCTCCAATAGATCCGAAAGGCAATAAACCATGCGGTTCTTATGGGAAAACTTCATCCAATGATAAACAAGATAGAAGCTGACCGTTGAAAAAAGTTTCCTAAAGTTTGAGAAGGCGAATGCCTTATAAAACAAGCCATATATTTTGAAGTTTTCTCTATAATCTTTGATTGACCATCATTAGGAATAATTGATTATATATAATTGGAGGACTGTTGTCAATAATAATGGAACAATTAATCAGATATTCGGTTGATTTGCTATTAACAAGAATGACGACCTTATTTTAAGTCAGTAATTGTTAGCATTAAATTGGAAAAAATTATCAGCTGATATTGATTCCTCATAAACATGGCAGAGCACTTTTACAGCAATAATTATAGCAATAGTCTTCCGTGTAGAAAATCTTGAGAAACACCGACAATAACGTGGATTCAGTATTGTCATACCCGCCAATTAACATAACAGTTTAAGCTTCATATAAATTCCAATATGTGAAGAAAAATTCATACCTGTAGGCTTTTTCCTTCCATTACCTTTAACAGGAATATATTTCTGATTGTGAACCATAGTGCTTCTAGTAATTTGTCCTTTTTTGGTATTGCCTGAATTTATTTTCGAGAGCAAAACCAAACTTATCTACACAAACCCTTTTTTAAAATGGGAAATTCATCCCCTTTGCCATTTCCAATCCGGGAGTAAATCTGCCAGATTAGAAATGCTAGAGGGGTATGTGGGTATGAAGCGCCAGGAGTATCCACTAAAACCCACGGTACTCTCCGCCGCCTTCCATCTATACGTACCCAAGGATTAAAATGCGAGAGTAACTTTATCCGTATGTTTGCTAGTTTGTCACCTTTTTATGACTAAGCCCCTGAAACTATCTTAACAAAATCTTGAACGTGTGACTACATTTGTTCTAAATAAACTTTATTATTTGTTATATTCAGGACAACTGATGTATTAGGTAGAGTATTACTTGAGGATAATAAGCTGGCCATTTTGTACTGACTTCGATCACTGATATCTTTGTAAACTGTTTCATAGGTTGCTTTATGTAGTTAAATATATATCTTTACTATCTGAAGGAGTTAACACAAAGGTTCGATGGTGATTAATATCAAAAATAGATCGTCCATGTAACTGGTAACTTACTCATGTGTGTATTGTATATCGACCGAACCCTACTTAGAATCACCTTTTATCTGTTCGTGAAATTTCGATATGTCGTTAAATATGTATGAGTATGTATGCGTAAACTTTGAATTTTCATACCGTTTTACATACATTAATCATTTCGGTACCCACACCGATGCCCGGGTGTGAAATACACGGGGTTATCTTGCGCAGACTCTGTACTGTAGACTTTCTTGTTTTACGTTAAATGCAGGGTTTAGCTAGGATCAAATTCGCGAGAGTGTTTTCACACTCAGGTAACGGCCAAACCGAGGTTCGTACCAATTTGGTAACCCTTGTGCTAGTTACCTTTTTGTGGCTGAGTGCCTTTAGCACTCGCCCCGAAAGTAACGGTGAAGCTGTAAAGGCCCCTCCGGTCAACAGCGCTAGCTAGGTTACAAAAAAAAAAAAAAGACTTTCATGTTATATTGTTCATATTTTTGTTAACTTTCTGTTAAAAATATTATGTTGCATATATTTCTTTTATATCTTATAACGTAGGTTATTTAATACAGAACAAGTTTTAACAGTTCTCAAGATCGGATAACAAATAATTTGTTTGTTGTATTATAAATAAATATGTGCTGATTGGTGGTTATGATTGTATTCGTGTTATTAATTGTTTTTTCTATCTATTACTGACCATACTCCTTATTATACTGAAGAATGTCATAAGCATCGCGAGGGTTTGCGCAATACTATCGATAAATAAATAATGTTTTTAACGTTAAAGAATTTGAAATATTGAAATGTGGAAAACGGAATGTAAGACCGAATGAAAGAACGAAGTATGACAGAGAGGAGTGAGTGACTGTCATATAGGTAATGACGGAGTGCTAAGAAAAGAGGTTGTCTTGCTTAATTTATACTGTATAAAATAAGTTTATAGTAAAGTGAAGTAAGTTTATAGTAAATGAGCAAGTTCGTATGAATATTTACCCGTGAGTACAAATTTAAAGGTTATGACCGGATCGTTTAACCGTAACGGTATTGTACTGGAATGCTCAGAGCTCGATGATTTATCGACAGCCATTGATGGAATACACGACCGATTGAGTCTAAATGGCAAGGGTGTAAACACTCGGGCATACACAACACAAGCGGCTTTCGGGTGTCTTATATCACTTAGACTTGAGAGTCTGGATAATGCTTGATTTCTCAAGTCGAAATTTATTAATATGCCATTACCAATAAGATGTTAGTAATTAATTCGAACTAAGAAAGTGTAACAGAATATGCAGTTCTTATAAATAACAATCCACGACTATATAATAGAACAATGGAAAGAGTTTGTATACTTGGGGTCAAAGGTTATGAGAGTTGGAAATTGTGACTAATATTGAGGGGAGTGTTGACTGAACAGGGCTCTGGGTAACTTCATGAGCAGTCAGAGTGTGACCGAAAAAGCACGTTTGGATATGCATCGAGGTGTGGTAGTTCCTACACTTATATATGGTACTGAGTGCTGAGTCTAGAAGCAAGATTAATACAGTAGAGATGAGAAGTTTAAGAGGTATGATTGACACGAGAAAGATAGATAAAGTAATATAGGGTGTGATAAGGGAACGCTGCGGTATTATAGAGAATGTAGCGACAAAGATAAAGAAACGGATTCTTAACTGGTTTGGGCACGTAGAGAGGATGGATTAAAAAACGATTTATGATAGAAATTTACAAGGCGAGGATGACTAGGTGAACCGGTAAGGGTTGTCCAGAGCAAACATATATCGATCAAATCGAAGACGTTGTTAATAAAGGCCTGGTCAAAAGTAATCATATCCAAAGAGAGTGAATGAAAGCGCTTATGAAAGTAGAAGAAACGAAAGATGTGGACAGGATAGGATCATGGCAGATGGAATGATGTAGTCTTTGCACACTCTTGTGTGACAGAATCATGAAGTTACGTATATATTAATTTGATAAGCTGCCTTTATAATATACAATATAAGTAACAAATTGAATTGAGAAGTTACTGCGCAGTCGAATAAACTCATTTTCTACTACTTTGTAGTAAAATAATATTAGTAATGAATACTGACGTGTAAGTTGCGATTTTTCTTTTAGTTTAATTATTTTATGGTTATGAGAAATATGTTTAATAATTCTCCTAAATAATAAGATTTACATACAGCGAATTTGAAGCGATGTAGATTTTGTTCGCGCAACGTCGTTCTTATGGTTGCCTCTAAATTCGTTGTTACACTTAACAAAATCTATATGCACCCCTAAATAAGGTCCTAAACCTGAGTATCCTTTATTCCCAATTATATCGTCTTAATCAATATTCGTTAAACTGTAACAAAAAAAAATCTTTTCAAATCTCCCAATGAGATCTTTTAAGTTTTAAAAACAACTTATTGGACTCAAAGATGTATTCATTTTCATCTTAAACTCTTACATAAAAACAATACACTATCTTAATTCAAGCAATATGTTAAAGCAGTCGAGTCTAGGTAAACTGTTTTTTTGTGGATTTAGTGAAATTTGACTTAGCCACATACTGGAAACACATATAACAGTGGCATATGTTGATGATTCAGTAGATAAGTAAAATTGAAGTCTAATCACTTTACCAAATTTAAAACAAAATAAATAATGTTATCTACGCTACGAATTGGTAATATACAATTTAGATTTTAATCAAGCTAACCTCACAGTCGTCAATCATTTTTGATTTATAACCGAGTTTCACCTTGATGTAATTTCACAAAACGATGCGGTACTAGAGAAATGATTTATTATTAAACCGCTTTCGACCCTTTACGTTTACTGTATCTACTTTGTTCTTTGGGAAAAATAAAACAAAAGAGATGACCTTGTAATTATTCCTCACTAGAATTATTGTTGTGTAACTCCTATTTGTGCATCTTAGCAGTTATGCCGTAACTTCAAAAGGGCGTCAACTATGAGTTCATGTTTAATATCTGCCGAGCGTCATGTGACTGTTAATTTTTTTTATTTGTTGAAACATCAATCACTGAATAACAGATAATCACCGTAACTAGAAATACAAGCGATGACGGCTCGTATGTAGTGAGCGATTTTGACAATAGTATGCGAAAAACAGGGTTATCCTTCTTTCTAAGAATTTATAGAGATGATCAAATAAAACAAATACAAAGTTGAAGAGAGAGGAGTATATTTTAAGATTTTTATATTAGTATGAAAAATTACACATTATTACAATTGTAAGTTCATATTATACTATTTTTATATCAACTTTGAAAACGTGGTTGCGCCAAATATTGACACAATATTTAATCTTTACAACAATTTTAACATAAATTGACATAATACAGGTAGTGTGTTTGGATAACGTGTTGAAAGACATAAGTTCGTATCCATCTATCCCATTCTATAATGACCCTAAGTTTTCGGTGAAGTTAAACATAATGCTAAGCATAATTATAGCAAGGTAGAAGGAATTTTTAAAAATACCAGTATGGTTAACCACTGTCTTCAAAAACTGTAAACAAACATCAGTGTGTTCCGGCAGCATCACTTGAGAAACAACACTTTTAAGATTGGTGTGTGGACTAGGCAAAATATAGTAACATCATGGACCACATTGCCATTTTAACATCACGTCATATTGTGCCTAAAACACCAGTATTAATAAGAAAGAATCGCTGAGCTATCTCGACACTACAGTCAAAAAGTCCTTCCCAATACGTTTAATCGGTCTATTTTAGTCAAAAGTTAGGATGAGACACGGATATTCTTATACTAGCATATATTACTAGCCTTTTTTATTTGAAATGCATTTATGCATATGCCCTGCCAACTCTAATTCGGGAGTATAATCTCACCGAATTAGATATGCTAGGGGGGATGTGGAACTTGGGGTGCGGTGTCAGACAACCTCCTCGTGGTGTACCCTGGGCAACGGCAGTCCTTCTGACTGCCGGCTAATAGTCTGACTGGGCAGCTGGGCGAAAACCCACTTTTGGGGGGGGGGGGAGAGAGTTGATTACTGCGGTCGCAGTGATCACTCCTCTTCCCTCCGGAAGGTAATGCCTCTTTCAGAGGCGGGCGAAGAGGTGGGGTAGAGAAATTCTCCCCCAACCCCGCTGGGCCATTGCACAGACGGGCCTGGTGGGTTTGCTGCAGGGGGCGACGCGGCGACATGCCTGGCAACCCCGTATCGCCCCCTATTTCAAATGCGGCGGACCGCCCCGGGGGGTTTTAGTGGGTATTCCCGGGCGCTTCTCGCCCGGGTTTGAGTCCCACACTGGCACGGAACTCGTCACTACGTGCCCCCTTACCTATTGGAGGGACTCAGGTCCCACTAATACAATAGGTAAGGTAAGTGCGTAAATGCATTTCCCCCCCGTCAAAAAAAAAAAAAAAAGGGGGGATGTGGAACTTGCCCGGCGTGAGACACCAGGAATACCCTCTAAAAGCCACGGTACTACCCGCCACTTGGGAGGGGCGGTACGGGATTGAGGAAGATGCTCCGCATCGCCCTAGCGGCAGGCCCGACCAAATGACATGGCAGGCATAATCTGCCACGCCGGGTCAGGCCCCTCTCTATCTTCCGTACAAGGCTCGGTACAAAGCAATCCCCCTCTACTCCCTTCTTTCCCGCCACCAGACAAAAGGTCCCACCGCTCTCCTCCTTGGGGTCTTATAAGGATCAAAAATTCGAAGGAAAGAGACTTGGGACGGGTGGCTGGACATGGACAACCCGTAGCCTTCTGCCACCTAATCTCCGCGGCGAAGAGTGTCCACCAAGGGAATCTACTTCCACTCCCTCTCTATGACTTCTTTCTGCAGCAAGACTTCAAAGAAAAAGGTGGACACCATGTTCCATATCCTCTCGCTGCCGAGCATGGCTCCTTACCACGCTCGGCAACGAGAAGTCCCATCTCTGCCACGAAACTGCGACGCTGTACGACCTAATAGAGTGCGCTGCGCGGTTTTCTCTGAAACGCCGCAGTGGTGGCAGGCATATATTACTACCTGCCTGCCTTTTATTGTTTTACAGATTGCACGTCGAGAGGGTATTTCCACCCTTATGTAGTCGAACATATTACGATTCGGTAAATGTCTTCTCATTTACTTGTAACTCGGGAGTCTTCAATCGGATAAAGATAAAAAAAAAACATTTGTGATGTAAGTGCGATCTACATCAGCCTCATATATAATTATCATAAGTGAGATCGACTTAGACAATATCTGATCTTTTAAAACCGTAGTATCTAGCAAACAAAGCCGCTAATACGAACGAGTATTATTCCGGTGTCGATGAACCCTCGTTAACTGTACGTACGTGTATCTGAAATCCCAACGAGGGGTCCTGATTTATTCGATACCTCGCTACGTTATATTTTATGGAACCCAGCCAGTAATTTACGATGTCAATACTATATGGCCATATAAAACTCATAATACTGGAATAAAATTTGTTTACGACCTCTCACTAATATTTAATGGTACAGAGTTACTTATTAAATTGTCGACAGAAGTTATTGATTATGAAGCTTTTTCCTTTTTACCTTACTTTTTTTTTTTAATTAAAAAGTGAACACAAGATCATAGTTTCTTTAAAAATAAAGTAATCTGCACCACTTTAGATCATTTTAATGCTGTACTCCTTTAGCTGAAAGACAGTTATAAATATGTGGCAACAGATTTTCAAACTCGAGTGTATTAGCTATTCAAACGGGTTATAGAGAAACATTTTAAATTAAAAACAAAACTAACTATAAAAATTGCAGTAAAAAGTCAATAAATAATTACTTTATTAATCTGTTTCATTAATTTTGAAATCGGAGCCAGCTCATGGATAACAAAGTGCTGTAAATGGACATCGCTAATTATGACCCTACTCTATTTTGATGAATTGTTCTTTAAAATCTCCCTAGTCCTTTATTTAGCTTATATGTAATTGTGATAATATTTAGGTAGTTATTTCTATTTGTAATGAGTACATTGGTTAACTCTAGGCGGCACCGACTCCAAAATTAACGAAGCAGATTAACCCCTAGAGTACTTACCTGGCGTTTACGCCAGCTTTCCATTGTTTTCCTATAGTCTTCTTTTTATGGGTACTCGACACATTAATAAAGTATATAATTATTTATTGATTTTTTAGTGTATCTTTATAAATTATTTTTTTTGAAGTCTGTTTTGTTTTTAATAAAAAAAATCTACTTTTTAGATTAAGTACGTAGTTTTAGATTTAGCTGTGAAGCCTACTTCACAGCTTTGGAAACGAATATATGAAACACGTGTAAGTGTCTATAATATTCGAGGGGTTTTCTCAGTTTCCCTGAGTTCTACTAATCAGATCCTGATCTGGTGGAAATGGGACCACCTCAGAAGTGTACTTCTGAGTACTTCTACTTAAAAAAATACTTTGCAAATCATTCATCATAATGTTTTTTTTGTACATGGGATCGAAGATTATGGGAGCGGGCATACGCATTGTATTTTTTTTTTTTTTTTGACGGGGGGAAAGGCATTTACGTAGGGGAAATGCATTTACATACGCATTGTCCTAGGACAATTGTCCTGTGAGTTTACTGCTGGCAGTAAACTCTACACGGGCCATAGAAGTAGAGACACGCTGTATGCTTCAAAACTCCTCGCAATGATAAAGTAAGAGGAAGTCTTATCACTCTTTTGATCGCTATCAGGCCGAAGGGTCGGTGACTCTTTTAAGCTCATTTACGACTAAGGAGCTGTAGCAATATATATATAGCAAATCCCGCTCCATTTGCAATTATGCGCTCTGAGGACGTCGTGGTGTATCAGCGGATAAGAATTCCGTACTGTTCACTTCTGCTGCCCGGCGGAGATCGCTTCATATGGCAAACGTTAGAAAAAGCTCTCAAAGCCTGTCATGGTTTTTTTATTCAAATTTAATGATAAATTTAATAAAATAGACTCTTCCATCACCAACAGTGCGTTTAGTTGTCGTATGCAGTAACTATTTACAAATTCACTAAGAACATTTGAAAGTGCGAGCGGAAATCCATTGAAGTCGTGACCTGAGTAACATTATAACCCTCCTCGTAGAGGTATGTCGAAGATGAGAGATCACGTTTTCACCTATCTCACGCATCGAAAACTTTCATACGTTTGTTACATTCGTAACTACATAGTTTGATTCATTAATTTTCATTGTTCAACGAAAGTTTGAGAGTTTGGTACGTGATAAAAATATATAATCATTTATTAAAATATCGTTTGTATCGTTGCTAAACATTACAAGCAAAAAGAATACATTAAAATTGGAGAATTTTTAACAAACGCTTAGGGATAACTTAGAAAGCCAGTAATTCGACGAATTCAGCAATTACGAATCAGGTTATTTGAGAAGGCAGGTACTTTGTTATCGTCGCTGCAGGGGGCGATCGCTGCAGGGGGCGACGCGGTGCTTGCAAAAAGCCACCCCGTGTCGCCCCCATCCCAAATGCAGCGGACGGCCCCGGGGGGTTTTAGTGGGTATTTCCGGGTGCTTCACGCCCAGGTGAGTCCCACACTGGCACGGAACTCGTCACTCCGTGCCCCCTTACCTATTGCATTGGGGGACTTCGGTCTCACTAATACAATAGGTAAGGGTAGTGCGTAAATGCATTTCCCCCCGTCAAAAAAAAAAAAAAGGTACTTTGTTATCGAACTATTTAAAATAAATTTAAATATTCATAAAAATAATTAAAATAAATATTTATTTGTATTGATGAAAGATAGAAGAATTTTGATAGTAGCTTGCACGATATAAACTGTTAATAGTTTTAAATTTGCATGCTGTGGTATATTTGGAGCGATGATGGCTTAGTTGGTAGTGAGATAGGATTTTGCGTCAATAGACGCGAGTTCAAATCTATCTATCCACCTCTGAAAGCAGCCTGAGCTTTCGGTGAAGGAATACATCATGAAGTAAACTTGAGAACCAGTACATATAGGCTTAGTATGTTTACCATCCTGGATCAAATCGTCACTTAACATCAGATGAGATCGTGGTCAAAACACTGAGCCTATATCGTGTAAAAAAAGTAGTTACTAAAATACTTAGTCTTAGTTCCAGTGAACAAACACCGACGTTATAGAAATTAGGGTCATTTCCTGTCGACTTGATAAATACTAAACTCAAGAGTTAGGCCTTATTTTTGTGTTAAATTTATGGATCTCCGACCACATGTTCACCTGTTGATTAATCAATCGAGATCATGACTTATTTAAAAGATAAATAAATTATTATCAATTAATGATAGAACTTATATGAAAAACTGAAAACACTAGAAATAAATAAAAATGGGACAAGTAATTCAAAATATTTTTGTATTAAAATGAATTAATAAAGCTGGCAGGAATATCTTACATGCAGGATAATAACCCAAACTCCAACAAGGTTTACAATATGTTATTACTAATTGTTACATTATTATCAAAAAATTATGTTAAATAAAACCTTTATTACAGGTTAGTACGATATTCGTGTTTTTGAGTAAAATTTTTTTTGAGCATAATACACAGATTTACAAGCATTTTTTATATAGACGTTGAATGTTTTACAAATATTAAAAAAAAAAAAAACAAACAACTACGGTGGCACAAAAACAGATAAAATGATAATTTATTATATATATTTTATGGTGGTTATATTCTAATGATGTCCACCTGGGTAGCTACCACCCTCAAGTTTGAAAACCCGTCGCCGAATACCAATAGGCGTGTTCCGGCAGCATCACTTGATAACCTGGACCATATCGTCACTTAACATCAGGTGAGATTGTGGTCAAAGCACTGAGCCTATACCGTTATTGAGATTATAATTTAGTAATAAAGTAAGAGAGAAAATAAAAAAAAAGCAAATGCAGTAAAAAATTTTAAAATAAAGCATTTATAAAGTTTTGCGTTTTGCAATAAATCCCGTTAACCTCGATTTTAACTTAAGCATCTCACAAACTTATTACTGTTATTATGCAACTTGTGTATGATATTGAAAGAAAATAGTGTCTGATTGAATAATTAAAATATATATAGTTTAATTTCACAGTAAAATTAAACAGCGAGCTACGAAGAAATAGATATGTAGAATAACATAATAATGCCTCAGTCAAAATTACATGTCAACACTAAAATCAGCTAAGATATTGAATGAATATTGATTGAGGGAAACTTGATCACAATTTATCATTAAGTAAAATAATCATAGAAACACTATTTTATTTTAAATTACATATTTTATAAACTTACAAATTGTATTCTTTTTTGATTATGTAAGCAGCTTTTTCAGCTATCATAATCACAGCACCCATAGGACCTCCGGTAACGCTGTTTGCCATAACACTAGCATCCACAACTCGAAGGCGTTTCACACCATATACTAGTAAGTTACCATTAACCACAGATCCCATGGCGCATGTACCACAAAAATAACGCTTCGCTGAAGAAAGACATTTTGTGTAACATTTCCAATATTCTGTACTGTCTTTTTTAAGGTTTTTACAAGCCGCTAGCCTCGGATTTAATCTCACAGCGCCTAGTCGTTTAAAGAGCTTCGTTTTCCCTACACGTACGAAGTCTTTCACATATTTAACTAAATCATCTAAATCACTAGAGTCATAATTCCCTCGAACTTTCGGAGGGTCATTGTAATTGGAGCTAGCCAATGTAACTTCTCCTCTAGATTTGGGATAGATCTTGGATATAACGGAAAATAGAACTTTGTTTTTGTTCATTCTGCTTTGGCTTTTACAGGTTGCGAAAAAAGCATTACTAATTCGTTCACCGAGTTCGTATGATTGTGCACTGTATCTAAGCAAATCACTGTTATAGTTCACATAGTTGATAGTTAAATATTCTGGTCGAATTTCGGACTTGTTCAATGATAAATAACCAATAAATACAGAAGCTGGGTATCTTAGAGGATTCTTGGGTTCAGTTTGCGGTTTCGTATTTCTTAAATCGTGTATTATTATAACAGAGTTTTCATCTATCAAATTCTTGCCAACTGGCAAGTCCGATATCACCTTAATACCATATTTTTTTAATTGTTTCTGAGGACCTATTCCTGATAAGAGTAATAATTTCGGAGTATTGACAGCTCCAGCACAAATGATAATTTCTTTGGATGTTTTCAGTAATAATATTTGTCCATCTTGTGTCCGCACTACGACCGCTACAGCATTTTTATGTTCATCAAAAACTATCTTTGTGACTAGCGTGTTTTTCAAAACGTAAAGATTAGGGTATTTCCTTATGTCTCGAAGGTATGCATAAGCAGTGTGTTGCCTTCGGCCTTCTCCTATATTATACATTGCTTGCGTATATCCAACAGTGTTTTTTATATTTGAATCTCTGATGATTGGGTAGCCCAGCTCTTTAAAAGCTTCCAAAAAATCGGTGGCTTCTGGAGTTCTGTCCTTGGTAAGGATGATAGGACCTTCGTAACCGAAATATTTTCTGTCTGGTGAATTCTTTATATCAGAGTCATTGAGCCTTTGACTTTTAATAAAAAAAGGAAGGACGTTTTCTTCGTTCCATCTAGAATCGTTAGAAGCGACGGCCCATTGTTTATAGTCAAGGTAATGCCCTTCATTATACAACAAATAGTTGAGGCCACTTGTCCCACCGATCATTTTTCCAAGTGTCAAATCATATGTGTTAGATCTACCACATTGTTTTTCATTATGACCTATTTCTGCTTTATAGTTCCATTGTACAGATGAATTTTGAAGATAATATATTAAACTGGGATACTGAAATAGAATACAATTCTCCGATTTAAAAAAAAGTTATAATTCGTAAAAGTATATAATCCCTATTTATTTTCATAATCAAGACCATACTTTATTCAATTTGGGCCGTATGAAGGCACTTATGAACGTCAAAAAATTATCACCGGTTCGGTGACGGAACAGACCAGTCGAGAAAATTGGCAAGAAACTCGATCTGGTTTTTTAATAAATAAATTGTGTGTATAAATTAAACAAATAATTTGTCGACCGTTTGATATATCAAGTTTCTTTAAATTTTAACGAACTTAAATTTAATTATCACTGGTATATTGAGAGGACGAAGTTAAGATACTATATTCCTGAAACTTATTTTTTTATTATTCAGAAAATCATTATAATGATTACGATGGTATTTACTATACATATTATATTTAATTTTTTTAATTAAAACACTAACCTCAACTTGCATCGGTGGATCTTCACCTGCCTCTATCATCAAGACTCTTGTTTTTTTATCCTCGGCTAATCTTCTTGCAAGAACAGATCCCGCCGTACCACCGCCAACGATAATAAAGTCATAAACCGAACAATCTACACAAAAGGAATTATTATTGATGTGAAAAATATTTTTGATGTTTACAAGTTAAAAAGAATACTTCAATTTACTTACTTTGAACTAATGCCGGTGGTGGATAATTATACGCCGTTAGTTGAAGTATCGTTATCAGTTGAAAGGCACTTTGTAAAGAGGCAATTTCCTGCAATGCAGCATTAGCATCCATAGTACTTAAACAATTTTTTAAATAAATTCAAGGCCGGCTAAATGTATTTGTCTCGAGAAGCTTATGATTGAAGAGGTGCTTATCACATTGCTACCAGCAACCAGCCAATTTAAAACATACTTTTCTTTTATACAGTTTTAAATGAACGATGTTTTTTAAAAGTGAAATTAGTTTGGATTTTTTTTTTTTTCAATTCCAATTGCTATTATTTTATTAGAGTTATTATAAACTATAATGAATCCGGTATGGTTAAGCCAAGGTCAAACATAATTCGAGTGTTTTAGGGACTTGGCGTTCGATGTGGGTAGGGACCTATCCGTACCATCGCTCGTCAGAGCGATGGTCGGGAGTTCTAGGGTCTGGGCGGTTGTCTATTCCTGTTGCGATTCCGTCATACTCGCAAAGGAGGAGGCAGAGATCCCTCTCTGCCCTCTCTGAGGGAGCGGGCAGCGTAAAAAAAAAAAGGTCAAACATAATTATCATAGTTTTTATTTTAACTACACTACATTTTATCATACAGAGAGTTGTACTTTTTTCTTTACAAATGTGACTTTCACCACTATATTGAAGTCATTATTTTTGTTTTCAAGTTAACTAAATGCTGTTAACTAAAAAAGCCTTGATAGCTTCACCAATTTTTTGGCGCCAGCGCCAGGACAAGGAAACTAAGTGTTAAAGATTTCGACTTGAGTTGCTACCCCAAGATGTATTTTCCGCGCCATTTGACCTTTTTTTACATAGGGAAATGTGTTTAGGCATCGCGAGATTTGACTTAGCTTTACCGAAGCGAAACTACGAATTTCAAGCTCTTTACAGATTCGTTGTTTCCTTTAACTTAGAATAGATAGGATAAAATTTTCAGCGAATTCCTATAACTTCAACATGAAGCCATCCAGTTATTAGGGATTTTATCACTGAATGATCTCAATTCACACTTGCATGAATTAAGACTGTTCATATTTTCTGGTTCGTTTCTATGAAACGCTCAATCTACTTTAGATCTAGGTTTTCGACAACTCCGCTTTTTCTATATACATCTGAATTTACGACATAAATAAAAATTCCACGACATAGTTATGTTGAAAACAAAATCAACATTAAAAAAAATCTTTATGCAATTTACCACTAAGATAATGACAGGATTTAAACAGTACCTTGCACCTTTATAACTTATTTACGGATTTTCTATGAAATGGAATGTCGCGAAGAAACAATTATTTCAAATTAAAAAAAAAACATTTAAACATCATACATTTTATTACTTAAATACGAATGTCAACTAGAAAAGAATTACGTCGAATAATAAATAATCTATCTATAATGATTAATTTAATTTTATTACCTGAATTAAATATGAGCGTAAAGTAACATAAACTGACTTACGTTCAGATAATGTCAATGTTTTATAAATATAGCTTCACGAAATTGTTGCATTTGTATAGAATTATTTAAATTCAAATATTGTTTGATTTTTGTTTTCTTGCATTTTAAGTAGGTTATGTATGTAATTGGGTAGGATAGGAAGGTTTTTCCGGGCGACTCAGATTCCGGGCGAGTCTCGCCCGGGTGAGTCCCACACTGGCACGGAGTTCGTCCCTCCGTGCCCCCTTACCTATTGCATTGGGGTCTCCGGTCTCACTAATGCAATAGGTAAGGGTAGTGCGTAAATGCATTTCCCCCCGACAAAAAAAAAAAGGATAGGAAGGTTAATAAACTAGCTGACGCCTGCGACTTCTCTCATGTAAATATGCCCTTGGACTCCCTAAGGAACACTATTAGTACCCTATACGATTCTTATACCAACTGTAAAGCTTTTAAAATATAACGTCTATCTGTGTGAAAACTTCTCGGGAAATTTTAGAAATTATAAATATATTTCATAATAAATACAGTCAAATTTGATTTGGGCGAAGTTACTGAAATTTCGTTTTAAAACGTATACTTCCGGCTATGCATTTGATATTTTTTTTTTCAAAGTTATTTACAATTACAAATAATAATACATGTTCTATATAAGCCGTTTTTCTATATAATCTTTTATTTATTTATTTTTTATACAAAAAACAACATCAAAACAAAAAGAAAAATTTAAATTATGACAATATTCAAACGTCTATAATGTGACAAGTGAACATCAAAGAAAAAACGGAAGTGTAAACACTGAAACTTTAGAAAAGTTGTTTTTTTTGTTTTTAAATTTCATAGTCTGTTAATTGACATTATTAACATAACCTAACACTTGATATTTGTTTTGGTTTTTACATCTGTTGGGATGTAATAGGCTGCGTAAATATACATTTTATTATTTATCTATAAGCGCCAGCACTTAAACGTCACCTAATACTTCGCATAATGTATCATGTTGCCGATTGACGTCATAGCATCGGTAACGCGAACCTATAACTTTTCCCCTAGGTAACGAGAATCGCTCAACGCCGCTAAAGAAGTTTTCAGTTCAAAAAAAAAAATGGTAACCTTCACTAAAGACTCATCATCATCTACTCTACATCTCATAATCTACATCTACTCCTACTCTTTTCCCATTTTCATTTGCAGTCATCTCCACATTCACACCCTTCCTAAGTATATCATCTTTCACACAGTCCGTCCATCTTTTTTTTGCTCTTTGGTCTTTCTCTTCCCATATAACCGACCACATTCGTATCCAACATCTTTCTTGCAACATCCTCTTCTTCTCTACACATCACGTGCCCATTCCATACAAGTACAGACGACTGCTTATTGACTTCTCTGTTATTGGCGACACTTTCTAAATTCCTGTAATGTACTCATTCCTAATCCTGGCCATTCTTTTTACCCCACACATCCAGCTCAACATTCGCATCTCAGCTGCATGCAGTCTTCTTTCGTCCGTCAACTTTATGGGTCAACATTCTAATCCACACAAGACGACAGGCCGTATTATGTTCTTGTAAATCTTTCTCTCCAATTTAAAGGGGATTTGCGGATGACACCTAGTAACCGTGACCTGGCGCCATTTCATTCATGCTGCATGCTGCGTTAGTTATATGCTTTATAGCCCGGTCTATTTGGCCCTTGCTTTGCAGGACTGAGCCGAGTACTTGAACTCGGGGTTGATTGACATATAGACTATGACAAACAAAACAAAACCAGGATACCTCAGATTCAATCAAGATACAACCCACGGGCGCTCGCAAGTAATATTATAAATCAATAAAATATCCACACTTACCTGTTTGTAAAAACTTTAAACGACTAAACTAATGTGCGCAATAGTTTATTTGTATCCCGTATTTATAGTATGTTTATAGTTTTAATTTTAGATAATGAAACCGGCTAACTATAATTACTACTTATATTATCTATGGGAGGCTCATACATATTAATGTAAAACAATAGAGTTTGTATTTATATTTTATTACCTGTAGATCGTATGAATATAAAAATATCTATTGTTAACAATATATATTTATTTATTTATACAATTTATTCCATACAAACGTAGTCCTCTGTTCCCTACCTGGATTACGGCATTATGGTAAATATTTTATACCAAATAATATATATCAACCACCACCATGCCTAAACCATAAACTAGTTATTGTAGAAACTAGGAGCATTTAAAGAATGCTTGATTTTTACCATCATTTTCAGACGTTCGTCAAACAAATTTGATAGATAAAATTAATAAAGCAAAACTTACAGGCATAGCCAAAGTCTTTATTATTCTAAAACTGAAAGAAGATCGGTTCAGTTATGGAGGAGAAAACAGGGTACTTCGAAATATCAGGTAAAATCAGTCTGATTTGCAGTTGTCCCTATTCTTTCTTTGGGGCGCAATAGATTTCTGAAATACCTACTTTTCCGAACGCATGTCCTCTTAAATATAGCTCGGTATTGTTATAGTGACTCTGTGGTTATTAATTTGCTCGCAGCTCCGCTCGAGTTGCATTTATTCTTCACTGCGTTTTGTACTTTTTAAACAATCTTTGAAAAATAATGTTTTGATTGTCCTGTCCATTGAATCGTGTTTTTATTTACACTTTCATGAGTTTTATTACTTATACACGGAACCCTAAATATTTTCCTAAAATTTTATTGGTGTTAAAGCTCGCCATTTTGCAAACTTTTTATGTTAATTTTTTTTATATGCGGAACCTTAACTTTTTAAGTAATAATGTAAGTCCGATTTTTTTTAACATGTACTGTATGCCTATATATTTCGTGCTGTGGCAATAATCTCTCCTGATGTTAAGTGGCATATGGTCCAATCTAAGCATACTAAGCCAAGAGATACTGGTTCTCGATTGAAGCTGCCGGAATACACCTATACTGGTACTTGGTAGCAGGTTTTCAAATTTAAAAGTGGTTGTTGGAGCCGCGCATTTTCTTATGTAGATAGGTCAGTTCGGGTAGGTAGTTTTAGTTTTTTGTTTGATATCGTACATAAATCTAGTGAGGGTAGTGGGACATTTTGGTCGTGGCCGCCACCGGCACCTCGCACCCGCTACCAGAAGAGTCTCGTCGTACAATCCTCGGCGTACAGACGTGTGGACTGTAGCGTGTGAAGTAATTATATCGGAGTGATACACGTGTAATTTGGACATACACTTCGTTTCATGGCATATGTGCTATACGTTCGCAAGCCATAACAAAGACGTCAACGCTGACCAGCGACTTCGCAACGGTAGTAAAGGTGAGTGGTCTCGTCCTTGAAACAATACACTCACTAGATCGTCTTTTCGTAGATTGTCGAAAATAGTAAAACGAAGGTCGCTCTCCAGTTCGAGCGGAAGTGACCAGTGGTAGTTACCGCCATGCTATGTTTTCCTTACGATGTTTTACAATACTGAAAGCTTAGGCTCATTTATAAAACTAGATATAAAAAGTGGATTCGAACCAATGTCAATAGATGCGGAATTCGACTATACAATCAACACTTCATCAGCCATCATCACTTCATAACAAAAACAATCATAACATGATAGTGGCGGAATTCTGTAATGGTCGTTATACTATCCAATGCCATTTTCTATGAGGCTGTGTTGTGGTAGATAATTTAGTATAAAATATAAGGAAAAGATTGTTTAGTTGATCCGGGCACGTGGAGAAAATCAATGACAAAATATTAACAAAACAAATATACAAGGTTAGAGAGATTGAGCTCGTCGGTAAGGGTCCGACCTAAGCGTGTCTGAATCATATCAAAAACTTCTTAAAGAAAGGTCAGGTGACAAGTACTCATTACCGATATGCAACTATGAAAGCGCTCGTGAAAGTAGAAGAAGCGAAAGAAGTATATTAGGGTCATAGCAAGGAGTCCCTGTCTCGCCCATGATAAAGAGGATTACGGTTTATATATCTATAAAACATTTTATTTTAGTTTTTGGATGCGAATAAAATTCATTATTTACCAATTTTTATTTCATAATAAGTTCATTGCCGTGTGGTGCCGGCTAGTAATATACTTATAAACAGTACTCAGTGGATAATATAACCTTTAGCAGTTGTATCACCCCATATTTTCCAGTGGATGTCGTCAAAGGTGACTAAGGAATAAATTAGGGGATGGGCAGCAGCATCCGCTGAGAACCCCATACATCTACTGCGATCGCCAACCCGCCTGCCAAGCGTGGTGATTATGGCATTACCCCCCCATTTTGGGGGACCCTTATGTCCAACAGTGGACGTCTTCCAGATGAATTAATCAATCAACAGATTTAGTTCTTTTGTAGTTATTGCTAACCAAATATACAGACAAACAGATCGAACTCCAACATTTTTTTAAATGTTGAAAATGTTTCCTTGTGATTATAAAACTGAAATATATAGACAAGTGTAATAAAGAGGAATAACGGTTTATGTATCTATAAAAAAAATTATTTTTGTTTTTGGATGAGACTAAAATTCATTTACTTACCAATTTTTCCTTCATAGTAAATTTAGTACTGTTACAGTGATGCCTAACTAAAACCTAGACAGATCGAGATCAAACACTTTTTTAAATATTGGAAATGGGTTTAAGTACTTATTTTCAGTCAGTGCCATGAATTTAAAAAAAAGAAATGTATAGACAAGTGAAATTTACAGTTTTATTATATGTTGGCAATGATAAATTAAACAATAAAATATTATGGCAAGAACAAACACAAAAAATTTTTCGGAATATTTATTCACATTCATTTTTGATCATATCCGCGAGTTTCTCTCCGATCATGATAGTAGGAGCATATAATCCCCCGGAAGGTGTATATGGCATCACGCTGGCGTCCGCCACGTGTAAGTTGTCCACCCCATAAACACGTAAATTTGCATCCACTACAGCACCCATCGAGCAAGTACCGCTATAGCGACCTACGGTGGTTGTCATGCAAGAAGCGTAACATCTCCAATAATCTCTACTTCTAGGCTCATAAGTTTCACAATGAGGAGTCGCGTCAATCAGAGCAGCTCCGATTCTTTTGAAGAAAGTAGAATTTTCTATTTTCATATAATCTATTATGTAATCAATTAAATTTTCCATATCATCGTCATCAGAATATAAATTGAAATCAATCTTTGGTGGTTTCACTGGGTTTAGGCTGCGCAGTCGTACTGTACCTCGAGATTTGGAATTTAAATTAACTATTATAGAATACAATGACTCGCTATAACAAGTCGCTTCGTAAAATTTGTCACAAATTTTACTATTAAATTCGTAATAAAAAGCGCAATATTTTAACATAGTATATGGGTTCAGTTCGATATAACTTATAGTCTGATAGTCGGGAAACTTTTCCTTCTTATTTAGAGCTGTCATTCCTGTCATTAATGCTCCTCCAAGATCCAGAGGATTAAAGAGTAAAGGAATTTTCTTAAAATCTTCTGTTTTATGTTCAATTACTACTCCTGGTTGTACTTGTAGGTTTTCTCCAACTGGTAAATCTACTATTGTATCAATATTGTAACTATCTAATTCTTTTTTAGGACCAATACCAGAAAGCATTAGAAGTTGAGGAGATTTAATAGCTCCAGCGCATACTATAACTTTCTTCGTAGCATATATTCTAATAATATCTTTATTCTCTAACATTGCTTCTACGCCGTACGCAATTTTGTTTTCATCAATAAGAATCTTAGTGACCAGAGTATGTTTTCGAACATGTAAATTTGGTCTATTTTTAGCTGTTCTTAAATAAGAATAGGCTGCAGTCTGTTTATAATATGCTAAAGGCAATAGTGACGCAGTGTATCCCACAAAAGTATCAGCATTCAAATCTACCACAACGTCTTTGCCGATATCTTTAAACGCTTCTAAATATTTTTTTATTTGATTATGATGATCTTTTTTTACACCCACATAGCCTTTTGTCCCGTATTTTGTTTTGTCGATTCCATCGATGTGAGAGTAACATATTTTTTCAGCTTTCTTATAATATGGAAGTACATTCTCCCAAAGCCACATGGAATCATTACAAGCAACAGACCATTTAGCAAAATCTTTTGGATTACCTCGTTCATACGTAAGTACGCTGATGGAACTTGTACCACCTAATACCTTGCCAGTATAAAGAGGAATTTTACCATTGATATGGCATTCTTGTATTAGGTCACTATATTCTGCTTCATAGTTATAATCCATTGTTGTTTTTGGGCATTCCGCTAGAAAACCTGGTTGCTTAAACCAAAATCAAAAAGTAAGTAATGAGGTATACACATATAAAATAGTCAACAGATTTTAATTATTTTTTTGTTTCAATTGCTATTTAAGAGCCATAGTGTTATCAATAAAAAAATGTCTTTATCATATTTTCATTTAGTAAATAATTATGATCGAATTTTGACCATTAGACTATTTAAAATAGATACATGATATTTTCTTTCATACTCGTATCATACTAGAAACAATCACACTATTACATATTGTGATTGGCAATAGTTAACTATATATGCCATTAATACGTACCAGAGTTTCATAATGTGGGTCACCACCTGCTTCTAGAAGGAGAACACCTACATTTTTATTTTCTGTAAGTCTGTTAGCGATGACGCAGCCTGTCGGACCTGCTCCCACAATTATATAGTCGAATATTGATTCATCTGCAAAGGATATTTAAGAAAATCCGAAGACGATTAGTGAATCCTTATACAAATTTGAAATAATTATCTCATTTCATAAGATGATAAACTAATGACTGCTTATTACTACATGTGAATTATCAACCGATTATTAGGAGTAAAGTATTTGCATATATATCGTTTCTTATACAGAGGAAATAATCATAACATGATTACTCGATTGTGGAGGACTAACTAAGGATGGATTGTAACTATGCTTATATCAAGCGCAGTGAGAACATTCTTTGGTGCTTTTATAAAAGTAAAGACGTATGAAAACTTACCATGACTTGCAATACCTATGCATAATTTAGTAAAAAGTTAATGATGAACAGCCTCCGTCTTTCATGTTATTTTTAAAACTGCTAGCTAAGCTAGGTAAGGTAGCTCAAAACAACCCAAAAGGCAATGTGAGAGAGAGCAAAGAGAGCTATGCTCGGACTGTCACTGCGTGATTGAATCAGAAATGAGGAGAAGAGAACCAAAGTAACCGACATTGCTCGAACTATTGTCAAACTTAAGTGGCAATAGGCTGGACATATTGCTCGTAGTACCGATGCCCGACGGATCCAACAGATTCTCGAGTGGCTACCGCGTACCGGAAAGATGCAGCTGGGCAAACGCCTAACAAATTTTACCAATGACCTGGTGAAAGTCGCAGGAATCTGATGTATGCGGGTGGCGAAAGACCGGTTGTTGTAGATATCTATGTTCAGCAGTGGGCGTATTTCGGTTGTATGGAAGGATGGATGGAAGGTAGGCTAAGAACCCATCAGATACACGATTTTCAATTATCTTTTTCTTTGCAAACATTGATATTACCAATGCGACAGATGAAAGTAAAGGAAAAACGATGTATAAGCAATAGAACTGGCTGGTAACCATAACCACTAAATTAGAAAAGGTCTCTCAAAAATGCCGTTTCGTTTGACAAATAATTTTGCTGTACATATGGTTTATTTATTTAACTTAACGAACTTACCATAGACTGAGGTCTGTAGCGGCCACAGATTTAATTGCATCGCAGATAAAACTTGTAAAGCGGCTTGATACCGCAACTCCTGTGCGATCACAACGGACGAATTCATGTCTCTGTTAACAGGTACATAAATAAGTTAAATTACAAATTATTGGGGGAAAACAGCGAATGGTTATTCTGTTTTCTAGTGGCGATCTACAAATCTACAAATCTTTCTGGCATCCATTTGCATAGGAATGTTATGGACGCGATTTAGAAACAAAGCGAAATATTCTGCACTCTGTTGGGAATTAGAAAATGACATTAACCAAATCAAACAAAAGCAGAGCTTTTATTTCGTGAGCATATAACTTAATATAAATATTCTAATTAAGGAGTACAAATCTGGTGAATGAAGACACAGCATTTGCCGCCATGAATAATGATAACATAAATAATATCCTTCGATTAAACTAGCGGAAGAAAAAAAAAGATAAAATAATCTTTGAAAAAACGTTTTATAGATTATTTTGAACTTATTTCAATTTAGTTTAAAATTTCTGTTTTTTTTTTTTTGGTCACACTATCTATCGAATTATTTATTCAATAGGAAAGCATTTTTGAAATTTTACATAGATAAAACAGGTTATATTATGATTTAGTTAATTACAGTTTTCTACTACATGTACTTCATGAATAAAATTAAATGTTTTTGTCGGCACATTGTTTGTGTATTGTATGTACCTGTGGGTGCGTGCGTGTGTGTGTGTTTGTGTATTCATGTGTGTTAACTGTATGTTATATGTAATACAGTGGTGTTGTCGAATCATCATCATCAATCATCTAGATCTAGTGAATGATCGTCATAATTTTAATACTAGAAGTAAAGACAAGTTGGCCGGAACCACGCTTTAGGTTAAGTAAGTGTAATAAAAGCTTTATAGGTAATAGTATTCGGTTTTACAATAAGATCCCAAGTAACATTACCGATTTACCTGACAATAAGTTCAAGTATTATGTCAAGCAAGTTTTAATCTCAAAAGGTTATTACAGGGTGGATCATTACGTGAACGATAGTGATGTCTGGAATTAACCCACATCTCTGTGCTTCCACTAACATTATTAAAACTACGATTTGTATATGACAAAAAAAAATTATATATATATATTTATGAAAAAAAAAGAACCAGATCGAGTTTCTTGCCTGCGCTCTTCTCGACTGGGTTGTTTTCCGAACCGGTGGTAGTGTTTTAGACGTTCATAAGCGCCTTCTTAGGGCCTAAATTGAATAAATACATTCTGATTTTTTTGATTTTCATGTGACGATAGTGATTGTGATGATTATGTTATTTTTGAAATATTAGATAAAATTTATCAACGTTTGAGTATTATTTGAAATGTAATCTAATGATTACATGAATATTTATTACAACGATCAGAGACCTGTGACGAATTGCACTTTAAAAGTGTTAATAAAATATTGTGTACAAAACTGACACTTTAAAATAAAGCTCGAATTTTCTGTACGTAGTTAATGAACTCTACCGGGATTATTATTTTTGTCGTACTTTAAATAATAATAATTTCATTCACATACATAATTAAAAAAAAAACTTACTGGGATATTATCAGAATCGATCCGCTCCTTTCCAATCGATAAGCGATATATAAGTATATTTAAATCTACCTAGACATTTGTATTCATTTGTTTTTTGTTTATTGTAAGATATTTTTGCAATTATTTACAATGTAATAGTAAAATAGTACAAACTCAAATATTAAATATTTCTTTATTTAAACAAATAACGTAGTTTCAGATAGTTATCGCACTCATATTAAAGCGCAAAATGACTAAAATTTCCTTACGTTGTTTTCCTTTTTAGATAATACTAAAACTGAATTATTTCCCATGTAAATTATCGATTCAGATTTAGCGATACGTGAAAGTTTGTGTCAAAATTCGAAGAAGTTCGGAACGATTACTAACGTGCATGGTTAACCATTTTAACAAATACTTTCTTAAGCCTTTTTTGAATTATTATAAATATTCGTTGAAATTTACAAAAACCTTGCAACAAAATGATGTACAGGACGCCTATTCGGAAATAGCACAGTTTATGTGTATTATATAATATTATTCGGCTATTGGTTAACTGAAATCTAGTTTGCAATACGATACAATATTGCTCCTGAGGAACAGGAATGTGTTGTGAGTGATCCATGTCCGAGTTATTTACACCGTTGACCAGAAATTCGAATTGATTTATGTATTCACTCATAATTGACTACCGGTAACTCATTAATGCACTATTAAATATCGTTGTTTGAGAGATTATGAGAAATTCCGCAGATTTCGCGTTCCCGTAACAACGTAAACTGTGGACCGTAGATTTGTGATGATTTTGTACTAGTCATCATTTATGGCTCAAACGCTCGCTGCAAAATCCTTCAACGGCGTTAGTCAGTTCGGAAATAAACTATCAGTAAATTTAGCCTTTACAGTCATAGTAAGGCAAGAATATTTAAATAGAGGATGTGGTGACAAAGATAGAGAAAGGAATGCTTAATTGTTTTGAACACGTGGAAAGGAAGAATGAATGAGGATTGACGAAACCCGTCAATGTTAAGCGAGCTTTTATATGAAACTATCACTCTTAGAGTTATTATTCCATGATTGTAGTAAAACGTGCAATTTACATTTATTTTCAAATATATAAAATAACACTGATATAGCGGTGTAAGACTTTATTGTATTTCATATCTACAGCGTGGAAAGTAGTGGTTCTGTAGATTCTTTTTAAGACTCAAGAATAAAAATATAATAACTTTTATTAAAAGAAAACGTAGATTTTAGTTACACCACTTTTCTATTCATTAGACGTTTATCGCGTTATCTATATACTAATAAATCAACATTGAAGTGTCTTTTTGTGTAATATCATACTGTCATTAAATTTTTACTAAATATATATGAATGTATATACTAAAAAAATATATTTTTTTATATTCTGTCTGTCTGGTTATTTGACCCGGGTAATCTCCGGAACGGCTAGACTAATTTTGATCTGACTTTTTTTGGCAGATAGTTGAAGTTATTCCACGTAAAATTGGGTACTTAAATTTTCGAAAATAATTATGATTCCGCGTAAAATAAAAAAAAAAATGTGAATAAAATCTGATTCAATGCACAGTTTTACTGGCAGGTATTTGAATTTGTCAGAAATATATTTACTTAATGTTAAGAGTAAAAAAAATTTTGGAAAATAATTAAGGTTTTCTTTAAAAAAAAATTAAAAAACTATATTCAAAACAAAAAAAATTTATTCAATTCAGACCCTGATAAGGCGCTTATGAACGTCAACACACTATCACCGGTACGGAAAACAACACAGTCGAGAAGAGCCGGCAAAAAACTTGATCTGGTTTTTTTTTTTATATAAATTCTTACACAGTGTATATATGAAAAGCGGACGCAGCCGCGGATACACAGCTAGTTAATTAAAATATAACAACGATGTTTACAATGTTTTAATTTATTTTACACAGGTGAAATTGTGGATAGTGTTTTTTTCTATTTTAATGTAAATAGTAAATAGCAAAATTGTTTCATCACACTGTGTAGCTTCGAGCATAATAGCTATATAATACATTTATAGTATCACTTGGTTGTCAGTATGTCCTTTAAACATAATTTATATATTTTCGCAGTTGATGATAAATTACAATAGGGTCTAGACATAAACACTTTAGCCGGTAGGTTAAGGTCTATTGTATTCGGAGTGGTAACAGTTAAAAGATATTACCACTGCTAGGTTAGTATACTTCCCGGTGGGTTCGCTGCAGGGGGCGACGCGGTGCTTGCGAAAGCCACCCCGTGTCGCCCCCATCCCAAATGCAGCGGACGGCCCCGGGGGGTTTTAGTGGGTATTTCCGGGCGACTCTCGCCCGGGTGAGTCCCACACTGGCACGGAGCTCGTCACTCCGTGCCCCCTTATCTATTGTATTGGGGGACTCTGATCCCTTAAATACAATAGATAAGGGTAGTGCGTAAATGCATTTCCCCTCGTCAAAAAAAAAAAAAAAAAAAAGGTGTTAGTATACTTAACTTACTTTCATAGCTTGATGTCTAATTATATCATATTGTGGGAGACAGCAGCTGAAGTGAAAACTTTACAAAAACCAGCAGCTTGAGCAATTTGTAAGAGCAATTCGGGCATCACTTAAAACAATTTTGCAGAATATAATGTCTTAACTCTGCTCTCTTAATATATTGTTGATAACTTAGTGTATGCCGGCAAAAATTTAGACATACTTAGCGTATTATAAATGACAAAAAAGCCGTATACGAGCATACAAGGAATAAACATAAAATAACTGGAGACGCCTGGAGCTGGCGCGGTAGGCCAAAATGGCAAGGGAAGCGTGGTGGATGCGGGAACAAGGAAGTCGTGCACTGACCTGTTCCTCAGCAGCAGCAAGCGCCTTCGACGTGTAGATCCGCTCGCAGCCGCCCGAAAGCTCCATAGAATAACACACGAGGGCTTCCGACACCTCACACACTTCAGCCAATACACGACGTCACCACAATATGCGTTTTAGGTTTAGTTTATAAAGCGGAAAAGCGAATATAACCACCACGATTTAGGCGGCGCGGGCGCGGTTAGGAGCACAAGTATGTACTCGTATAGCGGGGTTGCGAAATTAGTAATTATGCGTTGTATGCGCGGGCGCGGTCGACACAGAAGTGCACGACAGGGAAAGGGGGTGGGGGTTTTAGGAAGCCACACTAGGTGGCGTTACCAATAACAATTCCATGTTTCAGACCCAGTAATATTAATAAGAGTTTTCTAGAATATTTATAATAAGAGTTTTATATTTTTTATGCCTTTTGATTATACCACATTACCGATTCACCGGGCAATAAGTTCAGGCACCAGGTCAAGCAAGTTTTAATAGGGTGGACTATTGAATAAACGATGGTGAAGTCTGGTGACCTTTCTCTGTAAATTCACTAAAAACTTTGTAACTATGATTTGTATAGTTCCATAAAAAATATATAAAAAAAAACCAGACCGAGTTACTTCTTACCGGCCTTTATCGATGATGGTTGGGTTGTTTTCCAATTCATAGGTTCATAAGCTGCTTATCAAGGCCTAAATTGAAGAAAGTATTTTGAATTTTTTAATACGTAAGCGGAGATGGGGGAACAGCTAGTTAATATATATACGTGATAATATTAACTAATTAACATAATAATAATATTAACATAATAAATAATTCATTAATTATTATTCTATTTTATACAAAGTGTCACGTATTTACGCAAGTGAAAGCGATGAAATATTTATTTATTTTGTACAGACAAACATATAATATTAACAGCAAAATAGCCATAACATATTATTTGTATACTATTAGTACTAATCCAATCATCCGGCCATTCAATAGAAAGATGTCCACTGCTGGGCGTAGGTCTCGCACAAACTATCCCGTGTCGTCCCCATCCCAAATGCGCGGACGGCCCCGGGGGGTTTAGTGGGTATTTCCGGACGCTTCACGTCTGGGTGAGCCTCACACTGGAACGGAGACGTCCCTCCGCTCCCCCTTACCCATTGCATTGGGGGGCTTCGGTTTCACTAATGCAATGGGTAAGGGTAGTGAGTAAATGCATACCCCTCGTCAAAAAAAAAAAAGGTCTCGCCCAAAGATCACGACGAAAGGTCTTGCGCCACCCGCATCGAGCAGTACTAATATTAATTTAAATTTAAGAAGCCAGTGATATCTCCGTCATTTCTTTAAGTTTCATCAGAAAAAAAGGTCACTACTAAAATATCTGTTTCACGAGACAGAAGATTCACTAATCGTATACCTGTAGTAAGCGACGCGTGAGCCAACAAGTTGGTACGTGTTAGATGTACTAAATAAATAAACATAAAGGTCACGAGTAACCAATCAGTTATCAGACTCAGAACTGTAGTCTGTGTATTATTAATTTCACTTTAAAAAATAAGGTTTTTTGAAAGTTGTAACTCCTATGGTCAGTCCCATGGCTGCCTAATTTTTGGTATACTATATAGGATCAGCGCAACGATGTATTTCGAAATGGTAGATGGACTAAGTCTAGAGATATTTTGGCTCTCAAGTGATGCCATGGGAATGGCTACTTGGCTATTGGTGTTTGCCTACAGGCTATTATTAGAAACACCAAAACCTTAGACTCATTATAAAGAATGGGATAGGTGGGTTCTATCCTGCTTCCATTGACGGGAAATCCGAACAAATAACTAAATGTGTCTAAATCGCTTCAATATTGTAATTGAAATAATCTACACTAACTGTAAGCATGATAACCAATGAAGTAGAAAAAAAATACCAAGGACCAAGCGAGGGCTATTCAATACTTCTTTCTGGAAAGCAAACTCGTTTGTTGTTTCACCTTTGATTAGTTTTTTTTTAATTTAACTAACTATCGACTGTTGACCAAAGGATCAAATCAAGCCGCACCGGACTTCACTGATATACAAACACATAGTTACATAATGCTTACTCATACTTTATGTATTAAAATCCGAAGGGAATTGATTTTACAGATGTAATTACATAAATTCGTTTAATGGTTTTCAAGTTATAAAAAATACAGGCAGATAGATACTTTGCCTTTTATTATAGATAAGGATAAAATCACAGCCTTCGACAAGGCCTTTCCACGACTGATGGTTATTGTTAGAGATCTCATCTCGTAAATTGGCATAGCGACGTCGGGGTTTCTTTACCTGTTTCCTTGTTGCGAAATATATTTTAGATTCAGACATTTTGATATCCACCTTATTCCTTTTACCTCACTTTCATTTATACCAGATTTTAATTTTCTTTTTGTGTAATTCGATACTTCGTGCATTATATGAAGTCATTCATATACGAGTACGTATTCTCTTAAAAGTGGATAGTTATTAAATCTGTGCGTAGAAATAGAGGATTGAGTGACTAACATGGATGAGGACTATTGAGAAAATTCAGCTTACGCAAATGCCGTTAAATTTTTTTTTTACACGATAATTGCTCAGTGCTTTGATCACAATCTCACCTGATGTTAAGTGACGATGTCGTCCAGGATGGTAAATACACTAAACCTAGGTAACTGGTTCTCTTGCGATGCTGCCGCAACACACCTATTAGTATTTAGCGACAGGTTTTCAAACTTGAGGTTGATAGTTACCCAGGCGGGTATCATTAGAGAATACCCTACCACCTTGCTATGGTTTCCTCACGATGTTTTTCTTCACCGAAAGCTCAGGACAATTTTAGAGTTGGATAGGTGGAGTTGAACCCGCGTCCATTGACACGAGAAATCCGGCCGCACTGTCCACTGTGCTATCATCGCTTTAATATAATGTTTGTAAAAGTCATGGTAAAAATAATTAGAAATGGTGAAATATTCATTTATCTGATGTTTACTCACACATTTTAGACATAAGACATTAATAGCGCACCGACTATTTTGGCATCAATTTTGATATTATGGACATTGGCCCGGAATTCCTTGGCAATCAAATTTTTATTTAATTTCATTATTACTAGGGAAAAAAACACTTTTTTTGCTTTATTAAAATAAATAACGTTTGTATATCTTGGTTTTTCTTAACGCAGCAACGTCAAATATTGTTAGCTTGAAGTGGCCTCTATACCGCAAGTGGTACTTCTTGTTTGTTTGATACTTTCTTTCATAACGGAAATTATTGTTTCTCTACTCGAATTAACCAGTGCTGACGTTGTTTTTTATTTACTAGTTCCTTATAAATAAGTGAAACTGATTAAATTCTGTTGTTCTTCGTGATTAAGTAACAGAAGTTCCGAAAGAAAAATCTCGGTGTAGGAAAAAGCTTTATAAACAGAAACTGGGTCAGGCTAAGTGGATTCTCAATCGATTAATATAAATTAAGGCTACTTAATCCCTTTAATGATATTACTCGAGCCGTTCCCTTTCCTTAAATTCGATAGCACCCCTCAAACAGTATCATTGAATTATTACAAACGTAGTAAGTTAATATTTGATTATCATTAGATTCGACGTCACAGCTGAGTTTACTCCATTTCTGTTGAGGAATCGCGTTTAAATTATGATATTATTATCTATACCCTCGACTTAGTTCATGGTTATAATTGTAATATTACTTTTTTATTTTATTTATAACGCTATAGGCTTTGGAGATTGTAAACACGTTTAACCTATAGGCATGGGTTATCAAATAGTGCGGCCAGAATAAACCTATATACTAGTTGGTAATAAGCCTTCACCGAAAGCTCAGGCTCATACAGAATGTGATAGGTGACTTCGAACCTAATTCCATTGATGTGATATCCGACAACAGTAGTATGCCAAATGTAATAACCACTGAATCTAAATCGCTTCAGATTTATTTTTAAAGGGGCACTTCTTACATATATTAATAGTACAGTTAAGAGAGTCATTAGTATAGGTGCCCATTTTATCACAAGGCGCAAGGTTGCAACGGAAATGACGTCAAGGCGTCGTATTCACGCAGTCTGTAACATATAAGAGTGCGCAACGTTCGGAAGAGCACTCTGCTGCTCATCATCGTATGGGCAACAGCTCTAAAAACGACTATACATCCTGCTTCGGCTTCTGTTACTGTCAACTACATTTAAAATAAAAACGCTGGTGATCCTCATTTCGTCCTCGCCAATATATTCTTTAGTTGAATCGACGTTTTTAGATCTGACACACATACATAATATATATATCATGACGTTCTCCAGATATATGATATTGTTAATACTGCACCTATACTCAAAACTGCTAAGAGTCGTGCTAAGAGTTGTACATATTAACATTGTCAACGCTCGCGTCAACGAGCACGTATTGAAATATAACAACTGCATATTTAATAGTATTAATATATTTAAACTCATATAGTTAGTGCAATAAGTGATTGTACACTAAAAAAATCTTAGTTTTTATGTTGATACAGTGTTTTATACTAATTACATGGACTGTTAAGGACTTTAAAATCCTGCGAGCATATTACGTGATAAATAATTCTGTGGTTATTTTTAATAACATTTAGTTAACAAAATAAACAATATCTGTGAAAGTATAAAATCAGTGTCCAGTGTTGGTAATCTATAATAATGTATAAGTACTAAATTAGTACTAAATAAATCAAAACAAATTGTAATTTCCTACCGACATTACACTGATTACAATTAACGCAAGTTGGACTTTGACCAGTGCCTGCTATACTCGTGATAGTTCATAATAATAAGAACGAACAGTTAATCGTAACTCATTAAATACCTGTTGGTGCATTACTGTGTGCGCCAGATTGCTACACTTAGTTATCTGGCTAATATATATTTTCTATTTTACGTTATAACTGAGATAATGAAATACGAATGCTGTAATTTAACTAAAGGCAGTGCAAATGACTCAGTATCGTGCATTCAATGCAAGAAACATTATCATCTTCAATGCTTGTATCCTACAGAGAAAAAAAGAGAATTTAATAAAAAGTCATGGGCATGTCCTGACTGTATGGCTCGTCAACCAAGTGAAGTTAATGATGATAACACCCCCATACGCAGCGGCAAGCCTAATGTGACCCAGAGTTTTGATGAATATGTCACAACTAAGAGGGGTGCCAATGCGTCAACTCAGTCACCTATGAGCGAAGAAGTCTTATCGTTTGGTTCATCTCTGTCATTAGAACAAATTAACTCCATATTTTCTATTGGTATACAAAGATTGTCAAATGAATTTAAATCTACCATAAGCGAATTGTTGAATGAATTTAAAGAATTTAAAAATGAACTGTCTACGATTAAGGAATCGATAAATTTTATTAATGCGAAATATGAAGAATTTAACACTCGCATCACAAATATTGAGGATGATTTAAAGGTATTGACAACAAAAGTGGCACAAATACCCGAAATAAAATCTCATATAAATACAATGGAGTTTGAAAATAATAACCGAGAACAATGGGCTCGCAGGTCTAATGTTGAAATTTATGGAATACCAGAAAAGAAGAATGAAAATCTTATTGAAATTATTAATTCCATTGCTAGCCGAACAGAATTTAACTTAAACCCTTTAACTGACATAGATTTTGTTACTAGAGTAGCACCTAAAAGTAATGAAAATACTAAGAAAATTAAACCAATTGTAATTCGTTTCTTGGCACGTTGGAGGAAGGACGATTTCTTATCGCTCGTTAGAAAACTTAAACTTAAATGCTCTGATATTGGTATCACTTCTAGTAATAATTTCATTTATTTTAATGATCATCTTACAAGTCATAATAAGTCTCTCTTGCATTCTACAAAAACGCTGGCTAAAGAGAGGAACTATGCATATGTTTGGGTTAAACATTGCACGATTATGGTTCGTCGCTCTGACACTAGTCCGGTATTTTCCATCTTAAAACATGAGGATTTAAAAAGGATTGTTTGAGAATCGTCTTTTTTCCGATGTATTTTGCAATTGGTTTTATTACTGTTTATTATTTTATCTTGATTTTGGGTTACGTATCTTATTATTCTTATAATTATATGACTTTTTCTGGTGTGGTTGGTGTTATCTTTGCGAGGAAGCTTTGGTTACTGATTAATTTGATCTTTCTCTTAGTCGATGCAGATTTTTTTGTATACTTTACTTATCTATTTTACTATGTATATATTGTAGATTTTGTATTATTTATCTTTTCAATTAACAATTGATAATAAATTCCGGTTCTACTACCAAAATGTACGAGGGCTACGTACAAAAACAAATATATTTTTTCGTAATTTGATCCAGATTGATTTCGATTTAATATGTTTAAGTGAAACTTGGCTTCTTGATGGAATTTATGATTCTGAAATTTTTGATTCTCGTTTTACTGTTTACAGATGTGATCGTGATTATTTATCTCGTGGAGATCGGATGGGTGGTGGTGTTTTGATAGCTGTTAATCGAAATTTTTTGGTAATTTCTTCAACAAGGTTACCCGTTATAAATTCAGCTGCTGACGTTATTAAGGTTACGATAAGAATACAGTCTTCTACTAAATTACAGTTACTACATATTTATTGTTGTTACTTCCCACATTGTCAATTACACCATCAAGTTCTAAGTAATTTTTTTGATGAAATTTCATATGATATTGCGCGTCATCCGGATGATTTTTTTGTTTAATCTTGGGAGATTTTAATATAACCAATGCAAATTGGACTGTATGTGGTTCTTATAGTAAATTAGAATTTAAAAATAACAATGATTCAATCGTATCAGCACTTCACAATTTTTTAAATTTTGCTAATTTGAAACAATACAACTCTATTTCAAATGTTAATGGAAGAAAACTGGATTTAGTCCTTGGTAATTTTGAATGTAACGTTAATAAAACAAATCATCCTCTGGTCGCTGAAGATATTTATCATCCAGCACTTGAAATAAGCTTTGATATTTCGAATACATGTACCGCCCGTCCAGTTTCCCGCGTGGTTCGATTATTTAACGTGGCTAATTATGATGAAATTAATAATGAGCTGTCAAAAATAGATTGGAAAAGTAAGTTATTAGACCTTGACATCTCTGCGGCCGTGGCCGAATTTTATAAAACTTTAGGAGAAATTATTGCCGCTTATGTACCTGTTAAGACTGTAAAGGAAAATTCTCGATACCCTGTTTGGTATACGAAATCTTTAATTAAAATCATTTCTGAAAAATTAAAATTTCATAAAAAGTGGAAAAATTATCGACGATTTAGTGATTATAATACTTTTTGTGTTTTACGTGATCGTCAAAAACGTGTTCAACTTGAATGTTATGATCGGTATATACGTAACTGTGAGATGAGAATTAGATACAATAGTAAACATTTCTGGTCATTTGTTAAGTCCAAAAGGATGTCGGGGTGCGTTACCAGATACTATGAATTTTGAAAATTCGTCTTCATCCGATGTTAAAGAAATAAGCAACTTATTTAATAATTATTTTCATTCTTCTTTTATTACTGATCCATTGGGTGTCAGTGGTAGTGAGAGTAATCTACAAATTAATAAGTCGAATACACAAACTTTTTTGAATACGATTGAATTTTCTGGTAATGTTGTCCTGAAATATTTAAAACGCTTAGATACTAATAAAGGTTGTGGACCTGATGGGCTACCTCCAATATTTTTAAAAAAATGTCAGCAGTATTTAGCCTACCCGATATCTTTTTTGTTTACTAAATCTTTTAGTTCCGGAATAATGCCTGTCGTATGGAAGAGGTCTTATGTAGTGCCTGTATATAAATCAGGTGATAGACATAATATTAAAAATTATCGACCAATCTCAAAATTATGTACGATTGCAAAGTTGTTTGAAAAAAATTATTTATGATAGTATATTTCCTTCGGTTAGACCCTTCATTATTAGCCAACAACATGGTTTCTTAAATGGGAAGTCAACGGAGTCAAATTTATGTGAATTTGTACATCGCATTGCTCTTGCTATGAACCAAGGATTCCAGGTGGACGTTGTGTATACCGATTATTCTAAGGCTTTCGATAAAATATCCCACCCGTTACTCATTTGTAAACTGGAACAATTTGGTATACATGGCGACCTTCTTCGGTGGTTAACTTCTTATTTGCGAGAACGAAGCCAGGCTGTAGCAATTAAAGGTTACTGCTCTTCATTTGTTCCTGTTACATCAGGTGTACCTCAGGGTTCGCACCTTGGTCCTCTTCTGTTTAATCTGTTCATTAATGATATTCTTCCTGTATTTGTTAACTCTGATATTCTCTTATATGCAGACGACATGAAGATCTTTAGGATCGTCAAATCTCATTCGGATTGCTTGTTACTTCTTCAAATGATCTGGATGATCTATCTGTTTATTGTGCAAGCAATTATTATTTATATCTTAACGTTGAGAAGTGTAGTATAATATCTTTTTCTAGAAATGTTAATCCTTTTCTTTATGAATATTATCTCAATAACATCATTTTGAAACGAGTGACTGGGGTGCGAGACCTGGGTATACACCTCGATAATAAATTAAACTTTAGTGATCATGTTAATAATATAATTGGGAAAGCTTTTAAAATTCTTGGCTTTGTTCTTAGAACTGGGAGAGATTTTAAGCAACCAACTACTCTAGTACTTCTTTATAATGCTTTGGTTCGTTCTCTATTAGAATATGGTTCAATAATATGGAATCCACAATATAACAAATACATTAACCTTATTGAAAGTGTACAAAATCGATTTAAGAGGCACTTAACTTTTAAATGTAAATTGTCAAATAAACCTTTGCCATATCTGCCTTCACTTACTAATCGTCGAATAGTGAGAGATCAAATTTATTTATTTAAACTTCTTAGAAATTTTATTGATTCTCCGTTTCTTGTTAGTGAAATTAATTTTAGGGTTCCTCGACCAAATGCCAGAAACCACTTACTTTTTGAAATCCCTGTTGCGCGAACGAGGTATGTGAAGAACACATATTTATTTCGTTCGTGCGATATGTATAATAAGATGTTTACTAAAATTGATATATTTGCATGCCCCATCAGTTCCTTTAAAAAACTGCTAAAAATAGTTTTAAATTTATAGTGTTTGCCATAATATTTTTTTATAGCTTGTAATGATGGAGTATTATTGTTTGTTATATTTACTTTCATAATTATAATTTTAGTGGAAACTTGACTGGTTTATGTATTATTGTTATGTAATTTCATATGTGTATATTATTAACTGTGTGTTTCCCAAATAAATAAATAAATAAATAAATAAATGCCTAATAAACAATGGCTCCGGAGTTTACGCTGTAGATGACTAATACTGCTTATTCAATTTAATAAGAAATAATGCTTTACTGCTGTATTAAATATTTTTAATTGTTCTTTTCTTGTAGTTGTAAAATAAAAGTGGTCATCAGTTACTTTTAGTGTAACAGTTAAAATTATGTCGTCAATCTTTTTTCCAGACATTTTTATGCTACACCGTATTTCACTTCATAATTAAATTTTTAAAGGTTTAGGGAAAGGACATTAATGAAAACTCGCTTATGGTTATTTTTGTCGATTCAATGCACGACTCTGCTGATGTGATAATTTCTTCTACTTAAACATGGTCAGAGAAATAGTATTTATGGTTAAAAACAATATGTAAAGAAGTGTAAAAGTAAAAGTCGGCTCAGCAAGTTCAGAAATGCTTGTCTAACAATAAATTTTACGGTAAAAAATCCGCTGCTATGTATTGAAGTGTGATTGAGCATCAATTAACATACGATATGCATGCTTCCTAAAACAAATAAGTGGGCATTTTATACCATTTATTTAGAATACTGGAAGATGCAGCGTGGGTAGATAGACCGACGATCTGATGAAGGTATATGCGGGTGACGCAAGACAGCCCAAGATTTTTGAAGAAAACTATGTCCAGCAGTGAACGTCTTTCGGTTTAATTGATGGCTGAATTCCACTTTCCACGTAAATTATCATAAAACATGAAGAGAAAATAACAAAATATGGAGAAGAAGAGCTTAGTTGCAACTACCGTATGACCTAGGTAAGTATTGATTGATTAATTCATTCAACCGAAAGACATCCACTGCTGGACATAGGCATCCCTCAAAAAGAGAGGAATTACCATCCCCCCTCGGTTATATCCCTGTTATAACGACAGAAGTTTACGTGTTTCAAAGGACTGTCATATCGGCTGGCTTGATTAGCTTGGCTAAGCGCTAACGTCAAATTGGTGATCTCACAGTACTCGCGATTGTTTTTGGATTCCATTGTTAAATAAACAAGTCAATATACAAAACTTTTTTAAATTAAAAACAAAACCTTCGAAAAAAAACTATTAAAATGCACTAAAAAGTAAATAAATAATTACTTTATTAATTTACTTCTGCTAACTTCGATATATCCCTTGTTTTAATACCACAAATAATTTTGAAATCTGTACCAGATTACGGATAACAATATGGTGTAAATGTATGTCGTTAATTATTTTATCTTATATATAATTGTGATGAAGTTTATGCAGTTATTTTCATTTATAAGCGAGAACATTGGTTAATTCTAACTGGTACCGACTCCAATAATATTATTGGTATTAACACAAAGAATATATCGAAGTTAGCAGAAGTTGATTAATAAGATAATTATTTATTTAATTTTTAGTACATGTTTATAGTATATTCTCTTCTAGTTAGTTTTGTTTTCAATTAAAAAGTTTCGTTTTCTACTTCTTTGTTTAAGTATGTACTTTGAGGTATAATTTTGAAGCTAAACTGTCATTTCTGTAAAAAAAAATCCCATATTAATTTGTTCATTTTCCTTTTTTTTTTTCACTTAAAGAACAACAAAAATATTGCACTCCTACTCGTTAAAATATTGCACCTTCCATCATCAGATCAGCATAACAAGATGGTGGCTGCAATATGCAAACACTTGAACAGTTGTGGAAACAAATATATACGAATGTATAAGTATTCCCTGAGATCTACTGATCAGAACCAGAGTTGGTGACAATGGAACCACTTCGGGTATGGGTTCCTTCGAATAACAAATTTGTACAAATCGGTTCACGATTAACGGTGAAAGCGCGTAACAAACATACAAAAAAATATACAGACGAATTAGTAACCTCCACTTTTTTAAAGTCGGTTAAAAATAGTGCGGTTCCTTTTTTTGCTATATTTGGCTATTACTTTTCTTATTTTTTATGTTTATTTTAGTGGTATCAAAGAATTTTTATAGTTATAGTTTTGGGAACAGTTAGAGACTTTACCCTCTTCTAATAATTATTACGAAGAAAACGAAGGCAATAAGTCTTTTGTTTGAAAACCATTCCAACGATTTCAATTAAGAGGTTTTGGGTAAACAAGTGGTCGATTCGTTATTCAATATCTTTGGTTATTATTAATGTTTTCAATGAAACTATGTACTTAAAATAGAACCAATAAAACCATTAAGAATTTCTGTTTTACTTAATTAATAGTAATTAATAGTACAATGCGTAATTCTTCTGGGGGTTTTGAGAAAGAAATACCTATTGGCGGTTCAACAGTAAGAATTATCGTAAATTTTTTATATAAATGATTATAGATTACCAAACTGTGTTTATCTATTTACAGATACGTTATTTTTCTTTTGTTTTCAAATTGTATATGCATCCTCTGGCCAGATTTTTCTGTATATTTTAATGCATTAAGTAATCTATGGAGCAAGTTAAAAAGGGGCATTACTTTCCTGGGCATTTTTATCGTCTGTATCATAAGGAGTGTTCTGAAGAGTTGTCCAACCTAATCTTCTTATCTCTTTTTTAGTAGAACTACACAAGCTGGTCTACAAAGCCATAGATACACGATTGATTCCATTTCGGGGAGTGCACAGGAGTTGGTAAACTTTTGCCGTATCGTGTAGATGTCCAATATATTCCTTGCTAGCGTGTTCTCTCGTTCTTAAAACACTGGGACCTTTAAAGGTGATGTAAAGAAACTATTAAAAAAAATGACCGTATGTCGTAATGTCGATGTACCGTATCATTCATCATCTCCCTACCCTTTTCCTATTTTTATTTGGGGTCGGCGCAACATGTCTTCCTCTTGCATTCCTCTCTATCCCCGCATTCACTCCTTTCTAAAGCATATCATCTTTCACACAGTCCACCCATCTTTGGTCTTCCCCTTCCCATATAACCGTCCACATTCATATCCAATACCTTTCTTACAACATCCTCTTCCTCCCTGCGCATCACATGTCCATACCAGGACAAACGACCGCCTCTCAACGTGTCTGTTATTGGCGCCACTTTCAAACTTCCTCTAATATACTCATTCCTAATCCTGTCCATTCTTGTTATCCCACACATCCACCTGAACATTTCCATCTCAGCTGCATGTAATCTTCTTTCGTCCGTCACCTTTATGGGGTAACGTTCTGATCCCTACAAGACGACAGGTCGTATTATGTTCTTGTAAATCTTCCCCTTTAATTTAATATTTAATGATGTACCGTATCATTGTTTTAACAATAATGGTTTCGATAGTACCATGTTTACTTACAGATACAGGTACTTTGCCAACTTAATATAAAAACACTGTTAAAAGGATATTAGTCAATTAAGCCTAACACAAAATTAATATCAACATAAACTCTTGCTATACCTTACCTGAGTTCTGTTTGGGATTACTAAGAGTATTTTTTTGAATACAATGATGTTCGCTTATGAATATAATAATGCTGAGAAACGTATTACTGTAACAAACAGGAAGGACTGTATTGTAAGGGAATCGATCGGGGTCCACGTGCCTCCCAATCTAAATAATTACGGGTCGTGTCACTCACGCGGCTCTCCGACCTCCATTGCCTCAGACTGGAGTGTTAGAACAATGAACATACGCCTATAATAGATTGGTTTTCGGAGATTGAATGGGTCAGGTCTCCATAATTCGAGCGTATTTGGGTCACGTGGATTTTCAATGTCTTTTTTATTTTATAACCAAGTTGTGCTCACAGCTCCGTTCGTATAGATAAATGCCTATTCTTCATAATTATATATTGATACATACCTCTTAAATCAGGAGTCACCAAATGGCGGACTGCAGTTCATATCCGAACCGTAGAAATGTTTTGCACAGTTTCAAGGATCTAGAAGCGCAGCTTTTAAATTTTGGTTCAACGGTTAATCCGTGTGGTACCGGCTAAGAATAGTACCACACCATATCGTTCCCATGGGTGTCGTAAAATGCGACTAAGGGATCAAAACCAGGGGATGGGCAGCAGCATCCTCGTAGTACCACAAACACCTTCTGCGAACGCCAACTCGCTTGCCAAGCGCGTCGATTATTACAGCCTTATGATCTTTAAGAGAGACTTATGTCCAGCAGTGGGCGTATTTCGGTTGGATGGATATATTTGTCAAATGGTATTTAATTAAATTATGTTAATAAAATAACACGTTTTTGATTAATAAATGACCATCTGTATGATTTAATGACAACAAGTTATGTGAACATGATTTGAAACTTAAAAAAAAAAAAATCAATGTTATTTTTTGCATTATGATTTCAGCTCACCAAAACACACTATTTTGCTATAGAAAAAGTCGCGCTCGGCTCGCGTCGTAGACGACATCTTCTGTACAAATTTCACGTTAAAACCATTAACTATCTATGTTATCATCATATCATCATATATATCACGCTTTAGGTTAAGTAAGTGTAATAAAAGCTTTATAGGTAATAGTATTCGGTTTTACAATAAGATCCCAAGTAACATTACCGATTTACCTGACAATAAGTTCAAGTATTATGTCAAGCAAGTTTTAATCTCAAAAGGTTATTACAGGGTGGATCATTACGTGAACGATGGTGATGTCTGGAAATAACCCACATCTCTGTGCTTCCACTAACATTATTAAAACTACGATTTGTATACTTTTTTATATGACAAAAAAAATGATATTTTTGCCGGCTCTTCTCGACTGGGTTGTTTTTCCGAACCGGTGGTAGTGTTTTAGACGTTCATAAGCGCCTTCTTAGGGCCTAAATTGAATAAATAAATTTTGATTTTGATTTTGATTTTGATCATTGTAAGATATTTATTTGTGTATTTAGTTTACTCGTAATATATATTTTTCCATGTATTTTTGTAACAGATTTTTAAATATTTTACCTGTTAAAATGTAAAAATTAATGTGTATCGTGGCATTTTAAAGCCTGATCAGTTTTTAACATCTTTTGGTCTTGGTCATGATAATCTATTTTATATATTTGATACGGGCCCCCAGTAAAAGTAATGGATAAATCCTGTCTTAGTTTTCCGAAAGTTTAGGTAAAATATTGCAACCAACGCACCATGGAGTACTAGAAAAGGAATACGAGACAAAATTACATTGTATATTGAAACTTGACCAGACAATGCATCCATTATTTATATAGTGACAATTACCATCATTATTATATTTATGTTGAGTATCATAATAATTGTTTAACACCCCTGTAAGCCTCAAAGGGGTGTGATCACGAATATATGAATGTAATATTGTATTGTTTACTTTACTAATATTATTCTATCTCGGGATTTCGGGTTCCGCTCCTGTTTATTACTTGATATCCGAAACCCTCCGTGCCAGGTATATGAAACTATTTAGCTAAACGTAACATGAGAATGTATTAATTTATAAGTTTCCATGTCGCCAAAAATAAGTATGTTCCGGCAGCATCATTTGAGAACCAGTACCTAGGCTTAGTATGTTTACCATCCTTCACCACATCGGCACTTAACATCAGGTGAGATTATGGTCAAAGCACTGAGCTATATCGTGTAAAAAAACTGAACTGATTTAAGTGATGATATGATCCACACATTAAACACAACACACTAAACGTAGAGTTAATGTCTCTCAAGTGATAACGCCAGAAGCTTACCAACAGATTTTCGAAGTTTGAGGGCAGCCATTACAGAACCTGATATTTTGGATTCATGAAAATATTTACCTTCGCCGAAAACTCAGTTTAGATTCGAACCTGCGTCCATCAACCCGATATTTAACTACACTACCACTAAGCCATTATCGCATATAAATAGAGCAGTTTTTTTTATGATGTTAAGTTTTTCTGTTAAGAGAAATAGGATCTTTCAGGTGTAGTTTCAAAAAGTTATGACTATTGTTCCCCCTTGTGAGTCACTTTACTTGGATATGTTATAATATTTCTTCTCGTTTATTGGTTCAAATAAATTATTCCTGCAGAAATTATCTTGAATATAATTTTCATTTCTCTGTAATTACCCTCATAACCCTTATCATGACCAAACGCAACATAATTAAAAAAAAAAAAAAAAACTGGTCATAAAGTAAGTGTGTTACGTTTAAAACTGGAATCATTTAAATCGATGAAATGTAATAAGCAAGCAACCGGAAAAAAAAATTTGTATTTTAGGTAAAATATTATGTTTATTATATTATAATACAAATGTTATTATTTTAAAATATTATGCGAGGTTCAATTTTGACTTTTGTTAACTGTCGTCGCAGTAATATTAACGCAGGCGTCCACATTTTCACATCGTAAGTATCGGGCGCATCGCATCAAATCGAATTATTTTTTTACAATGCGTCCACAGTATCAGCAACGATCGAATTTGTCGATGCAACCACCAGCAATCGAATTGCCGACGCCAGTTTCATTCGGATTTAAGTAATGAGAGGTAGCCGTAGTGGTCGATGGAATGTGCATAATAATGGAGGAAAACAAATAAGAAGAATTTTAGATTAAAGGACTCACTTGTATGGTTTCCTATACAAAGAATACTAGGATCCGTTTGATGCGATGCGTCCTATGCGGAATTATGGATACCTTTAGTCGGTTAAATAAATTATTTATATATTTGTTTCATGTTTCAAGAAAAAATGGTTGCGCGAGCAAGTGGCAACGATGGGATCTGTGCAAGTTCTATTATTTTGGTTTATCTCAAACACGGATGGGCTTTAGTCATAGAAAGTCATGCTTCACCTATTGGTTTAGACATAGCGAAGCGTCAATCAACCTCGTTCGGGTCCTTTTTTTTGACGGGGGGAAATGCATTTACGCACTACCCTTACCTATTGTATTAGTGAGACCGAAGTCCCCCAATACAATAGGTAAGGGGGCACGGAGTGACGAGTTTTGTGCCAGTGTGGGACTCGCCCGGGCGTGAAGCGCCCGGAAATACCCACTAAAACCCCCCGGGGCCGTCCGCTGCATTTGGGATGGGGGCGACACGGGGTGGCTTTCGCAAGCACCGCGTCGCCCCCTGCAGCGAACCCACCGGTGCAGCGAACCCACCGATGCAGTGAACCCACCGGAACCTCGTTTGGGTCCTGCCTATGCCATGACGGCATTCGAGAACCAGTTGGCTCCAACGGGTATTGGTTCTACAAACAATGTGCTTCGCCCACTGCCGGTTAAGTTTGGGAAATCTTCTGGCATGTCGGTTACTTTGGTTTTTCGAAATTACAAGCTATAAATAAGTTATTATTATTAAGCTAGTTATGGAAACTGGCTCTACCAGACCGGAGAGTCACCATCCCGTATTCTAAGTAATCAGGCGCTGAGTCGACATGGATAAGAGCATCCGCCTCAGGTGGCCTGTTGTTTTCGTGTTAGGAATAAGTAGTGAATTGCTAAAAATAGTTTTAAATTTATAGTGTTTGCCATAATATTTTTTATAGCTTGTAATGATGGAGGTATTAGTGTTGTTATATTTACTTTCATAATTATAATTTTAGTGGAAACTTGACTGGTTTATGTATTATTGTTATGTAATTTCATATGTGTATATTATTAACTGTGTGTTTCCCAAATAAATAAATAAATAAAAAAAAAAAAGTTAGTCTTAAGGTATCTGTTCTAAGGAATAAACGTATTCATTTTAAAAAGAAAGTCTTTTTTTATAAACGTCTACTACGCCACCGACTTGTCTAGCTAATCAAGTATTATTTAATACCACGTAATTCAAAAACATACATATAATAATCGATAATCGATGAACCCTATACCACCTTTACATGTGCATTTTTATTTTTCCTCATTACCTCTAATTATAAACATTCTTACATACGATTAATAATAATAATAATAATAAAGCCCATTTATTTCCAATCTAAAGTTAAGTAGCGGTACAACTGCATCGGTAGCGCAGTTGTATTACATACGACTGCCGTTCTGAGGTCTCGGGTTCGATCCCCGGGTCGGGTCAAGTGATATTGGGTTTTTTCTACTCAGTATCATCCCGGAGTTTGGAATTTGTGCCCGATATGGCGACAGGCTCGCCCCCTGTCACATCTGGGACGGAACTAAGCTCGGCGAAATGTGGGTGGTGTAGTTCGCTACTTCACCTCTGCCTAACCCTTCGGGGAAAACAGGCGTGAGCATATGTATGTATGTAAAGTTAAGTATAAACATAAATATATTTCAATTGTTACTTATATGTTTATTATGACTTATAACTATATTGCTTTTAGTCACCATTTATCGGAACCCCTTCTCGGGTAAAGGCCTCCTCCAGCTTATTCCAGACCTCCGACTACATACGATTAGTAACATTTAACAATGATGCGGAGATTCTACTATAGAATTTAAAAGAGTACAAACTACGAATCACTTCTCATCAAACATAGTTCCGATTCGATTGGTTCGTTTCACGGCTTCAATAAATATAATTACGCGTGAAACAATGATTATACCAAAAAACTAATAAAGGTGAAGTCCAGGGACGGACCCAGTGAGCCATGTGGGACATGACCACTTGTAATATAGCCAGTAGATTTAACTTTCCAATGATTAGAATATGATATAATAATTATGTCATTATTGGAATGATTAATTGCATGAATCTACTAGCTACGTCTAGCAACTTTGCTCACGCGTGTATATTTCCGATTACGTGTCATATTTATTTATATATTTTTTTGCTTCTTATTTACAATTTTATAATTACTGGAGAACGTCTACTAGACAGTGTAATATATATGCTCATACTTAGATATATAAATACATTCTGCTCTCTATTAATTTAGAAACTAAATTATTAAATTATTTCGGAAATATTTGAATAAATAACTGATAAATGCAAAATAAATAAGTATTAAATATTGTGATGTTTAGAAGCTGGCTATAAGCTGTTGACCACCTATGGAATAGGATCCTGAATACGCCCATGGTGATGTTTGTCAACGTACGAACAGAAATAGAAATCCACAGTCTGATTGCGTCGAGACTATATTGGGTAAGCTCAAACATTAGAATCAATCGATGCCTCACAATCATACTCGCTAAAGTAATCGCTAATTTAGCGTTCTAGTAACAATAACCTATAAGTTATAAAAATCATCCTCGTCGTCCCAAGAGGGAAGATAATGGTAGTGGTCATTTTTGAGTCTGCCACCGGGGCGACACGATATATGTATTCTATAGATGTATATATACTCTAATCCGCGAGATTTTCTTCCAGGTTAGATATGTCAGAGGAGATGCGTAAAGTCATTTCCCACTCAACATAAGAACATTTTTAAATAAATATTTCAGATATTTATGAGTAAATTGCCCTGAAATTTATCATTTACAACAAAATTAGATTTTTGTGATTTCTTTTACTAGTAGTGGGTAGTTAATTAACATACACGTCAATTATGTAATAGATATAAAATATATGAAATATAATTTTAAAGTGCCAGTTAAGAAATAATTCATACTTACATTCCTTAAACGATACACATTGCTCCTATTTAGACGCGAGTGTGTTTATAGGACATGCTGAATGGATATGTCATTTGTTATATTTTATTTCTTTGCATTACGTCCACAACACATTTTAACCGTACTGACTAAACAAACGGATTACGAAGATGAATGTCATAGGACAAACGGACAACCAACTCGCTGCGTAGCTCAATTACGACTTGCGTTACAAGTGTTCCGAACGACATTTTAAATAAATCAAACTCCCCCCTGCTATTTACACAGATTACAAAAAAAAAACCGATGTCAGTTGTACGAAAAAAAATTCTGTATTATTTACCGGTGAAAGATGAGAAAATATCTGAAATATGCGAATAATTTTACTTTTATTTAAGCTAACATGTCGACCGTGTGTCTGGTACTGATTTTATTATAATAACTTATTTATTCTATATTTTCACCACTTCCCTAGATCGCTAAATATTGATGACACATCATAAATATCATTTTTTTAATGTAATTTCGTAGTCATGATATCTATTTTTGTAGAAGTTTCAACTTAAGAAGTACAAAAAAAAATTTGGTAACCCTGATTAGATTTTCCTTTCTCTGTGGATATTAGCAGTAATTAGATACGTACTAACACACAGTTAGGAGCAAGGTCGTGACCCACACGGAACTAAGGGATATTGGGGTCAGCTGTACATTTGTACCCAATTGATGTACAAATGTAAACGATGTCAGTAAGAGAAAATTTCCATAGTATCTATTAATTGGTCAATTCGCACTCGTGATTTAGGCTCGGTTACGTTTTATCGAATCAAATTTGAGTCGTTTAAGCGACTAGCCTGTACGTTCAGGTTCGCTCGAAAATAATTATGGTTTATTTAGATAATTGGTTTTATTCGAGCTTAATTCACTCTTATCCTAACTTGTTCAATGTATTATAAAAATATATTACATTTGGTAGAGGAACAGACTGAGGCCCTATTTAAAAATGCCCCATATCGAGCCATTTTAACAACGTAAGCTTAGTCTGCAGAAAGAAGGGTTCAAACAAAAAACCTTCCAGTATCTTTTTCTGCTTTGCTTGTCAACCGATTTTTTTTAGTAGCTCTTAACGAGATTTAGTTATAATAATAAAACATTTTTTTTTTTGTTAAATTTTCACTATTGATTTTGGTGAAATTCAGGACCAGGCGAACATCAGTTAAGTTCTAAGTTACTGTTATTCGTTTAACTTTTAATGAATTAGTCGTAGCCTTAATACGTTATTAGTGGGTGTTGACATAACCTTACAGTATTTCGCCAAATGTTTAAATCAGCCATTAATCTAGTGAACTCGTACAGTAGATCGCCAGAGCAGTCTGAATCTGGTAAGTCCATCACGTGGTTCCGCGAATTTCCTTTCCTTGCACTTTCTCTTGTAAAACAAACCGATCAATTAACTCACCGCTACACCCAAAAAAAAACTTCAAAATACGAGTTTATACTGTTTTAGACGCTTCTTAATACCAAGTTCTTGGAGTATTGAGTCATTGGTATAAAATCCTGCTCAAATATTTTCCATCAACTCCACATCTTTAGGGCGTTAATTTATTTGATTAAATTTATATAAACACACACAAAAGTTGTATGGCGATATTTAACTTAGTTTGAAAAATATTCAACTATCCCTAACATAAAGTTAAGTTAAAGTTCACGACTCATCGACAATACGTTCTAAGTTTACACTTGATGAACAAAGGGTATCCACATTTAACTAATTATTCGAGGGCCCGATTCGGGTTACTATTAATTTAGCAGAAATTTCCGCTTGAAGCATTGAATTACGGCTTCAGGGTAAAATTATTTGGAAATTCTAATCGCGGTTTCCTTTTGTCTCGACGGAATCGAATTTACACTCATTTTAAAAAGATACAATTAATAGACGGCCGTCGTATAGGGATCTAGGCAATTGTCTACATCACCGTCAAATATTAAGTCTTGCCAACGTAGCATGAAGAGATATCTGTGAAGGTCTGCATCACAGGGACGACTGACGACAGATAGCCGATCTCTCGACGGTTTCATTGCATTGCCATGCATTGTCTGCCATCAGGCGAACACCAGAAATTGACGCTAGTCACTTTGCAACGGCTACTCTAAAAACATATCTTATACAATTAGAAGGGTCTGATATACAGAAATACAGGTGAAGAAGACCAAAGAAAATAAGAATATGGAAAAGAGTGAAATTACTTAAAACCAGATAAGGGACAGATGATGATGGTGATGATAATTTATGAGGATACGATAAACGATGTGGTCTAGGATGTTGAGCACTGTAAGGCTACTGGCTCTCAAGTGAAGCTGCTGGAACCATCTATTGGTGTTTGGCGATATATTTCAAAACTTGAAGGTGGAACTGTCTAGTTGGGCATTATTAGAAAATGCCTCCTCACAATGTTTTCCTTCAATAGAAGCTCATTATATAATTGGATAGGTGGGTTCAGACCGACATCTATTGACGCGGAATCCAAAAACAACCCAACAATTATTTCATTTAACTTTTACAAATGATATTATCTCTGTATTATTAAAGAATAAAGTGTGTGTGACAGTTGATAAATTACAATACCCGACCCGTAAAGTTCAATGGAGAATATTATTATTTATTCAGTAGATATTATTGTTAACTCAAAGCGATTAGCATTATACTGCCTTTGTATATCGTTTTGAATGTTCAGACAAAAGGATTTGATGTACTCGTAAATATACTAATTGTAGATGACATGAAAAATAATTCATCATCATCATCATCTCCCTACCCTTTTCCCATTTTTTATTTGGGGTCGGCGCAACATGTCTTCCTCTTCCATTCCTCTCTATTTGTTGTCATCTCCGCATTCACTCCTTTCCAAAGCACATCATCTTTCACACAGTTCATCCATCTTTTCTTTGGTCTTCAACCCATGTAACCGTCCACATTCATATCCAATACCTTTCTTACAACATCCTCTTTCTCCCTGCGCATCACATGTCCATACCAGGATAAACGACCGCCTCTTAACTTGTCTGTTATTGGCGCCACTTTCAAACTTCCTCTAATATACTCATTCCTAATCCTGTCCATTCTTGTTACCCCACACATCCATCTCAACATTCCCATCTCAGCTGCATGTAATCTTCTTTCGTCCGTCACCTTTATGGGGTAACACTCTGACCCATACAAGACGACAGGTCGTATTATGTTCTTGTAAATCTTCCCCTTTAATTTAAAGGGGATTTGCGGATCACACGTAGTAGCCGTGATCACAATCAAATAGTTATTTCAAAATCAAATATTGTGTTCCTTTCGTTATTATTAACAATCGTTATAATGATACGTAGATAAGAATAAGATAAGAATTAAATTTTAATGTTTGAAAAGTGTGCATGAGGAAATACCACAGTGTGATTTTGTTCATTTATAATTTTTTTACTCATTTAGTACTCTAGATTTAGAACTATCATCATTCTCCTGGCTTTTCCCAACTCACTTGGAGTCGGCGCAGAATGTTTTCTTCTTCCATACGTCCCTATCAGCCGTCATCTCTTCATTCACTCCTTTTTATTTCATATCATTTCTTACACACTCCATCCACACTTTCTTTGGCCTTCCTCTACTTTTCCATCCTTCCACATTTATATTCATTACTATTTTACCCACAGCGCTTCTTCTCTTCTCTCTACTCTAGATTTAGAACTAAAATTTAGTAATCTTTAATAGTTCAAATGTGCACACCCCAATAAAATCAATCGACGCTCATGCAACGTCCTATATGACTTTGATGATAACATCATAATGGACAACGCAGTTTTCGTCTGCCATCTCAAAAACAGAGCATGCGAGTAACCAAACAATTGTAATAGTTTAAGTCTAATTATTTGTACGATTGTGAATTATTGTCTTCTTTTTTTTCAGTTCCAAGTTTAGTAATCAATAGAGATGGGCCGACGAATATTTGGCCTTACGTTCGGTTCGTTAAATCTTTGCATAGCTTCGGCATGCTTAATTCCCCTATTGAAACTGTTCAAGTCTCTACTTGTTTACACAAATCATGTAGATTGATGTTGAACCTACCTGCGCGCTTCCCCGAAACACTCCCTAAATTATCAATGCATTATATAGTGCAGACCAAAACTTAGACACGTGCGTGCTTTTGTTTTGGTTGAGTGGATATGCGGACGGTGACAATTTGAAAAGTAGGTAGGTATTTCAGAAAACTATTGTTATCGCATTGGGCCCCAAAGAAAGAGTTATAAAACACGAAAGGGACAAATGCAGCTCGGACTGATTTTTACCTTTCAAAATATACAAAAAAAAACATCGTGAAATATCTTTTTGCATTTTCAAGGGTCCTATTTTCTACTAACTAATTTATGGAAAAATCAAAATGTACGGGCATGGCGGTGGTGAATATATATTATTTAATATAAAATATTTATGATATTATCCAGGAAGGAAACAGGGGACTACGTTTGTATGGAATAAACGGCTAATACTTTTAATGATTATTAGTCTGTTAACATCTATAATCTTTTTATAAGTTTATTCTTTGAACTAAAATTATTGCAAATCAAGCTACATTACAATAAAGCGCAAAAAAAACTAAGCATAAGTATTAAAAAAAAAACAATACATTTTAGACTTTGGAAGACATCTAATTTATTAATCATGCTCGATTATAAATAACTAGGTACAGTGTAAACTCGAATTCATCACTTCGCCGAATATTCGGTAAATTTGTCAAATATGGCGAATATTCCATAGCTCAATATTTTCGCATGGCATTTATTTGTTTATGGCACGAAAGTACTTGCTTTCCTAAGTATACTGTTTAAAAATCACCGATTCAGCTATATATTTACATATAAAGATATAAAGATTTAAAATGGTTAAAAAAGCATACGCCGGGAACAACGAAATCGCAATAATCTTTTGTTCGTTTTATTTTTTCTCGCATATACGTTGAATTACTATGTATCACTTACTAGAATAGTTGTTGCGAACAAAAAAGGAATTACTTCATTTTTTTTTTATATAACCGCAGAGCGCGCTGAGGGCGTGGAGAGTTTACATTGTCGTTGTAAAGATGGTCGACGCGGTTTAGGCTGACACAAACATAAATATATTAAGGTCAAGGTTATTCGCAACATATTTCTCAGATTATTCAAACAGTATCTCAGTGTAAATGACTTGGCACTTTAACGTGTGTCGCGAATAATTTAATCAGTTATGTCTCTTCTTGTAGGCACGTAGTACACACTCAATGCACAAGCGTTTAGAATTAAAATCCGTGTCGGTTAATGTAAAATCTCAAAGAGAGAGAGAGAGATGTTACTCCGTATAAAGCGGTAATGAAAGTTTTACACGCGAGCAAACACTTTTGTGGTGTATAAAACAAATTTATTATTCAATTCGCGTTTTGGAGTAAAATACGAATATACCGCTGGCTGTTGAATTAATATTTATTAATTATTTATACGATATTTTTCGGTACAAGATTAAAACGCTTATAAAGAGCAGATTAATAGAAGAACTGGTAACTTAATCAGAAATCCCGTCAGGGTTTTTTCTTAATGTTGTTCATTGCACAGCAGTCAGTACTCACAATTGCACCTTAATTTACAAAGTTCTTCACTAATATACTCAACAGCTCCACCACAAAAATTATGAACATTATCTAAATATTGAGCATTATTTTTACTGTTATGCTGAGTTTTTTCTGGCAGAGAGAAATGGATTTTGATTATTTTATTTCTGCTTCATAACAAAGTCCACAACTGTCATTATTTACTGGAAAATTGTTTTTATACTGGGGAATTTTCGATCAGAGCTTATTAAAATTAGACAGTAAGTTTTAAAAACATTGTTACTGTTTATCCTGTTATTGTTTACAATTTCTGTGTTTTTTTTATGTTCTGTAATATTTAATCGAGATTAAACAATGGACTGCTTCGGTGGAGTATTACGGTACGACTGTCGTTCAGAGGTATCGGGTTTGATCCCCGGGTCGGGTTAAGTGATATTGGGTTTTTCTACTCAGTATCATCCCGGAGTTTGGAATTTGTGCCCGATATGGCGACAGCGTAGGTAGACCCGCACAAGGTGGACAGACAATCTGGTAAAGGTCGCGTGAATGTGCTGGATTGTGGTTGACGCAACACCGGACGTTGTGGAGATCTATGAGGGAGACCTATGTCCAGCAGTGAACGTCTTTCGGTTGAATGGATGGATGACATGGTGACAGACCCGCCTCCTGTCACATCTGAGACGGAACTAAGCTCGGCGAAATGTGGGTGATATAGTTCTCTATTTCACCTCTGCCTAACCCTTCAGGGATAACAGGCGTGAGCTTATGTTATGTTATGTTTAAACAATGTTAAGTGAATGTCGTCAAAGAAAGAAAGAAAACATTTATTCACCAATGAGACACGCACGCTGATACAAAATACGTGATATAAAAACATTACAATAAATAACGAAAAAAAAATGTTACGCAAAAAATACACATAACTTAAGAGTAACTATGTGTCACCCACCAGTGAATCTCATTAGGTAGAAGGGTGTCCAGCTCAGCATATGCTGAATTACCAAGAGACGTTGATTTTGAGGGAGTTATAAACTGTAACAATATATAAAGATGTTTACATAATCAATTAAAATCATACGAAATTGTGGCTATAAATTAAATTGTAAAGTTCCCACTATATGCATATTAAATAATTACATCTGGAAACTTAATTAGTTCTGTTCTCTTGTACCTAAAGATACAAAATCATAATATTAAGGAGTCTGTTATTAAAGAAAAAGCTATTGGGTGCCAATATAAAAGGTGACCTTTCGTCTGACCTCCCTTTACATCTCACCAGTACTCCGAGAAAAACTAATATGTAGTGACGACGGAAAAAAAACTCTAATTAAGCGCGTGAGTCCACAGTTTAAGTAACCACTGAGTTCGATGAGTTCTGTTCTTCGGCGCCATTTTGCTATGACTAAGAGTAAATTACACTTTTGTGTTTATGGATTATTTATTATTAACGTCACATATTTATTCTACATATGATATAACTAGCTGCGTGCCCGCGGCTGCTCCCGCTTTTCCTATGTTTTTGATACTTTTTAAAAGGGACCCTAATTATTTTCCTAATTTTTGAAGTTATACTTCTTTAGGCGCGTTATGAAAAAATGACGAGAGTGAAATTTTAAGATGCGCGCGCATCTGTGACACAAAATTAACAGTATGAAGCTGTCTGCTTAACCGCTCATTAAGTCTCGATAAAAAAGCTACCAACAAAATAGAAATTGAACCTCGATATTAGTCGCGCATGTTGGTACGCTCGTCACCTCTGATCACTGTTTTCATATTTATAATATTTATCAACATGTTTCTAGTTTATACATTCACAACACGTGTTTTAGTTTCATACAAGTGCGAATTATATATGTGCCAATAAATTATATTCAGTAGTGATTTAAATTGAATATTTTGATTGATATCACTTACTATTTGTGAATATTAGTGAAAAAAATTGTGCTTATATACTTTTTCAAGTGCTCCAATATAATTGAGGTTAACTATCCGTATGTATTATTTATTGATATAAATTAAAATACTTTTATTTAATATAATTAACACTAAATATTATTAAATTATTAATGTTAAATACTTATTATTGGTTATTTAATATTTACAAAGTAAAGAAATAAATTTAATAAAAAGTTTGTGATAAAAATTAAAATTGAACATCAAATTATAATATTATTTTTTAATATTTGCTATTAAATTGAATAAATAATAAATATTTATAAAAATAACTAAATAAATTTAATGAATTTTTTTTGATAAAAATGAAAAGTGAATATTAAATTAAGAAATCAATAAAAATATTTAAAAAATGACCAACCTTAAATTCAATTTTTTTTCTATTATTACGTCAAAGAAATATAACTTCTTACGTGCGTACATAAGCACACACACACTTTTTTTGCTAGCAACATTAAGCAAAGACATTTCTCAGAAATTGAAATACCTGCCAATAGAACTGTGTTTTTAATCGAATTTTATTCCTATTTTTAAGAGTTTTTTTTTTTACCTTGAACCATAAACCCTATAGGATTCCGGGTAAAAAAAAAAACAAAAGTAAAAACACAAATTTTTTTTCTTGGCTTAGGTATTTAGTAAAAAAATATATTTTGGTATTACACACAGACACTTTAATTTTATTTATTAGTATAGATACCTACCTATTTTTGGTGTCATTGCTTTGCAAAAATTTGCATTCGTAAATTGCTTATTTTTAAAAGATTAATGCGGAGTAACTTCTCCTATCTAACAAAAAAAGTCCCGTCTAAATCAGTACCGGCGTTTCGGAGATTAGCCGGAACAAACAGATAAACAGACAAAAATTTTAAAAATTTACTCTAATCAAGGTCATGACCGGGCCAAACGGACCTCAGATTCGGATTCAGCGGGTCGAAATAGATGTCCGTATGTGGATCGGGTCAAATGCACAAACACCTTTTTTTGTGTGCCGGTGTAATTTAAACATAGGATAGGCTGCGTAAGTATAAATTTTTATTATTTATCTCTGAGCGCCAGCACTTAAACGCCATCATAGACTTAACATATACTGTATGTAGCATGTTGGCGGCTGACGTCATAGCATTGGCAACGCGAATCTGTAAGTTTTTCCTCTACCGAGAATCGATCAACGCCGCTAAAGAACTTTTCCCTTCAAAAATTTAAATTTAATATTTGTAAGAAATATTACATACATATTTATAACTGGCAGGTAGCACAATGTGTAACAAAGCAAATGAGGTATTGTCGAGACGGCTTGTGGCTTAAGCCTCTGTGATGACGCCGGAAATAAAGAGCCCAGGTCCGTTTCCGGCCGCCATGTTGGACCGGCCTCCGTTCCGCCTCCGTTCGAGTATACAGGAAGGGATTCATTACTGCATTCAGAATTATTGTGCTTTGTGTCAATTCTTTTGTATATTATATACTAGTTCTGCCATGTGGCTTGGCTCAAATCAATTAACTTATGAAACGAATCTTCCTTGCCCACGAGGTTAGTAACAGTTTAACGATAAATGCCAGAAATAAACAACGACATGATTTTCAATATTAAACCACGGATAGTATTAAGTAGTGAGAGATAAAGAGAGATAAATAATTAGCAGGCTAATATTACTGGGTTGTAGAATTTTTTCGTTTCTCCTCTTCGGGATAAATTTGTTCCGGAGGAAGGGTACGCGTGACCATATTATAGAAATAGAGGATCCGAGCGGTAGTAGTTACATCCATATCAGCCGTATCAATGATATGGAACCTCGACGCATGGAAGCAAAAAAATAATAACACAATTAAATTTTGAAGTTGCACACTGAACTCTTAAAGTTTATAGTGTCAGACTTGTCAGTAGATAGTGTTTAGAGAATTATAATATCTGGAAACGGTAAAATTTAGCTTAAGCTGTCAAGCACAGTTGCAGCTAAATATTTTGAACCGCGGAGGTCATATCTGTGAGAATGTCACTACCAGCTAGGAAAAATTAATTACTAACTTTGCCGGAAAAGGCCTAGAAAAGTATAAATTTGAATTATGTAGCGAATTGGTTCTTATTGGGACTAATCGGAAGTAATTACTTAAACATTAATTTATTTTACAACTTTTTTTACTATTCATAGTTATTCGTATTTTAATCAATGCGAGCGTTTTTATTAATTTAAATTTATATCCATTAACGTCTCTTAATCTGATCTGAAGCTTCGAGCGGGTTTGATTTTATTACACTATTATATATTTTTTTAAAACACACTTAAAGACCAGAACACCGGAGAATCAAAAATGACACGTAACGATTTAACCAGGACTTTTAATAAATATTTTCAGAAAAACTTTGCTGAATGTACTAAGTGTACTGTAAACTAGAATAGAATATTATGATGATCAAGAAATTATACGGGTGAACGCACAAAATTAACATCCCTATTCCAATGGCTCTTGAATCCGTTATATTTCTTCACAAACCCAACTAAAACTTTGTACATTGATCAATGAAATTTCAATACAAATTACTGTACACTCGATTTAACCTTATCTTAATTGGATTGAATCGATCTCGGTCTAAACTTATTTCATTATCGATATAATAAATAGCAGCTTTGTTTGTGTGATATATAGAATCTGATTAGAAGGAACAAGTATTTTTTTTTAATTATTAATGTAATGCGCAGGGAGGAATAGGACGTTGTAATAAAGGTACTGGATACGTATGTGGATGATTACAGGAGATGAGGAAGACCAAGGAATAGATCAATATCAAAATCAAAATAAAAATTTATTTATTCAATTTAGGCCCTAAGAAGGCGCTTATGAACGTCTAAAACACTACCACCGGTTCGGAAAACAACCCAGTCGAGAAGAGCGCAGGCAAGAAACTCGATCTGGTTCTTTTTTTATAAATATAATATATATCATTTTTTTTGTCATATAAAAAACTATACAAATCGTAGTCTTAATAATGTTAGTGAAAGCACAAAGATGTGGGTTAATTCCAGACATCACTATCGTTCACGTAATGATCCACCCTGTAATAACCTTTTGAGATTAAAACTTGCTTGACATAATACTTGAACTTATTGTCAGGTAAATCGGTAATGTTACTTGGGATCTTATTGTAAAACCGAATACTATTACCTATAAAGCTTTTATTACACTTACTTAAAGCGTGGTTCCGGCCAACTTGTCTTTACTTCTAATATTAAAATTATGACGATCATTCACTAGATCTAGCTTGTCTAAATGTGTTACGAATATGCATTAAGTTATCGAAGATGTATTGGGAGGGCAAAGTTAAGATATCATATTCTTGAAACTTGTTCTTTAGAGATTTAGAGATGGATGGACTGTGTGAACGATGAAATGCTTAGAAAGAGAATGAATGTAGGTATGATCTCAAACAGAGATGAATGAAAAGAGGAAGACATGTTGTCTTCCCCAAATAGAAATGGGATACAGGGAGATGATAGCTTTTTATTTATATAAAATATGTATATTAAATGTTTCTTCTATTCAGATTTAAAAAATAAAATGTTAATTAATTACGGCTGTCGATACATGATCTCAGGGTTATCATTTGGGGGTCACATTAGCACTCAACAGCAGCTGTGTCTGACAGTCCATTTGTAGTTGAAACTTGAATATATATCTACACTTATTGGGATCGTAATTGTTTATCTCTGAAAATAGAATATATTTTCTCAAGAGTATATTGTTGATTTTTTTATTTATGATATTTTTTCTTATATTTACTTAAGGAACTGCGATAAAACATTGTCTATAATATACACGCTTTAAATTCTTTTTATAATGTGACCGTAATTTTACCTGATGATAAGTGTAATTTGCAAGCTTTAAGGTGGTAGCTAACCAGACAGAAATTGGAAAATGCAATGTCTCCATACAAAGTTACCCAAAGAGCAATGTTGAGGGATATATATGCTCGGAGTTTAACTGCCTAATCGAAACAGACATGAGGATATCCGAAGATAAACAAAAGTAACCGACATTGTAAAACTTAAGCGGCAATAGGCTGGACACATTTCTCGTAGAACCAATACCCGATGGGGCCAACGGGTAAATGGCTGCCGCATACCGGAATATGCAGATTAGGTAAGTCCCTCACAAGATGGATCGACAGCTTGGTGAATATCGCGGGAATCCGATGGTGCAATATCAGTCGTCGTGGAGATCTTTGGGCGTGTATAAAAAAAACTAGGCAGCCATAGCGACGGTCGATAGAAGTGAAAAACTTGAAACTTTGGAAAAAAACTAGTTTTTTTTTTAATATTTACATTTCATAAATTGTTAATGCAAATTATGAATATAACATAACATTTCACATTTGCCTGGTTTTTACGTCTGTTGACATACTTGACATACTTTAGCATGTTGACGGCTGACGAGATAGCGTTGGTAACGCGAATCTATAATCTTTTCCCCTACCTACTACTACAATATCGAATCTTAATGGTAAAGATTGAGATCAGACCAAATATTTATCGGTATTTCTGACGAATCACTTCCCTAGAGAAAAATTGAAGCTTCGGAAATCAGATTAAGATCTCATATTAAAACCGGTCGTTGGTCGTTACAGATGAAAATAATAATTTTTCGCTGTAGAAGAAAAATCTCCTTCTACGTTCAATTTTTAGCTACTAGTATATTCACGGCGACGTCCCGAGGGACGGGTTGAAAGGCGTCAATCTCAGTAGATAATTCGATTTCCTCTCGATTCGAAAGAGCTCCTGAGACCGGGGAGTTTTGTGCGCAAATTTGACTTTCAAATGGGAAAGGATTTGTCCGTGATTATTTATTTATATATTTTATGGTTCCGTTGAAATGTAAAAAAAAAACACTGGCCTTAAATTTAAAATTGTAACAGAATAATTAACTATGCTTTTCGGAGCCGGCTTCTTAGTGCTTTGTGTGTTACTTTAGTCTTATCTTCAGTCAACATCAGGTGAGATTCTGGCCAAGCGCTATTTTACATAGAATAAAGAAAACGTCATCGCTATATCTTATTTTTTAATAAGTGGTAATTAAACGTAAGCATCAATGGCGAGATATGCTTTAGTTATGTTTGATGACATTAAGAGGACATGCGGTCGGAAACAGATTTGAATAGTAGGTATGTCAGAAATCAATTGCCATCGCGTTGCGCCCCTTAGACTTATAAAACAGAATAGATCCAAAATAGATGAAAACATCATTTTGTAGAACACTGTTTCTTCATCCAAAACTCCTTTATTTTTTTTAAAGCATTTGGCTACGCCTTTATTAAAATTTTATATACGAAATTTGTTTCACGAACGTATGAAAATGACGGTAAAAATCGAGCCTTTGTTTCATTTTCAAAAGCTCCTAGTTTTTTACAATAACTAATTTATGCAAAAAATCCATACGTACGGACATGGCGGTGGTGGATAAATATTATTTGGTACAAAAATATTTACCATAATACTGTTATCCATAGAGGAAACACGGGACTACGTTTGTATGGAATAAATGTCCGCTTGCATATCCTAAGAGCAAGAAGAATCTAATTGGTGATCACGTAAGCAATATTAACTTTTCCTTTTACTTTTAATTATGCCCATGCTTACGTTATTACGCTTACAAGAGATATAAGCATAAACTTAAGAATTGTCCCTTTCTTGTAACGGCAACGGTTAATCTAACTTACAGCCCCTCTAAAAAAGTACTAACCACATTGAAATGTCTTGAAATAAAACGTTTAATGGATATCAAATTATATATTCACTCGCTAATATCCTTTACTACGCACGTATGTTTGAGAAAAATCCAAGTCAATCCGTGTAGAAATATCTTCAAATATTTCACAAGTAGGTACTTGGTACTTGAACTGTCTTAAGTGGAATTCCAGAAACTAACGCTCGAACGTCACGTATGTATGTCTGTATGGCTCACGTTGTAATATACAAATTCGATAAGAGGACTAGATTATAAACTTGTTGACACAAGTGCCTTACAAAATATTTTTCATCACGGATTATTTATAAGCTTCTGTATTATTCAAAGGGGAATTATGTCTTATGAATAAAATATATGCTACAGATTTCGATATTAATGAATATATTTATATATTGTAATAAGATTGTGTAAATATGTCTGTTTGTATCCAAGTAGAGAATTACTCAACCGATGACAACTACGAATCGTTTTCTTTTTTGTTTTCTATGATCAAGATTTAGTATAACTTTTATCACATCAGACGAAACACGAAAAGTAAACAAGTAAAAGTTAGTTACGTAATCACCTTTCAGACTCCCTTTGTTTTTATGCCATCACAAAAAAAAATGAAACCATTGCGCTAGCACCAATGTGCTTACCGACGCGATGTTTGTACAGTTAATATATAAAAAAACGTGTAACCTTTGTTAATTTTCAGTTAAAAAGGAAACTACGATGGCGCATTTGGTAGTGTGGACGGATTCCGCGCCAATGGATGCAGATTCGAAAACATCGTCATGAAACCATAGCGAGGTGGTAGGGCATTTTCTAGCTTAACACTCTCAAGTTTGACAATAAAAAGGTATGTTCCGGCAATATCGCTTGACAGTGTGTCACTTCTGCTAGCCTTAGTATGTTTACCAGGATGGGCCACATCGTCACTTAACAACAACTGATATTCTGGTCAGAGACCTATTCAAATTTCAAAAAATACATTTGTCGTATATTGTTTGTCAAAAAGAAAAATCTAGAAAAAATATTCCGTGTAACTTCTGACTGTCTGAGATAAAGTAGATGTTAATTGTTTTGAAAGGCTATAATATCAACTATATATAATCCAACTAATTCCTGTATAAAAGTTATTTCCATAAAGATATAAAATCTCTACAAACATGTCTCAAGAATTAGGTTTTTGATTTTCTCTCATGTAAAAAAAATGCTCTTAATTTTATTAATAAAGTTCAGAAACTAAAATGGCGTCACTACGTACCTTGATATAGACACTGCGCCTTTTGAACTTATTTCATAATGATTTCAGGTTACAGCTTTATTTGAATAATTAATTTGTTAACGAACGAAACACCGCCTTTCACCTTTCCTTTTGATTAAAATTATTGAAAACTATTATAAAATTTCATTTAACTGTACATTCGAGTATTAATTCGTTCAATTAATCGATTCATTATACAAGCAATACAAGTCTAAGACTAAATATAAAGACTAACACTTCAATTAAGATTAGGGATGGGCAAATGTAAAACATGTTTTGATATATGTCGTCGTCTCAATGTATGCAGAGTAAAAAATATCGTTATCTGAATAATAGTCGAAATAATCGAACGTGAAAAAAATTAACATATATTTGGCAGTTTTATTAATTTTTTTTTTATTTTAACCAAGCTAATGCTGGTTAACAGAAGGGCCTTTATAGCTTCACCGTAATTTTGCGGGTCAGTGCTGAAGGCACTCGCCGCAAAAGGTATATAGCACAAGGATTGGGCTTGACCGCTACCTATGTTTAAAATTCCCGAGGAATTTGATCCTAGCTAAACCTTACATTTTTAATTTATTAATAATAAAAAAAGGTTCCTTACAGGATCTATGTACCTGCGTGTTATGTGCATGAGTGTGTGTGCAGGGTTGTGCGTGTAATGCGATGCATGGTCAGTGTTACTGTATCGCGCTAGCGACGAGATCAAGAGCCTCCCCAGTTGGGAACCGAGACACTTCTTGGGTCGCCGCCGGAAGGGGACCCGTAGAGTGGGCGGGAGCAAAGTTAGGGAACGGCGGTTTCACGGGTGTGGGCGCTGGCACGCAAGTAAACGAGGTATGTACGGAAAAATCCTATTCATACGAGTGATTTTATCGTAGCGGTCGGTCAAGATGTTACGCGGTCGTCGCATCTTGGGGAGGCCATTCGGGTCGGGCGAGTACAAGACGGCTCGTACTATGAAGGGATTCGGGTGTGACTCTGCGCGTTCAAAGAAAGCGCGACACTGGGTTTTAAAAAACGGACATGATGGTGGGTAGATCCAGATCCCTGTGTAAATTCACATGTCCCTGGTACCATAGGGCGCCAACGGCTTTCCGTACAAAACGATTCTGCACCTTTTGTAAGGTGTACCTTTTATTAGTTTCATTTACTATGCACTAGACCTTTTCTTTGCGTGAATGCGTTCACAAACAATAGAGGGATACTTCGCATAGTTACGTCCAGAACGAATCTATTTAAATATAAAGGCAGCACTTAGGCGCTTTAGTTTATAAAATCAAAATCAAAATCAAAATTTATTTATTCAATTTAGTCCCTAAGAAGGCGCTTATGAACGTCTAAACACTACCACCGGTTCGGAAAACAACCCAGTCGAGAAGAGCGCAGGCAAGAAACTCGATCTGGTTCTATTTTTTTTTTATAAATATAACATTTTTTTTTTTGTCATATAAAAAACTATACAATCGTTGTCTTAATAATGTTAGTGGAAGCACAGAGATGTGAGTTAATTCCAGACATCACTATCGTTCACGTAATGATCCACCCTGTAATAATCTTTTGAGATTAAAACTTGCTTGACATAATACTTGAACTTATTGTCAGGTAAATCGGTAATGTTACTTGGGATCTTATTGTAAAACCGAATACTATTACCTATAAAGCTTTTATTACACTTACTTAACTTAACACTAATTTATACTTATTAATACGTATCATCACCCCTTTCCCCCGTGGTGGTAGGCAGATATTATGTCTTTCCACTTGCTACGATCTACAAAAATGTCACAATTATAAGTGGAATACATATTATAAAATAAAATAAAGCATTAAAAAAAATTCGAATTCGATATTTTTTCGTAAAAAAAAAAAAAAAACCTGTAATTTAATTTAAAAACTTGTAATCTTAAATAGGGAAGGCACCAACTATCGAATTATTGGTTATTGATATTTCGAAATTAAATATATGGACGATAATTAGTGATTACTTTCTAAATAAATATCGATATTTCGACGAATGGTTAGTGTTTTGCCATTTTTATAGGCCGTCATCGTCCACAGCGTTCCATTTCTCTTTCAGTCATAGACCACATTCCCACAAACTTCAATAAGTTATTTTTTATATAAACCATCAAAATATTCATTAGAAATAATAGATATAGCAAAACAACGTTTGCCGGATCAGCTAGTTATTATATAACATGTTATTTAACAATTAGTATTTAAATGAAGTCCTTGAAGAAGGCTAGGAGGATAACATATTTTTGTATGTGAGCGTTACCATGACAGCATGTGGTAAATACTTAACTATCATAGAGAGTTTTTGGCGGGATCTCAGTCTGACATGTAGCAATTGTTTTCTTTAATTCATTAAACTTGTGTACTTGACTCTATATCATGTAATCTTGGTGGCGTTTGTGTGAAATAGTTTAGTTATTGTGTTCAAGTTGAGTTTATTATAGAAGACAACGCGTAGCATACATTCTGAGGTGCCGACAAAGCTCCATGGAAAGTTCGAGCAGGATAGGCCACCGTTCTGTTGGAGCTTGGTAACGCTGATACAAGATTGAAAATCTTACCTAGATGACATTGGCGCAAATTGTGTGTACACACAGATTGCCATTAACTAAGAAGAAGAAGAACTATCATAGATCAAAAATATGTTACCCAATCAACAGGAAACGTGATAAAAAAAAAATATTTATTTCATAATTTATTTCTATATATGTATCTTTTATAATTATAAATGGCCGTCCCATCGTGAATTAATTATCTCTAGGAACTTTGACAAACCACAATGCTCGTGTTGATATAATTGCGAAATTATAACCTACGTTAGTAAAGAAAAACGATTTTATGACAACTAGGTTACAAAATATTGTTTTGAAAAGTTTAATTCGGATTACAATACATCGTTCGTGAAAAAATATATAATTGAGGCTAATGAAACTGTATCAAGATCCTTTACGTAGTTTACGGGTAGTCAGCGGACCAACCTACGGGAGCGAAAATCGATTTTGATTTATACTGTTTTAGATTAAAAGTCATTTTGGCACGGTCTTCTGATCGGCGTGTTTTCTTTCGGGTCCGTTGTCGTCGAACAAAACTCTGTGTTGTGTCTTCTGTGATACCACAAGAGGATCCCGAAGCACACCCCGCATAGGATTATGAAGAAAACGAGCATAAACAGCAGGTACAGCTGAAATAAAATACGTCTTTATTAAGTATCAGAATCGATGTGGCTCTTTGAAATATTTATACGTATACTAACGTTTGATTTTCTGTAATTTTCTTTAACAAATAGTCACATTTTTCACAATTGATTAGCATAACTATTTTTCAAAAAACGAAACAGGGCATTTTTTTAACGATTCGATACAAATCTAACCACTTCTCGATTTAACTAAGAATAAAAAAAGCGAGCCTAAGATGCATTTAGGCAATGCCTGATTAAGGATCGAAGTTTGGCATAAAAAAAGATAAAATTTCGATATATAAACAGTATTAAATAAAAAAGGATTACATACTTATTGCCCCCTAAGACAACATATTTTAAAAGGCGATAAAGTAAAAAAGCTCCGTCTTGACAAGGCGCAGTGAATAGCATAGAGATAGTGTAAACGAGAGTCGCCCTTAGAGTAAAAAAGTCGAACATTCCTACGTATGAGATCATCATTTGAAAAACAAAATACCGCGCATGCGTACTTCATATGACAATATTTTTATATGGGCTGGCTAGACGTTTAAATAAAGTGCAAAGTGAACAGTTTAGAAACTTTTTAATTGCACTATAGAAAGTGTCAAAGTTTGACTCATGGATTTACGAAAGTTTAAATGTAAAAAGTTTTAAACATGTCTTTTTAAGAAGTCAATAAAATCACGAAATTTAATATGCAATAAATTATAGATTATAAAATTGAATTTAAATAATGGCGTGTTGGGAGTATTTGCCGAATAGGACAGGCAAAGGACTTACTCCATACTGCCAATTCTGAATTCTAATCTTATATTAACACTCAAGTAAAACGATGCTAAAAAACTGTCCAAGCGGTTTTATTAGTATAGCTTTAGTATAACATCGGTAAACTTTCCGTGTTTTTATATTCAATACACTTCACTTGTACAGAATAACCAAACTTATATCACATAAAACCACCAAAATTATATAATATAGGCTCACAATCGCGCGTTAATCTTCACGAATGTTGTTTTTATTTCATCTAAGTTTTTTTCGGCCAGCATTAAAATTTAAAAAATGCAGTTAATAATAATGGTTCTGTTTATTTAATATTATACTTGTTTTTTTATATATTTATTCCTTTTATGTAATTGCTTGAAAATATTCCACGTACTCTTGTCACGTTTCAGTAAAACAATGGCCATAATATAAAAAGTATTTTAAGGTATTATTAGCATCACAAAATTCACGATCCATTTGTTTCTTCTTAATCACATTATAACCAAGTTGTATCATGTAAAATGCGAATAAAAATTATAGAACTATACACTACATTTTTAAAATAATAATAAAAAGTATGGTAGTTAGTAATAATAACTCACACCGAAATATAAAAAAGGGGACGATTTTGACACCATGGTGTTGTCTATGTTATAACCGATGGGAAACTGACGTAGGCTATGGGAGTATAGGCATCTTGCCAACTTTTTTTCTCGCAACAGGACGTAGGCATTCCCGATTATTTATTATTGACCGTCGTTGGTTGTGATGAATATTATTTTTACCAATGGCTGTTTCTCAAGGATATTCCGGGTACTGTTTCTGATATGGTTAATAATTTGTAGAAATAAATTTTAAAATAGCTGCCCTAATTTTGTGAATAATTAACTGAATTAAATTTGGCTAACCGTACAATGTGCGAGGAAATTTCTCGAGTCTGAGGAAAAAATATTTTTGTTTCATCGCAATCAGTCAATCCGTTCTTAAGATATAATTAAAAAATCCGTATGAATAAATCAATTATCTTTTAGAAAACCATAAATAGATTATACTTAATTTATTAGCTTTAGTTTAAAATGGTTTATATGTTTGTAACCTTTTGATTTAAATAATTGTTAACACAAAAAATAAAGTTTCTCTTACAGGTATATTTGTTTCTGTGTTTATGATCAAATATTAATCAATATGAATTAGTGTTTTCCTAGTAATTGAAATTCAAACATAATCACTATCAAAAAATTGTTTATAAAAGAAAATCTTTTCACAAAAAGAAAAAGACATTCTGCGGTATTGTTCTGTGTTTGTATGTCCATCTATTTAACTAAAAGACGTCCACTGCTGGACATAGGTCTCCCCCAAAGATCTCCACGACGACCGGTCTTGCGGTACTCGCATCCAGCGGATTCCCGCGACCTTCACCAGGTCGTCAGCCCACCTTGTGGGGGTACTACCCACGCTACGTCTTCCGTTACGTGGTATCCATTCGAGAACCTGATGGCCCCATCGGGCATCGGTTCTGCGAGTAATGTGCCCAGCCGACTGCCACTTAAGTTTAGCAATTCTTCCGGCAATGTCGGTTACATTGGTATGTGGATCAATATTATTTCTACATTTATTTTCGTTGTAACATATAAAAGAGTAAGTGTGCCTGGGGTCCGCTCGTGTAAATTATTATGTTATGGCCAGTGACTTTATTTTTTAAACAGATTTATATATTGTAAGGATATTGATGTAAATAACAAATACGACGATGCTCCTTTTATGAAGTTTTTATTATATTATTCATATTACTTCTCTTATATACTTATAAATACTATTTAATGCAGATCAGATAACATACTTACTTATGATTAAAAAAATAATCATGTAATTCGGCTAAATGGTTCTCGAGTTATAAGCCAACTAAAGGACTGACCGAAAGAGAGACTTTCATATTATGTAAGAATATGGAGAACCGGACAAGGACCGAGTAAAACATGATGCCTGAGAGATACGTGTACATCTATTATATAATAACTAACGAGTAATAGGGATCCACAAATTTAGTTTAAGCGACAAACTTATTTTACTGGATCTCGCATAGTTTATTGTATATAAATAATGCCTGCCTGGATAACTACCACTTTCAAGTTAGAAAATCTGTCGCCAAATACCAATAGGGTGTGGTCCGGCAGCGTCACTTGAAAACCAGTAACTCTAGGCTTAGTGTGTTAACAATTTTGAATCACACCGTCATTTAACAGGTGTGATTGTGATCAAAGCACTGAGTCTATTCCGTGTAAAAAACAAAAGTGTGTGTGTGTACTTATGTACGCACGTAAGAAGTTATACTTCTTTGCCGTAGGTAATAATAGAAATAAAAGTATTTTAATTTATATCAATAAATAATACATACGGATAGTTAACCTCAATTATATTGGAGCACTTGAAAAAGTATATAAGCACAATTTTTTTCACTAATATTCACAAATAGTAAGTGATATCAATCAAAATATTTAATTTAAATCACTACTGAATATAATTTATTAGCACATATATAATGTAGCAGTTGTATGAAACTAAAACACGTGTTGTGAATGTATAAACTAGAAACATGTTGATAAATATTATAAATATGAAAACAGTGATCAGAGGTGACGAGCGTACCAACATGCGCGACTAATATCGAGGTTCAATTTCTATTTTGTTGGTAGCTTTTTTTTTTTCGAGGCTTAATGAGCTGTTAAGCAGACAGCTTCATACTGTTAATTTTGTGTCACAGATGCGCGCGCATCTTAAAATTTCACTCTCATCATTTCTTCATAACGCGCCTAAAGAAGTATAACTTCAAAAATATTTCTAAAATGCTCCGTTCCAAAAAACAAATGGACTGCATATTTTAGGTTAAATTTCACTTAGGGTCACGTTTCAGTTTACGAACGATTTGTCAAGACCGGAAATCGATTCCGCACTCGCGTACACTTGAAGACCGAACGAAGCATTACCGGGGTCATTATTCTCAGGAAAAGTGAATATCGGGAGTAAAGCGAAAACCCTACGGAATTATCGGCCTCCATTATCATTCGATCGACTTCTATAACTAATTTCTATGCGACATTAGTGGAGTATTTCCTGTTTGAAATAAATTTGCCGAGTTCCATAGAATAATAGACATATTAGCCACCCACATACATTTTAAATTTTGAAAAGTACTGAAAAAGAAGTCCGACTTAATACACTATTGTTCTTATCTATCTCTATACGAATTATAATATTATAAAGGGAAAAGATTTGTATTTTTGTATGTAACGGATAACATTAAAAACTACTAAAACGATTTGGATGAAATTTGGTATGAATATAGTTTGAAATCCAGGTATATATCAAAACCTGGTTAAAGAATCTATCTACCTATGACTTAAGAAAGACTCGTATATATTGGTTTAATTATTTGCTTGTCAATAAACTGATATTAGCCCGATAATTGACTATAATCGCTATATTGAAATAAAAAAAAAAAATAAGGATAATTACTTTTTTTAAATTGTAAATATGTTATTTGGTATGTATTATGTTACTTTAAACAGTATTTACGAAAAGAAATCCGAATAATAAAAACAAATTCTTGAAATGACCATTATTGTGGTCCTTTTTTAAAACCTCTTATGCTTGCGTTATATGAAAGTCATTAAAAAAAGCTGGTCATAATTTTCGACCAAATAATTTTTCTTCTAATCCAGACATTGATATATAAAAACCATATATATATATATATAAACAACACACAATTAAACTAATCTTTGAACCCTAAAGAACCAGTGCGAACAAATTGATTATAAAATTTAAAAAAAGTAAATAAATGAACAGATACATCTATATTTAGAGTGCAGACGCGGCAACAACTAGTTTCATGTTACATAATGTTTTATGTTACATGTTAATAACGATATACATTGTATCTTTACGAATAGATAACAAGTAATTGACGATTCACGGGCTATATCTACCATGACTAAGGTATCTTGTAAGATTTGAATATACACACGCTGATCGAAGCGATGCACTTTAACGTGTGACGGTGTTTCATCATATGTATGGTGTTCGCCACTCAGTCTGGTGCAAAAGTGCTACCGCCCTTCATTATTAATATTAATTAATATTGGCCTACTAAGTCCGTATAATCGTGTGGTACCGGCTAAGAATAATAGCACTCTATTTCTTTCCGTGGGTGTCGCTTATGCACCAGAAACACCTTCTGCAATCGCCAACCCGCCTGTCACGCGTGGTGGTTATGACAACCCCCCTCCCCTTTATGAACGGAGTTTCAATGCGTGATCGAATCAGGAATGAGGAGATCCGCAAAAGACCACAGTAATCGTCATTGCCTGTAGAAATGCTAAATTTCAGTGGCAGTGGGCTGAGCGCATTGCTCGGAGAACCGATGGCAGTGGGGCCAACAGGTTCTCGAATGGCCGGATGCAGGTGGCACAGGTCGTTGTGGAGATCTTTGGGGAAGACTTATGTGTAGCAGTGGTCGCCTTTCGGTTTAATGGATGGATGGAATACAATTATATTATGGATCCGTGTAAAATTAAGCTTAGCTATAGCTAATGCTACTAAAGTTCTACTTACCTCGAAAACAAATAAGCAAATACCAACTACTAAAATGAAATAAATGAAAATAGATGAGATTGAAACGTTACACGCTAATAGCACTTAACAAAGAAGATGTGCTATTAAACATGAAACGATATTGCGTGAGTAAGACTTTTAATGTAAGTAAGTGGTTGAGATAAATTCACACGCACACCACGTCGCGCCACTTAGATTGCGGTTACTACGACTGTATTTTCTGTATATAGTAAGTACACGTTGTCTCTTTTTATTACAATAACTTTATATTAATAATCAATTAATTCTAAGATAAGTGAGATATTTTAAAAGTTCACTTTCTGATTTTCATTAGAGCCAAAGATTATATTACTCTTTACTGAATTTTATGGGGGAAATATTTCAATGGACCAACATAAAGGCAGCGAGAATATATGCTCGCTGAAAAATCACTTCTGCTTAAATTCTGCATTTTTCGTATTAACAAGCGCCGAATGGATATCCTATTAAGGGTAGAACATTTTTGGACTAATTACTATACAGTATCTAATAGTTTTTTATATTTAGAAAACAAGGGTAAAAAGGATTCAATCAGCAGACAAGATCGCTCTGACTCTCTTGACATTTCTTTTGATGGACCAGATATAATAAGATGGATAAGGCGGTTTGGCAAAAGTTTCTGCTGAAATAGATCATCCGTGGTTCTTTGTCTCAGATGATCAGCCCATGTGATTCGTGTAGTATAACGAATATAAATATATAAAACATAACATAACATAAGCTCACGCCTGTTATCCCCGAAGAGTAAGGCAGAGGTGAAATAGTGAACTAACCACCCACATTTCGCCGAGCTTAGTTCCGCCCAGATGTGACAGGGGGAGAACCCCATATCGGGCGCAAATTCTAAACTGAGTAGAAAAGCCCAATATCACTAAAATATAACAGTCATACAACTCTTCAATTAAGCTAATATTATTATATAGAAGCGGAACCACATAGTATGCGTGTAATCTGTCCCAAATTTTAGACTTCATTAAGCAGAAAGACAACACATCATAAATTTAAAACCTCAGGAAATATTTATGTCTCCATACAATTTTATTGCTTGTTCTTTCTTACGTCTGACTTGATGCGGGGGGTACGGCTTTGTTATAAGGATAAAAGCATGTTATTTAGGCTATCGAGCTAGGTTATGTAGACTTATTTTGTCATTATCAATTTTTGCGAAAGTCTCTAAACATTCAAACGAAGCAAGGGGTTCCAAATGAGTAAATGAACTGATTTTTTTTTTTGTAAAGCCAAAAAAATAACGACTATAATTAATGTGTTCCATAATTTTTATTTAATAGACAATTTTTGTGAGCTTACCGTGTTCATTATCTATAGCAATATCATCAACTAACATCAATCGAGATTATATTGAAACGCTAACGTATACAGAATTAAGATTGAGGTTATAGTTGTCACCGCTTTTTGGATTACACTGTTCTTACAAAACAGCCAAGTATTTCACTTTACCCAAAATCAAATCTCCGATCCGCGATCTCGATGGAGGGATTTTCACCAATCCATTGATCAATTCATCATATCATATCTGTTAAATTAATCTGGCTAATTTTGTTGCGCGGGTGCCGCAGCCATGAGCAATTGCCCTAAATCACGCCGTAAATCAAAGAAGTCGCGTAACCACAGTTGCACGTACTTTGTTATATTAAAGATCACATATTACCATCTATTTATAACTTACTAGTTATGCCCGCAGTTCTGCCTGCCTTATAATTTGATACACCTTATGTAATCAATCGGTTTGTTTATTGCATTAACAATGAGTTAATGCATTGACAACAACAGACTAAGTGAATAATTTACGTAAACATAATACGTATAAAATTCTAAGATAAAACCTTTTAAAGTTTTTGGTGGAGATTGAGATGAAATTATGTCTTTTTCTAGCATTTTTTTTCTGTTTGTTTTTTAAGAAACTTTTGTCTTAAAAGACATGCCAGTCCCATCGTAACTAATCTAAATCTATTCACAAATACTTTAAAATACACCTGGAAAAATAAATTTAAACAAATGATTAATTAAATTCAGCACACATTCTGGTAGACTCTGATGTTGGATCTGCCGTCTCGCAAAATTAATATGTATATTTAAATCGTGACGTTATACCTAGTAGAGTGCTCTCTCTCTAGGATAAAATTTAAGGCTTAATCTAATAGTTCATTTTTTATCTTATTTAGGATGAAATAACAAAAATTATAATTTACGTGTAATTCATTTATACAGTAATGTCAAGACTTGTAAATACAGAAAACATAAGGAATGAAAGAGAGAAAAAAGTTCGTTTGCGCGTCTGATTCTTAAAAAACATCCCAATTGATGTAAATAAGGTCACTGGCTTCTGCCTCTTCCAGGCTATTTTAAAATTGTACAGCTCATGTCTGTAAACGCTGGAGTACCACAAGGCTCTGTTTTGTCACCCACGTTGTTTCTTCTGCACATCAATGATGTACTTCCCCTGGGGCACATTCATTGATATGCAGATGATAGCACAGTTCATGGGTGCTACGTCAGTAAGCCTGGCTGTGGGAGGGGAGACACAGAAAAGAGACGGAAAGAACTTGTCATTGAACTTAACCAAGTCTTGACCCGCATATCCACCTGGGGAGCAAGTAACTTGGTTGAGTTCAATGCCAAGAAAACGCAGGTATGTGCCTTTACTCATAAAAAATCCCCCTTTTCACCCAACCCTACTCTTCAGAACACCCAGCTTGCAATGCGTGACAGACTAAATATCCTGGGAATGGATATTCGGAGCGACCTAAACCTCAAGGACCACATCGAACATGTCATCTCCACAACATCTCGGAGACTCGGAATCCTAAACAGAGTGTGACGGTTTTTCCTGCCCGACCAGCTGTACCTTCTTTATAAGGCCCAGGTTCGGCCGTGCATGGAATACTGCTCGCACCTCTGAGATGGATCCGCTAAATATCTCATTGATGCCTTAGACAGAATGCAGAGGCGCGCTGTCCGCATTGTAAACGATACAGACATCACCAACTCCATAGAACCGCTTCAATTGCGCAGGGACATAGCCTCTCTAAGCGTATTTTACCGCTTTTATCATGGCGAGTGTTCTGAAGAGCTCTTTGACCTGATCCCCTTCTCTCCATTCCATAACAGAACCACGCGGGCGGGACTTCGGTGTCACAGTTTCACGGTGACACCCATAACTTCAAGAACCAAAAAGTTTGCTGACTCTTACTTTTGTCGCACTCTGAGGTTATGGAACCGACTTCCTGTCAGCGTGTTCCCTCCTTCATACGATATTGGGTCCTTCAAAAGAGGCGTGAAGAGGTACTTAAGCAGGCCAGCATGACAGCGGTGACTGGCACTGAATTCTATTCAGTGTCAGTCGCCGCTGTTTTGGATTGTACTGTACTTACCATCAGGTCCAGTACAGTCACTGTGCTGTTCATTATAAAAAAAAAAAAAAAAAAAATCTTTTGTTTCAGTATATAACCGTATAGTAACATGCTAATGCTTTTTTACCAAAAGCTAAAATCTAGAAGGGTATGAACCTACGATAAACGCAGTAAAAAAGCGCTCCACCACTCAGCAATAAGAGCTTCATTCTCTCGTTAAACAAACACTAATTTAACAATTCTGTAATAGTGAAATCGAAATGGTAATGAATCTTCTGTAAGTGGTTCACAAACAAAGCTCCCTTTCTAAATAAACGCAACGTAAGCCTTTTCAGAGCGTCTTGTAAAAACAAAAATCTGTAATATAATATTATCTTTTGCTACAAAGTAAACTAATTATCTTCTAGTGTTATAATAAGTGACATATTTATACATTATTTTATATACAAGTCTTTAGGGAATGTTATTTGTTATAAATAGTATTCAAAATATAGCATCAATTATTTGAAGGTATATTCTTTAGCTTATTTAGAGCACTTTATAAATCTTTTTTAAACAAAAAATCTAATTAATCTTTTGTCTTAGTAGAAAACCTCAAGAATTTGTAATCGTTAGAAAAAAATTTGAAAATTGATTAAGTAAGCTAAATGTTTGTGGATACATCAAAATAGTTTGATGCTTCAAATTCACGATGGCAGATTTCTATCTTTTAGTGCTGACTCAATATAACAAATTTTCTCTCTGGACCCAGTAGTAAAGTCAACGCGGAAGAAACCGTAGTAATTAGCTAGTAATAGCGCATAAATTGAGATTATCCTTTACATGAACAGATTTATTTATTTCAGACATTTATTTTGATAACACAGAAAACTAACAAAGGAGGAGCACCGATGGTCACACTGACTAGATCTAAACAAATATCTGTCGATTCAGGATACATTTAGCTCGTGAAACGGTATTATAACAAAAAAGATAAACTCCCGTTGAACACATGTTTAAAAAAAGATCAATCACATAAGAGTGTTTTGGGGTTGTTTAGAGATTACGATTATATTTCATACAATTTTAGATACAGTTTAGGAAAAAGCGCTTTTAACGCTAGTGTATTTTTATTTTTGTAATAAGACCGTAAGAGTTTAAAATTTATAGTATCATCGTCACTAATACTACACATTATATAGAACACATTTTATACACGTTAATTAGACTAATTTAGGAATACTGGAAAGCCAAGAGTGTTGTCTTTAACAAATAGGTCTCAAGTGGCCGTCTGTCTTTTTTTTTTTCTAACTAACGCTGTTGACCAGAAGGCCAGACTTCACAGCTTCACCGAACTTTGGGGCACGCCCTTAAGGTACTCAATCGAAAAACGTAACTATTACGTAACACAAGGGCACCTTTGTGGTAAAAAGCTCGGTTTGGCCGTCACCTGAGTACAAAAAGTGTATTTTTCATAAAACTATATTCGTTAATACTGTTATCTATCATCAGTTAGTGACTTTTTTTTAAATGAAATGATAAATTAATCACAAAATTATTAATAAATACTAATTTAAATAATTAAAAATAAAGTAAAGAAGAAGTTTTTTGTTATAAAAAAAAAAACAAAATATCAAAAGCTTTTTCTCAAATATTTGTTTGTTTGTCACGTTCGTCGTGACGCATTTTCGTTTTATCGAGTTCCAAATCACGACGATTCTGAAGAAGATTCACATCAAAAAGTTATTTACAAAAGCCATCCAACCGCGTCTAATACACTGAAGTGTGTGTGCAGTGTGATGCGTCCGATTGCAGTGTCTCTGTATTGCGCTGTCGGCGGCTGCAAGAGCCTCCCCACTTGGGAATCGAAGCACGTTTTGGGCCGCTGCGGGAGGGGACACGGACAGTCTGCAGAAATGCTCGCCTACTACCTCTACCGCAGCTTATATAAACATTTACATGAAGTTGTCGCGAATCGTTCAATCTGACGTTTGTAATATGTGCACGAGATAAAAAATATAGAAACGATAAAGCTGATAACAATACTTTTATCGTTTATATTACGCTTTATGTCCCTTTAATTATTATTTTTGAAGCGATCATGGGGTAGTGGATAGTGCGTTCTTTTATATGGGACTCTGTGATTAGCTTTTTAAAAAAAAAAACAGTTTCACACACTGGAATGTTATTTTATTTTAATTAGATGCGGTTAACTATAAATTAAGTATGATTATGGACGAGGACTCCCTGACTCTCCGCATTCAACGGAGAGAGCCTAATGGACAATAATGCTGACGGAACTAGGATTAGGGCGGCGTAAGCATTACGCCTTGCACTTCAGGGGTATAACAGTTCGAATTCCGCGTCGATGGACTCGGATACGAACACAAGATATCCATCCCTAAAATAATCCTGAGCTTTCAGTGAAGGAAACATGGTCAGGAAACCACGACATGGAAGCATTTTCTAATATTGCCCGCCTGGTTAGTTACCACCCCTCAAGTTTCAAAACATGTCGCCAAACACACCAAGAGGTGTGTTTCGGCAGCATCTTTAATGTGTTTAACATAGTGGACAACATCGTGACTTAATATCAGGTGAGATTGCAGTTAAAGCACTGAGCCTACACCATGAAAAAAAAATAGTGCATAGTCCGGAACTGTATACAAAATGTTTCTGTTTACTTAATCTATGAGATGTGTAGCACACCCTGCTCGCGCTGCCTTCATTCATCAGAAGACTGTAAATTTTAATTTGAAAAGTATATTATTTTAAATTTCCTGTAAAATGCAAATAAGATGGCAGTACCAACATAAATACCTGCTTCTGTTGCTTAGTAGAAACTACTTGCTCCGTACAGTGATTAGATGGGTGCGGTTGGCTACACGTATTGGCACACGAGATAAACCAATTCAATCCTTAGTCATCGCAATGTATCTGTGAATAACCTTAGACAAGGCTAAGTTTAGATCTATCTAGGACTAATAAATCCGAAGGAGTTCAATTGCTTTGAACAGTTAAAAAAATGCTGTATACATTCTGTTGATCTCGTTAGAGTCATGGCGTGATGATAGACAGAAGGAACATTTAGAAAAGATAATTTTGTTAATATAACGGATGTAGAAAATCCCGCCCGCCCTATGGAATTTAGATGAGAAAATTAACAATACCGGAAAAAACAAGAGTAATTTTCCAGTCGCAATTTGTAATATAAAATGAAAGTAAAGAGATTTTTTCTAATAGAATTGTCAGTAATAAAGTTTGATATAACTAGAATTTTTTTTTTGTGTAAATATTTTTTTTTCGATGATGAAGTCGGCCTCAACAGTCTAAGATTTCGCGTATTTGTTTGTCATATGATTACAACACTGTCATCTCTTTTGTTGTGTGTGAACTCCTTGAATACTAAACTGGCGTTTACGTCAGCTTTCCATTGTTTTGAAATTGTTTCATTTTTATGGGTAATCGACATATTAATAACCACTGTTTCCCTCTATTTCTCTCCTTTAATATTATTATATCAAACACTAGCTGTGTTCCAGCGGCTCCGACCGGTGTAAATCCGTCCATTAAATCGTCTTTTGATCACAATTTCGTGAGTTTTAATTTTTTATTTATAGAATCCTAATTATTTTTGAAATATAAAGTACCTTTAGTTATCTCGTGTAACTTCAGCTATAGGAATCGGTCCAGTCGAAACAAACGGACAAATTGACGGACAAAAATATTTAATGTACATACACATTAATAAATCATTTATTAAAATATGCGTTACAATATAAAGAGCAACTTCTCTATAGCTTATAACTCAAAAACCACTAAACGGATTCAGACGATTCTTTTTTATAGTCATAGATCTATTATTTGCTACATTTGAATATATATTACTAAGTACGCTAAGAAATTTATAATAAACAAATTTTGTAGAGAATACACACATAAGTCAGAGAAATGAACAACCGATAATTGTTTAAACCATTCATATAATGCAGTAAGTTATTTGGATGAATATAACAGTTTACGTAATTTAATATATGTAAAAATAGAATAAGAATTATTGTAAATTTTGGCATAGTTAAGTTTACATGGATAATAAATGCAGAAAGCAAAAATGAATATTGAACTGTTTAACAAATATTTAAATTAAATAATCCGCAGCAAATTATTCATTGTTTACTTTCATACTTTTAATGGTAACTTCATTAACCCTTAACATTTTATCAACGCAATTTCAATCACATATCATCGTCATCATACATTTATTTACCGCGTAATCAGGCTATTTATTTTTTAAGAGAAGGTCAAAAACATAATTGAAATGAAAATACAAGACAAACATAATTAATTATAAGCATTATTCTTGAATAAAATAAAGTAAATAGTTTAATTAATTAATTACCTACTACTAAGCTCGAATATTGACTACTGAGCGATCACTAATAATAATGTTCTAGTTAGGTTTAGCTATGTATGCGGCGGGCGGCTCCGGGGGCGGCGGGCGGCTCCGGGGGGTTTTAGTGGGTATTTCCGGGCTTCACGCCCGGGTGAGACCCACACTGGCACGGAGCTCGTCACTCCGTGCCCCCTTATCTATTGTATTTGGGGGACTTTGATCCTTCAAAAAAAGTTTAGCTATGTATACATCCGCACATCACAACACATCGAAATTCAACCTCACATACACTAAAAGTTGTGATTATATAATTAATTCACAGGTCCCACATTAAAATATTTACATTATTCTCTCACTTATTTATAATGACAACACTACCGCAGGTTAGCTGGAAGAAAATGCCAAATGGCATTAAAGATCGCTAATGTAAAAATTGTATGTGGAATAAAGTCTTTTATCTATCTATCTACATTCAGATTTAGATAATAGTTGCTTTTATTTTTTTAAGATTATTATAGTATGTACGTAAATCTAAATTAGTATAGATACGATGTGAAACTGTCTTCTACAAAACAGATTTGAAATAAAAAATAGGTAATTAATTTAGTTAATAATGTAATAGGAGGAAACATTCTTTTTTCCGTTCGGAAACTGTTCTGTTTTGTGTAACGCTCTTGGAGTTTCAGTTGCAGAGCGATCTAGTTAATATTCAGAGCCAGAGCTCCTCTCATATCTGTCCAGTCTTCAGTCGCTTTCGGGACATAGAGCAAGTTGGTCGCATCTCACGGCTACGACGCTACGAAAAGTCGTTACGTTTATTTTATATAATATCTTGTTAAAACAGTGTTGTTTTGGTTCATAGTGTTCGAATTAAATTAATACGTGTGTTTTAATCAAATCAATAACTTATAAAATTTGAATTGAATATTGTTTATTTCTTTAAAGTTTTTTTTTTTATGTATCTAGGTATTTATCTTGTGATGTTTATTGGTCATATTGTTGCTGTATAAATAAATGTAAGTATGTTTTTATTTTAAATTATTATTTGAATAATTTATAAATGATTGTTATTAACAAAAGTTATATTATACTTAATTAAAAATTATGTTGAATATCGTAAACGACATATTTTCATTTTGTATATTTTATATTTGTTATATATTATCAAAACCAGTAAAAAATTATTTTGAATGTTACAATTCTATTATTCTATAAAGCCTCAATTAAAGACAAAAGTATTGTTTGTGAACGTTTAATGTAATAATATTAGAAATAAATTTAAAAATAACCTAATAATTATAACTTTTGAATTTCTATTTCATCGAATATCAGTTTCGCAATTAAAAACCTAAACAATTTAAACCTCTTTTTGTGTTAAAGTAATTTATTTTTTTAATTTTATAACGAGCTAAACATAAGTTACATCGTTAAATCGAGACAGATGCTTTTAACTCGCTTTATATTGTTTTTACGAATATTGAAAAACCAAACACCCTAAATATTAGACAAGTATTCTTAAACTTTATTTATTACAATGTTATTATTAAAAAATCTTTCGAATCGCGATATCTTTTGTCGTAAAAGATGATAGCTACCATTGGAGTTTTTTCTAATACATCTTCAAAGTATTTTCTTTATAATTTATAATACTTCGTCCCACTGCAAACAACCTTTGTAATAAAGTTTGTAATATATTCTTTTGTACTCGTAATTTACTTGATTTTTTTTTAGTAATAGTATTGTAGTATATTCTTTTTTGTTATGGACTTTTGTCTTATAAAATATGTCAGTCCCATCGTAACAAATCTTCACTGAAGTGGAATCCTTCCGCGCTATCCACTGCGCTATTATAGTATTTATTATTCAGCATTATAATTTGGTATTATGTTCAAATAAAATAAAAATTATCTTTTTTATTTATTTACAAAACTAACAAGTACAATAATACTTACCTAGCTAACAAATAGAATAATAAATCAAAATCAAAATCAAAATCAAAATTCATTTATTCAATTTAGGCCCTAAGAAGGCGCTTATGAACGTCTAAAACACTACCACCGGTTCGGAAAACAACCCAGTCGAGAAGAGCCGGCAAGAAACTCGATCTGGTTCCTTCTTTTTTTTTTTTTTCATAAATATAATAAGCTACCTAGTTACAATCTCAACAAAAATAAGACTTATTCGTAGACTCATTATAAACGCTCTCAAAAATCTTTCTGTAACGAGTCAAAACAATAACAGGCACAGAGAAAATGTAATGAAAAAAGAAAGTATCAGAGAAACCTTGTGTAAGAAGTTAATAGACAACAAATGTAGGCGGTAAACAAGAAAATAAAATTTTACTGTCTACTGAAGATCTAGTGATAAGTATTATAAGAAGGCGAACTGCATCGGCGTGTCGACTCATGAATAACAATACGAATTCCTAAACTGAAGTAACAATGTTAAAAAATATACAATAAAATCTGGCCGGATGGAGAGGTACATCTATGATTGAGCAAAATAATAATTAAATAATTATCGAGTCATAAAGCAATCAACAGACATTCAGACAGAAAAATATTGCCAAAACGAATTCTTTCCAAAGAGCTTATCAGGGGATTTACTCGGCGATTTACTAGGTCTTGATGCTCGGTAGGATTCATTTACGAGTATTAGTGAGAGCACTAATTGGACATTGTTATTTTAACAAACACATGCAACAAACATTGGTGTCCAGAACATAAAAGGGTGCAGGTTCAGTGAAACTGGGGACGAAATTTCAAAACACATTTTGTGTGAATATAATGTATTAATAAACTATACGCATCTGGTACTGGGTAAGCACATGTTGGAGGAAGGGATGGTGAGTTGGGGGAAGGGATGGTGAGTTTCTCCCATTCCCTCCCTGGGCGAACTTGGTCTTCGGGGGAGAGGGGTGAGTATTACCCCTTTCCCTTCTCTTTGAGAATTGGGGTAAGAGATGGGTGGGGAGAGAGCCTGTGGGTGAGGCATCGGCATTCTCCCCCCATCCCCATTGGGCTTAAGTATGGACGAGGCCGCAGAGGGCGACGCGGTGCATGCAATTGCAATCCCGTATCGCCCCCATTCCAAATGCGGCGGGCGGCTCCGGGGGGCTTTAGTGGGTATTTCCGGGCGCCTCACGCCCCGGTGAGTCCCACACTGGTGCGGAGACGTCCCTTCGCACCCCCTTACCCATTGCATTGGGGGACTTCGGTCTCACTAATGCAATGGGTAAGGGTAATGCGTAAATGCAATTCCCCCCGTTAAAAAAAAAAGCACATGTTGCTCCCGAAGGAGGTATATATGCTTTGTGTCGAAAGGTTCTACAGTATATCCAGGCAGTAAATCTAGGTTTTTATTAATGTAGTGACGATCGCAAAAAAATTCTTTCTAGGTCATTATAGTAACTTGCATAGCCCTTTTTGCAATAAGGATATTTGTCTCCTATAATACGGAAACTCAAATTGCAAATAGATATCGACTTAAAATAAGCGATCAACTCTTGGCTTTCACATGCACTTATTTCAGTAAATTATGTTTAACGATTCATACTTAATGTGTACCAAAAATGCAAGTCACTTTGAATTTAGATTGTTCCAACGCGAAGTGCTGATAATCCAAAGTGATGAATTTAAATCAACATTCACAATTATTATTCTGCACAATCAACTATTTCAACGTAATTAAAAGCTCGTTAGCTTTTCAGCTGAATAATGCATACGCGGTCGTTAACATGTTTTACAACTGCTTACTTAGTTAGGAGTGATTAATTTTATATTCTGTTCGCGGACAAAAAATTTACGAGTTTCCAAACATTAGATGCGATTTATATTTTTAAGTTCCTTCTAAAGACTTTGTTTCTAATAACTGCACTATCTTCCTTCCTTCCTCTTCTTCTTTGTTATTGGGCATTTGTGAAACAATTCTGAAAATATCACGTGGATAACATTATGTCATATTTTTCTAGTTTTCATTTATAATGCTCTAGTAAAATTATAGCTATTGTTCTAAAACGATCTAGGGCATTTTTAGTAATTAAGAATTTATATTCTGATTTATATTCCTAACCAAAATTACATAACTGAATACAATTAAATAATATATGGTCAAACAACGCTATGATGAACTATGATCCCACTAAAACACTGGAGCAAGTGATAAGCATTTTGCATTAAAAAACAAAAGATACTCCTCTCGAATATATACCCAATTATCTCTATCATACCGAATTGTATTGGGGATTTTTGTTCATACCAGAAGAGAAGGTATTATAAAACGGTTTTCAAATTAAAAGGCAGGAGGGAACCATGAATGGTATGCAGACTGAACAAGGCAAAATAATTACATTGATACTGTAAATACTCAATTCTCCTCTTATCCTCTGTTTAACCTCTGTATCATATTTTGATGCCCAACTCTACAACTTCGAAATTAGAAATGAAACAAAAAAAAAAATATTCTCCAACTAGGCAAAGCAACTTCTATTATTTCAGGGTCAATATCTAAAAAGGAAGATGATATTTGACAGCTTGGCACTTATTTCTCGACAAACGTTACTGTTATAAACTGTACTACTTTTAAAGGTTTCATGTAAATATAGAATTAATATATTCCTTTTCTACCAACAACGAATTATTTGCATTTTCTACACGACACAATTTTCAGATAAGCTTATACATTTTCCATCAGTAAAATCAACAAAACTTACCTTTTAAATTAATTAAAATTGTATCATACGCTGACTTTTAATACACTCTCGTTCGTTTTTTTATACTCTTATCGATTGGATTAAAAACTTTATAACTTTTGCTGCCCAACATTGAAAAAACAAAACAAAAATTGTTGGAATAAATTTGGTTCATGTAAATCCACCATTTAGCGACATTAATATTAGTATAAGACCAACAGATTAACAAGCGTTAGGATATTATGTAAATGAGACATGACACACTCTGTTGTTTGCGCAGATTTATCTTTATCCATCCATATAATATGAAACATGATAATCTGTACATTATGAGTTTTATTATGTCAAAACCAACTATATTTGTTTATTGCAAAATAAACTCCTTTTATTTGTATCATGCACCTGTCGTTCATTTATTGGAATATCGTTCTAAAATACTTTAAGATTAAACATAGTATATTAGTTTTTCCTTAGATAATACATCATTTAAGTCTTAGATAGTACTTTCTACAAATTGTTGGTTCGATGCAACATTTCTATTGTCCTGTGGTTAGACAATTATTTGGATGTAATTTTCTGATAAATTATTGCTTAAATTACAACGTGCAAGATAAGAGTTATATATACAAAATATTGTATGAAATAAATACGTATTTAGTATATTTAATGACGAAGTCATAATTACAAATTAAGATTAGTTGAATTAATTAAAGTAAAGAAAAGTATTTTTGATGATTCTTATCCGTATTACATCATATTACACGTTATAATGAAAACTAACAAACGGGCGCGCATTCCTGTGCGTTATAAAGAAAATATAATCAAAGTCAGGAATAGTATGATAAGGGAACGCTGTGGTGTGGTAGAGGATGTGGTGACCAAAATAGAAAAAGGTATGCCTAGTTGGTTTGGGCATGTAGAGAGGATGGATGAGAGAAGATTAACGAAATTAATTTATAAGGCGAGGGTGAATGGGCAAGTCGGTAAGGGTCGACCTAGGCGAATGTATCTAGACCAAATCAATCATGTCTTAAATAAAGGCCAGGTAAAAAGTACCCATAACCGACGAGCATGTATGAAAGCGCTCATGAAAGTAGAGGAAGCGAAAGAGGTATGCCAAGATCGTAGCAAGTGGAAGGACGTAATCTCTGCCTACCCCCACGGGAGAAAGCCGTGATGATATGTATGTATGTATAAAGAATATAAAATATATAAATAAAAAAAACTAATCTACTAAACTCAGGGAAATTAAAATAAAAGCAATTACTGTTATTATAATATACGATCACTTATTTTAAACTACTATGAAATGAATTACATAGATGATATGCTTGCTGCATATCGCAATGCGATATAACCAGCCAGTGTATCTGCAATATAACGGTTACAATCGCATGTAAATTACCCTTAAATTAGTTATTACTTTTCGATACATAATACGGCCTAGACATTTGCCTATCATTAATCACAATTTCCACTTCGCTTAATGGCTATTGTCATATTTAATAGCGATACTAATCGGCAGGCGTTAATAGGGCGCTCGTGATGCCTCCATCCCCCTGCTTCTCACTCCTTAAGTGTTCCGACGTTGGAAATAAATAACCAGAGTGAGAGCAAAAGCATTTTTTTTTTATTATGGCACGTTATGAATTTCCTTGTCATTTAACGTGCTCCTTCGTTGGATGTTCCCCCTTATCGTATTTCCATTTACCAGCCGTTCGTGCTACGCTGTGAACCTGCTTTATTGTATTTTTATACCGGCAGTCAAATGTCTCGAAAGTTTATGGCAAAGATTAAGCAAATCACAGATTTATTTGTGTGCATATTTTTTTTAGTTTTTCTGTAAAATACGATTGGATTGCATTAATCTGGAGTCTTTTAATAAAACTGGCAAACAATGGCGAACATCAGCAGGTTACCAGGAACAGAGATTTATGTTTAGGACACTTTCTAATTAAAAAAGCTAGTTTTCTTCCAAAGCTCTATGATCTTCGAGCTTGCCCTTACTTTTTTAGACTAAATAGGTTGTTTGATTACAATCTCATTTGATGTTCAGTGACAATATGATCCAGGATGATAAACACACTATGAGAACACACCTAATGGTGTTTAGCGCCAGGTTTGCTAACTTGAGAGTGGTAGCTACCCATCGAGCGTTATCAAAAAATGCCCCCGACCACCACCATATTCTACGATATTTAATACATAACCACTTCATCGATTTAAAAATTCTTTTGCAGTTCATATGTTCTTAATCCAGTTTCTAGTATATATTTTATTATTAGGTGACATATAGAACAAATTATGAAAATAACAATAAAATATGTCGACAAAAAAATTACGCTCTAATGAAATACCTGAACTAAACCTTTAAATATTTAAAAAATATATAAAGCCTCCTCAGTTTTATGCAATTTGTCCATCTATCCAGGTCTTTCCGACAAGATTTTTAATGTCATCAACCTATCTTGGCACCAGTCTTCCTACCCAGCTTTGCAATCTCTCATTATTTTCTTTCATTAAATGCTGTTAATATAGTTTGCTTATATTGTCTACTTTCGTAAGTCATTTTATATAGTCTAATAAATGTGATTAAAAACTACACACATATAATATTGTGAAGGCAATATTCTAGTTTTCGAGATTAACAATGACAAAATATAAAGTTTTCATAAATCCAAAAATATTGCGATCAAATGTTTGTCTGTAAACATTTTATGAACCCTTGACATGCTCCGTGTTGGTTTTAGAAAAAATCTAATGTACGTCTTTTGTGGTTCCAGTCCGTCGTATTAACTCCTACGATGAAATTGAATTTCGATGAGAATGAAGCGAAAATTCATATCGAAGTGGGAAAATTAACTAAATAGTAAATTATAAAAATCTGAAACTGAAACTTGAATTAAATCCAATGAAATATTTTAACACAAATAAAAATTACAAAGCGTAGATTCGAGAAGGTAAAAGAAAATAAACGGTAAATTCATAACTGCTCGAAATGAAAAATTTCAAAAGTCCTCAACCGCGAAGTATTATTTATTGCTCCCTCTGAGTGCCGAGGTCCGGAGGGCTCGATGAAGTACTCTCAAACAGGCTGAACCCAATGTCAGAGATAACACCATTCGTGAAGAAATGAAATATACTTTTATTAGACGTAGCTATGTTTTTAGACGTATTTATCCTGGTTGAATTTAAATATTAAGGGGTATTTTTGTTTTAATTGTCAACCGTTTGACATTCTGGTCGGAAATTTGAACTATTGTAGGATTAAACTTTCGGAATTTGTACCACTTTTAATTTTCATTCAAATATTTTACCTTACCCTTCTTAAAAGATGGCGCTATGAGGTTGGGTGCATTTAAAATTCGTTAAGAGGATATCCTAGCGGCCTTTATTCGATACAAACGTAGTCCCCTGTTTTCTCTCTTGATAATAGCATCATGCTAAATACTTTTTGATATTATATATACCAAATAATATCCTTCATCGCCATGCCCGTACGTTTTGTTTTTTTTTCATAAATTAGTAATTTACAACCTAGGAATGTTTGAAAATAAGAAAATGCTCAATTTTTATCGTCATTTTCGTTCGTCAAACAAATTTGTTGGATAAAATTTAAAAAGGGAAAATTGTTCTAAAATTGAAGGAATATTAAAAATCGGTTCAGTTTTGGAGTATGAAACAGGGTACTACTAACTGATGTTTTCGTCTATTTTGCATAGTTAAGTCAACCCGCGTTGCAGTTGTCCCTTTCGCTTTCTCTGGGGCGCAACGCGATAGCAATACTTCTCTGAAAACCGACTTTTCGCCGCATTTCCTCTTAATAACCCAACTAGATCACCACTTATGAAGTCAAGATTTTGTAAAAATATTTTCTATTATCATACCTAATATAAGGTGGTACGGCGCGCGGCCTAATGGACTGTGATCCTAAGATGGCGGTGTCCCTACTTAATCGAGTTCGTTGAGGAAAAAATACAATGCACAGTACCTGGAGTTGATGTCCTTTCTCCCAGCGTCGACGTGGCGATGAGGGCGAGGGTCCGGGCAATACCAAGATGAGAGAGACTTCTTCTTCAGCCTGTGCTATATTTCGCGAGTGCGGTGCGCGTGCGACGCGTAAGGCGTTTTATGCTTAAATAACTCTTGCAGTTTGAAGAAAGGGGTAAGAGCAAAAGATGGGTAGGAGGGGTAGGGTTGCTGTGTCGAGCCAGTCAAATTTCGACCAAACTCGAGGCACAGTAACATTCCATTTTCCCCAGCGAACTCGATATTAAATTACAATTTAATAAATTAAACTGGCGTAACCATAAGGTATATTGTGAATAACTTCTACGTTGGTCTATAAATATAAAATGTATTAACAACGGCTACAGACCCATCTATCCTCCATGGTTAAGCATTAAAATATAGCATCAATAAACTATAAGCGTTTCGCGATCATTTTAGACAATGATTTAGACAATTATATTTGCGCTAGAATCCGACATAAATCAAAATAATAATTGTGTATATAATTATGTAATAACCATGTTAGATGTTTCTCGAATGACAAGCGTGTTAATATGGTGAGAGAGAGACAAATCTCTTACATATGAGAAAGGTTAAAATCTATCAAAGAATCCCTATAAGTTTCACTAATTAAACAGATTTTTTACTATTACGTGATTTAGGCTTATGATTTCAAATTAATTAGTAATATATAACAAACCTGCGTATTTTTTAACAAATTTATTTTGTTTTAACATCCATATACAAAAAGCGGTTGCGTTTAATTAAGATGAGTCAATTTTCAACGAAACGCCGCGCGCCGGTGGGTGGTTACCCAATCTGTTTTACGATAACCAATATTGACACTACGTATTTGGTTAGAGACAGGATATTTAACATTTTATAAATTTATTTTGGATCAATCCATATATTATTTTTGCGACATATTTTTTGTTTATGTGTACCTTAGTATATAATATAATATATATCTTATATATCATGAGTCGTGTCTCTTGGCAGGCGTTAATATTTAATTATTTAATTTAGACAAGCTAGATCTAGTGAATGATCGTCATAATTTTAATATTAGAAGTAAAGACAAGTTGGCCGGAACCACGCTTTAGGTTAAGTAAGTGTTAATAAATAAAAGCTTTATAGGTAATAGTATTCGGTTTTAGAATAAGATCCCAAGTAACATTACCGATTTACCTGACAATAAGTTCAAGTATTATGTCAAGCAAGTTTTAATCTCAAAAGGTTATTACAGGGTGGATCATTACGTGAACGATAGTGATGTCTGGAATTAACCCACATCTCTGTGCTTCCATTAACATTATTAAGACTACGATTTGTGTAGTTTTTTATATGACAAAAAAAATGATATATATTATATTTATAAAAAAAAAGAACCAGATCGAGTTTCTTGCCGGCTCTTCTCGACTGGGTTGTTTTCCGAACCGGTGGTAGTGTTTTTAGACGTTCATAAGCGCCTTCTTAGGGCCTAAATTGAATAAATAAATTTTTTTGATTTTGATTGATTTTTAATAAATGTACATATCCTAATATGTAGTCATAACTCTTGCACCTTTGTTAATCTCTTCTCCACTCAAAAGTTGACTGGGAGAACATTTCTAGGCATTCAATCTACCATTGTATTCTCACGAAATAGACAGCTGTCCAGTATTTAAAATACTATAGAGTAACAATGTTCAGATTAGATTACATAAAGAAATTTAGTGCTTCACTTTTTTTAAAATAACTAACGCTATTAAACTCTATCCTGTACCTATTAAACTGTTATGTAATTATCTAGTATATTATAAAAAACACAACATACTCAAATCGCGTTCACAAGCAAACTCGCACTTCAAGAAAACATAAAAACACAGCGTAATTATTGACAATAATACGGTACAGTCGCATTAACAGCGAGATCTATTAGCTTGTATCTAAATATATAACTAGATTGTTTAGTTTAGTCTAAACAATTCGTCTAACCGGCGTTTTGAATTTGTTATTTGCTACCTACGTCGTATAGAAGTTGATGATTTGGTTTTAATCAACACTAGCTGTACGACCGCGGCTCCGCTCGCCTTTCATAAATCTTGACTGCGTACTTATAGTATTTTAATAATATTTGTCACAAATTTAAACACCAGCCAGTAAAACTGTTGTCGGATTTTATTCACAATTTCATAAGTTTTAATTAAAAATTTGGAACAGCGGGACGCATTTTGAGAAGACTTTTCTTGGCTGATAGCTGAATTTACACGGTGTAAGTTAGACGAAATTTATTTTTCAAAAATAATTAGGGTTCCGTGTAAAAACATTAAAACTCATAAATCTGTAAACGAAATACGATTGAATGAACAGTTTTGCTGGCAAGGCTTTGAATTTGTGAAAAATGTCTTTGCTTTCCCTTAGTCTAATCCATCCATCAACCGAAAGACGTTCATTGGATGGATTGGAGTATCCTGCTGCCCATCCCTTGGTTTATCCCTTAATCGGTTTTTACAACACCCACAGAAATGTATGGGATGGTACTGGTAAAGATTTTGCGGAATAGAAGATATGATGCGCAGGCGAAGTCGCGGGGGCATATTGTCTTATATAATAACATGTATTATTGTAATATTCCAGTTTGAAGCCGTTCCAACGCTACGTAGTGAATTTAAAATAACTTACTTCGGTTGAATATTGACCGGGTTAAATCCGTTGAACTCTCATTTGAAGTCAACGGAGAACGTTGCTTTAGAATATATTATAATGGCGTTGTTGTCTGATTTTCCGTAAAAATACAGCGTAAATTCACTTGTTGTTCAGAGTTTTACGAGTTCAAGATTACAAGATTTGTTTTGATAAAACTGTTAATATACGTACGGACCAGACCGCGGACATGGTATGGTGAGCGACCGAGGTCATCGGTCACTTAAGTAGGGATGAGGTATAAGTTTTTCCAAATCGATTTTTTTATTCGATTACATATATACATCAAGGTATATGAGATCAATCTTTTTATACGTAAATATTTTTCTCCCAATGGTCGAAATTAGACCAGAATCATGATTTCTTTCAAAAACTGTTACAATTTTTTTTTATTAACAGCACTAAACAAAAAAAGAAGAACGCCTAACTTACTACGGAAAAATGACGGTACTATTTTTACCTATTTACAGATAAACATAATATTACAGAAAACAAAAAGAGTACTCCAACAAACGATACTTTATTAGTTTGAAAGGCCAATCTATTGAGCTTTGATTTTTCTGAATCGATTCATCAAGATTAGATTCGAATCGATATTATTTAGAAAGGACTCCCATCCCTACTTAGGCAACTTATAACCTCCGCTGCCCGTCGTTCCATGTCTGCGGTGCGGCCCGTGCGTGTGTTAACAGCATAAGCCCTTAAAAACATAAGCGTTTGATTATTTCTTAGTAAATTGAAGTCACTGGTCATGTCTGACGTCCATGAAACTAAAGTTATTTGTTTTCCAACTTAATACTGTTTAAATATTGTATTCGTGCTGTAGTTGTGCCAAATAAATGAAACATAGAATTTTATTACTGTGTAAAATATTTTACACATACGATCATTTTTGTGCGTAAACACACAATTACAGTTAAATAGTGCATATAGAGGACTACTTAACCGATTTACATGTTTCAGTTTTTAAATCCTAGGTGTCAGCCAGGCTTAGTATATATTTTTGTTACATTTGGTGATATGGGACAACAGTAAATTCTTATTTGAATTTTATCCTATTTTAAAAACAAGTAAACGCTAACTGATCTCATATGTATACTACGGCATAACCGTAATATCTTTGCTTCGTCGTAAAAAAAATGTTGACAATTTATACTGTCTTGTCAATTTAGTGTCTCGTTTCAAATGTTTATGTGATAACAAATGGCATTTATTACATAAAGTCCGACAAACTTATCTGGCCCGGTGATAGCGTCGCTGTGATCGCTTTTAGTATTTCCAGTAAATACTATTTGGTATAAAGTCGGTACAAACGATACATATATTAATAAAAAATTACCGTTTTTACAAATCATGACATGTAAAAAGCATAGGTAAGTTATGTTTATTTATTAAGAAAAATAATTAACACACGTGGCAATGATACAACAGGAGAAATATAAATAAAAACAGACTAATGACATTTAAAAATGGCGACTTCAGTGTTATTTTTTTTTCTAACCTAGCTAATTTTGTTGACCAGAAAGGCTTTTACAGCTTCACCGAACTTAGGGGGCGAGTGCTGAAGGCACTCAGCCGCAAAAGGTAAGTAGCACAAGGGTCCGAACCTCGGTTTGGCCACTATCTATGCTATAAAAATTCCCGCGGTATTTGAACGTTTTTTTATTTTTTTTTCCAAAGGAAATGCATTTACGCAATACTATTATTGAGACCGAAGTCCCCCAATGCAATATTTAAGGGGGCACGGAGGGACGAACTCCGTGCTAGTGTGGGACTCGCCCGGGCGTGAAGCGCCCGGAAATACCCACCAAAACCCCCCGGGGCCGTCCGCCGCAATTGGGATGGGGGCGACACGGGGTGGCTTTCGCAAGCACCGCGTCGCCCCCTGCGGCGAACCCACAGGGCCTCGTCCGTGCAATGGCCCAATGGGGATAGGGGAGAATACTTCTCTACCCCACCTCTTCGCCCACCTTTCGAGAGAGGCCAGACCTAGATGGTCAACCATAAGGGGGGCAGGATATACTTGCTGTCCTCCAAAAAAAAAGGGATGCCCACCCTGGGTTCGAACCTCCGACCTTTCAGTCGTACTGTATATGAGACACGTGGATTAGTCCATCGGACTAACCGTGCTCCATCGGACTAACCGTGCTCCATCGGACTAACCGTGCTCCATCGGACTAACCGTGCTCTTCGGACTAACCTTGCTCACGGTATTTAAACCAAGCTAAACACTACATTTTTTAATTCTTAAATAATATAAAAAGGATTCTTACTGGACCTATGTACCTGCGTGTTATGTGCAGGAGTGTGTATGCAGTGTTGTGCGTGTAATGCTTAATGCATGGCCAGTGTCACTATATAGCGCTGGTAGCACGCATATGATCGTGGTTTATAAGGAAAGATCCTATTACTGCGAGTGATTTTATCATCGCGGTCGAATAAAATGTTACGCGGACGCCGCCTCTTATGGACAGCGTGTCGGACTGGCGAGTACGAGACGGACCGACGTCAGTGCCCTTTATGGCACTTTTTATGCCTGGCAATTAATATGAGCAATGTAAACTACTGCACCAGACATATTTTGTGACGTCATCAAGCATTTTTAATTTCATTTTACTACGAAATGGATAAAAATATGATTGAAATATAACTAATAAGAAACAGTATAATTATTTTAGACGTATCTTGAAATATCGTCAATTGTTCTACGTGAGTGAAGCCGCGTGAAAGAACTAGTGTGTTATGAGTTATATAATAAATATTTTCATTATCCTCGTCGAATAAAGAAACCCTTTACGAGGTACATTTCAAACTGCTATTGTATATATTTATTTGAAAAGGAATATGATAAGAAATAACTTAGGAAACTTTATTGATATTTCGTATGTCAGTGATTTCTTTCTATTATTGATTTATAGCAAGAAACGTTTACCCTGTTCTCGAGTCGAGAAACGGAACAATATAAACTGTCTATTCAAAAGGCTTTTAAATAAATTCATTTAAGTGAAAGTCCTAGATATCGCTAACGTACTCTGTTGTCGGCGAAAAGTCTGCACATATTTTCAATATTGCTGAATATTCAAACACCTCCTGCAAATAAAGCTGTCTACTGCAAAAACATTGTCACCATATATTGATATATGAATTATAAGTGCATATATGTATGTAATTCCGAACCATAGAGTAACAAAGTCGTTGGGGTCACTCATAATTTTATGTTCCGAACGATTACTTTTTTCATGCCTTCAAAAACGAAAAAAAATGTTTTTGTGAGACTAGTATGTAGTTTGATAAATAATTAGAATGTTCGTATACTTAGTAACGTCTATTAGAGTAGCCAGGGGGGGGGGGGGACTATCCATAAAACCCCATGATACCATCCGCCGCGTTCTTGTGGCGACACGGGATTAGTCTGGCATATTCCCGTCGCCTTAACAGCAGCCCCGATTAGGCCAATTCCTTTGTCTTCCATCCGGGAGGCAGCCTAGTACCAGCTGCCTCCTCTCCATTCGCCAACCAAATTAGGGGGTCCAGTCCCTCTCCTCCTTTGGTTCTTATTTGATCAATACGAACGCAGGAGGAGTACCTATATGTAAGTACGTATAATATAATATGTAAGAAAAGCCCAACTAAAACCTTTTACATTAAAAAAAAACTGTAATAATAGTTTATAATAATTATTTACAGGACGATTCAACAACTGTGTGCGTCAATAGCCTTTCTCCTAACAAATTAATAATACTTTCAGAACTGTCTACGACACGGTGGCATTTACAACGACAATTAATTTTCTTTGCGAAGAAGACATTTCAATACCAATAAATCTCGTTGCGAAGTCAAAATTATGTGAAACAAAACTTGAATTGGTATTATATTAATAGTCTGAATTTAGATAACGGTCGGTCGTCCGTCGTAATATGTATGCGGTAAAATCACTTGTCTTTTGTTAATTCTATTATAAATAGAACCAAATTACAAAGCATTCAGTAACAGCAAAAAAAAACACACACGAGTTTTGTATAGAATAGGACAATCTGCGACTTGTGTTTCTGTTATGAATAATTAACGCCCCACAATTAGAAATACCTCCGTTACCGATTACTCGAATACATATCCTCTCCCCTCCCTTCTCGCCTCTCCCGTCCTCAATCCTCATCTCATTCATCAGCGAATCAGTGAACCACAGAAATAAGCAACTGTAAGAAATAAAGTCGACGCGACGCGCCACGACGCCATTGCTTAGGTCGAGGAATAATCTCGAAAGTTTTGAATTCATGAATTTTTAACGACCTCATTTAGAGAGACGAAAAATAAATTTTAATTTTATAAGGTCTACGAATAAACTGGGGCGTATTCCAAACTTTCTTTCGAGTCTAGGTACATTTTTTATTAAGGTGATTGTTGTCACCTGGTATTCGAAAGTTGTTTTTTTTTTTTTTCAATTAATGTTTTATGTCCAATTTTATGTTGAGTGTGTGTGAGTGTGTGGAAGGGTCGGTGACAAGCGTTGCAAATTCATTTAGTTTTGTTAAAAAGACAATGAAATAAAAAGGGTAATTGAGTCACAAAAAGTCGTGGCGAATTAAGAAAATTATACAAATGTAACATTAAAATTACTCTCGGGTTATTATGGGCTTTTATCGATTACTGCGACCGCAGTAATCACCTCTCTTTCCCCCCTCCCCCAAAAAAAAGAGGGCTTTCGCCCAGCCGCCCAGTCAGACTATTAGCCGGCAGTCAGAAAGACTGCCGTTGCCCAGGGTACACCACGAGGAGGTTGTCTGACACCGCATCCCAGAACTCATGTACCTGCGTGTAGACAGAGACTGCAAGAGTTTGGGGTGCACCTTGCAATATAATGCGTATTATGCTCGTCCATGAAAGTGTCACGCTGACGACGGCTACAGAGGTCTCCCGGGATCGGAACACGTAGGTGGCCCCGGGGTGTGTACTGGTGCAAAGATGGCGAGCGTTATTTGTGGTCGATGAGGATGTTACGCGACTGTCATTTCTTTCGCCTTAAATTATGCTATCTGCTATTTGGAAGCCCGAGTAAGACATTGAATACGGGCATTTTAAGCAACTAGATACCACTGCGCCTTCATAACCTACAAACATAAGTCTTATAGAATATTTAGTTTAAATTTACTTATATACATATGTATATATCGAGTTATTTAAAACAGTATCGTCTGTTTTCATAATAGCGTTGCTTTCGGAACACAATTTCCATCTAAAATTATCATTTGAACGTAATCCCGGGATTTCGGTTGTGGAATATTTCATTTCAAATATAGAACATAATTAAAGGTGTAACATTTTTTATTCTTATCGCGTTATAAAAGTTATATATAAAGCTGGTACCGCATAAATTTAAATAGAATACTTATTATCGGTAGAATTACTTAAAGGTCACAGTTTATTATGGAAAGTATTTTTAGAGATGCTGGCAACTTTATTGTATCTAACAATATATTAAAGAATAATGTATGTTTGTGTTATTTTATTTTTTGCTATAGTGCGTAGGCTCAGAGCTTTGTTTACAATGTCACCTAATGTTAAGTGACGATGTGGTCCAGTATGATCCTTACCACCATGTTTCTCACGATGTTTTGCTTCACCGAATGCTCAAGCTCATGGTAGAATAGGGTTCGAACCGACGTCGATATGAAATCTGACAACACTACTAAATAAACCACCGTGACTTCCTGAAGTGCGCTTATATTTTTTTAGCGTATTTTCTGACCAGGTTTATATTTAGTGTATATTTTAATTTATATACAAAACAACTTATCAGGTCAAAACAGTACTAAAATCGAAGTTATGTACGAAGAAAAGACTTTATTTATAGAAAAAAAAAAAAGTCATATAAATTGTCATTATCGTTTGCCTTTGTTTGTAATGTATTTATACATACATACATACATATCATCACGCCTTTCTCCCGTGGGGGTAGGCAGAGATTACGTCCTTCCACTTGCTACGATCTTGGCATACCTCTTTCGCTTCCTCTACTTTCATGAGCGCTTTCATACATGCTCGTCGGTTATGGGTACTTTTTACCTGGCCTTTATTTAAGACATGATTGATTTGGTCTAGATACATTCGCCTAGGTCGACCCTTACCGACTTGCCCATTCACCCTCGCCTTATAAATTAATTTCGTTAATCTTCTCTCATCCATCCTCTCTACATGCCCAAACCAACTAAGCATACCTTTCTCTATTTTGGTCACCACATCCTCTACCACACCACAGCGTTGTATTTATATCTTAGAACTATTATTATAACTTACAAAATATCTTTTTTAAAGTTACAAAGTATATGAGCTCTGGATAATAATAGATCAGAGATCTTTTTTTGAACTCCTGCAGCTTCTTACACACAAAATTTTAATGGCGTCATCTAAACCCCGAACTGAAAGATCCTGGATTAAGTTAGAATTAATTTTTCAGACGCGTCGTCGCAACCAACAGCCTTAAAAGCATTTCGCAGTATCGTCTTCCGGTAAACACTCAACTTCGCTTCGGTGTAACTTTTTAGGACTTACTTAAACCACGTAAACAGGATTTCCTTGATATTGAGGGGTATTCGGTCAGCTTCGTAGTATATAAAACGAAATTATGTATGGTTCGCTCAGTTTTTTATCGTTCAACCCTAATATCAAATATTGCGTGAGATGACATGAAATAGTATAGAATCGCTTTTCCGAAAAATAAATATTAACTGAATGACCAATAAACTAATAATAATAATGCTTTTTGTATTAATATTTTATAAAAAAAATTTGTAACATCAAGACTTTCAATGTTGTACTAAAAATTAGAAACCATGGAAACCGAAGTAAACTATTATTAAATAAGCCGCCATTGTCATTTTAATAATATTTAAAGAGTTGACGTAAACAGAGCTACGATCCTTTTGGATCACTATGAAACCTCTTTGGTCTCACTCTGTAAACGAAGCACGGATCGACTCAGTCAGTTCAGTTCGAGTTAGTTTTTCAGAGCGAAAGAACAAAAAGAGAACCGCAAGTGACACCTACGATCTACAACCGTTATTGGAAAAAGTAGGTATTTCAGAAATCTATTGCTATCGCGTTCCTGGCCAAAGAAAGAATTGTAAAACATGAAAGGGACAACTGCAATTCGGGCTGATTTTACCTATGTAAAATAGACGAAAACATCACTTCGTAGTACCCTGTTTCCTCCTGCAAAAATAAACCCATTTTTAATTTTTTTTTCAGTTTTAACTTTGGCCATACCTCTACATTTTGCTTTTTAAAATTTTATCCATTAAATTTGTTTGACGAACGGCTGAAAATGACGGTAATAATCTAGCATTTATTTCATTTTCAAACGCTCCTAGTTTCTACGATAACTAATTTACGGAAAAAATCAAACCGTCCCGTATGGCGGTGGTGGACATATTATTTGGTATAATTTTTTTTACCATAATAATATTATCTAGGACGGAAACAGGGGACTACGTTTGTATGGAATAAATGCCACTAACAAATCCTCTTAAAGACTGCGTGTTAAAGTATGTGTTATATTCCTATAAGTTATTTCATCGTATAACAAATTAATTTAATTGCACGATATTGTAGCCGTATATTTTCGTGTTGTGTGGCCCAATGATGTTTTTTTATGGGACTTGGCTTAGTATGAAAATAATAAGTGATTCACGTTCACGAAGTATATATATTATAGTATTTAAATAGAAAGGAGTTTGACGTCATTACATGTTTCATTATGCAGAAATCTATCGAATCATTGGCTTATAAATAATGTGTTCTGATTTTACCATGGCGTACTATTTTCTTTTATAGATTACTAGTCACTGGTGACTAACCAATCCCTCGACTTCACTTTATTTAACTATTTATTTTCTTAGAATGATTAACAATATTATTATATTTAAACATATTAAAAATGGTGGATATATCTCAACAGGCTAGCATGAAACATTTTATGTAAAATGTTACTTTTTAAACTTTCGCATTTAGTACTAAAAATTTTGGTAATGTCGAGTCTAAAACAAACACGTAGGTACTAACTTATATTTTAATTTCTCAGCGTTTTGTCCAAACCATGGGCACGTATCGACTAAGGTTTTATGGTGTCTTCATCAGCGGGGTAATTATTTGAACGTATCGTTACACTACACTACATTCACTGTATTCAATTTTAACTCTGTTAATCGCATCAGAGATTTTAGTTTTTTCAATCATCGGATCCATGCCGATGATAGTTTTAGTTCGTCTTCAAGACGACAACTCGTGCGTTATAATTTCAATCGCTTCTCTTACTACACTAGAAGTGATCTAGTGATTAGGGCTCTCTCTAAACAGAATCATGCTTTGCGATGGTTGACTTCTGTGTTTGTTGATTTTTTTTTACTGCAACTATGTGTTCCTCAACCTTTTCTGTGATTGTGTGCTGTGTTTGATTTATGTGCAGGATCCACAGCTACAGAAAATTTCATAGGCAACTGGAGTCTGATATGGTATAGTTTCCTTTAGTGAACGTAGGTTATTCTGAACAGCCTTGAACCTAAATATATGGAAACCATCTCTTTACTATAAACAGTATTTAGACCTAAGCAATACTACCTAAAAGAACGTTCGGTTATTCATAAACAAAAACCTGAATATCACATACGTTTTAATGCACAGGAAGGATTATTTGAAAACCAAAAATGAAACGTATTTTACCCAGAGAGGAATTAAAGCGAAAGGGTCGCTCTTATCCCCTCAATAAACATACGGGTTAAATGCCGAACATGCCTCCCAGGAGCAATACACTTGCAACATGTAACAAAGGCTCGGAAAATATTCCCTTCATTTATACACATATTCTGATCGAGTTATTGCGAAAGTTTTTAAATATTATTCATTAAGTGAAGTTAAAATATCGTTTCATTTATGTAAAATTATCTATTTCGTTTCCATAGCATTTAATAACATCTATTTTCACTCGTAGCATTAGGTTTCTCACATATTCTATTATTTAAATCTGATTAGGTTTCGATGGTTATTTCTTGTAGACTATTAACCTCTTGAGCACTAACCTGGCGTTTACGCCAGTTTTCCGTTGTTTTCCTATTGTCTCATTTTTATGGGTAATTGACATATTAAAATTATTTCCTTTTAAAAATTACGTTTTAAATAATTGTCATCACTTATTCCAAACATGACTTAATGTTATAAAATTGTGAATGGGTTCACTGCTTTTTAATTTATAAGCCAACTAGTGGACAAACAGACAGACGTATATATGTAACGATAATAGAAATGATGGTAGATTAATAAGAATTAATACTTTATCATTGGGAGAGCCTTATGTCCAGCAGTGGACGTCTTTCGGTTGAATGGATCCTTTTGTGAAATGACTAAAGCTGTTAACCGAAAGGGCTTTGAGAGCTTCACTGAACTTTGAGGACAAACCCTTAAGGCTCTCAGCTGGGAAAGTTGTACCTAACGTAAGGAAACCAAAGTGATACGGACGGCTTTGGCTACTACCATAACTAGTAACAAATGATTACACGCTATTGGGAAAGGTAAAGAAAGAAATCCGATAGTAATCAAACAATCTAATAAATGGGAAAAAGAGAAAAGTAATTTAAACAGTATGATATGAAATCGATGCCCTTTCTTTCATTACCTAAACATAATAATTGTTTTAGTGCAGATATTTTTTTGTAATGTTGTTAATGGACGACACAACGTATGGTTAACTTAAGGTCATACGATTAAATCCAATTTGATTAATTTTCAATGCCAGTTAATAATAATTTGATAATTAATATAATATTTTAGTTAGTAATTAATATAGTTATGGGCCCAACTGAAAATCAGCGCTATGACATACATGCTGAGTTGGTGCGTTTTTTCGACGTTAAAAGCGGTATATGCTTTAACATCTTTCCGTTGTTTATTGTCGAATAAATGTATATTTCTTTATTTCATTTCTTGGATTTTCATAAGTATTATTCAAGGGTTATAAATAAAAAATATTATAAGTTAGGTTAAATCAAGAACCTATTTAGGTAATTCTAAGCATTAGTATTTATTATAAGCAATGAATGCGTAAGTAAATCCAATAATAAATAATCATCATCACCATCTCCCTACCCTTTTCCCATTTTTATTTGGGGTCGGCGCAACATGTCTTCCTCTTCTATTTGTTGTCATCTCCGCATTCACTCCTTTTCTAAACATATCATCTTTCACGCAGTCCATCCATCTTTTCTTTGGTCTTCCCCTTCCCATGTAACCGTCCACATTCATATCCAATACCTTTCTTACAACATTCTCTTTCTCCCTGCGCATCACATGTCCATACCAGGATAAACGACCGCCTCTTAACTTGTCTGTTATTGGCGCCACTTTCAAACTTCCTCTAATATATTCATTCCTAATCCTGTCCATTCTTGTTACCCCACACATCCATCTCAACATTCGCATCTCAGCCGCATGTAATCTTCTTTCGTCCGTCACCTTTATGGGGTAACATTCTGATCCATACAAGACGACAGGTCGTATTATGTTAATAAAATAATATTAGAGAAATTACATTAACCGATGATGTTTGGTAAATTTTTATTTATACATTAGTTCAGGGGCTCCCAATTTTTTTCAATCTGTGCCGCACATGTATGTTTACTGTTTTGTCACGGCGCCCTAACCTATCTAGCTGGTCGAAATACAATGATACTAGTTCGATATATAGGCACAAAAATTAAAACATCTAAGAATATAGAATGAACATTAACTTGAGTGTTTATTTTGTACACGGGAATACTGAAGTTGAGGTTTCGGAGAATGGTAAAGCTAACGAGAATCGCTTCACGGCGCCGTTTACTTCCTACGTTGCACCAGGGCACACTTTGGGAACCCCTGCATTAGTTAGTAAACATAACATTGTATGTTACGAAGATAACTTAGTGAGTTTCAGTGCAATGATCCCGACGGTCGCCGGTACTTATTATACAAAGAAAGTGCGAGTTACCTTTTTCATGACAGTACATTAAGTCAGCGCGCTGCAATTATCGAGAAAAAAACGGGAGCCGTACTATGTTTGTAAGTAGCAAATAGCAAGCTCTGATATTTAATAGAGTAGTCTGGTGGATTACGTGAGTTAGCTACGAATACGAATATGTTCTATCGCATCACGAAACCACGTCATATCCGCAATGTATTAACGAGCCCAATTAACAGAAATTTTAGAATGTACAATTGTCCTTAATTACCAACTATAAAGTAGGAAATATATTAACAGAAAAATAAGCACTCATAACGAAGCTACGACGTGCTCTTCAATCTTAACTAACACAGCCCCACCAGTATAATTAGCTCTGAAATAAATTATTTACTTGAAAAACTTGATATAAGTTTACTTCGTCCATACGTACCAAAGAATATGAGGCTATAATCGAAAACATCTATAAAAAGTAGGCACCTTCTTTTTGTTCCTACCAAAAAAACATATAAAGCAAGCAAAATCTTGCTAACATGGTCTATACTTAGTAGATTAACGTAGAACTTTGCCCGGATATGTGTAAAAATTTTAAATGAAGTCTAGTAGTAGTAAACAAAATAACAAGGATCAAAAGGACCGTTTACCTCCGCAAATATTTCGAGTTGCAATGTTTACCCTGAAAATGTTTACGGTTATATTCTTATAGTGAAATTTCTGAACGAGAGAAAAAGAGTCTCAACGTTAACAGTAGGATCCCATACCGCAAAGATTGCAAAACCTTTATCGTCAACAATAACATTTTTGTAGGTGAAATTGTACGAAATAATTTTTGCGTTCGCAAACAATACAGGTAAGTTAGTCTAACGTCCATGTTTTTAACAATCTAAACAGGAGTTGTTGTTCTTTTCCCAAACAACATTTTTAAAATCGTTAATATTTTAGAAGTCAAATATTCAATTATGTGTATTATTAATAAGTATATTCAATCTACTACTTTTGTGGTAATTTTCCCTTAAGTAGCCTCGAGGTTTTTCCCTTTATTAACAGCGATATTACTCTAATTCAAATATTATTGGAACCTATGTAGCCATTTTTTACGAGGCTTTGATAGGATTACGCTTTCGTTTCTGTGAGCTTATCCCTAAAACCTATCGACTCGAATACAGCCTTAACACGTCAAGGGTTTTGATGCAGTAACCAGTTGTTATTATAAAAAGGTTACCGTATTTTTGATAGTCCATAATATATTAACACCTTTATAATACGATCAATATATAACCGTCAAAGAAATGTTTATAAAGTCATTTTTAGAGATGCAACGAAGTAAATATGATCTGATAGTTCATTATAGAGAACAAAAGAAGCAGCCATTGACATATGAGGACCTATAGATACAGTAATTACAGCTAATCCTTCAGCGAAAATCACCTGGCTCACGCTAGCTAACAAACAAAAATACAATATCCCATTTAATATGTAGCTTACCCATAAAAATGAGACAATAGGAAAACAATGGAAAGCTGGCGTAAACGCCAGGTTAGTGCTCAACTCGCGGTGCATGCAGAGCGATCCCGTGTTTGCTCCAACTAGGTGGCGGGAGGTACCGGGGGGTTTAGTGGGTAGTGGTCAACGGCACTTCTCGCCGCGAGTCCCACACTAATCCTGTGTGACAGCCTCTCGTGCTTTCGTGCGAGAGACTGTCACACATCTTCAGACGTGTTTCAACCAGATCTGGAAGGGGGGGTCCCTATCAGATCTGGCTGGACAACTAGTGGGTAAATGCATTCCCCACGAAAAAAAAAGAAAAAAAGGTTAGTGCTCAAGGGGTTAATGATAGACGTAAGTCAATTAGGACAACAAATGTCATCGCTTACGAGTAACGAAAACATACATATCACTTGTCCTTAATTGGAGAAATTACAGTACAAATAAGTACTATACATAAGCGTAAGGACTTCCGAAGAATACTTCTGGCTGTTACTTCGTTCCGTTGTTCGAATTGCAATATGTAAAAAGGTGAATTAAATTTTGAAATACTGACTTACTTAAATGTTATTATGTCCTTCTAGTTATTCTAATTCAGTAAGCAAATAATACCCTATTGCATTTTATCGAATTGCTTTAATTTTACAATCTATACTAATAAATAGAACTGAAGCGTCTGTTTGTAATGTCAAAATATATTTTTTTACTAAACAGATATGAACATATTTACGATACCAAAACAAATATTTGTCTCTCTGTTTGTTCCGGGTAATCTCCACGGCTGGTCGCATTTTGTCGGATAGATAGCTGAAGTTACTCCGCATAACTTAGGATACTTTAAATTTTCGAAAATAAATAGGTTTTTCCGCGTAAAAAAATAAAACTATAAAAAAAAATTCAATGAAATCCTATTCAATGCACAGTTTTACGGGCAAGTGATATAATTTATGACAAATATTTGTACTTTGTTTTATTACTAAGACTAAAAATTAATTTGGGAAAATAATTAGGGTACCGTATTAAAATAAAATTAAAACGCAGTGAAGAATATATGAAACGCGGACGTAGCCGCGGGCACACAGATAGTGATAAATAAGTTTAAATGAGACTTATAAAACAATGTACAATAATTACGAAGGAACACCACTTTTATAATGAATGACAAAAAAATCTCCAGTTTCTTTTAACTGTTTACCAGAAAGAGCTGGAATATTTTAATGACCCTATTAGTAGGGTTATTTATTTTTCTAATTGGCTACTATTAGTTGCTTTATTTTGCTTTTATGAATTACATTACCTTGTTTATATGTCAGTCTGCGATTCGCTAATATTATTAAATAAGCAAAATAATAACAATGCTTACTGCAACTCACTTCCCTTTCATAACAATACAATTATGGGTGAATTAGCTTCTCTCCCAATAACCACGGAAGCAAGGATCACTTAAAGCTCTCCGTAAAGCAAATATTAAGGTCATACGTCGCCATCTGTTCCGAATTATATAACATGTAAAAAAACACTTTAAACCTTATTGTGTTGGAAAAATTTCGATCACATCTGTCTATGCCGCTTTTAACTATTCCTTTAAAAATTAGTTTGTGTAAGACAGTTTCTATCTACGACAGTTTATATCTTCCTTAACTATCCATCCTATTTTTAGATTTTGTATTTGATGATTCATTAAAGAAACTGAAGTGGCATCAACATCACGATCTGCTTTTCGTAAACCACATGTCTTTATCTGTCTAAACATTTGCAGTTATTTAAGAAAATTCTTTGATTTATCTTTTTTGCTGGAGCTTACATTCCGTTTGCCTGAATGCGATATCCGCTCAAGAAATCGTCCAAATTAGTGACGATTTTACGATAAATATGTTTTAACTCACTATTCAAAGAAATTATTTGTATTTTTCTTCGATCCACTGATAACGATCTTTCAAATTACAAACTGAGGTTCGCCATTAAAATTTGAAAATTTGAATCGCCCATTAAAATTTGAATATAAAAAAAAAAACATTTTTGGTTTTCCTTCCTTGGTCTGTTTTAATTTAAGCCTTTCTTATCGACCATATTTAAGTACAAAAAAAATCTAGTATAAATCATATTATTATATTTCTAATTACGTGCTGTCTTTAAAAACTAAGTGCAGTTAGGTGTTCGTTTAGCATTGATGCAAAATTTGAGAAAATTATACAAGTAAAATTAAGAGTTAATTTATTTATTTTGACAATTTTGTGTAAATTTGCACGTAACTAGATTCAGTAACTTTTATTATGAGGTGACTTTGGAAAAATATTTTCTGTATTCATTATTGGCAATTTTATAAGATTTTTTTTGCTCTGAATATCCTTCACAAAATACGGTATTGTTAAGGTTTAGTTTTTAAAGAATCTGTCTGATTTATTTTAATGTGGACGTGATTTATTCTGAAACTTCTATTTATGATAGAATGAAATTTTGCAAACGAATTAAGCGATTTTTACTCTTTTTTTACACGCTTTTAGGCTTAGTGCTTTGACCACAATCTCACCTGATGTTAAGTGACGATGTAGTCCAGGAAGGTAAACACACTAAGCCTTGAGGTTTTAGTTTTCAAATGATGCTACCGGAACACACCTATTGGCATTTGGCGACAGGTTTTCAAAGTTGAGGGTGGTAGTTACCCACGCGGGCATTATTAGAAAACGCCCTACATCCATGCTATGGTTTCCTCGCGATGTTTTCCTTCACCGAAAGCTCAGGCCGATTTTAAAGTCATATAGGTGGGGATCGAACCCGCGTCGATTGACGCGGAATTCGACCCTACTACCCGCTGCGCCATCATCGTTTCAAACTCAGTATAATCAAGTGAATTATTTTGATATAGACAAGAATGACAAATTAGAAAAAAACATTTTGTACACCCATTTTATTCAACGATTAATCCAAGTTTATTTAAAAAAATACTAATTTAGTCTAATTCGTGGTTTTATCGAAATTAAACCATTAGGATCTACAGAAAATCAAATTACGATTCCGAAATTGTAATTACCGAAAGCAGTTGTGGAATGTTCCTTTAATTAAAGCTTTGCATCTGGTACCCAAAAAAATATTCTTAATACAAAAGGAAAATGGATCTTATTTCACAGGGATAGCCAATGAGTTTGTAATCAGAGGAGAGATTCGATGTTAGATACTCTGTCACCTCATGTCCCAGGTAGATTAAAGCGAGTTAGCTTAAGCGACGTAATTCGATGTCATGCTAACTATGAAATTCAATCAACTTTGATTTTATTTCTTTTAAATTTTCTTCTGGCCACAAAATGGATTTGAACTTTCAGTGCAGGAAAACATCTTTAAAAAGTTTCCTATGTATCTAAATAATTCGGTAATTAAAATAACAATAACAATTGGTGTGTCCCATTTCTGATCTCCATGACAATCGATCAAATACACCATAGAAAATGATACTAATTTGCGTAATCGAAATATTTTTGAACCATAGCATTATAAGCATCCTCGAATCATAAACGAAATGGGCTCCCATTTCAAAAGCAGTGAATAGCTTTATTATTTGAGAAGAGCCTTCTGGAAAGAATGCTGTCAACTCGATGAGATATTTTCATGACAGTTTAAAAACAGTTCATCGAATTTATTATTAGCAGATCTGTTGTTCATTTAATTAAGATATTTGTGAAAACATTTATTTTACGGGTTCATTTTGAATTATTTTTCTTTTTGCAATAAGTCTTCTTATATACTATAAGGTATATTATACTTACTTACAGCTGAAATTTTGACAATTTATTCGAGTATTAAAATATCATTGCAACTTGCTAAAAGTCATCGGAAAGAAGTTAGATTTGACTTCGAAGGGTATCAACTGTCGATATTGGAAATAAACCTCTTGGGCCAAGTATCGGAGTGAGTTCAGAACATCAAGGAGTTCTGTTACTCAAACTGTATTAGCAATCGGCTAAAAACTTTGCAGATCAAGTGCTGGGCACTCAGAGAGTAAAGTATTCGATTGCTGGACCAACAACTCATAATGTATGTTGGCGTGTGGTTTCAGAATATTTTCTTTTACACGTACTTCCTTGTAATTAGAATACCGTTCAAAGATAATGTTCTCAGTTGACGATTTCAGATATAATCATTTAATAGTTATTTCTTTTACAGATTCAAGCTATCAAGGTCCAAATTTGAAAAAAAAATCCAGTTAACTGAATAACAAAAAAAAAAAATCACACTGAGGTTAGTACTATGACTATTATTTCTTCGTTTACATTGTATGTTTTGCTTGTATACCGTAAATATGTACGCGGATGCGTGTGTGATTCGCGTTACCAGTACTATGACGTCAGCCGACATCATGCTACAGTATGTCAAGTATAAGATGGCGTGCAAGTGCTGGCTCTCAGAGATATACATAATAAAATGCATTCTTACGAAGTCTAGCTTGTTTTGATTATGAATAAACAATATGAAAAAGTACATAATTATTGCTCGGAGCGCCAATAGATGACAAAAACCAGACAAATGTTAGGTTATGTTAATATTTTTAATCATGAAATTATGAAATTTAAACATTAAAAAGAAAGTTTTACCAAAGTTTTGAGTTGTCACTTCTGCCGGCAGTCCCCATAGCTGCATCCTTTTTTTTGTAATTTATCAACATACCTGTATTATATTGTGCGTTCTATTTCTTCTTCTTTTGTCATAGAACAAGACAAGCCATTTTCTACGTCGATAAATCAATCTTTTTTATCAACATGTATACGCCTCACATAAGGGGTCTAAGTGGAAGAACGCTGTATATGCGTTAGTATGTTAGTTAGTTAGTTAGTATGACAATAGCTCAACCGATCTCCATGATTCCCTGTTCTTATTATTATTTGGTCAAATTTTGGGATCATTTTTCATTTTTAAAAATATGTGGAATAATTTATGAGAATAATATCGAATGTAGTAGTTAAAAAAGGACCACAAGAATATTTTATTCATACTATGAAAGTGCCAGGCAGGATTACAGTCCACCAGATAGTAAGTAATAACTGTTGCGTACGGATGTACTCACACTCTTTTCAAAATATTTGACCTCACTTTTGAAGATGCCATAATGTATTCACATCCTCTCCGCGTGTTCAAACTAATCATCTCTTTAAAGCATCACTTTCTCTATCTCTGTCACTACATCCTCTACCATACCATAACGTTCTCTTATCACACTATTTATTACTCTGTCCATCATTTTTAAAAGTTTTATGATGCTGTCAGGGTACTTCTGGTCAACACCGTTAGTCAGATCGAAAAAAAAAAAAAACATAATTTTGATTTTAATCAACCTCGGATAAATGGCCCCACTTTATCTGATGTTAAATAAATTACAGTCCACGAACGATGACGATCACCGTTAGATCTATCGACAGTCGCCTTCATGACGCAGGTCTATATCTAACACAAGCTTCTAGTTAGCTCTGGATACACATTTGCAGACGTATCTTAATGTTACGCTATGGTTTCACAAGCTTACGGTAGTCGCGATCCAGTCGGGCACAAAAGCCCTTCCACTCCGTTAAACAGAAATCACTATAAAGGATCCGAATTAGGAACATAACATAAAAGGGAATATTTTCTACGAAATCATTAGAAGAAAACACCTAGCAATTAGGGAGCAAAATATTATTTATAATCCAGTAAATATGTTAGCTGTTTCGTGATACAACATGTAAGATTGTGAATGGCGGGTTTTATCCGACGCTGATATAGAAATGAGAAAGTTGGTAAGCGCTTTCGCCTGCCCGTTCACTAATGCGTACATAACTCTTACGGTTGTATTGAAACTTATCATTTATAAATGGCTTTTAGGTAAATACACACACACCTTATTTATTTTGTATCGGCATTTACAAATATTATTTCTATATACCAAGTTATTATGTGAGCAAATATGGTACATTTAAATTTAGAATTTAATAAAGTCGCTACAAAGCGCTGAACTTGGACTTATATATAAATCTTAAGTTAATGGTATTAATGACTAATAAACGTCAATTGGGTCTGGTTAAATTACGACCACTACATATCGAGTGTAATTCTAAATCAGTCAATGAGAAAAAATCCTTGCTTTGGTTGATGTGACAATGAAGATTGGCAATGGTTGATGGACCAATCGATGACTGCCACTATTTTTGGATTATTTATTTATTATATATTATATGTTATATTATATGTAAAAATTTAGATAAGCTAGATCTAGTGAATGATCGTCATAATTTTAATATTAGAAGTAAAGACAAGTTGGCCGGAACCACGCTTTAGGTTAAGTAAGTCTAATAAAAGCTTTATAGGTAATAGTATTCGGTTTTACAATAAGATCCCAAGTAACATTACCGATTTACCTGACAATAAATTCAAGTATTATGTCGAGCAAGTTTTAATCTCAAAAGGTTATTACAGGGCGGATCATTGCGTGAACGATAGTGATGTCTGGAATTAACCCACATCTCTGTGCTTCCACTAACATTATAAAAACTAAGATTTGTATAGTTTTTATATGACAAAAAAAAATGATATATATTATATTTATGAAAAAAAAAGAACCAGATCGAGTTTCTTGCCTGCGCTCTTCTCGGCTGGGTTGTTTTCCGAACCGGTGGTAGTGTTTTAGACGTTCATAAGCGCCTTCTTAGGGCCTAAATTGAATAAATACATTTTTCATTTTGATTTTGATTATTTTATTTTTATATATTTGTTGGAAGAGCAACAGCTATATCTTACATTAGTTAGTTAACAGCCACATTAGAAACAAAAAACCATTTACAGGTCTGCGCCGTTAAGTAGCAAATTAAAAATCAAGTGGTTTGTTATTACATTACAACATATTACTACATGAAATTAATATAAAAAAAAATTTAAAAATGGAAAGAATATAATTAATTACAAGTACTTACAACCGCCATCATTAAAGAAGAGGCTACTTAAGGATGTTGACGCCGTATTTGTGTTCGTATTAAATAAATTTTGTCGGTAATTAACAGAAACAGTAGGATTCGTACGTAAATACTTGATTGGAACGATTGACCATAATAAAAGGAGAGTCGACTTATCATTAGATGATTATAGCTTAGTAATTATGTGATCATATTCTAAGTCGACAGACGTAGGTTCGAATTTGCCTAACCTATTTTATTGCACCTAAGCTTTCGATGAAAGAAAACGCCATGCACAATCCGCAAAATTATGGTAGAGCATTTTCTAGTTTCCTTTTGGTTAGCAACTACACTCAATTTGGAAAATCTCTCGACAAACACCTACAGGCGTGTCCCGATATAATTAGTGAGTTCAACATTTTGGACTACGTCGTCAATAAACAGCAGACGAGATTGGACTCAAAGCGTGTCGCGTTATAACAAAAAGACACGATACAAAATACCTAACTTACCACAATGTTTCCTTCTGATAAAGCAGCGGTTTTTACTTGATAATATATTTGCTAATCGTGTAAATAGTAAAAAATAGCGATGAACGTGGTAGGTATCTTTCATGATCTATTATGGCCTTAATGTTTGACCACACACTCATTCACTGTCAAGTATTAAGAGTGAGTATTAAGAATAAAGAAGAAACGAGAAACATTTATAAAATACTGAATTACGGAGAATAAAAATATACAATCATGGGAAATAAGACGCAGTACATAAATATACTATTTCTATAAGTCGTTGCGAAAACATGTACCGCATTCAGCATCGAAATGGCCACCAGCCCAGCTACAATGTGCTACAACAAAAAATTATCATAGCGCTGGTTTTCAGTTGGACCTTTCCTTAAATTAACATTCTAATTGGCCTTGCAATAAATTAATAAAATGACTACATTAGACCCAAGCAATGATAAAAGAAGGCTTTGCCATCAAAAAAAATTATTCGCTCTCCCAATATATGTATTCTTGATAGCGATGTCCGCGAAAATTTAGGCAAATTAAACCTTGTAAGCGACCAGCATAATCTTAATACTAGTAATTTAAAAAAATTAACAATTTCATTTTTTCTGATTAAGCAAAACTATTACTAATTTTCTAGGGAATACAAAGTAGGTTTTACAATAAAGACCTAAAGCACATTACCGATTTACAGGACAATAAATTCAGGCACTATGTCAAGGAATAAATTAAAAACGAAATGAATATAATATATATATAAAAAACCGAAGGTTCTCTTTATATAAAACATATATAAAAAATACAACGAATAAAAAAACGTACCCAGCAAAGAAACTCGTCCGATATAGCACTGCAATATATTTTACCAGAATATGTTGAATAATACGCCTGTTTCGGTTATAGTATTTTTCCGATCGTCTATAATCTTCGCTTGCCTCATCTAAAAGTCTGAACAGTATAATGTTATAATGTTGCCAAATCTTATATTGGCCATCAATTTATTATATCCAATAAATGCCCGTCGAGTGTCGCTTGTTCTCCGTCATCTATAGTGTGTCTGATTACATTACTTTATATAATGATGTAAAAATTGGTTGAAAGATTGCATAACGCATTGTTACCTTCAATGTAAATAAATTCATCTCCCTACCCTTTTCCCATTTTTATTTGGGGTCGGCGCAACATGTCTTCCTCTTCCATTCCTCTCTATTTGTTGTCATCTCCGCATTCACTCCTTTTCTACACATATCATCTTTCACACAGTCCATCCATCTTTTCTTTGGTCTTCCCCTTCCCATGTAACCGTCCACATTCATATCCAATACCTTTCTTACAACATTCTCTTTCTCCCTGCGCATCACATGTCCATACCAGGATAAACGACCGCCTCTTAACTTGTCTGTTATTGGCGCCACTTTCAAACTTCCTCTAATATATTCATTCCTAATCCTGTCCATTCTTGTTACCCCACACATCCATCTCAACATTCGCATCTCAGCTGCATGTAATCTTCTTTCGTCCGTCACCTTTATGGGGTAACATTCAATGTAAATAAATTATAAATTGCAAATCACTTAATAATTTTTTCACTCAAATAAATAGTGACATCCTCTCACTCTCGACACCCTTTTTCTTAATCCATTAAAAACTCATGTTAAATTAGCAAAGCCCACGCGTAAGATATAATATAAAATTGACAGTTGGCATAAATAGAAACTAATATAAACCTTTGGGTTTTCTTAATGAATTAAGTAAATTAATATAATGATGATATATAGGTAATAATAATAATAATATAATAAATAGATTATATTAAAACCAACCATTACACGACCGGAGAATTATGTGAACGACGATGATGTCTAGAAATGAGACCCTTATCTGTGCATCTACGAATTAAACCTTGTTAACCATGAATTGGGTTATTTTCCTGCTGTTCATAAACACCTTAACAAGGTATAAATTAAATAAAGTATTTTTGAATTTTAAGTTTTTGACGACTATTGAACTATGATTATTTCCAACGTACCTCGTGTAAGTATAGAGTGAGTGATATTAAAAGACCACAGCCGACGGACTAAACCAACGATAAATTCAGAACTAACACGAGCTAGACATAACAAGGGTGTTTAAGGGTCCATTTCCAAACACAGTTTAATAAGGTCGAACGCAGGCTGACACCGCAAACAGTCATTAGAGGGAAAATTGACGGGTGACGTCAATTTGCATGAATAAACGGCACACACATAAGTTGTTTCATTTAATTATTACGTTTATTTATTCGAGATAACAATTATCCTATTGTAAGTTGATGGAGCTGCATAGTGATAATTGGGATACAGCGTCGTTTGATGTAGGTTCGTATACCGAACCCCTTCATAGAACATGCCGTCTCGTACTCGCCCGACCCCAAAATGCGACGACCGCGTAACATCATGACCGCCCAGACAATAACATCACTACCATGAATAGGATCTTCAAGCGTCAACCGCGTATACTTGCGCGTCATTGCCCACGCCCGCGTAACCGTCGTTCCCGTCACTAGGGACGCACGGCTAACTTTGCTCCCGCACACACTTCGGGCAGGGCCGTAGCTAGATTTCAATTTGAGGTAGAACAGCTGTGCTTATAGGTAGTGAGGAAGAAAAAATGTAACTTGTTCTCATCGGATTAATCTATTTCTTCCTTAATAGTTTGGGGAAAAGTATCTTCGCATTTTATATGATTATATAAAAATTATACTAATCAGTGAAAAAATTATAAAACGCGGGCGGAGCCGCGGGCACAGATCTAGTTACAAATCAAATTTCAAACAAAACACATCGAGAATATAATTGTTTTTTGAGAAATCGTTCCTTTCGATCCTAGGTATGGTTTCGATTCGTCAGGTTTCGATTCGTCTTGCGAAAGCCACCCCGTGTCGCCCCCATCCCAAATGCAGCGGACGGCCCCGGGGGGTTTTAGTGGGTATTTTCGGGCGACTCTCGCCCGGGTGAGTCCCACACTGCACGGAGCTCGTCACTCCGTGCCCCTTATCTATTGTACTGGGGGACTTTGATCCCCTAAGTACAGTAGATAAGGGTAGTGCGTAAATGCATTTCCCCCCGTCAAAAAAAAAAAAAAAAAAAGGTTTCGATTCGTCAAGTTTCGCTTCATCAGGTTTCGATTCGCAAAGAATTAACTTTCGAAAGCAATTCTTCATTTTCACCCCTAGATTATAATACGATCACGACTACCTCATATACTTAAAATTCCGTCTATGGGCATTATAAATTATTATCATAGTATGATGTTTGTGACGAATCGTAATTACTTTGGAATCGTTTAGATGTTACTACGATTGTTTTTTTTTTTTTTTCTTAATATAAAACTAACATACAAACATTGCCTATGTTGTTACTATTAATTGATGGTATTTTTAAGATAGGGCATTGCCCCACAATCCCTCCCTAGCTACGGCCCTGACTCCGGTTCCTCCTCCGATGGCGGCTCAAGACGTGCTTCGTTCCTAAACTGGGGACCATGCATTGACTGCACATAACACGCAGGAATATAGATCCTGTTGGGAACCTTTTATTGTTATTATTATTATTAAATAAAAATGTAGGGCTTAGCCGGGTTCCAATTATTTACACTCAGGTTAGTATTAGCCAAACCGAGATTAGTATCACTTTGGTAACCCTTGTGCTAGTTACCTTTTTACTGATTTTGCCATTGCTATGAATTCATTGATAGTTTGGTGGTGGGGGCATTTCCTCACTCTTAAATATGTAAATCTAAAACCAAGCACCTATATGTGTGTTTTTGGCAGCATTGCGGTTTATCGTAGTTACCGTTTGGACAACGTAATCACTTAACGTTAAACGAAATTGGGGTGAAAGTTTTGAGTATATGCATGCAAAATAATAAAATTAAAAAGTGTCTGTTTGTAAAATTAGAATAACAGCTTTTTACTACCTATCTAAATGCATATATATAATTACTATTTTTAATAATATAATTACTATACCATAAACACAATTCTTAAAATTTTTGTCTGTCTTTTTGTTCTGACTCATCTCCGAAACGGCTGGGGCGATTTCGACAGGACTATTTCTATTAGATAGCTAAAGTTATAAGGCTACTTTTAGGTTTGGAATATAATTAGAGTTCCGCGTAAAATAATTAAAACATGATATTGTAAAAAAAAAACCCGTTTCAATGGTCAGTTTTACTAGCAAGTTATTGAATATGTGAGAAATAACTAGAAATTGTTAGTACCAAAAATATGGGCTATTCTGGACTACACTGATTGTTTCTAGTAATTAATAACTGTATGTAATAGAAAATACGATACGCGATCAGAGCCACGGGAACAGCTAGTACAGTTTTTGAAATTTAGTCAAATACACTTAACGTCAGATCAAATCTGAAACATTTACATTTGCGTACATTTGTAATGTTTTAGCCCAATAACAACCCTTTTGTGGGTGTGAAACCTATGAACATCACAGGAGAAGCCACAGCGCAGTTGAAGGAATTTGTTTCTCATTGTAAATAATAACTTTCGAGTCAATATTGCGTGTCGATTCCCCTTAGATTTTCCCTGACAATAACGAAGCAGCGGAACTGGCATTTGTTAACTTTGATTCGTATGATATCCATAGTAACAATAGAAGAGTAATTTTACTTTTTTATATTTCATTTGATAACACTTTAAGTTATCATATAAAAAATACTATTTTTTAAAAGATAAAAAAAGTCATCTTTAAACACGTCATGATTTTGAACATTGTGAATTTTTAAACATTATATAAAAGGTGACTTCTCTCTACATATGTCTGTTAGTGAGGGTTTTAAGAGGATATCCTTTTTTTTTTGACTGGGGGAAATGCATTTACGCACTACCCTTACCTATTGTATTAGTGAGACCAAAGTCCTCCAATACAATAGGTAAGGGGGCACGGAGGGAAGAGCTCCGCGCCAGTGCGGGACTCGCCCGGGCGTGAAGCGCCCGGAAATACCCACTAAAACCCCCCGGGGCCGTCCACTGCATTTGGGATGGGGACGACACGGGGTGGCTTTCGCAAGCACCGCGTCGCCCCCTGCAGCGAACCCACCAGGCCTCGTCCGTGCAATGGCCCGGTAGGGATGAAGGAGAATAGTTCCCCTCCACCACTTAGCCCGCCTCAGAAGGAGGCACGACCATAGGTCGACAGTCCGGGGGGCAGGAGATACTTCCTGCCCCCCATGTTAAGAGGATATCCTAGCGCCATTTATTTCATACAAATCTAGTGCCTTATTTCCTCCCTTGGTGTAATAGCATTATGGTAAATATTTTATACCAGATAATATCTACCACCGGCATGCTCGTATGTTTTGACTTTTTCCATAAATTAGTTATTCTAGAAACTAGGAGCCTTTATAAAACTCGATTTTTACCATCATATTCAGACGTTCGTTAATCAAATTTGATGGATAAAATTAAAAAAAAGGAAATGTACAGCTATGGGCAAATTCTTTATTGTTTTAAATTGAAATAAATTTATAAATCGGTTTAGTTTTGGAAGAGGAAACAAAGTACTACGAAGGGATGTTTTCGTCTATTTTGCATAGGTAAAATCAGCCCGAGCTGCAGTTGTCTGTATTCTTTCTTTGGGGCGCAAGGAGCTAGCAATAGATTTCTGAAATACCCACTTTTCCGACCGCATGGCCTCTTAATAAAACACTGAAGAACGCCGATTTGCATGATTGTCATTGTAATAAATGTGATCATACATTTTTACCCTTACAGAATTTTAGTACATATCCATATACTCGTTTATATAAATAACAAGCTGTGAAGATATCGAACAAGAATTCAGGAACTCGAAAAAAAAAAACTAATTTATATTTTGCAACGAAATACTAATCAATATATGCAGGTTATTTTAATAACAGGGGTCGACGCGGTGCTTGCGAAAGCCACCCCGTGTCGCCCCCATCCCAAATGCAGCGGACGGCCCCGGGGGGTTTAGTGGGTATTTCCGGGCGACTCTCGCCCGGGTGAGTGCCACACTGGCACGGAGCTCGTCACTCCGTGCCCCCTTATCTATTGTATTTGGGGGACTCTGATCCCACAAATACAATAGATAAGGGTAGTGCGTAAATGCATTTCCCCCCGTCAAAAAAAAAAAAAAAAAAAGGTTATTTTAATAATATGTCATAAATAATATTTTCTATAATCTAACACGTAAAATCCTCGATGATAGATCGAATTACGTGACAAGATTATTTTGTGAAACATTTTAAAATAGTTTTCGAGAATATTCCATTAAGGCAAAATTTACTTGGTGTATCGCCTGCAACCATATCGACCGACCAGTAAACGTTGTTACGAACTAATAAGAGTCGAGTCAACTACTGAACCTAGTTATATGCGATAGATTCAATTACAATACTGGAGAGGTCGCGTCTATATCACGTTTTTCATTAGAAAATACAAAGTATCTTTTCTACAGATGAAAGCAGTTCGATTTTCTCTCTATTACATTTTACTAGCGAATTCTCCCGATTTCGCTTACGTGTTTTATTTCCATTAGAATTTCTTTAGTTTGATATGTTTTTTTCAATTTTACCAGTATTACTAAATTCTTATGAAATTGTGTTTTATTTACGTATTAATCTGAAGACGATATTTGTTTCAAGCAATTGATTGTTAGCTTCATTAAAATTCATATGTTCATTTTAGATAAATATTGCGCATTGTATTATATGATTTACCATCATCAAGTCCTAGTGTGTTCAGCCATCTTCAAACACATCAATATTGAATATGATTAAATTGTGTTCCGGTGATAAAATCTATGAAATATAAGTAATATCTAAACCCTTGGAAATATTTCTTCATCTAGCGACAAACCACAGAGCGATACATTTCTCGAAGTTACAGATTATCAACACTACTACTTTAGCTTAGAAAGAGTCTCTTAACAATTAATCAAAATCAAAAATCAAAATTTATTTATTCAATTTAGGCCCTAAGAAGGCGCTTATGAACGTCTAAAACACTACCACCGGTTCGGAAAACAACCCAGTCGAGAAGAGCGCGGGCAAGAAATTCGATCTGGTTTTTTTTTTTTTCATAAATATAATATATCATTTTTTTTGTCATATAAAAAAAACTATACAAATCGTAGTTTTAATAATGTTAGCGGGTGCGCACAGAGATGTGGGTTAGTTGGTTATATAATGACGCCGAAGATTTTGGATGTATTTTTAAACACGCGTATATTTGTAACTGCCTCGGTAGCGCAGTTGTATTACATACGACTGCCGTTCTGAGGTCTCGGGTTCGATCCCCGGGTCGGGTCAAGTGATATTGGGTTTTTTCTACTCAGTATCATCCCGGAGTTTGGAATTTGTGCCCGATATGGCGCCAGGCTCGCCCCCTGTCACATCTGGGACGGAACTAAGCTCGGCGAAATGTGGGTGGTGTAGTTCGCGCTACATCACCTCTGCCTAACCCTTCGGGGAAAACAGGCGTGAGCATATGTATGTATGTATATTTGTAAAGAAACATCTGTAATAAAACAAAAAAATGTCAGATTCGAGATTAGAGACGCCTGAAATAACCTTATCTGTCATACCTCTGTGAACTTGGCAACCGACTTTCGACTTTTTTTTTTTATTTCATTACCGTTGGATTCTACGTCGTTTGTACCCGTTTGTACCACTTTCATTTTCGTTTGTACCTCAAACCAAAAAAAGTTATAGCCTTTTGAAAATTTGACCCGCAGCCGACTTTGGAAAATCGAAAATTTTGCAAAGGGATCTGATTCGGGGTCGTTTGTACCCGTTTGAACCACCTTCGTTTTTCATTTTTTTCAAAACCCAAAAAAGATACGGCCATTTGAAAATTTCGAAAAACTAACTTTTCCAATTTTGAAAATTTCGAAAATCTGTGAACGGCATTCGACGCAGAATCGTTTGTACCCGCGGGAATCACTTTCAATTTCGTTTGTACCTTAAAACCAAAAAAATTTAAGAGCTTTTTTAGATTTTGAAAAACGAAGTTCACTTAGAGTCCACAATTATTGAGATATCTCAATTCTGTAAACGGGGTCCAGTAAGCGACGGTGTCGTGAGGTTTGTACCGCTTTGCGTTTCGTTTGTACCTCAAACGGAAAAAAAAATTACGAGCATATTAAAAATTTCAAAATATCAACTTCGACAATTTTAGGAACTTCGAAAATCTGTGAACGGGGATCGACGCAGAATCGTTTGTACCCGCGGGAATCACTTTCATTTTCGTTTGTACCTCAAACCAAAAAAATTTAAGAGCCTTTTTAGATTTCGAAAAACGAAGTTCACTTAGAGTCCACAATTATTGAGATATCTCAATTCTGTAAACGGGGTCCAGTAAGCGACGGTGTCGTGAGGTTTGTACCGCTTTGCGTTTCGTTTGTACCTCAAACGGAAAAAAATTACGAGCATTTTAAAAATTTCAAAATACCAACTTCGACAATTTTAAGAACTTCGAAAATCTGTGAACGGGGATCGACGCAGAATCGTTTGTACCCGCGGAAATCACTTTCATTTTCGTTTGTACCTCAAACCAAAAAAATTTAAGAGCCTTTTTAGATTTCGAAAAACGAAGTTCACTTAGAGTCCACAATTATTGAGATATCTCAATTCTGTAAACGGGGTCCAGTAAGCGACGGTGTCGTGAGGTTTGTACCGCTTTGCGTTTCGTTTGTACCTCAAACGGAAAAAAATTACGATTATTTTAAAAATTTCAAAATATCAATTTCAACACTTTTAGGAACTTCGAAAATCTGTGAACGGGGATCGACGCAGAATCGTTTGTACCCGAGGAAATCACTTTCATTTTCGTTTGTACCTCAAACCAAAAAAAGTTATAGTGTTTTGAAAATTTGACCCGCAGCCGACAATGGAAAATCGAAAATTTTGCAAAGGGATCTGATTCGGGGTCGTTTGTACTCGTTTGTACAACCTTCGTTTTTCATTTTTTTTCAAAACCCAAAAAAGATACGGCCATTTGAAAATTTCGAAAAACTAACTTTTCCAATTTTGAAAATTTCGAAAATCTGTGAACGGGGATCGACGCAGAATCGTTTGTACCCGCGGGAATCACTATCAATTTCGTGTGTACCCCAAACACAAAAAAAAAATCAAATTTCAAATTGCCGTATAATTTTTGGGTTTTGAAAAACATGAAAAACAAAGGTGGTACAAACGGGTACAAACGACCCCAAATCAGATCCCGTTGCAAAATTTTCGATTTTCCAAAGTCGGCTGCGGGTCAAATTTTCAAAACGCTATAACTTTTTTTGGTTTAAAGTACAAACGAAAATGAAAGTGATTCCCGCGGGTACAAACGATTCTGCGTCGAACCCCGTTCACAGATTTTCGAAGTTCCTAAAATTGTCGAAGTTGGTATTTTGAAATTTTTAAAATGCTCGTAATTTTTTTCCGTTTGAGGTACAAACGAAACGCAAAGCGGTACAAACCTCACGACACCGTCGCTTACTGGACCCCGTTTACAGAATTGAGATATCTCAATAATTGTGGACTCTAAGTGAACTTCGTTTTTCGAAATCTAAAAAGGCTCTTAAATTTTTTTGGTTTGAGGTACAAACGAAAATGAAAGTGATTCCCGCGGGTACAAACGATTCTGCGTCGATCCCCGTTCACAGATTTTCGAAGTTCCTAAAATTGTCGAAGTTGATATTTTGAAATTTTTAAATTGCTCGTAATTTTTTTCCGTTTGAGGTACAAACGAAACGCAAAGCGGTACAAACCTCACGACACCGTCGCTTACTGGACCCCGTTTACAGAATTGAGATATCTCAATAATTGTGGACGCTAAGTGAACTTCGTTTTTCAAAATCTAAAAAAGCTCTTAAATTTTTTTGGTTTTATGTACAAACGAAAATGAAAGTGATTCCCGCGGGTACAAACGATTCTGCGTCGAATGCCGTTCACAGATTTTCGAAATTTTCAAAATTGGAAAAGTTAGTTTTTCGAAATTTTCAAATGGCCGTATCTTTTTTGGGTTTTGAAAAAAATGAAAAACGAAGGTGGTACAAACGGGTACAAACGACCCCGAATCAGATCCCTTTGCAAAATTTTCGATTTTCCAATGTCGGCTGCGGGTCAAATTTTCAAAACGCTATAACTTTTTTTGGTTTGAGGTACAAACGAAAATGAAAGTGATTTCCTCGGGTACAAACGATTCTGCGTCGATCCCCGTTCACAGATTTTCGAAGTTCCTAAAAGTGTTGAAATTGATATTTTGAAATTTTTAAAATGCTCGTAATTTTTTTTTTTTCCGTTTGAGGTACAAACGAAACGCAAAGCGGTACAAACCTCACGACACCGTCGCTTACTGGACCCCGTTTACAGAATTGAGATATCTCAATAATTGTGGACTCTAAGTGAACTTCGTTTTTCGAAATCTAAAAAGGCTCTTAAATTTTTTTGGTTTGAGGTACAAACGAAAATGAAAGTGATTCCCGCGGGTACAAACGATTCTGCGTCGATCCCCGTTCACAGATTTTCGAAGTTCTTAAAATTGTCGAAGTTGGTATTTTAAAATTTTTAAAATGCTCGTAATTTTTTTCCGTTTGAGGTACAAACGAAACGCAAAGCGGTACAAACCTCACGACACCGTCGCTTACTGGACCCCGTTTACAGAATTGAGATATCTCAATAATTGTGGACTCTAAGTGAACTTCGTTTTTCGAAATCTAAAAAGGCTCTTAAATTTTTTTGGTTTGAGGTACAAACGAAAATGAAAAGTGATTCCCGCGGGTACAAACGATTCTGCGTCGATCCCCGTTCACAGATTTTCGAAGTTCCTAAAATTGTCGAAGTTGATATTTTGAAATTTTTAAATTGCTCGTAATTTTTTTCCGTTTGAGGTACAAACGAAACGCAAAGCGGTACAAACCTCACGACACCGTCGCTTACTGGACCCCGTTTACAGAATTGAGATATCTCAATAATTGTGGACGCTAAGTGAACTTCGTTTTTCAAAATCTAAAAAAGCTCTTAAATTTTTTTGGTTTTATGTACAAACGAAAATGAAAGTGATTCCCGCGGGTACAAACGATTCTGCGTCGAATGCCGTTCACAGATTTTCGAAATTTTCAAAATTGGAAAAGTTAGTTTTTCGAAATTTTCAAATGGCCGTATCTTTTTTGGGTTTTGAAAAAAATGAAAAACGAAGGTGGTACAAACGGGTACAAACGACCCCGAATCAGATCCCTTTGCAAAATTTTCGATTTTCCAATGTCGGCTGCGGGTCAAATTTTCAAAACGCTATAACTTTTTTTGGTTTGAGGTACAAACGAAAATGAAAGTGATTTCCTCGGGTACAAACGATTCTGCGTCGATCCCCGTTCACAGATTTTCGAAGTTCCTAAAAGTGTTGAAATTGATATTTTGAAATTTTTAAAATGCTCGTAATTTTTTTCCGTTTGAGGTACAAACGAAACGCAAAGCGGTACAAACCTCACGACACCGTCGCTTACTGGACCCCGTTTACAGAATTGAGATATCTCAATAATTGTGGACTCTAAGTGAACTTCGTTTTTCGAAATCTAAAAAGGCTCTTAAATTTTTTTGGTTTGAGGTACAAACGAAAATGAAAGTGATTCCCGCGGGTACAAACGATTCTGCGTCGATCCCCGTTCACAGATTTTCGAAGTTCCTAAAATTGTCGAAGTTGATATTTTGAAATTTTTAAAATGCTCGTAATTTTTTTTTTTTTTTCCGTTTGAGGTACAAACGAAACGCAAAGCGGTACAAACCTCACGACACCGTCGCTTACTGGACCCCGTTTACAGAATTGAGATATCTCAATAATTGTTGACGCTAAGTGAAATTCGTTTTTCATAATCTAAAAAAGCTCTTAAATTTTTTTGGTTTTAGGTACAAACGAAAATGAAAGTGATTCCCGCGGGTACAAACGATTCTGCGTCGAATGCCGTTCACAGATTTCCGAAATTTTCAAAATTGGAAAAGTTAGTTTTTCGAAATTTTCAAATGGCCGTATCTTTTTTGGGTTTTGAAAAAAAAGAAAAACGAAGGTAGTACAAACGGGTACAAACGACCCCGAATCAGATCCCTTTGCAAAATTTTCGATTTTCCAATGTCGGCTGCGGGTCAAATTTTCAAAACGCTATAACTTTTTTTGGTTTGAGGTACAAACGAAAATGAAAGTGATTTCCTCGGGTACAAACGATTCTGCGTCGATCCCCGTTCACAGATTTTCGAAGTTCCTAAAAGTGTTGAAATTGATATTTTGAAATTTTTAAAATGCTCGTAATTTTTTTCCGCTTGAGGTACAAACGAAACGCAAAGCGGTACAAACCTCACGACACCGTCGCTTACTGGACCCCGTTTACAGAATTGAGATATCTCAATAATTGTGGACTCTAAGTGAACTTCGTTTTTCGAAATCTAAAAAGGCTCTTAAATTTTTTTGGTTTGAGGTACAAACGAAAATGAAAGTGATTCCCGCGGGTACAAACGATTCTGCGTCGATCCCCGTTCACAGATTTTCGAAGTTCTTAAAATTGTCGAAGTTGATATTTTGAAATTTTTAAAATGCTCGTAATTTTTTTCCGTTTGAGGTACAAACGAAACGCAAAGCGGTACAAACCTCACGACACCGTCGCTTACTGGACCCCGTTTACAGAATTGAGATATCTCAATAATTGTGGACGCTAAGTGAACTTCGTTTTTCAAAATCTAAAAAAGCTCTTAAATTTTTTTGGTTTTAGGTACAAACGAAAATGAAAGTGATTCCCGCGGGTACAAACGATTCTGCGTCGAATGCCGTTCACAGATTTTCGAAATTTTCAAAATTGGAAAAGTTAGTTTTTTCGAAATTTTCAAATGGCCGTATCTTTTTTGGGTTTTGAAAAAAATGAAAAACGAAGGTGGTACAAACGGGTACAAACGACCCCGAATCAGATCCCTTTGCAAAATTTTCGATTTTCCAATGTCGGCTGCGGGTCAAATTTTCAAAACGCTATAACTTTTTTTGGTTTGAGGTACAAACGAAAATGAAAGTGGTACAAACGGGTACAAACGACGTAGAATCCAACGGTAATGAAATAAAAAAAAAAGTCGAAAGTCGGCTGCCAAGTTCACAGAGGTATCTGTCATATAATTTTGTAAAAAACAAATTCATAACTACGGACTGAGTTGCTTTTTCCCCCTCCGGAATTGTGTCATATAAATAAGTGGTCACCGAAGTCTTTACATTACAGCTATAGAAAGACACTTTTCTCATTATATAGTCATTGTGTTTCATGTTTTTTTCATTAAATATCCGTACTATTTTATCAACAAACTAAGATCAATGAATTTTAAAGCAATTATTGCTTAGTTGATAGTGCGAACATACATATCCAACTGTAATGCGCTTGAGCTTTCATTTTAGGAAAATACCATAGCTATGGTAGAGATGATTTTCTAATAATCCCCGTACGGGGGTAGCAACATCCCTCAAGTTTGAAAATCTATCGGCAAACATCAATAGGTGTGTTCCGGAAACATCACTCGAGATACAGTACCAGGGCTTAGCGTGCTTACCATCCTGGACCACGTCGTCACTTAATAGCAGGTGAGATTGTGGTCAAAGGAATGAGTTCATACAGTATAAAAAAAGAATATATCTATCGTAAAGAATTCAGACAGACAGACATACTTTATTTAGCTTTATTTCATTTGCAATAATAAACTCGTAACAGACTTTAAAACAAATTTAAACGTAAACAAGAAAATGTAATAGATTTTCGTGACTATAATTTTAATCTATTCTGAAGGATTTTAAGCTTCTTTTAATTGTATCGTCTTTTACAAATTTACAATCTTGATATTTTATTATTAATAAAACTAATTTTGATATGTAACATCGGTTTAAATTTTTCTCAAGATATAATCTTTACCAAGTTATACTCACATTTATATTGCTTGTTAAATTCATATTATAATTAGTATTAAAAATTAATTATTCTATTAATTTCCAATTACTATACTTAGGTGCTATATTTCTTGTAAAATTCTCAATTTGTACAGATTATCGGATAATTGTTTCGACTTACTTTACGAAGGTATATACTTACCGGATTCCGAAGACTACAAAATGTAAGTTATTGATTTTAAAAATCATATTTTGTTATATATTTTTTTAATAGATACTTTATCTACTTTTATACTCTGCTAATTGGATTATTTAAATATAGAAATAATCATAATGAAGCTTAAATGTATAACTATGAAGGTTGACTTCAAATCGTACGTGGCGGAAATATAAATATAGCGAACGAAACTTAACAGATTTTTTTGCTACTCTTGAAATGTTTTCGGTTCTTAATTCCAATGTTTAAAGATTCTTAACGATAAATGGCGTGCAGTAATAAGTTTGAACTTTTTGACACGCGGTGTCAATATGTACGCAAATAATATGAAACCAATTTGTTTTTTTTTTTCTTTCTAAACTAGTTAATGCTGTTGACCGGAAAAGACTTTATAGCTTCACCGAACTTGGTAGGCGAGTGCAGAAGGCATTCAGTCGCAAAAAGGTAACTAACACGTGACAACAATTTGTATGTTATTCTAATGTATGGAAAATAAATACTACAAAAAGTAACTTGGAGTTTTAATACTTTTAACTGAAGAAATGAGAAGTACTAGTGATCTCACCGGGAAGAGGTCGCAGTAGATTATGCACCATAATATCACCATTTTAAATGAAACAACGTTATTTAATAAATACTGATAAAGTGGAGGATATTTTGTTCTTTACACTTTTATTTCTGCGTGTTTTTATTGGTTGATTTTTTTTTAATTAAGAGACTGTATTGGAGTCGTTTGCGAGATTAAGTTCCTTTTTTTGGAGCGGACACAATATCATAGATATCCTAAACAAATTAAACGACTTGCGAAAGATTTTTTTATTGTGTAATAGGCTCACCACTTAGCCACAATCTCGGCTGATTTTAAGTGTAATCCAAGATGGTAAACACACTAAGCCTAGATGTATTGACTCTGAAGTGATACTGCTAGTGTACCTACTATTATCTAGGTATAGATAAATAAATATTAGAGAAATAAATCAATAGGTATTTATAAAGTTAATTTCAGTATATACCTATTTATAAAAATTACAAAATAATATCATCTGTTACATTTTGATAATATATTCAAACGTTTTGTTAACAGATATAATAATATAAATCTCGAAAGCTCTAGAATATATTAAATTTAAACTATTTAGGTAGTTAATGTAAAACGACCGAGCTAAGATTAATCTTGTATGAATTGAAGGGAATACTTAATTGTATGAAACGCCTCTGTTAAGGCCACTTAAAACTCGGATTACGGCATTGATAGTTCAGATGTTAAACACTTCAAATGTAATACATGTTATATAAAGGATATTTATCTCTGGTACGTGTAAATAAAAAAAAAATTTCATTTAAATCAAACCAGTATTAGATATAAGAACGATCACAATCTTAACATATAAATTAAAAAGACAGGTTTCCTCATTAAAGCTCTTCAATAAATTTAAAAATACTCAATTTAGGCCCTCATAAGGCGGGCTTATGGACATCACTAAGTCTGAAACATTGAACTTATAATTTTTGTTTGTCTAAATTTTAAGTATAAATGTTACATACAGTGTGTTATCAAGAATATATAGGGAGTGCAAAGTGAAGATACTGTATTCGGGAAACTTGTTTTTAATTGATTCGCGAGGTTCCTTGTTATCTATTGCGCTAATTGCTCGTTTTGATACAGTAAAATACAATAATCAATATGAATTAGCTCACGTACGTAACGCATTGTATTTCCGAGCGGCGTTTGTAATCGCCGAAAGCGGATAGATAAAGAGAGACCGCTGATAATAAACCAGAGACGGGCGACGATAACAATAACATACCAAAAAAAAAAAAAACACCAACTCAAACACACAATGAAATTTATACTGAATCGCGGACATCAGTGGAAAATACGCACTCGTGTAAATTAATTTGTTTCATCAACGTTGTGCGGGTGCGGGGCTTGGGGCGGAGGGGCAGGGCGAGCTGACGACTGCGGGGGCGAGGAGGGGACGCGTGTCCACTACAGATAAGTAATTGTTATTCATAGCGCCGGTCTCGATTCATACCGTTTTATTATAACGTTACGCGTGTTTTATTCAGAAACGATTTAATTATATCCATTGCCCGTAATTATCATTAGGGGTCGTTCAAGTACTATGTATGCTTTGTTATTCTTATTATCGATGACAGGGGAGGGGATTTGAATGATGTTTACGAAAGCCATATTTACTTTGTTTTTTGGTAAATATTTACCACGGAGATATGCATACTAATTACTGACAAGGGGAACGGAGAGTATTTAAAAATCTCCATAATTATGCCTACGTAATTCTTGACTGGCCCCTTGTATGTAGTATAAAGCAAAGACACTTTCCTCATCAGTGTGTCTGTTTATACGCTAACATCTCCTGAATCATACGACGGATTTGAATGCGATTTACACCAGATCACAGTAGATATTTTGACACGGAGGGTATACGTATAAAATACATTTAGATTAAGCTTTTGTGTCCATCCATCCATTCAAGCGAAAGACGTCCGTTGCTCGACACACAAAGATCTCCACGACGATCGGTCTTGAGCCACACGCATCCAGCGGATTCCCGCGATCTCCAGGTCGTCGGTCCACCGTGTGGGGAGCCAACCCACGCTACATCTTCCGGCTACGTGGTAGCCATACGAGAATCCGTCGATCCCATCGGACATCGGTTCTGCGAGCTTTTGTGTAAATAAAAAAATATGTTTTTATGTCGTTAAAAAACAACGGCTAATATAGACTGAATCTTAAGAGATGCATCAAAATTACGTGTTAGAGAATGATTAGTTTATAATAGTGTTTGTTATTTGTGTTAATTAATTTTATTATATTAATATTATTATAATTATGTTATTGATAGAGAAATTTTAAAATTATTAGAGATTTTTCAGCTCCAATAAACCAGTACAAACTACGCATCAGTATAAACTAACTCTCAATAACTAAAAATATTTTCAACTTTTTAGTTCGGTTAGATTTAAGTGATTTAGCCTAAGTCTAGATATTGGTTCTACAATTGATTCTACCGCAACACGCCGATAGAAGCCTGACAAAACAGTTTGAAATCGAGGCTAGTGGCTGGCTATTCAGGCGGTTATTAGAAAACGCCATACTACAAGGCAATGCTATTTTAACAAGCTTTTTTTCATATAGCTTTTCGGAGAATCGCTCTTTTGTTTATATTTAACGTATAAAATGTATGTAAGTATATAGAAAGTTATATAGAAGCGATTTATCTGGGAATCAATAATGTAAATTAATTAATATTAATCGTTCGAAAAGTAAGATCTTTGGTGTAATATAAGTGTATAATTTAGCTTACTAATAAAAATCAGAGGCTTCCAAAATGTTCATTTGATTTAAACAACAGAGTGTAATGGCGCCGAACGTCAAAGAGTGCGTTGTGTCGTATTTGCTCTTGACGATTCGTAGTAAAGCTACTTTACTGATAAAATTACATTATTGATACATATTATTAAATTCATAGAAATACCTCTACAAAAGTAAAGGTTATACGTAGAATTTTAAAAACGTATTCCTTTGATAAATAATAAAAGGTAAAAAATCTAGTATCTCTCTCTCGGGTCTCTATAAACTAGTAGATATTTTATTTATTTATTTGGGAAACACACAGTTAATAACATACACATATGAAATTACATAACAATAATACATAAACCAGTCAAGTTTCCACTAAAATTATAATTAATGAAAGTAAATATAACAACACTAATACCTCCATCATTACAAGCTATAATATTATGGCAAACACTATAAATTTAAAACTATTTTCAGCAATTTTTTAAAGGAACTGATGGGGCATGCAAATATATCCATTTTAGTAAAAATCTTATTATATATATTGCACGAACGAAATAAATATGTGTTCTTCACATACCTCGTTCGCGCAACAGGGATTTTAAAAAGTAAGTGGTTTCTGGCATTTGGTCGAAGAACCCTAAAACTAACTTCCCTGACAAGAAACGGAGAATCAATAAAATTTCTAAGAAGTTTAAATAAATACATTTGATCTCTCACTACTCGACGATTAGTAAGTGAAGGCAGATGTGGCAAAGGTTTATTTGACAATTTACATTTAAAAGTTAAGTGCCTCTTAAATCGATTTTGTACACTTTCAATAAGGTTAATGTATTTGTTATATTGTGGATTCCATATTATTTAAACATATTCTAATAGAGAACGAACCAAAGCATTATAAAGAAGTACTAGAGTAGTTGGTTGCTTAAAATCTCTCCCAGTTCTAAGAACGAAGCCAAGAATTTTAAAAGCTTTCACAATTATAATATTAACATGATCACTAAAGTTTAATTTATTATAAGATATAACTAGACTCCAAATTTGATTTCTTTTTAAAACCGTTAATGTAAGTTACGTTCATATTTTAATATATATCTGATGAAAATGGTCAATAGTATAATCGAAATGGTCAATAGTAGATTTCATACTGTCAATAGTAACAAAAAGCGCATGCCGGAAATGACGTCAGTTTATATCGAACGTAAGATCGCGGCGTGTGAACTAGAACCGTTTTGCTTCTAATCATCGTACTGCAGTATTGCGTACTTTAAGATCTAATTCGAATTTTAGGACGAAATCAACGTACAGCCTAGAATGTATTACTGAAAATCATCAATTGTTGTTTAAGCCCTTTCGAAATGTAATTAATTGACCGTCATTCATCAGTGTTTTCAAGTGACCATTAAATGTAAAAGTGAAACTATAATATGTTCGAGGTATTTAACTTCTGATAAAATTTTACCAGAGTTAATAATGTCTATTTACTTGAGTAGTGATTGGAGATTTTTTTAATTCAAAGTTTTCATAGACTCATACTCTTGTTACAAGTGAGAGAGGCGGAAAATAGGTTGTATACATACTTAGTGATCCTGAAACGCGCAATGCGAGATTTACGAGTTTATGGGCAGTTTAAGTGGTCGCAAACAGTCTGGTTTTTGAGGAATTTGCGGTGCGGATGTGGAATATATTCCTTGCTGTGGTTCTCCTAGGGGGATACAGTATTTTTAAAAGATCGTGAAAGTGAAGAACGTGATGTCTGTTTACAACAACATGAAAAATCCTATGTCAGGATTATTCCAAACACAGAATTAAAACACTCAGAATGGCAGTAGTCGCTTACAGAGAATGAAACTCTGTCAAGTTGGCCTTAAAAAGCCACGTAAGTCTTTCGTGACTTGCTGGTGATTACGTAATTTCATGTCGCTTATACACTAACACATTTTTTTTTTCGCTTAAATGTTAAGCGAGTTTTTGTATGTAATTATCGTTCTTAGTGTTATTACTCGTTAACATTTATTAATTATATTATATACCACTATATTCTATAATAACTATGAATGAATATATAAAAAGCGGGCGCAGCCGCGGGCAGACAACTAGTTCCATATATGGCACGTGTGACGTGAGTCCCGATATGCCTAATATAAAAAGGACAGTAGTAATTGAAGTCGCAGACGATAGCTAGTTGTCATTGGATAATTTAGTCAATTTATTTTATTAAAAAACTAACTGTCTGCCCGCGGCTGCGTCGTCATTTTATGTATTCTTCACTGTGTCTGAAATTTTTTGATACGGGACACTAAATATAAAAAAAAATTAGCACTAAAATAAAGTCAAAATATTTCTCATAAATTGTATAGCTCTTAACCGTAAAACTGCATGGAATCGGATTTTATTCAAATTATTTTTACGCGGAACCCTAAACATTTTCGAAAATTTAAACAACCCTAAGTTACCTGCATTAACTTCTGATATCTACCAAAAAAGTCCCGTCAAAATCCGTCCAGCTTTTCCGGAGGTTTTCCGGAACAAGCACACAGACAAAAATGTTAAAAATTGCATTTTTTGTTACAGGTATCGCGCATCGTATATCTATTTAGTAAATAAAAAATATTTTGACATTACAAACAGACAAACCATTTTATTTATTAATATAGATGACACGTGACTCCAATATTCCTAATATGAAAGGGACAGTAGTAATTGAAATCGAAGACGACAGATAGTTGTCATTGGAAAATGTAGGTAATTTATTTTATTGAAAAATTTATCGTATTTACCCGTCTGACTTAGTAAGGTCACAGAGTAGAAATAAACATCGACCAGATCAAACGGTTCTTCGCAAGTTTTTTTTTTCTTTGTATTTTCTTTACATTGTAACTCCTCGAAGTAAAATCCCCTAGGCGTAGCTCTGTGATCAAACTTTACTGTAACATATTTACAATATCCATTCGATCGGTTTTATTTTAAAAGTTTTTTATCTTTATGTTTATTTACCTATATAAAGAGATTTAAAACAAGGAATAACACCATAAAACAATGAATGAACAGACAAAGACGCATGTTAATCTTGTTAAAAAAATAATATATATGCTAAAGTTAAGAATAATGGTGGGTATATTAATAAACCATTTTACATGATATGTTAATCCAATACATACATACATATGCTCACGCCTGTTATCCCCGAAGGGTTAGGCAGAGGTGAAGTAGCGAACTACACCACCCACATTTCGCCGAGCTTAGTTCCGTCCCAGATGTGACAGGGAGCGAGCCTGGCGCCATATCGGGCGCAAATTCCAAACTCCGGGATGATACTGAGTAGAAAAAACCCAATATCACTTGACCCGACCCGGGGATCGAACCCGAGACCTCAGAACGGCAGTCGTATGTAATACAACTGTAATCCAATACATCACGTTAAAAAATTAAGAATAATTACCTACTTAGGGAATTATAATTATGTAAACGTTCCAATGGAACGTTATTATTTATAGTGATTTAGTGAAATATTTAAATTACTATTGTCAGGTATAACATAAACATTGACTTTAAAAAAGTAAACACTTTCTTGTTACAAATGTTTAACGATGTAATATTGATATTCCGGTACAAACACTTGATAGAGTATCCACTTCTAAACTCAATATATTTAAGTCAAAACGCTGTATAAAAAATCAAGTAAAACATAAAAAAGTATTCTCGACTGAGTCCATTTATGTTTGCATCAAAGAGAATTGAAATAAGTTATAGTAATAAATATTTGTTTGTGTGTGTTTAAAGAAACACGTAGTGTACGAATTTTCATTTATTTCACTTAACGAAGTGCCCTCTTTTGTGTTTGAGGCACTACGGGGCTTCACTGCGACTTCTGAGTATTTTAGTAACGCAGTTTTATTACGTGCCGTTTAATAAATAACTACGTGCCGGTAACGCCATCGAAACATGGCCGAATCCAGGCAACTTCGGGGAGGGGGGGGGGTGTCAATTTGCCCACAAACAATATTACGTCTTTTTAATGCCCTTTTATTGCATTATTTGCAGTAAATATTCTCACTAATTAGAACTAGATTAAACGTCACACATACATCGTTCTTTCACCTTTTATTCTGAGTACCCAGGTTTCCTTTATTCCCACCGAGCTATCAGTCTGATTTAAGGTTGTCTCTTATCATGTGCCTATTCACATTTAATTTACAAATTATTTTTTTACGCGCAACCCTAATTATTTTCGAAAAATAAAGCCTTTTTTTAGTTGGACATGCCTTTGCGCATTCCCTCCTGCATTTCTAATCAGGAAGAGAAGAAAACCTCGTGGATTAGAGATGCCAGAGTGATATGTGGGACTCGCCCGGCGTGAAGCGCTGACACGAGATTGTCAAGGTATGCTCCGCTTCGCCCCAGTGGCAGACTCGGACAGGGCCACACCCTCCTAGCCTAAGTTACGCGAAATAACTTCAGCTATCTGATAAAAAAATTCAGGAAAAATAGGTATGGAGCTTAGCCGGAACAAACAGACAGAGAGACAAAAAAAATAAAAGTTGTGTTTTTAGTATAACTGCCGTATATACATTAATATGTAATGTAGTACAAAGTTGATATTTCGATATTTGAAAAAGACACTTCAATTTTATTAATATAGATAACAGAGTTAAAAGGAGAAAAGACATACTTTTCGATTAATTGCAAGGATCAAAACTCTTAAAAAACTTTAATATTTTATTAAAAGCAAAAGTGAAACATTTGAAGGAAACAGTAATTATAATATTGACGTTTGTCCGCTCATGAAGTTTTCTATAAATTAATAGCTCTATTTGAAGGAGAAAATTGTTGTTCTTTGTTCTTCTTATGAAACGTGGTCTTTTCATTTCTATATTCAGTTCTTTCAAATAAAATTAATAAAAAGTTTTTTTTTTAATAAATTGTCATATTACATCATTATTTTATTCCGTCATGGCGTCCCGATTATTTAACAAACTAATAAAAATGTAAAACTTAATAACAATTTGACAATTGACGTAAATAGCGTCATTAGACTTTTCTAGATTATTCTGAAACCCGTGTGCCATTCGCTGGTTAGTTCGCAAAAATACAGTAACTAACACAAAACACTAATAAAGCATTTTACTATAATATATAAGATATTGAAAATACGTTTACCTTTTATGATAAAGAAGTAGCAAATACTAAAAAGACATTCCTACGGAACGGTCCTTTGAAGCGAGCTGAAACCACTCTGTTCCTATTTGATGTGTGTTTGTGATCAAAGAGTTTAAAATATATAGAATGTACTAATAAGGAGGTTTCGTTTTATTCAGAAATATTCACATATCTCGAATATATAATAAACGCACGAACACTTTTTTTTGGTAATTTTTTTTTTTTTTAACAAGTGTATATTTTTGTGTGGATTTTTTATTTCAATAATTTTATGATCTAGAAAATAGTGCTTCTAACATTAATTGGGCACTACAATTTTTTTTAATGTTTGTATGTCTGTTTCTTTGTTCCGGCTAATCTCCGGAACGGCTTGAGGGATTTTGACGAAACCTTTTTTGGTAGAGAGCTGAAGCTACTCCGGGTAACTTAGGGTACTATTGTTTTTTGTAAATAATTAGGGTTCCGTGTAAAAAAAATAAAACTCATGACATTGTGAATAAAATCAGATTCGATGCACAGTTTTACAGGCACGTATTCGAATTTCTGAGATCTTTGCTTATTAATGTTAGTAGCAAAAAAATGTTGGAAAATAATTAGGGTGCCATATAAAAAAAAATTAAATGCGCAGTGAAAATTTGTACGAAACACGGACACAGCCGCGGGCACACAGCTATTCGTTCATAAAATGATAACGAATAAAGTTATTTTTAACAATACACGTTGTAATAATTGCTACTTGATTCACAATGACCTAGTTAAACCATTAGTACATTATAAATGCCTCTCGCACAGTCAAGTGGAGAAGCATCACAAAAATAAAAAGGTAACGCGACCTATAAGTTTTCACAACAAACAGTACTCACTGAACCCCACTCTAGGCGGCTTACATGACGTTAGCAAGTTTAATTTCGTACAGGCGCCATCTGTTGACGACTTCATAGTACTAAAATTGTATTGACAACTCGCAACTTTGTTTTATTTTAAACTCATCAAGAAAATGTTCCGCGTAAAAAAAAATGAAACTCTTGAGAATAAAACCCTACTCAATGGTCAGTTTACGTCCAAATGCTTTATGTCAAATATTTTTACTTTCTCTTAGTACAAAAAATTGTTTCAAAATAATTAGGGTTACGTGTAAAAAACTTAAAACACAGTTAAGAATATATGAAACGCGGGCGCAGCCGCGGTCACAGCTGGTTATAAAATAAAATTATATCCGACGATATTAACTCCTAGCTATAGCCGCTTCAAAAACGTTTAATATCTACGGAAATGGCGTATCTACTACAATTTAATATAACGAGATAAATATTCAGTTGAAATGAGAAACTGTCTTGAAATTTAATATGGCAGGCACAATAACAGTATGCAGGATGGGAAAAGAAACCTTTTTGTGACACAATTTTCGGCTTCGGGTAACATTCAGCTGGCCGAAGCTCGGTCTTTATCGAAACTGTTTCTCGCGACTTCCGTCGACCAGTCATTCGGACGTATTTCGTCCGATATTTTTCGTATATGATTTCGTCTTTAACCTTTACAACCTATATAAAAGGCGATGTTTGTTTTTTTTGTAAATTCAAGTTTAGCAAAATGGACTACACTTTATCTGATGTTAAATAAAGTCTAAGAATTATTTCTCTTTACCACCCACCATAAATAAAGCCACTAAACATAAAGTGATAACACTAAGAGTGTTAGCTCCGTACAATAACTCGCTTAAAATTCAAACCAAAAAATAAGTGTATGTGACATGGAATTATGTAACCGGCACGATACGAAAATCGTACGTGGCCATTTAAGATCAACTTTAAATGGCTTCACTTCGCGGAGTGGCGTTCTGGGTGTTTTATTTCTATGTATCCAAATAGGTCTGAATATATACTTGCTGATCATTAATCTAGTCCCTACTGCATCTTAACGTTTGATCCTGTTTTTTTTTTTTGTATCAGGTCACATTAAGAGCGGCATCTATAACGTGGCCACTATTTTTTTTACTCAAAACAGGAAATTGTTTTATTTGAGCAGGTTTTCAATTACAAAAAAAACACTTTTTTTAAATGTTCTTTATTTCAAAACAAACAGTTATTTATGATCGGTAACTAATATTGTACAACATAAAATTTTGATATTTATCTCAACATATTCGCTCTATTCCGCCTGGGTGATGATTTTAATATAATAATATTCTTAAAAAACGTTGAGTTAAATTCTTAACTTCTTTGAAAACGTTTTTTAATAAACGGATGGGCATCTTGGATAATACTTATAACTTTCACACGGTTTTGGAAAATGAGACAATTTTGTTCCTCGGAGTTATTCTTGGAACGGATACATGGTCACGATAGGTATGTCCTGTAAGGAACCTTTTTTTTATGCTAAATAAAAAATAAGATTGAATACTCAGGTGACGGCCAAGCCGAGGTTCGTACCATTTTGGCAACCCTCGTGCTAGTCACCTTTTGCGGCTGAGTGCCTTCAGCACTCGCCCCCAAAGTCACGGTGAAGCTCTAAAGGCCCTTCCGGTCAACAGCGTTAGCTAGGTTCGAAAAAAAAAAACGTAAGGTATGTCATACCTAAGGTTTCATTTTTTTTTAACCTAAGTTTACAAAAAGTTATAAGCGTATTTATATACAGATTATGGTATCATAATATGTTTCATACCCGACTGGAATGCGACTACTATAAGTATAGTCATTTTGCTGAGATCGATTTAAAAAGGCATCATTTGTGTCGCAGGCACCTTAAGCTACAGTAACCGCTTACCATCAGGTGGATTTTATACTTATCGCCGTCGAAAACAATATTCAAAATCAAATATAACACAATATGAATTTATATTTAAGCAAGTATATTTCATTCTCTGTCTCTCAAACTTCCTTTGCTATTCTGTTAGTAAAGTCAACATCGGTAAATACTTGAGAGCAGCTGTTAGCCAACCTACCGGCTTTCAAAAGTTACGAAACTTCTACAATGCATACTCACATTACAACTAACTAACTAACGAACGCTGTTTTACTCGTTTATATATAGGGATAATTTGTTTCTGCTTTGTTCGTTCAACCCTAATTCAAAATATTTCTCCAAAAAAAAACATGGACCGAGAAATAAATGTTACATTAATAGGTAGATGATATTATAATGAGGACAAGGTTTATATATACGGAAATATTTTTTCATTGTATTTTCAGTGCAGAGTACAACCACCATTTTTAATTTAAAATACTACAGAATAACAATTCTTATTTATTTAGTAAATATTTTTATGTTTTCGGTTAAGGAAATCATTGTGATAAAACCATAGCATGGTGGTATTTTCTAACGCCTGATTAGCTATCGCTTATATTATATATATATATATATAAATATATATATATATATATATATATATATATATATATATATATATATATATATATATATATATATATATATATATATATACGTTCTGGCGGTATTATTCATCTGTTAGTTAAGTAATTAGTACTAAGTAAAATTATCTGTATGTTTCCCTTAAATAAATAAATTATTTGAGAGCCTGAGAAACATGAGATTCATTATCTTCTTTACCTTGTTCTACATAAAGTAGAGCCGGTAAAACATGTTTTTTCCCTTCCACTCTGCTAATTGTCTTCTCAACTTTCATATAATCCATCTCTACGTCTTTAACACTCTTCTATTTACATGGCTTGCATCTCTGCTCAAAACATGTCCATACCACTCTAACCTACTCTATAACTTCTCTGTCATTGATGCTTCTTTCAAGCTTCCCCTGATGTACTCATTTCTAATCTTATCCATTCTATATATCCCCTGAGACCTGATGCCATTTATCCTGTTGTTAATGAAACATATGAAATAATATAAAAAAAGATTACAATTGACTACTTTATGATTTACTGTTTGTGTCCTGCTTTTGTGTCCCCGTATATATTTTTTTATATATATAATTCAAGGTTAATGCATGTATGTACCCAACATAATAACGGTGTCCTATGTAGTGTAAATAATGCGTGCTCGTTTCAAGGAAACCTCTAAGACAAATGTCCTCGGAGTCACGATCCCGCAGTAAAACTGAACGCCATCAAGTTACCCCACAAACTTTATTATAATACCTAATATTGGATCAGATTTTACGTTCCTATTACACATCTGCATAGAAATGATGCGGATTTCGGACGCGCTTCCGATTCCGCATTAAGGGGGATGCTCTCACTCACCAAAAACTTTCCGACGGAAATATTTTTGCATCATGTTTTTATACATTTATTTATGAATTTATTATATTAACTAGCTGTCTCTGCAACTTTACCCGCTTGGAATTCAAACAATTTGCAGCATATGGTCTCCCCCTGGATTCAATAAATGTCATTATCAACTTTCATCAAATTCGGTTTAGTAGTTTTTGCGTGATTGTCGACAAAACTAATAAACAGACAAAAAATTTAAAAATATTAAAATGCTTTCTGTAGTTGATTCTGAAACCTTGCATAGTATTTTTTATTAAGTATCTTCAATGTACAGATTTCGTCTCGTTAGCTTTTAATTATAAGTATTGGTACAACGTATTCATACGATGATGCGTTAATGGCTCAATTAGTAGTGCGGACGGATTCCGCGCCGATGGACGTAGATTCGAACCTTCAGTTCTATAAAAAGCTTAAGATTTCAGTAAAAGAAAACATCATGAGGCAACCACACCATAGTGGTACGGCATTTTCCAATAATGTTGCTCAAAACCTGTCGCCAAGCATTAATATCTGTGTTCCGGCAGCCTCACTTGTCCTTTTCAGGCTTGGTGTGTTCATCATCCTGGACTACATCGGCATTCAACAACAGCGGTGATTTTAGTCAAAGCGACGGGCTTATAAAAGACAAAAATGCCTTTTTAACCAGAATATAGGTATACACAATTACTAAAAGATAAGTTGTATTTCTTATTGGTAATAATTATTTATTTATTATATTACATGGATGACGCAATTATTATATAGGTATTCAATAACAGAAGTGACTAATATTCACAATGTATATTGGTTTAGTTATAAAAATATTCGACAGGTAATATAATGCAGTCTAGTAGTTTTAAATTTACGTTAACCTAACGATACATCTATCCGGGAAGGTGGAACATTTCCCGGCTCAGCTGGTACTTGGAAAATACGAAAGTATAATAAGGGTTTCGCAGAGTTCTAATGATACCGGTTTTAAACCAATCCAAATGTACATATATCCTCGGGGGACGTTGTTGGTCCGGGTAATGAGTTTATAACAAGGATACTTCTGGAATGAAATTTCTATTTAACTTTCCTAGAGACCCACTTATCTATATTGTCTATCAGAGTATCTACTTGTATAATGTCTATTTTTTTTTTACATACATCCTTCCACTTGTTACGATGCTGGAATTTTATCTTCTTCTACTTTCATGCTCTTCGGTTTCAGGTACTTTTCATTTGGCCTTTGTATAAACCCCTTTGATCTTGTCAAGATAACCCTTATACACGTGTCCTGTTATCCTCGACTTGTCATTATTTAGTCACCCATCCTCTCAATGTAACCAACTAAGCATTCCTTTATGTTTATTAATAACTATATTATTTACCACACCACACCGTTCCCTTTTATTCACACTAAACTTAGACAAAGTGTCTGTCATCTTCACTCCAGCTATATTCCTCAAATAATATCTGGTTGTATATAAGTTACGCAGGCCCGCATTCACTCGATTTCTTAAAACAAATCATAGCTCAGTATAAAAATTGACATTTTCTTGATAAGTATAAGATTAAAAAACAGTTGCGGCTCGTCAATATAATTTTTAGTACTATGAAGTCGTCAAGAGATGGCGCCTGTACGAAATTAAACTTGCTAACGTCATGTAAGCCGCCTAGAGTGGGGTTTAGTGAGTACTGTTTGTTGTGAAAACTTATAGGTCGCGTTACCTTTTTATTTTTGTGATGCTTCTCCACTTGATTCGTGCGAGAGGCATCTATAATGTATTGATAGTCAATAGGTTATTTTGTATCAAGTAACAATTATTACAACGTGAATTGTTATAAATAACTGTATTCGTTGTATTTTTATGAACGAATAACTGTGTGCCCCCGCGGCTGCGTCCGCGTTTCGTACAAATTTTCACTGCGTAATTAATTTTTTTATACAAAACCCTAATTATTTTTCAAATTTTGTTTTGCTACCTAACATTAAGCAAAGATATTTCTCACAAATTCAAATACCTTCCAAGGAAACTGTCCATTTAATCTGATTTTATTCACAATGACATGAGTTTTAATTTTGTTACACGGAACCCTAATTATTTTCTAAACTTCAGCTATCAATCAAAAAACTCTCGTCAAAATCGGTCCAGCCGTTCCGTTGATTACCCGGAACAAACAGACAGACATGAAAATTTTAAAAAATTGTCTTTTTGGTATAGGTATCATATATACAATTTCTATCTTATCCCTTATATATTTAGTAAAAAAAAATTAACATACTTTGACCACAAATACACAACTATTTCACTTGCTCCAATATTTTACAAAAAGAATTGTGTAATATAGGTAAGAAAAAGAATTTCAAGATATAAAACCAAGGAACGAATAGAAAAATATTTCTTTTATCTATTACAGTATTAAGTTTATAATAAAAATGTATGAATACCATTCACGGATTTCAGATCAATAAAGTTATTAAGCCTCGGACTTGTTCATGGAAGGAAGTTTTATTGTATTCATAAAGTTTTGGAGAGTTCATTTATTTTATTGGCACAGGGTTTATTACGCACGTGAGAGAAAGACCTTATTATTACTTTAATATTGGAACGAACTGATATCTTATTTATTCCAATTACAATTTAGGAGGAGGTTTACTTTATTGTATATCGAAACATATTGTAAATATTTTATTAGTTTTTGCTTGCTTAATAATAAAAATAATGAAATTTGACATTTACATCAAATATCAAGACACCGATGATGATTAAAACTACCGCGGTTTTATTATGAAGTTATTCACCAGTAACAGAATGAACCGAATGAATGAATGAATGATTGAATGAACACTGTTTCTAGAACTGTTGCCCATACGACGACAAGAAGTATAACACACACTGATCCACAAACCGCACTATTTTTAGATTATCATGGACGCGATGACGTCATTTCCATCACCCACTTGAGTCTTGACCATCACAACTATACTATTGACCGTATCCGTAATACGTCCATAGATAAAGTATATAAAAGAATTTGCTAATACTAATTAAGATTTTTTTATAACATTTATTATAATTCACAATACATACATATCATGAATATTTAATAATTTAGGCAATGGGTAGTCTGAACTCCCGCCGTCAGCGATGCTTTATGGTTTCGCCATACAGCGGACGGGTCTAGACGCGAGTGTAATGTTTCTATAGAATACACAAGCCGAGCGCGAGTTGTCTTTTATACAAAAAAAGGCGCTAACGTCCAAATCCCCCGCTGTGTGGCGGAACCATTACATACGCGTGCCCGCGAACTTCAAGCTACGAAAACGAACTATTGAACCGGAATCTCGGAAACGTCGCACGCGTCGTTCAGTATTACTTTGTAAAATAGCGGCGTGTACACGCTGCGGTTTTCTAATCATAAAATGCATTATTTTAATTAAAAAAAAATAACGATTTGTTAATTTCATATTTTTCAATTCTTATCTTGTTCGACGCATTAGAGATATATACATTATATTTTTTTTTTTGTCGATTTTAAATAATATGATTAGTTATGTCATTATTTTTAATAACATTTGTATCAGAGTACGAAAAACTGTGATTATTTTCAAAAAATAATCTTACAAGTCGATAAGAGATATAATATAATGATAATAGAAATTATTCTCTCCGGACGAACCCATGAAGTTTTTGTCAGTTTATAATAGCTTACAAACAAAATATCTTTCCTTACTTATATTAAATTCTTATGTATATTTTATATAACGCCCTCATATATTATCTCGAGTATATGTAGGCTATTGATTTACCAAGACTAAAACGCATAAATTAACGAAATATTCCATAACTAGCGGGCACTCGCGACTTCATCTACGTGTTTTATCTTCATTGAATGTGGGACGTCCTGATTTTGTTTTGTTTTTCAGTTGCCCATTCGTTACCAAACGACACATGCTTGCCATACATACCTATATCAAATTTCATTGAAATATTTTTGAATCTTAATATTTTTTATAATGTTTTCTGATAATGATACTTTTTTATATTATAACAACCGCTAATTAAGATATAATTTATCCACAATACATTTTTATCAAAATCGGTCAGCCTGTTTTTGAGTTAAAACCGAAAATGTTTTTATTTCTTAATTATTTTTTTACGTATCCTAAAAATGATTTCAAAAATCTATATAGACTATCCTCGAGCTCCTTGGGAGATAGATTTACAGTGTAAAAAGTATCAACGTTAGATTCGAATAACGGCTAATTCTAAAAAAAAACTGAATTTGCAGACAAAACTTCAGTTTTATTATTAGTATAGAAATGTGACGTTTCCGTACATATTACGTACCTGCCACAGTCACGTCACGTACATTTGTGAGACAACAAAAAAAAAACAGATCCAACAAAGTGGACAGAGACATATAAAACTTTAGGTTTACTTCAGACTATAAAACGAAGCAATAAATTTCGAGCATTAAGTGGAAGGGGTTTTCAACGGTGCGATCTAATATATAAATCTAATATCTACTCGTATCTCTTTTTACAGGAGATTTTTTTTTTAAATTTAAATCGCATTTGAGTATTATATATTTAGAAATAACGTTACTTAAATATGTATCATTAGGTTTACTATACTAATTATAAAAAGTGTTATATGCAGGTTTTAATTCGAGAACCACTAAAACGATTTAAATGGCCTGTATGTATATCGATTTAAGTGGTCATTAAGATCCTGTAAAATACGAACTCTGTGTCGATTTTATTTGTTTTTTTTGATAACGCTTTTTTAGATCTATCTTGATTTTTTACATACATACATACATATGCTCACGCCTGTATCCCCGAAGGGTTAGGCAGAGGTGAAGTAGCGAACTACACCACCCGCATTTCGCCGAGCTTAGTTCCGTCCCAGATGTGACAGGGGGCGAGCCTGTCGCCATATCGGGCACAAATTCCAAACTCCGGGATGGTACTGAGTAGAAAAAAAAACCCAATAACACTTGACCCGACCCGGGGATCGAACCCGAGACCTCAGAACGGCAGTCGTACGTAATACAACTGCGCTACCGAGGCAGTTGATTGGCTTGAGGCTTGATTTTTTATCTCCGGAATTTTCAGAAATTTTTCCTCGTACATTAATTATTCCATGAATCACATGGCAAACTTTTATTTGCAAAATTTGTTAATGAAGAAGCTTCATATATAAATTATAATGCATGCATATTAATATTCATGTTTTAAAATTAATGTTTCGTAATATTTAGTTAATTTCAACATTGGTCAGTTAACAGTACTGTAACTAGGTTACAACGGAAATCGATTTTTTTAGTTTACTTTTCTCGTAGTGGGTATTTTACTGACAGCAGTATTCGTTCGGCGGCAGGGCGTTCGAAACTTAAAATGAATATTTTGATAGAGACCTATTTCTGCACTTTCTATATGAAAACAGTTCACAATTTAAATCTTTGTATTCAACAGTGTTGCTTTTTTATGTCATCTTTACTTTTACGGTTTCTTTCTTTATTCTATTCTAGCTGTGTGGCCGTGGCTACGCCTGCATTGCATATGATCTTCACTGCGTTTTAATTGTTTTATACTGAACGCCTAATTATTTTCCTTAATTTCTTTCGGTACTTAGATAAAGTAAAAATATTTCTCATAAATTCAAGCACTTGCCCGTAAAACTGTGCATTAAATGTGATTTTATTCAAATTTTTAGCAGTATTTGATTTTTTTTTCGCAACACCCTAGTTTTTTGACAAATAAAAGTAACCTAAATTACACAGTATAAATCTGTCCAGCCGTTCTGGAGATCAGCCAGGACAAACAGACGGACAAAATTTAAAAAATTGTATATATGTTAGAGGCATCGTATACACATTTATAAAGTTTTTAGTCAAATATTGTTATGTGAACATTACAAACAGACACTTCCACTTTATTTATCAGTATTGATATAGATAGAATAACCGCTTTAGTCATAATCTTGACCAAGTCTTGACCCGCATATCCACTTGGGGAGCAAGTAACTTGGTTGAGTTCAATGCCAAGAAAACGCAGGTATGTGCCTTTACCCAAAAAAAAATCCCCCTTTTCACCCAAACCCTACTCTTCAGAACACTCAGCTTGCAATGCGTGACAGACTAAATATCCTGCGAATGGATATTCGGAGCGACCTAAACCTCAAGGACCACATCGAACATGTCATCTCCACAACATCTCGGAGACTCGGAATCCTAAACAGAGTGCGAGGGTTTTTTCCTGCCCGACCAGCTGTACCTTCTTTATAAGGCCCAGGTTCGGCCGTGCATGGAATACTGCTCGCACCTCTGGGATGGATCCGCTAAATATCTTATCGATGCCTTAAACAGGTTGCAGAGGCGTGCTGTCCGCATTGTAAATGATGCAGGTATCACCAATTCCATAGAACCGCTTCAATTGCGCAGGTACATAGCCTCTCTAAGCATTTTCTACCGCTTGTATCATGGCGAGTGTTCTGAAGAGCTCTTTGATCTGATCCCCTCCTCTCCTTTCCATAACAGAACCACGCGGGCAGGACTTCGGTGTCACGGTTTCACGGTGACACCCATAACTTCAAGAACCAAAAAGTTTGCTGACTCCTACTTTTGTCGCACTGTGAGGTTATGGAACCGTCTTCCTGTCAGCGTGTTCCCTCCTTCATATGATATTGGGTCCTTCAAAAGAGGCGTGAAGAGGTATTTAAGCAGGCCAGCATGACAGCGGTGACTGGCACTGAATTCTGTTCAATGTCAGTCATCGCTGTTTTGGATTGCACTGTGCTTACCATCAAGTCCAGTGCAGTCACTGTGCTGTCCATTGTAAAAAAAAAAAAAAAAAATCTCATCTGATGTTATGTGATAACGTCAAGTAATAAACACGCTAAACCTAGGACTTATGGTGCTCCCAAGTAATGCTGCCAGAAAATACTTACAGGTGTTTCACTATGGATTTTCTAACTCGATGACTAATTACCTCATTACCCAGTTACGCAGTTACGCAGTTACTAAATGAACTAATATCCACCGACACGAATTATTATAGATCCGATGAAATTACTAGTGATCTATCATCGCTTTGATGAAATTTTTCATTAACTTCTATTAAACATAGGACATAGACATATATCACCAAAAATCTCTATACTGTATTCAAATTACGTCAATGATTATTCAGTTGTTAAACAGAATATTAAACGCTCCATAATTTCTTTCAAAGAAATCACGTCATTATCTTTAAAATACCTACTTATTTAATGTTAAATAATCCTCACAAAGAATTACAAAGCAAAGAAACATTGTTTAATTAAATGGAAGAGCTGAGATAAATTAATTCAAGATATCTACCACAGACAATGTAGATGAGATAGAGCGCTTCGGCGATACGGTAGATTGTTCTAAATTGTTACCTGATACACAACATTGCGAGGAGGCCAACAGGGAAATTTAGTTAGTTTAGACAACGTTCGGAACAAATACATGAAGAAATAAGGAATAGGGTCATAAATAATCAATGGACTGGTCATATATGGCGAATTAATAGTAGAGAATTATCATACGGTTAAGTCTAGCGGAAAACTCCTTGAGAAATTTTGTCGCATTACCTCAATTTAATTGAAACAACATATAAGATCGGTGTTTGTATTGCCTAATACTTAACTGTGTAGACACTTTAACATTGTTATCCAGGACGGTAAACACTAAAAACTAAATAAAGAAACTGGCCCTCAACTCGAGGGTGGTAGCTTCCTAAGCGGGCATTATTAGACAATGCCCTACCACTAAGCTATGGTGTGAAAACTTAGACTTATTAAAGAGTTGGATAGATAGGTTCAAACCAATGTCCATCGACGTGAAATTCATTTTATTTTCTTCTTTTAACGTGGCTGTTGACCGGAAGGGTCTTTACAGCTTCACCAAACTTTGGCTAAATCCTACATTTTTATTTAACATAAAAAGGTTCCTTACAGGACCTATGTACCTGCGTGATGCGTGCAGGAGTATATGTGAGTATTGAGTGTGTAATGCTCCATGTATGGTCAATGTCACTGTATCGCGGTGGCGGCGACGTCAAGAGCCTCCCGAGTTGGGGAACGAGACACGTCTTGGATCGCCGCCTGAGGGGGACCCGGAGAGTGTGCGGGAGCAAAGTTAGCCGCCTGTCCCTGGCGGTGGGAACGGCGGTTTCGCGGGCGTGAACGTTGGCACGCATACTTAATCGGTCGATAGGGAAAGATCCTATTTTCGCACGTGATTTTATCTTTGGTCTCGGTGAGGACATTTCACGGTCTCCGAAACGATTTCGGAGCTAACGGGTTGGTGGAGTCGACGTAAAATCCAACCACACTACCAGTTCAGCTATCGTCGATTCATACGTTGCATAGTGTCGTAATCAGACAAGTATGATTTAAATAAACCAATCATGGCTCAAGTGTCTCTGGTGAGAGTGAACGAGCTGATGTACGTTATTTGTGACATTTACCTTTACAAGTCAAGTATCATTCAGGGTATCTACCTTGTCGACGCTCTCGACACGTACAAGTCGAGACACCTGAACAACAGCGTGGGAGTCGAATTCTCTGACGCTTTTTATTGAAAATTTAATATTCGTTAGATGCTTTCCCTCACGTATTTAGAAGATTATGAAAAATCAATACTGATTAACAATCATCCATCAATTCAAATGAAAGACGTCCACTGGTGGGGAGACTCCCAAATATTTCCATAACGACCAAAAATAGTCTCCCTGGTCCTGCCGATACTTTGCACCACGAGGACAATGAAGGAATGTAATTAATTCCATAAAATAGAATACCTGTTTACGTCGCAAATAACTAATTCTTTCATGCCTGCGCAAAGATCTTCGCAATCCATCCGTCTCGGATGTTCTTGATGCTTAATGCACGATTTAAGCTGACAGTAGCTTGAAATTATGAAAAAGCTTATAATGCTACTAAATAAAGAAGCTTATAATGCTACTAAATAATGTATTAAGTGTAGAAATTATTTCATGGGTTTTACTGTTATTCCCTGTTTTGAATTTATGATCGACTTTGTTCCGACCTTGTTTCGGCCTACTTTGGTTTTTCTGCAGATTTATTATTGCATTATTTCCGATTAGAGGCCGTTTATGTTTTAGGTAATAAAATTTAAGACATTTTTAACTCCCTTGTATACCTTGTCAATGTGTTATATATTTAATATAGCTAACCACAAATAATTAGTAGCCATACGGTATAATAAATCGAATTATATGGTAGTTGATACCATGAAGACTGTAAAAATATAATGGCGCTGATAACAAATTTCATCGAATCTTTATTCTTTACATTCTATTATGTTATTGTACATAATTATAAAATGTATGAATTTATTTATTTATGAATCTGAAATATAAGTTATAATCATTTGTTGATTTTTTTTCTGAAATACGTTTTTAAATTTGTGCTATATCTTCTTAAATTCGTATAGAACTAACTTCACTTCGGTTACTTTATATTCATTAAGTCCTCATTGAATTTCAACGTATTTATTAGACGATTTGTTTTGAACAAGTCCTACAGCACCCATTCGAGTTAAGTGCGGGTCACAAAATACCTTTGAGGTCATAATAAAGTTTATATTTGATGTCACTGCTCTCACTCACATAATTCTATTAAAGAGTAAAATAGACAAAGATGTATATCAACCTATAGGAAAATACGAAATAAATTCTCCTATTAGGTATAAAAAAATTGTCATCGTTTTAAAAAAAAACGTAGAATTACACCGATGAGTGTAAATGACAGTTTGATTGAAACGGGATTTCTTTTCTTTTTTTTTTAAATTGCTTTTTTAACAGTGCTATGACACCTTTCACTTAAGTGCCAATAATTGAAGTTTAGACAAGTGTCTATCACTTCATAGCTAATAATAAAGCGTTCCTTTTGTACATGGAATCTTTGATAGAATTCATTTATATATCTGTACATATTATAACAGGCAATATTTATCTGTCTATAAGTCTGTTAGTTACAACTCGAAAACTCGAAATACTGAATTTATTCACATAGATATTTTTTTTTTATCGCACCCTTAAATGAAAGTGACTCAAGTCAATAGTCGAGATATTTAGTTAGTCATAAAATTACCATAAATCAAAGAATCTTTGCTATAAATGAAACATTGTTATATTGACTTAGTTATGTTTAAAAACGTAAATGCAAATTGATTTTTTGTAACTAAAAAAAATGAAAAATAAAATTGTAGCGTAAAATTAACATATATTATATATATTGTAATAAATTTATTATATTTACTTTTCAATAAAATCGTGTGTACGGACTTATGCAGCATGGCGACACTAAACCGTTTTTTGCAATAAATAAGTGAGACATTGCGTCTCGGATAGCCGACCGGTGACACTGCGAGCATCCGTCGTACAAAAATTAAGTTGATCTTTTATTTACGAATATTAGTATATAGTACTAGAAACTACTAGTATAAAAGTAAAAACTACAGACTGCAGACTTTTAAAAACAATGATTACGATTTTCTTAAAACTTCTGTTTTTCATTGTGAATTTGCAATAAATTCTCTTTTTTAAGTTCATGTAAGACGAAAATTGTAAATACGTCATGGCATATTATGTAATATATATAAAAGGAAAATAAATTACAAACAGTATGATCTTTAATACTTTACAATATATAACTATATAATTATGTTCTCCACAAAATGTATTATTAACATTTTCTAAGAAGTAAAAAGGGTAGAACTTCCCACGAATATTAATGAACCGAAAATAAACATGGCGTTACTGTACTCGGTAAATTGTTTACTTCGAATTATTATGTATATACGGCGCGCCGGTGCCCGTGGGCTGTGGGCTGTGCCTCGTGGGCTGTGGAATTTTTTTTTAAAGCCTTTCATAATTAACAAACAACACATCGATCGATCCTTTGATATCGTAAATAAAATTCCTATTTTTATATGAACCGTAGTTACTAGAGATTTATCAAGAAGCATTAAATAAGGGTTTTTCTACTCAGTATCATCCCGGAGTTTGGAATTTGTGCCCGATATGGCGACAGGCTCGCCCCCTGTCACATCTGGGACGGAACTAAGCTCGGCGAAATGTGGGTGGTTGTAGTTCGCTACTTCACCTCTGCCTAACCCTTCGGGGATACAGGCGTGAGCATATGTATGTATGTATGTATTAAATAAATGGGGCTAGTAAAAGGTATTTAACCCAAACGCAAATGTGTAGTCATTCGATGATAAAAAAATGTTTGTCGACACCAGTCCTTTGCCTATCGAATGAAATAAAAGAAAGAAAAAAGGTGTATGTTTATTTATTACAAGAACAAAAAAAAAACAATAAACACTCGCAGCAATGATCCAACAGGAGACATGTCACCAAATGGTCTTCCTTTGTTTTTATCGTACCGAACAAATATTTCAATGAACAAAATTATTTTATGCTTTATTATATAAAATATCAAACTAACACAATTAATCACACGCAATTATCTAAGAGATTCGCGAGCTCTAAAGTCATTAAATATCAATTTATTATACACTCTCCTGACGATGGTACACGAAATTACGCCTTACTGCATAGATAATAGGACGTATATTATTTAAAAAAATATAGTTTATTTCATTAACTCGCCCTAGTGGCAGCAAATTGATTGACGACATAATTGAATCTACGTGAACTAAAGACTGGGGGAACTTGCAAATTATTGCAGGCGTACGTTATGTGTGTTGATTTTTGTAGTCATTCAGTTAACCTTTGATATATAACGTGTATATATGATGTGAAGTGAAAGTATTAAAATGAATGATTATAGAAAGGACCATACATTTCCATACAGTGATCCAACTTCTAGTGCTTTAACTAGATTGAAATGCTTTATGGTGATTGCGACCTTCATACCATCAACCACATAACAAATTGTTTGTAAATCAAAAGGTACTGTCAATGCGAGAAAGGTTTATATCGTATTTGCAAAAAAAAACTTTTAAGTATTTTCGATAGCTTTGTAAAATCCTAAGAGAAGTTTATTTAATAAATATTTAAAAGGACACGGGTTCGAACCGCGTAATGAGATTGATCTTCCAGTAGAAGGACCAAAGCAAATCGCATTCTTCGCTACTTGACGTGAAAAATTGGTATATAAAGAAACATGTAACGTAGATATTAAATGTCGAAAAAAAAACCAACATGATCTCAAAACTAGAACAATACTAAAAAAGAAAGAAAACCGACAACAGCATCGATCAATTGGAAATCCTATTTAATCCTGAATCGGAACAAACAGACGCGTGCGCTTTCCATGAAATAATCCTCCGCTCATCGATCAAACATCGAGATATTATTGGTACTGCATTCACTTGTGGTACAACTTAAAAGATTCAGCGAACATTCGTATAAAATCAGCTGGTAAAACTGTGTAGGTTAAGTGCTTTGACCACAATCTCACCTGATATTATGTGACGATGTAGTCCATGGTTGGTAAACACACTAAGCCTAGAGTTACTTGTTCTCAAGTTATGCTACCGGATCACGCCTATTAGTGTCTGGCGATAGCTTTTCAAACTTGAGGATAGTAGCTACCTTGTTGGGTTCTACCACCATGCTATAGTTTCCTTACGATTTCCGAAAGCTCAGACTGATTTTAGAATTGGATAGGTGGGCTCGAAACCGCGTCTATTGACACGAAACCCGAGCGCACTACCAACTGCACCATCATTGATTCAGAGCTAATAGAGTTTGAAAGTTATGCGGCACAATATAATAAGTAAAATTAAAAACATAAGCGTTCTTGCTCCACTTACATCCAGCGGATTTTGTTGTTGTTTTTTTTTTTTATAATGCACAGCACAGTGACTGCACTGGACCTGATGGTAAGTACAGTAGAATCCAAAACAGCGGCGACTGACATTGAACAGAATTCAATGCCAGTCACCGCTGTCATGCTGGCCTGCTTAAATACCTCTTCACGCCTTTTTTTTGAAGGACCCAATATCATATGAATGAGGGAACACGCTGACAGGAAGACGGTTCCATAGCCTCACAGAGTCAGCAAACTTTTTGGTTCTTGAAGTTATGGGTGTCACCGTGAAACCGTGACACCGAAGTCCCGCCAGCGTGGTTCTGTTATGGAATGGAGAGGCGGGGATCAGCTCAAAGAGCTCTTCAGAACACTCGCCATGATACAAGCGGTAAAATACGCTTAGAGAGGCTATGTCCCTGCGCAATTGAAGCGGTTCTATGGAGTTGTCCACGCTCCATCTTCCGGTACATGGTTACCATTTGAGAACCCGTTAGCCTCAACTGGTTCTACAAGCGATCTCCCCCGTTCAATACCACTCAAGTCTGATAATTTTTTTCGCAATGTGAGTTACTTTGGTTCATCTGCGGATACCATTATTCCTGATTTGATCATGCAGTGTTCATGCATAACTAATTATGTAAATACTGGCAACACACACTTTCTTCTTAAGACGAGAACAATAATTGACTAATATGGTAGTGGGCAATTTCATCCAGTTAAAAATCTCCCATTAGCCGCTGTAGATAATCAGTTTACTATGTTACCAAGGGCATGTGGTAAATTTTTAATGTGTTAAAAATGTTTATGTTTTTTTTTATATTTCCCATTCTCGCTTCTATCTTATCACTTGTAACAAACAAGTATTCTGTATCTAATACACTGAGCCTAAAGCTCGAGATATAAACGCTCGTATCTCTTTGTTGTAATAGTTCTTCATGATAATGTTTATTATTTGAACAAATCAACACTTCGTGTAGTTTTTGTTTTTGTATTTAAATTTATCTTATTAATAGAAAATAGTAGTTTGTGTGTGTGTAAATTAAAAATCTATATACGTCAGAAAGACTGTACGATTTTCAGACGTACTTATAAAGTTTAAACTAATAATCATTATAAAATCCATCTGAGTATCTGAGTCTGTATGTCCGCTAGTATGCTTGTTACTCGAGAAAAAAAAAAAGAGACATTTATCTCTTTTATTTTATCTGATCATATTTTATTCTGTTACATTCGGTAATATATATATGAAAACCTAGTTAATTTAACCGAAAGAGTCCACCGCTGGATCTAGGTTTCCCCCAAAAAGTGGGGAATTTCCATAACCGCCACACTTGGCAGGCGGGTTGGCGATCACAGTAGATGCGTGTGGTGCTCAGAGGGGATGCTGCTGCCCATCCCGTGGTTTATCCCTTAGTCGCCTTTTATGACACCCTCGGGAAGATATGTGATGGTATTATTCTTAGCCGGCACCAAGCGGCGTACAGAAAAGTAGTAAAAATAATAAATTAATGAATACAAAAAATACGTCACTGTTCGATCGCCAAGTACGTGAAGTAAGTGTTGTGCGCCGTGCGTGGACCGGCTTTTGATAAGTCTCTGATGAAGGAGCCACGAAGTTAAACAGCTCAAAAGGGAAGCTGGACGTTCTAGAAGCAAGATGAGTGGATTTTCGTTATCAGTAGCAAACCTTATTGTGGTTATACTGAACGAGAAGCCATACCGCGTAATCCATCACAGATAATATTACCAGTTATACGTGAGTGAAAATGGGCATCAGTGGTTTGATTATATACCCCTCAATTATAATCGTGAACGTTTAAAGGATCTTTCAAAATATTTGAATAACTTTCAAGTCGCAGTAAAGTTAATTAAAACTTTAACTCGCTGTTCATGCGATTCCGTGTAATGTGAAACGTGAAATAATTCACAATACGTTCACGTGCTGAATTCCGTGAAACGTGGCATGTCTTATATCTATTTCTTTAAACGTACCTCGTATTTCTTCAACTATGCTGTTCACATTAGTGACCTAATCAGCTTTAAAAACAGCTTAGTGGTGATCGCTTAGAACACTCAGCCGTAAAAAGCAATAATTACAAAAGCACTACAATGGTTGATGCCTCGATTTGGTCTAATTCCGGAGTACAATTCTGTAGGACAATATTATAGGAATTATAGTTTTTCTTAGAATAGAGCCTCAAAACTTATTACCGATTACTAATGATAAGTTCAAGCATTATATGAAATTGGTTTTAATCTCAAAAGGGTTATTATAGGGTAGATCATTGCATGAACGATATTGATGTATGGAAAAATTATGCATTTGGAACAATTAGTGCATAAAGTATTATTGCGTTGTAAACATACAAAAACTTCTCCAATCGGGAAACGAAGCATATCTTAATCGACTACATTAGGGAGAACATTTATATTAAAATGAACTGCTATAGCCACTTATATAATTCATATAAATAAAATACATTCTAAAACCAGAGATTTTTTTAAAATAAATCATCACATAAATCGATCTAGTGCTACTCGCGTAATAAACCTAGTAATGGGCAGGCAGAAAGACTCTAATGAAAGGTGTATCATGTTACTAAAAATAAAAATTTAAAATCAATAATAAATTGGTAAAATCGTTCACATGTCCCATGAAAGGATATCCTATCTCTTTCTGTAAAACCGGTCAGAGAGAGATAGTATTTAAAGAGAGCTCGTTTGATGCAAGTGAAAAGCGTAGCGCTTGACACAGTTCTTTTGTCGACGTTTTTAAATGACGTCCGGATGAAAAGCTAAATTTCCAAGTTGAAAGAACCACCTGGATTTATAACTTTCGTGTTATTTTTTTTTTTAACCCATCTCTCACTCGTTAAACTTCATATTGTAAACCTTAGTTTTATTTCCGGAATAGTTTTTCAAGCATTTAAAAACTTAATTGTCCAAACTCAACAACAAAAACTCTACGCGGTTTTTTCTTTTACATATCTCCTTCATACAGCATAAAAAACACTTTACGAGCTCGCAGAATATATTATTAAAATTTAAATCAATATTTTTTTTTTTTTCATTTGATTTCACCGAAGATCACCAAGTGTGTTACAAAAGTCTCTATTTGCTTTTCGGGTTGCTGGAATAAAATCCATTTTTAGTATAATCGTCAGAACGCATGATTGTAACTAAGACGACGATTGCTTTGTTTACTCTATTTAAAAAAAAAATTACGAAATTTTCCTGAAGTGTTCATTTTTTTTTTCTAAGTAGTTCATATCGCGATATGGTTATTTTTTTACGTGCATGTGCATGTGGGGATCAAAATCAAAATCAAAATTTATTTATTCAATTTAGGCCCTAAGAAGGCGCTTATGAACGTCTAAAACACTACCACCGGTTCAGAAAACAACTCAGTCGAGAAGAGCGCAGGCGAGAAACTCGATCTGGTTCTTTTTTTTTTCATAAATATAATATATATATAAATTTTTTTGTCATATAAAAAACTATACAAATCCTAGTTTTTAGTGGAAGCACAGAGATGTGGGTTATGTAAGTAACGTTGATGTGAAATATATTTTATTTACTCTCATTTTACGAGTAGTATTTCTGCCAGTAGCAATATAGCATAGCATTAATTAGTACATTAAACAAGCACTAACCAAAGAAGATTGATAAAAAGATGTGAAAATGCCTTGAAACGTCCTAAATATTTGTCGTATGTAACCAAAAATAAATATGAAAACTCAATATATATTTCTAAAATCCTGTAATAAGTATTTTATTATAATATCATTTATACAGTAAAGATTTATTTCATACAGAATTATTATAGTTTTTAAGATAACTGCGTACAAATATTTGGAACAGTAGATTTAACTAAGCAAGTTGAACTAACCATATAATTTAACTCCAAAAACTACTTAATGTATGTATGTATTTATAATGTATTTGGTGAAGATAATTTATAGTCAAAAGGATTGGTTGATAAACAAGAGTACCTAATAGAGAAAAGGAAAAATAAAAATACCTTCTTCTCGAAGAACATTCTCCTTAATGAATAACAATGCACTGAGACCATTTACATTATTCAACATGAAAGTTCACTACAAGGTATTCAACTCAATTTTATTTTATAGTAGTTTTACCTAAAGTCTAACAATGCCATTTCTAATTTGTCTGCGAAATACATTTTTATTGGTTAAAGTAACGTAAATTCATAATTGCTTGTGTCATTCACTTAGTGCCTCCTTCATTGAAGTGTGAAAGACGAGCAATTCACGTCTTTTAAAATATATTTTATTACTACTATGGTTGTTTTTTTTTTTTATATTTACATTGAAAAGATATTGGGTTTTTAGTGAAGTAATGAATATCAAGGAGATTCCTATGAAAGAAAAAAGGAAAATCTACAATACATGCAGCCAGCCATGCTTAACACACGGTAGGTGGAAATGAGCACTAACAGATCTACTGTCCAATTAGATAAATATCTTCCAGAACAGCATAGAGTAAAGTTGTTATGCAAATCAAAAGAAAAGACAGAAATATAAAGAATATAAAAGTTATAATAAAATTTAAAAATGTTAAAACAGTTTATAAGCAATTAAAATGGAGGTGGATAGGACACATGCTAAGAGACAAGAAATAAATGGAATAAAATTATAACAGAATGGTACCCTAGAGGAATTAAGAGATCCCGAAGTAGAAAGATTAAAAGATACGAAGAGGATTGTAAAAAAGTAGCTGGGGCAGCATGGATCCAAATAGCAAGAGATGGCGAAAGATGGAAGTCTTTAGAGGGGCCTACGTCGAAGGACAAGCTGAAAGAAAGAAAAAAAAGCAACCCGGTTGCGTACTTACTTATATAAATAATAAAATGTAAAATTTCAGCAATAAAGGCTTATTTTTTCATTTATGGTCCTTTAGGTCCTACTTTATATTATTTTACTAATCTTTTGTTCTCGAACAAAATGGCGGTCCTTTGTCAAAGTTATTCCAAGGGAGTTATCGTTAGATCTCAGAATTCAAGCTCCGTCTCATTATTTTTAATATACTTGTGTAATATAACTATATCATGTTAAACGTAATAAATTTTAATATTTATATATAAAAAAAACATTATAATTTTTACAAAGAATAGAATTTTGAAAATCATTCATAAACTTTGTTAAAAGCACCGTATGTAAACAGGCTTTTGTACAAAGGCAGCTGTGTCAGGGTTTGTTACGAACTGAAATTCTCTGAATGGATACAATAAAAACTTCACTATTTACCGAAGAAAGTAATTTTATGCGAATTGCTCTGCTTTCTACTTTGAATAACGACTTCTGTTGATTCGTTGTACTATTTTACGAGTAATTTTAAACTAAAAACTATTATAAATTCTACCCGGTCACTTAATTTCGGTTGCCAAAGCTGTGAAACTGTATATTACCTAAAGAATTAACCATATTTTGTGAAATAATCATAATATAGTATCTTAAATTAGGTACTACTTACTCTTTCGTCTAAAAGCTGGATCTAAAGTCACATAACAATTGTCGTGAAGTCTGAAGAACAGAAAAGGTGCAATGACCTGAACTTCAGATATCTAGATCCTCACCGTCTTTATTTACATTACTCTTAGAACTAAGAATGATAAAACATATTCCCTTTCAACATTTCTGCGTAATATATATATATATATATATATATATATATATATATATATATATATATGTATATATATATATATATATACATATATACATAACAAAATGTCTACATGTTTCAATATGTAGAGTTTGAATTAATAATTTTATTTCTCATTTTTTGCTATTATTATAGTAAATATGAACTACTTTATTTAATTGGGAAACAAAGTTTTTATAATATTGTTGATGCCAGGCTTTCTTTAATTTGTAATGGACTAACAGATTTGCAAAAAATATAGTTTACATGTTAACAAGTTTTCATAGTAGAAATCAAACATGCCTACAAATAAATGAAACTGCTATATCTGTTTATAATATCAAAAACTAGATTTATACTAAATCTGTAAATGTATACCTTTTTTTAAATTTTTAACGAAGGGAATGCATTTACGCACTACCCTTACCAAATTCATTACGAGGATCGAAGTCTCGCCAATGAACCTGGTAAGGGGGTATGGAGAGACGTCTCCACACCGGCGTAGGACTCACCCGGCGAAAAGCGCCGGAAATACCCAGTAAACTCCCCGGTTCCGCCCGCCGCATTCTGGGGACGATACGGGATCGCGGTGGCATTCACCGCGTCGTCCCCTGCGGCAGGCCCAACAGGGCCTCGTCTTCTAAAATTAGCCCGTTGGGGATGAGGGGGAAGTCGGTGCCTGACCCATAGGATCTCTCCCGCTCACCTCTTCGCCCGATTTTCTCAATAGAATTTTCGTCCAGGTGGGAAAAAGGGGCTTATCCTGCACACAGGTTCCACCCCTTTCCGCCCATACAGCTACCTCCAGCAGCTGAAATATGTGTCCCTCTCCATCTCTCATCTTTCAAAGACAAAGCGTAGAGAGGAGATGTAAATGTATGTACCTAAATGTAAATGTACCTAAATGACTATTTTTAAAGTAATATTAATAACTATAAAAATTCACGGCTTAATTTACTAATGTTAAGTGACGATATGGTCCAGGATTGTAGACACACTAAGCCTAGGTACTGGTTCTCAAGTGATGCTGCCGGAACATACCTATTGGTATTTAGCGACAGATTTTCAAACCTGAGGATGGTAGTTACCCAGGCGGGTATTATTAGAAAATCCCCTTTTTTTTTTTTGAAGGGGGGAAATGCATTTACGCACTCACCTTACCTGTTGTATTAGTGGGACCAGAGTCCCTCCAATACAATAGGTAAGGGGGCACGGAGTGACGAGTTCCGTGCCAGTGTGGGACTCATACCCGGGCGAGAAGCGCCCGGGAATACCCGCTAAAACCCCCCGGGACCGTCCGCTGTATTTAGGATAGGGGCGATACGGGATTGCAAGGCATGCCGCCGCGTCGCCCCCTGCGGCAAACCCGCCGGATTAGAAAATGCCCTACCACCATGCTATGGTTTCCTCGCGATGTTTTGCTTCCCCGAAAACTCAGGCTGATTTAAGACTTAAATAGGTGGATTTGCACCCCCACCCGACTAAAGCCGACCACACTACCAACTCACGAACCTTTGTCGATACATCAAATTGATTAACAATCATAGGATTGTGTTTATTAAAATCTATATCTACTACGATTGATTCACAGTAACAGAATTTCCCTCTGGATCTAATTTTTGACTCAACTCACATAAAGGCGCGTGTAGAAACGAGTGATTGAATAAAATGATGAGCGATTTTTTTCATCAGATCTTGAATCTTGGATTATATTTAACGCTCGTGACTGGTTGTAGTTTTATTTATTTATTTATTTTGAACACTAACAAGATTTACATTTTGATTTAGATATGTACAATGAACAATTTGAGGACACGTGATAAATGCAACCTTAGTTATAAGTGATTACGTTGAATTATATATTGAGAACAAGCTTGTGCAAACCAAAAAGATACAAAAGAACAAATAAATCTATTGAATATTAGAATTGATAAAGTTTAAATTACTCAAAAAAAAAAAAAAAAACGACTCCAAATTAAAAGTGGAATAAACTTACATTAATTTTAGGCTTTAAATATTATATATATATAACATTAGTAGTATCACTTTCGCGAGTAGTTAGATTTATACATTTTAAGGCTGTTTTGAAAAATATCTATATTTTTTGTTATATAGTGAGATTATTCCTATAGTTAAATCAATAGTCCGTCTGTGAATAAAGAATAATATTTTCGTAGGAATCCATGATACCAGCGTAATTTGAAGATCTTATTCATTATAACGTTCACACTGCACAGACATCACGCGTCGCTTCCTCGATACATCATGGCGTTGTAACAATTCTGTGCAAACTCAACTCGTGTTTTAATAATAGACTTCAAATAAAATGTTGATTGACGTTGATACTAAAGGAAAATCATAATCAGTAAGTACACTCATGAACTAATCCGTCAGCACTACTATCAATAACTTTCCTGCTTAGTTTAGCTCCGTTGTTGCAAATATTTTAACCGACTTCAAAAAGCAGGAGGTTCTCAATTCGTCTGTTGTTTTTTTTTTTGTATGTTTATTACGCGATTTCTCCGTCCATTGTGAACTGATTTTGTACATTTTTATTGACAAATCCCGTTGTCCCTTTGTCATCAAGTCAGGATCTGATGGATAGATCTCGGGGAAATCAAGAGAGATCCTCGAATATTATAGACATTTACACTTATTTCATATATTTGTTTCCAAAGGCGTATTGGCGTATTGCAGTCACCGTCTTATTTTGCTAATCTGATGATGGACGGTACATTTTAACGAGTTGTAGATTTTTTTTTATTCTAATGTTGTACGTTTTTTTTTAAACCTTATGTAGATTAATCTATATATATTTTATAAAATTGCTTGAACTGACTGATTCATCAACGAATGCCTATAAAATTACAATTTTCACAATAAGTACCTCTTAATACGGAAATATTTTTTTGTTAGTGATAAAATCAAAAACTGGCTTAAAAATGTACCTTTTTTTTTTTTTTTGACGGGGGGAAATGCATTTACGCACTACCCTTACCTATTGTATTAGTGAGACCGAAGTCCCCCAATACAATAGGTAAGGGGGGCACGGAGTGACGAGCTCCGTGCCAGTGTGGGACTCGCCCGAGCGTGAAGCGCCCGGAAATACCCACTAAAACCCCCCGGGGCCGTCCGCTGCATTTGGGATGGGGGCGACACGGGGTGGCTTTCGCAGGCACCGCGTCGCTTAAAAATGTACCTAAAAGTCAATACTTAAATTTAACTGTACAAAAAAAACCCTTTTAAAATAATATACCTTAAAAATGTCCTAACGAGTAAATAAATAATTATTTCATTAATCTACTTTTGCGTAATTCGATATATCCTTTGTTGTAATACCATTAATAATTTTTTAGCTAGAATTAACCAACGTACTCATTTATAAATAGTTACCTAAACCTCGTCATATGGAAGCTTAAACTTATCCTAAGTATTGTGGTGATTTTTAGGAACAATTAATCAGAATCGAGTATAATGAGCGACGTACATTTACTATACTTTGTTGTCCGTACGCTGGCACCGATTCCAAAACTATTAATGTTGTTGTAAAAACATAGGATATATCGAAATAAACAGAAGTAGATTAATGAAGTAATTATTTATATACTTTTTAATGCATTTTCAGAGTATATTATTTTGAAGTCGATTTTGTATTAATTCAAAAAAATAATTATGGATTGGTATATGTTTTGGTGACCACATGCACCTTATATATTATTTGTAATCTCATAAACACTTAAAACACGAATTATTGTATATAATTAAAAGTAACTGTGTTATAAATCTAACAGCGAGTTAAACGAATAGTGACGTCATTGCACATGGCGTCTGACACTTTGATTTGTTTGTTTTTGTTTTGGTAAATTAGTAGCTAATTTTCTATCGAATTGAATCATATCGTATATAAATAATATTTCAAAGTAGTCCCACACTTCATTGCTTGGATTTCTCATAATAACTGAGCCATGATGATGAGTCACTACAACTTTATTTAAGGTACGTTTGATAACAACACTGAATCGTAAGTTCTTTGATATTCATATAAGAGTTGAATTTTAAATAACTCATTGGATTACGTGATAATAGAGAAAGACACAAAGATGATAATTATTTTATACTTTGTGAATGGTATCCATTCAACCGTAAGACGTCCACTGCTGGGCATAGGTTATGAAGATCTTCATAATGACCGGTCTAACGCCATCCGCATTCAGGTTTAATATCAGGTCGTCGGTCCACCTTGTAGGAGCCCTACACACACTACGTTATCCGGTGCGCGACAGCCCTTCGAGAACCCGTTGGGCCCATCGGTCATTGATTCTACAAGCAATGTGGCCAGCCTACAGCTACTAAAGTTTCATAATTCTTCGGGCAAAGTCGGTTCTTCTTCGGATCTCCTTATTTCTGATTCGATCACGCAGTGAAATTCCAAGCATAACCCTCTCCATTGCTCTTTGGGTAACTTTAACCTTTCTTTATTTTTGGTACTGTTATTATATTCTCTCCTCTTCGTATTATATTCGTTCTTAAGGTATCGTTCGCATGACATGGGTATTATAAAAGAGAACGTAGGTAAATATTTTAAATGTATTTCTCGGTCTCTGTTACCTATTCCTCTTCGAAAGCTGATAAATGAGAATTTATGGACAGTCGGCATCATCATATCGGCTTCATTCTACCACGGGTAAATTCACAATCTATGTCTGGATATGCCAAAACGTAGTATTATGATGGATTTTTCATCATATATATGGTCATCGCGATTCAGCCGGGCACAAAAGCCTTATCACTTGGAAGCACCAACACTTATAAAATGCCATTTTTCTCTATCTATATTTTCGTTAATTGCAAACCTCTAAATAAATTAGCATTATCCTTAAAGATAAATACTGTAAAAAATAATTGTGAATATAATTTTATTACACGCGTATAAAACTGCCAGTAAAGACTGCCACTTGTAAAGAGTATTTTAGTTGAATACTAAAAAAATATAATATTAAAATAAATCGAACTACAGATATAAGAAAAAAACGTATTAACTTATAACATCACGAAAATTCGATGTTTTTATAAGAAATGATATTTTTACGTTATCATATTTATTCATGTTAATATAAACTTCGCGGTGAAATCAAAAGGCAATCGAATTCTATTTTTGGTATGTTTATTTTAGATATTTATACGTGTAATATTCGTCTGCCATTTGTTCTTCTACAATATTGCTGAAAATGTCTAGCAGTCTGTCACATATCGTATTAATTCTTCCATATATAGAAGTCTCTTGAATAAATTTATGATGCCTTTGAGATATATTTGATTTAATAAGTAAACGATGACAAGATTCAAATCGATATTCGAATGTGATTTATAACTTTAAGTGTAATAAATATAGACGAGGTTATATAGCAGTCAAGATGATTAACAAAGACGGTAAGAGTGGATCTAGTCGAACGTATCTAGAATAGATGAAAGACTTGCTAAAGGCAGGTCAAAATTATCCGTCCCCCTGGGCGGTGTTGAGGACTTTGTCCGTATTGATTTGTTTTGTGTTTGTTTGTTTTTGTGTTGTGTGTTCTTCTTTTCTGCCCCCCTTTTCTCTTCCTGGGTATCCCTCTCCTCTCTACGTATTGTCGTTGGTGACAAGATGAGCGGAGGGGAGGGACTCAGAATTTTTCTTCTTCAGTGGCGGGTTTCTTCCCCTTTCTCTGTGCCCGCCACTGAACTGTCCCAACTTTCCACCTTTATGGGGGGCAGGAAACTTATCCTGCCCCCCGGCTGACTGACCTGCCTAGGTTATGCCTCCTACGGGAGGCGGGCGAAGAGGTGGGGTTGAGAAGTGTGTGCACTCCCCCATCCCCGCTGGGCCATTGCACGACGAGGCCCGGTGGGTTCGCTGCAGGGGGCGACGCGGTGCTTGCGAAAGCCACCCCGTGTCGCCCCCATCCCAAATGCAGCGGACGGCCCCGGAGGGTTTTAGTGGGTATTTCCGGGCGCTTCACGCCCGGGTGAGTCCCACACTGGCACGGAGCTCGTCACTCCGTGCCCCCTTATCTGTTGTAGTGGGGGACTTTGATCCCCGTCAAAAAAAAAAAAAGGTCAAAATTATCCGTAACCAACGAGCATGAATGAAGCAAGCATGGAGCAAGCGTTTATATTGAAGAAGCGAAGATCTGTGTATAGGATCATAGCAAATAGAAATATTTAAATCTCTACCAATCTTCATAGGCTTTGTGGAGTGATAGAACTGATTAAGTTATGACCAGCATACACTTGGTGAAAAACTTGCCATCGTGACAAGTTTCAGCGTGTCACGTGTACAACAATACTGAATCCTTATGATTAATTAGATATTATGACAGAGCGGGCATTTGTTGTGAAATTAATTGCCGACTTGTTCTTTGTATAGGCCAATGTAATGTTAAATTATATGTACTTGACCAAAGGATATATTTATAAATGAAATAATCATGGCAATCGTTTGAATTGGGCTAGAGTTATAAGACAACAAACGAACAAAGCGATAGAGAAACGCTGATTTTAATAGTATGTAAGAATGGCAATATTAAATGGCATGTTAAAAGAATGGCACTCTTAAAATCCAAAATGATATGATATGTAATAAGTTTTATTAATCGTTGTTAGTGTAAATATGTTTTACTATGTGGGTAAAAATATATGTTTTGTTACAGATCACTCCGTAGAACATTACTATGAAGAGTTAAACAAATTCAACATGGAATCCACCGACGACGAGTTCTATAGCATATGCCTCAACCTGACCACCGAAGAGGCCAGCCTCGGTGCCTGCAACTACACCACCGATTTCGAAAATGGAGAATTACTGGAGAAAGTCGTGTCAAGGGTTGTACCAATATTCTTCGGGTTCATCGGTATCGTCGGCTTGGTTGGCAACGCATTGGTAGTTCTCGTTGTCGCTGCTAACCCAGGAATGAGATCTACAACAAATCTCCTGATCATAAACCTTGCTGTCGCCGATCTCCTCTTCGTAATCTTTTGCGTACCGTTCACAGCTACAGACTACGTTATGCCCCGGTGGCCGTTTGGAGATTGGTGGTGCAAAGTCGTCCAATATTTCATCGTCGTCACAGCTCACGCTTCAGTATACACTTTAGTTCTAATGTCTTTAGACAGGTTCATGGCTGTCGTTCACCCCATCGCTTCGATGTCTATAAGGACAGAAAGGAATGCTTTATTGGCAATCGCTTGCATATGGGTTGTAATTTTGACCACGGCTATACCAGTCGGAATATGCCACGGGGAGCGAGAGTACTCTTACTTCCACAGAAATCATTCCTCCTGTGTATTTTTAGAAGAGCGTGGATACAGCAAATTAGGTTTTCAAATGTCTTTCTTCCTATCTTCGTATGTAATTCCTTTGGCGTTGATCAGTGTGCTATATATGTGTATGTTGACGAGGTTGTGGAAGAGTGCTCCCGGTGGACGGGTGTCGGCGGAAAGCAGGAGAGGCAGGAAAAAGGTGACCAGAATGGTCGTTGTCGTCGTTGTGGTGTTTGCAGTTTGCTGGTGCCCAATACAGGTAAGCTTACGCATATCTCATACAGCTTATAATTCTACCAGTATATATACATCATGTAAAACAAAGTCTTTTTCCGCGTTTTTCCGTTTTTTTTTGTCAGCTAAATCATCAACTTTCATGACTTACGAATAGAAAGTAGTAATAATAAGAGTCAAGAAGTTTAATACAAACCTACAAAATTGAATCAAACGGTGTGATAAAGAAAGGGCCTGTGTCTGACGTTACATTAAACTTTTTTTGATTGATGTACGAACTCAGGATAGTTACAATAATTTTTGATAATACCAGTTGAATTTTGTTAATAATCGTTATTAATATTTAAAATTTCAAGACATGATTTTCGGCTAACTATTTTTGTATTCCGATTGTATAAATCGTTTCGATTTCTTTAGATATTGAGACCGTCACAGAATGATGCTAACTGCTCTGTAACGCTACTCAAAACGTAGCAACAGAGCTTTAGGCCCTAAACTCTTATTTCAAAAATATAAACACTTTCCAATCGGCCCTAATTTAATATGAAACTCTTTCTTATTAATAAGTTAATGGTCGTTTTAAATGTAATTTATTACGAAACACTCACTTCTAACGGTAGAATGTAATAGAATTTATTTCGTCTGTGTTAATTATTCTTGAAGCTAGAGATAGGATTGAAAGCGAATTGTGGTTTTAATTTGGTTTGAATACTTACTAAATTAGATTGTCGGGGGAACCGTAGAGGTTAGTTTCAATAGTCTTAATGCGGTGCTCAAACCTGTAGTATGATAGACGTCTAAGTAAACGAAAATTAAATTTGGCAAGAACGGTTTACATTCTTTTGAGAGTTTTTCTATAATTCCTTTCAAGTTTTATGAGATATTTGAAATTAAATAAAAGGTAAATATGATATGATTAACTGCACGATCCCTAAAACGAGTAAGTAGAGAATATAAGGTTTTAGTATTTGTTTTGATTCTATGAAAATTCTTCTGTGGAAACGAAACACTTATTCTAAATAGTACACGACTTATTGTTTTAACTTGTTTAATAAATTAAAAAAAAAAAAAACTTTATTCAGTTTAGCCCCGAGAAGGCCCTTATGAACGTCAAAACACTCGGAATCTGTTCGGAAAACAACATAGTCGAGAAGAAACGACAAGAAACTCTATCTGATGATATTCTTTTTTTATAAATTAAATATACATATAATTTTTTTATATAAAAACTATACAAATTATAGATATTCTTGTTAGCGAAAGTACATAGTGAGATAGTATTTCCAGATATAATTATCGTTCACGTTATGATACATAGTGCTTAATAAGGAGGCGCATATAGTTTATTTATTTTTAGGTTATTAGTGCTTAAGAAATTTTGACTAGTCACAATCAAGGTTAAAAATTTCACATGAAAATGAATCAAAAATAGGTTCCTGATACTTTTAAATTCTGATTTATAGTAAAATTACTGTAATGAAATAGCATTTAAAAAGTTATTTAATTCTATTGGCAGAATTTACATTTAAAAAATTATTAATATAAACGCTGTCAATTAATTATTGAGAAAATCTGGCCATCAAGCAGAGCTAGCTGACCTTTTTTTATTTATTTTTTTTTTTTTTTGACAAGGGGAATGCATTTACGCACTACCCTTACCCATTGCATTAGTGAGACCGAAGTCCCCCAATGCAATGGGTAAGGGGGTGCGGAGGGACGTCTCCGCACCAGTGTGGGACTAGAGCTAGTTGACCTGTAAAAACTAAATAGCATCAATATGATTCTTATTATAGAAATTCTGTAAAAAAATTTAATTCTACCTGTTCCAGATCATTCTCCTGGTGAAGGCCTTGGACAAATACAATATAACGTACTTCACAGTTACAGCGCAGATCGTGTCACACGTTTTAGCATACATGAACAGTTGCGTGAATCCGGTTCTGTACGCTTTCTTATCCGAGAACTTCAGAGTCGCCTTTCGAAAGGTTTGTTACTTCTTATCCTCTTATAAACTAAACTATTACCTTTTTTTCTCTCCCCCGTTTGTTTCAAGTCCTGTATTTTATCGTCCTTCAAAAACAAAGTTCGTATTTCACCTCTACACATACTAAAGATCACAAACATAAACGATACCCCTTACCCATTTTCTATGTTTACACGAAACATTAGTTGCCTGCAATAAATTTCCCATCTATACTAATAAATAAAATTGAAGTGTCCGTTTGTAATGTCAAAATACAATTGTTTTTACTAAATAAATATGAATTTATGTACGATACTTATACCAAAAATACATTTTTTGTTAAATATTTGTCTGTCTGTCTGTTTGTTCCGGCTAATCTCCGGAACGGCTGGATGGATTTTGACGAGACTTTTTTTGGTAGGTAACTGAAGTTCCTCTGCGTAGAAAATCGATAATAATTAGGGTACCGCGTAAAAAATTTGAACTCGTAAAAATTTGAATAAAATCAGATTCAATGCAGAGTTTTACGGGGAAGGTGTTGAATTTATGAGTAATATTTTAGTAGTAATAAAATGTATTAGGGTTCCGTATAAAAAACATGAAATGCAGCGAAGAGTATATAAAACGCAGGAGCAGCCGCAGGCACACAGCTAGTATAATATTAAATTACCTCATAAAATTCATCCTTCGTGATAGATTGCCTCTGTCAATAAATCCAAGAATATATACATTCTTATTAAATCGTGTTTAACCATTTCACAATATGGGTGGTTTCCAAAATAGACAATCTGATGCGATCAAAGTTTTCTATGTACCGGGACTCCGGCTAATATAGGACTAGAATTGAGACGATATATAATACATAATTTAATGGAACTCTATTTACACCTAAAACCCAAAACATATTTCTACAACAGACAATAGAAAACCTTATGATTAAATTTTGATTTAAATCAAAAACCTAATCCACAACCAATTTCTTATGAGCAGTCGATTTTACATTAAAAACGTTGGCGACAAGTAAATGTTTTTCATACAACGAGCACACCCTCCAGCTATATTTAAAATAAATCCGACCGAAATCGGCTTCGAATAAGCTCTCTCAGCCCACATTCTACGAGAGAACATCAAAGGAGCTCTTAAAAAAACACGTTTGTAACGCGAGGTCTCTATCTCTTAATATCACGCAAGACGTTTCAGCACTTTATAAATCGTTGTTTACAGATATAAAAATTACATGACCTTTTTTCTCGTATGTTATATATGACGTAAACGTTTCGCTATGAATAGAAATCTTCATAAGTACCAGGTGAGGTTACCAAATATTTTTCATCTAACAACTATATGATTTTTTCCGACTCAAATCTAATTGTAGAACAAATTTGTAAAATGTATAAAACGCGCCATAAATTTAACTAATGATTTGCGCCCTCATTTAATCAACGATATTGAACAGAATATAAGTGGCTTTACTATTCCAATCAGCTGTGTTGTAAAGGATCTTAGTTTAAACATAGATTCCAGCCTGAGATGGAAAACGCAAATTTCAAATATAAGCAAGAAAGTTACTAGTACTCTAAGGTCACTGTACCGCCTGAAAAATTTTCTTCCAGTATCTTTAATCTTTACCATTACTGGATTATGGTGATGTGTGTTACTTCGAAGTCAACGCTGATCTGCTCGATAAACTTGACCGTATTCTTAATAATTGCATACGTTTCGTTTTTAACCTTCGTAAGTATGACCATGTATCGACTTATCGCAAGCAGCTAAATTAATTAGCTGCCTAAACGTCAGCGACGGAGTTTGCGAGCGTTGACAACTTTATACTCTTTGTTATTGTCTCCTAATGCCTGCCTAATTAGGCCTACTTAACACCCGCACTTTCAATTTCTAAATTCTAGCCATAATCTAAATCTACTTCTTCACATAATCTTCTCCTTCTATGCCCTTCTCATGCCTCCGGTTTAGTACATTCTTCCTTCTACGTCCAATCTATTCTTCTATGGAATACGCTTCCCTTGGAAATCGGGATGTCCACGAGCGGTATGGTTTTCAAAGCCAGGGTACGGCAACTCTATACTAATTTTGTAGTAGAATCAGCGCACTAATACTATGTGTTATTTATTTTATTATATTGGTATCTATGTATGTATATACTATTATATTTCTACACAGGTATATAATATTAATACTTAGTTTTGCACCTACCTTCGTTACTTTCTTCACCACCGTTTTTTTTTTTTTTTCGAGGGGAATGCAATTACGCACTAGTTGTCCAGCCAGATCTGATAGGGACCCCCCCTTCCAGATCTGGTTGAAACACGTCTGAAGATGTGTGACAGTCTCTCGCACGAAAGCGCGAGAGGCTGTCACACAGGATTAGTGTGGGACTCGCGGCGAGAAGCGCCGTTGACCACTACCCACTAAACCCCCCGGTACCTCCCGCCACTTAGTTGGAGCAAACACGGGATCGCTATGCATGCACCGCGAGTGCTCCAGTGGCCGCCAAGAGATGACAATCCTAATCGCGTCCGGGAGCGGGTAGAGAGTATCCTCTCACCCCTACTCCCCGAGTTCCCTCAACCCCGGCATCTATGGCGCGGGCACCCCCCCTCATCTCATCCTGTTATAGCCAACAGGATGTAGCGAGAAAAGGGACCCAAGCCACAGCTGCCTAAACTACGTAGACTGGACACCAGCCAACCTCCCACTTCCTCTCCGGCATTAGGCCAACTACCTATCTATTCCCCCACCCCGCCCATTGGGCGACCGCGCACGAGAAGAGGGGAAGCAGTATGCTCCCCCCATCAGGTGATCATCCTGCCTTCCCTCCTTCGCGCAGCGCACACACCTCGGCTTTTCAGCCGCACACTCTACCGCCTTATGCCCCAATGCCCCATAACGGAAGCACTGGGCCACCCTATCTACTTTCTCCATGCACCTCGCCCGGATACGCCATTAAGTCCGCCTTTGTACATAAACGTGTGCAAAAAGTGTTTAATAAATAAATAAAAAGATTAAAAGTATTTGTTAAGATTTAGATGCCACCAATTGTTTTACAGTGACAGAATATCAGCTGAAATAACGAGACAGTAAATACTGCGATAGAATAAACCCCTAGCTCCTGATCGTAACAGGGATCAGGACATAAGCTCCGTCAATACGTCGATACTAACTTTATCCTTTTATCTTTAACATTTGAGAAATCAGTCTATAAAGAACTTATAAATATAGGAACAAAACTGGACTATAGTTCACCGCGTATATCAAAATCAAAATTTATTTATTCAATTTAGGCCCTAAGAAGGCGCTTATGAACGTCTAAAACACTACCACCGGTTCGGAAAACAACCCAGTCGAGAAGAGCGCAGGCGAGAAACTCGATCTGGTTCTTTTTTTTTTCATAAATATAATATATATAATTTTTTTTATGTCATATAAAAAACTATACAAATCGTAGTTTTTAGTGGAAGCACAGAGATGTGGGTTATTTCCAGACATCACTATCGTTCACGTAATGATCCACCCTGTAATAATCTTTTGAGATTAAAACTTGCTTGACATAATACTTGAACTTATTGTCAGGTAACTCGGTAATGTTACTTGGGATCTTATTGTAAAACCGAATACTATTACCTATAAAGCTTTTATTACACTTACTTAACCTAAAGCGTGTATATTTCGATGCGCCCAAAAATAGATACCTGAAGTGGTTTATTTGACTGATGGTAAATTAAATCCACCAATAAAAAATGCTAGAACAATTAATTTAATAGAAACATTGCTCTGTGCTAAAAAAAAGTAGGCAGCAAATCAATTGTAAAACATAAATAACCCAGAATATTTAGCTCGCCTACTCTTTAGTACAATAATACTAGTGTGAGTAGTACCGCAAATACTTACGACTGTTACTACTATGGTCTTATAATTGGTCAATTAGTTATATTAGGTTTATTTGATTATTAATTTGTTTCTTATGAATATGATATCTTAACTTTGCCCTCCCAATACATCTTCGATAACTTAATGCATATTCGTAAAAATTTAGACAAGCTAGATCTAGTGAATGATCGTCATAATTTTAATACTAGAAGTAAAGACAAGTTGGCCGTCCCACGCTTTAGGTTAAGTAAGTGTAATAAAAGCTTTATAGGTAATAGTATTCGGTTTTACAATAAGATCCCAAGTAAAATTACCGATTTACCTGACAATAAGTTCAAGTATTATGTCAAGCAAGTTTTAATCTCAAAAGGTTATTACAGGGTGGATCATTACGTGAACGATAGTGATGTCTGGAAATAACCCACATCTCTGTGCTTCCACTAAAAACTACGATTTGTATAGTTTTTTATATGACATAAAAAAAAATATATATTATATTTATGAAAAAAAAAAAAGAACCAGATCGAGTTTCTCGCCTGCGCTCTTCTCGACTGGGTTGTTTTCCGAACCGGTGGTAGTGTTTTAGACGTTCATAAGCGCCTTCTTAGGGCCTAAATTGAATAAATAAATTTTGATTTTGATTTTGATTTTACTTTTCTGAATATTTCTTTTGTTTTGTTCTAGAAAATTCTCAACTCAAAATACCTGTGATTATTTTTTTATACGATATAGTTCAATACATTATCAAAGTTCTACATTACGCTCAAGCCCACGTGTAATCTATAAAGAATAGACAGCTCTCATTTGTTACAAATAACTCTTCAATTGAAGAATTCATTGTTGTAGTAAATCTGGAATAGTTCGCTTAATAAATGAGTAATAAAATTTATTCGTACGTATGCAATTTATGTACGCGAGAGTAATTTATAACTATTTATTATTCAAAGTTAAACTCTATTTATTTTGAAAACATACATCCATTCCTAGTGTTTATAGAATAAATAAGACTCAATTGTGAAAAACATCCGCGGCAGGAATTCAATCAATAGATCGTTATTTAAAAACTTGTTTAGACCGAGTCCATTTAAATAATTTCCGAAGTTCATTTATTTTCTGTTGGGATTGAAACTATTAGTAAATTTATTGACGAGATAATAAATGTTAATAGGACCCAAATTCAGATAGGATTATTCGTTTTAATATAGAAGGCATATTTAATCTATTAGCTACTGAGTTTTTTTTTAAAACGGTATTTTTAACTTAAGCTTAACAAAAGCCAGCCTAATTGGATAGAATTGATTCGCAAAATATCTCATAATTTTATTTAAAAATTCTTCCTGTTTTACCACAATCAAGAAATGACGAAGAATGGTTTTAAATACTAATATATCCAGACTAGACTTAAAAACTTAAAACACGAATGGTGTTTAAAAAACATTTTTGTCATAAGGGTTTTGAAAAAAAAAACCCTTACAGCATTTAAGTGAGTATGCGGTACTTTTCCGTTAGCCGGGCGTAAATGTCGCCAATTTATTGTGATTTGAATAGACAAATAGTACGAGGATTAATTATTGGAGTTGTTTTCGACCTAACCTATATTAATTAGGTATTGTGACATACAAAGCTGGTTGTAAGAAAATTTGGCAAAATTCTACATTATTTGGCGATTTTTCGCTTGCGCTCAGCTAACGAAAATGTCCCAATTATGCGAAATACCGGTCCAAGGCAATGGTTTTAGGATGGAGCTTAATCCGATTATAGCACCTCTTTTGCTTTATCCCTCAATATAATATACCGCTTGTTTGTCCAAGTGGAACTTCGTGAGTTTTTCTTCTGTCGATTGCGAACGTCCATGCTCATTGGAGCTATAAGAAATGTCTGCATAAAATGATTAACAACATATGTAAAAGTTTATTTACGTTTAAAATTGCTTTCAACATCGTTCATTTTTGTTATCTTATTATAAAACAAAATTTAGTCCACTTTATTTTTTTGCTACAGTGCGCCCTGGGACTTTACGGCTTTGGTTGCTTCTTCATTAAAACTACGATAGGATCGGCACTGTACGTACGCTTTTAGACGAATCATTTTTATTATGTTTTATAAAGTTACTGCTCTTTCAATTATCATTAATAATGTTACAGCGAGTGCCTAAACGTTTAAGAGTGAAATTCTTGGCAGCTCTCCAAAACTTTGAGCATTTACGTTCAAGTCAAAATTTACAGACAGACAGTCGTATTTATTATTCTTAAATTATATATCAACTTTACGAGATAGAGAGAGTAATGACTAAATATGTCGTTGTTTACAATCATCTTTGCCCTCAGTACAAAAAGTATCAATCTCTGTCATTCTTAATGAAAATCGTAGGAAGGTTATCTTAACTATGGTATTGCTGTAATTAAGTCTAATATTTGTCAGAAATTCATAGTTTCATCAAAGGCTCTTACAGTTTATTAAATTCAATCATTCTCCTTAGAAACTTCAAACAATTTGTCACTATGATAGATGAGACATCACATCACGGAACACAACGTCACTATATCTATAATTGAAGAACTCACAAAGTTTTCCTTAACATGTAACGAGTCAACGAATACGTTTCACGTTACAGAAACTTCGACATTACAAGTTCTTATTACTTATAAATGATTCATGATGTTCCCGGGGTATTTGTTTGATTTCCTCTTAGGAAATATTACGTCACAACGTTCGAAAGTTTTACATCCTGGAAGAATTCACACAAAGATGTGGAATGTATTTAAAAGAAAAATAAAAGACATACGGAAGTTTAACAATTTGTCTTTATTCTTGTTGTAATTTTTCTACAATTTTTTATACAAAATAGGTAACCTTAATGGGAATAATGGAACAGTTATTTTGATTGCGGACCCTATTGATTAAGCCTTATTTCTATTGATGAAAATCAGGAGATTGTCAAGGTCTTGGTAGTGAAGCATTTACTTAAGCCACTCTATAAAGGTTTATCGCATATCTATCAAAATATCCTGATTTCTTAATTACACGGTCTGTTACTTATGAATGAACTTGTTGGCCGAATTTATGCACCATATAGCAAAATTTTCCACGTCAATATAACAAAATATCGTACCTTCAAATTCAAATTTCCCTTCCTTAATTTGATCTGACTAATAGCTGTTAACTGGTAGGGATTAGACATCTTCACCATAATTTTCAAACTAGCGTTTAGGGTACTGGTTTAGGCCGAGACATTAGTACCTATTCCAAGGGTACCACAGTGGTAAGAACCTCGGCCTGGGCTGCTACTCGATACGTGCAAACTTCGCTGAATTTACCCTACCAAGTACAACTGGCATTATTCTTAAATTTTGAGAGTATTCTTTCCTCCCCTTACAAATTTAATATACGTGCATAAGTCGTCTTAATTTGAAAACTCATTAAATACGTCAAGAGCGAGTGAGAACCGCTCAACGTTGAAATCTCCATTATAGAGTCAACGTTACGTTCTGCTATAATTACGTGTAATGTGAAACAACGGGAAATTACACTGAAAATAACTTCCCTCTTTTTAGCTTTCCGTAGGTTCGCGAGCTTGTATATCTTATAAATTTTACATTTGCTATAGACTTTTTTTTGACTGGGAAAATGCATTTCCCCACAACCAACAGGCGGAGCCACTGAAGGAATAATATATTAACTTAGTATTTGGATTACAATCTTACCTGACAATAGGTGATGATATATACTAAGGTAAAAAGAACTGACCTCGAGATACTTGATATTAGGTAAAGTATCCGGTACCGATATTGAAGTTAGGGTGATCGAGCTTAGCTCGGTTTTTTAAGGACGTGTACTTATTCATGTTTTTAATACGCTTCACTTTATCTATCTAGTCAAATTCAAACTAAAAAATACTTAATTCAATTTAGGAACTGATAATGTGCTTATGAACGTTAAAATACTACCGCCGGTTTCGAAAACAACCCAGCTATCGAGGAGAGCCGAAACGAAACTCTTTTCTTTACGGAATTTTTTTACGGAACTTTACTACTCGTAGATTATAAAGTTGGTCACTTGCACAAAAAACAGTCTCAGACATTACCATGGTTCATAATGCTAGTTATACTATTATTACATTACGCAGAAATAAAAAATCATTTCTTAATATTTTTAAATTTGACGCTTGAAGGAATGAAAGATTTATCTCTTGAAAATTTGATGATCAGAAACATAGTAACCGCATTGTAGTTCAGATGATAGTAAATCGAATTTGGACACAGATATTTATTCAAATATTCCTGAATAAATAATTTTTATCTATTGCGCAATAGTTAACACGGATATACTTCTGCAGTCACTTTTCGAAAAAAAGTCATGGAAGGTGTATTATAATGTCATTGGAGTCAATTATTTAAAATTAAAAAATAAATATCACATCAGAAAATTTAATAAAAATAGAAGAAAAATATAATTAAAAAACAAAATACACAGAGTATTAAAAATGATAACGAAAGTAAAAACTTAATGAAAAAATATAAAATAATAAAAAAGGGAAATTTGAAAAATAAAAAAATATGTATAAATTAAATTAAATTAAATATAAATGGAAATTAAATAACAATAACACTTATCAAATAAAAACTAGAAAGAAAATTTTTAAAAAATCAATACTGAAAAGAATAAAAAGGAATGGAAATAAAAATTTGTCTCGATTCAAGCAAAAAAATATCTCTAAATAAGAAAATCCACAGCACTTTCTGAAATCCAATAGGTTAAGTGTACACCTCTATTCAGTTCTGTTGTCAGTTCTTGGTACAACTAATCAATTGTCCAATGGTTATATGAACTATGAAATGAACTATGAAGTTTCTTAAACCAATTTATATTGTACCTTTATTAATGTAAACCAAATAGTACACATTGAATAATAAGAATTAAAAATCTAACGTAACATTATAATTTGTAATGTTATTTATTGACATCAGCTGTTGCCTAGCAACTGTCGTCCATTTGCAAAAATATTACAGTGTAAGTCACTGCCCTCTATTATTCATCAAATTATTAAATCAAAACAAAAACGTTAAATATAAATGTGTGGCTGTAATTTTGAATAATTCATAAATCCAGATAATCTTAGAAAATAAAGCTTTAAATTTGTGCAAAGTTTCATCCCGCTCGGTACAGCGGATCCCGAGATATATATACAATAATTCCTCGTTTTAGAGTATAAAATTAGATAAAAATCAATGTATGTTTGTCCCTATGGATACTATTCATCTAAAAGTTGTTCTCCGTGCACTTGCAAGGGTTCCCGGCAGGAAAACAATTGTTCCCGTGATAACGCAACGCTTGGACAGCTAGTATAAAAAAAAACCATTTTTTCAGTTGTAAGTTCGCGAATATAAGAGACATTGTGTTCACCTCACTCTAGCACACTTGGCATCTAATAGATTTATGCATTTATCTCTTTTTACTGACCCTTTTTGGTTTCATCGAGTTTTAAATCACAACGGGACTAAAGAAGTTTTTATTTCAAAAAGTGATCATCTTTTTTTATATCAAATACAATATAGATAGTATATTGTAAAACGCATACAAATCTCAACAAAAAATTAGTTTAAAAAAACGTAAATGGTTAACTCTCCCGGACGATAGAATAATCACGATCTGACCCAAAGCGAATCGAGATGAAACCACCAGCAACCAGTTTAATCAAAAGAGACACTTGGAAAACAAAACCGCGGACTTCTTTGAACGTTTCCACTGAATCACAGTTGTGTTTGTCGGGGATCTGTACAGAATAAGGTTTTGTCATTAGGGCCGTTAGCTATAATTTACAATAAACTTACGATAAAAAAATCGCAAGATTTTAATTCCATTTCTGTGGGAAAACACACTAACGTAATCCCTTACAAGTAAGGGTTTTAATCCATTAAACAACAAGTGATCATAAAATAAGCTTTGTTATTCACAATAGTTTCACAATAATTTTACTTTTAATTGAATAATCAATAAGCGACAAACATTTTTTAAATTCTATTTACCTTTATTTCGAAGTTTATATTTCTGAAAATCTCTTAGCGGATTTACAAGGATACTTATAGAATTTCTACGTCTTATATTTAATCTTGCATGCTATTTTTAGGATTTCATAAATTAACATCCACACACGTTGCGTATTGACTAAATGGCCTACTTACCATTTTTTTTTTAATTTAACCAAAAGTGTGTAATCGTGTGAGAATACGAGGTCCTGCCTCAAACTCGTTACCGTCTGTCGCACGTCAGGACGGTCGCGCAAGAACTTGACGGTTTTTTTTTTGCTGTCGCCCATACTAAGGAATGTACGTCTTTTCACAGGTTATGTACTGTCCACCGCCATACACCGACGCAATGTCCGGTCGTCCGCAGCCTACGAAGACGACTCGAACCGGCAACGGGAACTCCTGTCATGACATCGTTTGAGAATCGGTACGCAGCCGGTCACGCTTACAAAATGCAGAACAAGCGACCATCGTATGAACGCGCCTTTACCGGACCGGCTGACAAACGCCATTTAAATTCACCGAATATCTTTGTAGATGTTTTTTTTTTTGTTAATGTAAATATTGTATTTTATGTAGGTAAATATTTATAGTACATTATATAAATAATAAATTGTATTTTATTTAATTCGTAAGTGTAAACATTTTTTTTATGTTACATAGATTTGATAGCGTAAGAAATTTCTCAGGCAAATTTATATTAAGAGCCCAAATATTAAATTGCTTGAGGAATTAATCGAATATGTATATAAGAATATAAGTATTCCGTTTTCTCTTCATATACGTAAAATATGATATATTTAAGTAATTAATTAAATAAAACATCGAATGTAAAAGATAAAAATTTTGTATATCTATCAAATTAAATAACTATAAACGGAAATACATTTAAAGTAAAAATATAATAAAAACCAAAATTGTTAACGAAAGTAAATGTTCTACGTAGGATTAAAAAAAATAGTAGATAAAGATTTCAATTAATAATTGTCATCAATTAGATTTCTATTATTTTATGAAATATTATATAATACTTATGCATTACCTAAAAGTTAGAGGCGTTTTTAGTCATAAAAATAATAAAGATGATGGAAATTATAATAACTCATATATAGTGATGTTTAACATTATCTATAAATACACATATATATGCTTTAATATGGAAATAAATTTAATTGTTTTGATAAACGTATATATTATTATTTATTATCCCTAAGTTCTACATTCATTAACGGGTAGGCAAGTAGCAAATATCAATATTTATAAACACGTCACCAAATAAACAAGTTTCATGTTTTAGGTAGGCTGAACCTTGAAGCAATCATCGCTCAGTTAGTAGTGTGGTTGGCTTCTGCGTCGATGGGCGTAGCTTCAAACCAACCTATACAACCCTTTAAATGATCCTGAGCTTTCGGTGAAGGAAAAACATCTCAAGAAACCATAGCAAGATGGTAGGGCATTTTCAATTTCCCCACTGGGACATTGCTTCCCCACTGGGCCATTGCACTGACGAGGCCCGGTGGGTTCGCTGCAGAGGGCGACGCGGTGCTTGCGAAAGCCACCCCGTGTCGCCCCCATCCCAAATGCAGCGGACGGCCCCGGGGGGTTTTAGTGGGTATTTCCGGGCGCTTCACGCCCGGGCGAGTTCCACACTGGCACGGAGTTCGTCCCTCCGTGCCCTCTTACCCATTGTATTGGGGGGCTTCGGTCTCACTAATACAATGGGTAAGGGTAGTGCGTAAATGCATTTCGCCCCGTCAAAAAAGAAAAGGGTATTTTCAATTAATGCCTGCTTGAGTAACAACCATCTTTAAGTTTGTACACGGATTGGGCTCAGTGTTTTGATCACAATCTCACTTGATGCTAAGTGACGATGTGGTACAGGATGGTAAACACACTAAGCCTAGAAGTAACTTCGCAAGTGATGCTGTCGGAACACACCTATTGGTATTTGGCGACAGGTTTTCGAACTTGAAGGTGGTAGCTAACCAGGCGGGCATGCTATGCTATGTTCTCCTTTACCGAAAGTTCAGTCCGATTTTAGAGTCGGATAGGTGGGGATCGAACCCGCGTCGATTGACGCGGAATCCGGCCGTACAACCCGATGCGCCATCATCGCTGCAAAAGTTTGGAATCATGTCGATCTATTCTGGCATCATGACTTAAAAGCCAATAAGTCTCTTAATAAATAAGCCTCTAGGCTTAATGTGTTTCCCACAAAAAACTGAATTGCTCCCAAGTCTCGTCTAAAGAAGTTTTACTTCAAAAATCTTACAATTTACATTCTTGAGTTCTAATAAAATCCACTCTCTCGTATACGCGAACTGATATTTAATTCCTATTGTCATATAGAATCGTTTGGCACACGTCCAGAACCCGTTAAAGGAATTAGTCGCACGCCGTTGTTACATTTCAGGCAGCTGCGATTACGAACAATACGGTATTTGAGTAGACGTTCAAAATATGGCTCCTATTGCTGTAATTATTACGCATTTTATATTAGATTCGTTTTTATGTATATTATATCCAAAAAACATTGAAAACTCATCCAAAATTGGCTGAAAAACGGGGACAAATGAATCATATGTATTTACCAAGGCTGTTATTTAAGTTTGAATTGCTCGGACAAAGTCGCGTCACATCTAGTTAATATACAATCCAATACATTTATTTTATCTCATTACGGTGGTAATGATTACTATTCCCTTCGTTACTTTTTATAAACAATTTAATGCAACAAAATATGTACTAAAACCTGTTCACAGAATATGTATAAATTTAAAAATAAAAGATTGTAAGTAGGTATGTGCAATTCACACGTGGTATAAGTGAAATTTCAGAACAGCAACCTACAAGAGAGTGGGATGAATATAAAGTATCAGGCGTAAGATAATTTAATATAAATTTTTTTTTTCAATAAAGTTATATTATTCACCGAATTCAAGTACTTAGGTCTGTTAGAGTTACAATAACATATGTATGAAGGCTATTAATTATCTGATTAAATAAATTTAAATAACGTACGTTATGGGGAATTTATTCGTTTTATCAAGTATCAGATCGCAACAATTTTAATAAACTTTCACTCACAAAAATATAAATCGTAAATCCGTTAAGTTATTCTCGAAATATAAGCTACTACAGACTATTAGAAAAAGAAAACATAGAAAGTAGTTGGCTTTTATAACACGGAATGATTGATTTGATTATAAAAAGGAAAAGGAAATTTAGTTTAGAAATATGAAACGTCATCGGTCAAGCAAAAGTACAACGCAGAGAACAAACAAATGAATAATAAATGTGTTAGTACCCAGAAAAAAATATTCCCACAAACCAATTTGCTAGATCTAATCTAGATAAAGTTTGACGTAATTACATACTAGGTAGCTAAATACAGAAATAGTAATTCTTCGAAAGTATGATTAATGTATCGTGTGAATTCTACCAACGATGTAAACATTCTAGATTAGACTTACGTTCTAAATGTTCGTTTAGTCGTGGTGTGTCTTTATCGGATTTTTCCGGTTCTGCACTAAAGATACAATCATAGCCTCCCTCCTTCCGCCTTTAATAGCGCCCTCCAGATTCCGGTTTGTAATAAAATAAATAATTGAATTCATTTCGGCTCAGCTGAAACTAACCATAATCAGTATTCTTACATAATCAATTGACAACAAATCTCGGTTTATCAGTGTCTCATAACTCGAGAACTACTTAACCGATTTTGATGATTTGTTAATCGCAGATATATTCTCTGATCATATTTTAGCATACTTTTGTTTATATTAAATAATATTTAGAAAATATTATAGATAATAAATAGTCAACGAAGTCGACACCGTTTTACGTCGTATGCGGCATTTAATTATAGAGTTATGTCTAATAATGTAATTGAGAAATGCGCATGCTAACTGTTTACATTTGAATTTATTTATAGTTTATAAAAAGACTCTCAACTCTGTGTGTCAGAAGGAAAAATAAAGAGTGTTATATAATTTCAAATTCGAAACAGCTTCTTTAAAAATAATTGAAATTAATGTTCGCTATGTTTTTTTTTCTCTGTGATTTATAGAGTTTGGTCAAACATTGACCATGCCACCCCAGTGAAGAGTGAATTTTACCGATTTCTTATTGCTACCATAACCATTTTGTTAAGCATCCCTTGCTTCTTCCGATGTCGGAAAAGCAAGGATGCTGTTACACATTCCTACATAATACAGTGAATTATTAATCTTACTCTGTACTAATATCCTATTCTGTTGATTTTGTTTGCATTCGATCATTACATGATAAACATCATCCACAATTTTGCACCAACTCAGGTCGACTAATTTGGAATCCTTCAAACCAAGCAAAACGCAATAGGGGGGTTTTATAGTTTTGTACCAGATTCCTTTACTAACTGAACGTTTATCAAAGTACTCTTTCCACATTGTGCGACACTGTTTTTTTTATCAAGTAAAAGTAGATCAACATAGTGTGTGTATATGCCAATGGTATGCCATTAATAAAATAATCTTTTGCTAATTGGTCTACTTGCTCGTTTTCCACTAAGCCTATGTGAGATGGTATCCACTGTAGAGTTACATTTTTATTTATAGCCTTTAAATATTGTAGCAGTTGTAAAATTTCATAAGCTATCGGTGTTCCTCGAATTCTCGAAGTGCACTCTTTGAATCTGTTAATACAACATAATGCCCTTCTTTTAAAGAATTAATGTAAGACAGTGCCTCAGCAATTGCTATTAATTCTGCGTACATAACTGTAATATGAGAGCTTCTATACTAAATTTACCACTATTACCCGATTGAGGATCAAACCAAGCTACTCCAACATTTTCTTTTTATTTTGAACCATCTGTATAAATGTTATAAAACGTACCATAATTCCTAAACACAAATTTCTCACACAGCTTCTTTAACGTACCAATATCATAGCTATCTTTTGCTTCATCAACACACGCTACATTGATCCTAATAACATCAGTTAAATCCACACTGCTTACCCAAGTATCAAATGAAAACATTTCCATCCGTTAGCTACAATATACAGGTGTAGTTTTAATGTTTTCATGTGTTACAATTAAAAGTGGCTTGCTCTTTCGCCTCCAATAACAGTTTTGACATAACATAAATCGTTTGAACTATTTATTATGTAATTATTGTCTTTCAATGATTTTAATTTTAGTATATATTTGGCTGCAAGATAATACCTACGATTGTGTAAAGGTTCTATAAGCAATTCTGCCTCCATCACATGTATTGGTGTGCTTCTTATAAAAGCGCCTATTAGTCGCAATCATTGATTTTGAAGCCTCGTTAATTTTTTTAAATGTATTTGGCAAATGTTTCCATAAAGAAAACTAACATAGTCCATTCCAGTACGAATAATGGCAAAATGTAAACGTTTTAACTGGATGGGATGCAAACCCCATTCAGGACCACACAAAACTTTAAAGACGTTAAGAAATTTTGAGACTTTTTCAACTAACATATTAATATGTGTAAACCACCGTAACGATCGATCTAACCATAGCCCTAAATATTTGACATTACCTACTACCGTTAATACAGTGTTGTTAATTTTAAGTTCTTTAAGTTCTCTATTTAAACTTCTGCTAAATATACAAACTTTACTTTTTGATGGTGCCACATCTAAGCCTATGTTAAGTAATAGTTTTGATAAGTTATCCAAAGCTATTGAAGGTGTCCAGATATTGTGGGTAAATTTATACCGAAAGAATACAAGACAAAATCATCTGCGTATTGTGATACGCTTATATTATTGAAAGTTTTACATAAATTTACTGTTGCAATATTAAATAATAATGGAGATAATGGATCTCCTTGTGCTAGGCCTTGACCAGGTCTTCGACAAATATAAGAATTAGCCATTTTAATTTTAAGGTTCCGCTCTTTTAGAAAGTTCCAAAGATATTGGCAGTTTTTAACACCTAATCCCATATTATCCATAGTTTTTACTAAGTAAGTTAAGTAATTATTTTAGGCGTTGTCAATGTCTATGAAACAACCTACCGTTTTAAGCCTCTGAGAAAAGCCGATTTATATGTCAGGTACTAGACTCGTTAAGTTTTCTGTTGTCGATCGACCTTTTCTAAAACCTGTCGTTTTATATGGCATGAAAATGTTTCTAATTTAACTAATTTAGGTTTAATACTTTGTGCATTCCATTAAATAATATTAAGATTTATCTGACTACTGGTATTAGCCATTAATATAAACCAGAATATACTTTAAAATAGGCCTGTCTAAAATATTGTCCACTACGACTAAAATAAACCAATCTACGCAACATTTAATTACATTATTCACTTTCCATTGCATATTGCCTCCTTTTCAAAATACAATTTATTTTAGTCTTTTGAAAAGTTCTTGAAAATTAACCTCCTTCTCTCTCTCTGCGGTGCTGATTCCGGGGTATCATTCATTCTAATTTGATCCTGATAGGTAGGAGCTTCTGTCCATGAAAAATTTTCAACTGATGATTTACTTTTATTTAAAAAAATACTACTGGAATTTTGTTTTTTATTAATCGTTTTGTTAGAACGTGCTGCCTTTGTTACTGCTGCATATGAAGAATTTTCAGTACAGATTTCGTCTTTTTCTGAGTTTCGAGATAAAGATTTTGTTTTAAAAGTTGGTGATCGATTCAGAAAAGAGTTGTTTTTGGTGTGAGTATGTTTAAATTTTAGAATGATCTTCCTCACTAAGTGAACTTGGTGTAACATAGATTGTAAGTGCTCTTCTGTATGTAGAATTAAACTCAGCCATTATTTCACGAAGTCTTTTTTCTTTTATGTATAAGGGGCGTGTTCTAGATAGTGTCATATGGTTACCGTTACAGTTGATACATTTAAACTCAAGCGTTTCACAATTTGGGTGATTCTGACCACATTTAGGGCATATTATGTTTACTGATGTACAATTTTTTTATTTTTTGTGACTTATCTTCTAACAGCGGGAACACTGTGATACTGAAAATATGTACGGTTCCACTCTAATTCTCATATCAGCAACATAAACATACGAAGGTAGGAAAGACCTCTAAAATAACGCCGTACCGCTTCACTGGGACACCAGCCAGTCTTCTCTGTGGCGCGACGCTTCAGACGAAGAATAGAAACTAATACAGCAGGACTCGGCCATGAAATACTCTCAAAAATTTCTTTATCCGATAGTTCTAAATCCACACCTTTAATAACGCCGTATGACACATTCTTTTCCATCGCTCTTTGGATCCGCCAATCCTTATCTATAAATTCTTGACACGTTTCTTATTTTGAAACACTTAACTCATTATTTATGTCCACCCGTAATTTATAGGGATTTAAGTATTCTATTTTGGTAATATCCGTTATATTCACCTCTTTAAATAACTTTGCAATTGCAAATTGTTTAGGCAACTTTTCTTTACTTGATATATAAATCTCTATATTATTACCTTCTTTTACTCGCTTACCCTTCGTCTGAACTGTATTCCATTCATTATCTTCGTTATCTCTCATTATTTTCGGTGCTCGCTCGTTGTTAATGTTCTCACTAAATTCTTTTATTTCACTTATTATATCTCTATTCAAATCAGCTTCATACGAGTCATATAAATCGTTTAACGAGTCACTGTTCATTATTACAAAACCGGTTTCTTATCGGCGCTCGGCGCGCCGGCCGCGGCCTACGGCTGAACTGAACAATAGATTGGCTGCAGGTAGTTAGTGTTTGAAATGAATACGCGACCACCTCGCACGAGTACCGCGACGAGACTCACACAGCTAGTTAAAAAAATAAAAGAATAATGAATAAGTAAAACTATAGCTTACGTATTAGTATGTATCATAATATTTATCTAAAGGTATTGTTAAACTAAATCATTAAATTTAGTAATTGATGCCCTCGAAAAATACCATAATTTTCATACATCCATTACAATTTGAACATTTTTAAACAGACCGTTTAGCAACAGATACTCGTGTTAATCTGTTAAAGAGTTTTTTTTTATTATATTGCAGAGAGTATTATATTGTAGTTCGCATGAGTTATGATTTAAAAAAAAAACTATAAAATTAAATATGTATTATTAATATCTTTATTCATTAGAACGCATATCGATTTCAGATTTCCGCAGCGGGAGGTGTTTCTCACAGATAAACGGAATATTTTGTTCACATGTGGTGTCATCTAGGAGACCATTGCGGAACATGCCGCCACATCTCTGAGGTTTCCCTCCGTAGTAGAAAGATGGTTCACCTGGCCCCCATTTCTCATAACCTGCCTCTTCTAAAGTTTGACCTGGAAATGTTCATAAATTTAAAAAGAAAACTTTGTTTAATTTTGTTAAATATAATAGCTGTGTGCCCACGGCTCCGCCTGCGTTTCATATATTCTTCATTGCGTAATACCGTTTTTAAATAATTTATATCTAACCTAAATATCAACTGAATGAGAGTCTTTTGTTTGTATTTTTTTTACACGATATAGGCTGCGTACTTTAACCACAATCTCACCTGATGTTAAATGACGATGTGGTCCAGGATGGTAAACACACTAAATCTAGGATTTTCAAGCGATGCTGCCGGAACATACCTATTACTACACTCCCTGGGGTGGTAGCTACCCAGGCGGGCATCATTAGAAAATGCCCTACCACCATGCATATGCGTAAGCAGAAAATATGTACATAAGAGAAATCGAAATAAAACATGAGAAAGGGTCGAAGCAATTCAAAAAATAAACATGGCAACATCTACGAAAAATTAATTCGATCATTCACCAAGAATCAATAAACGTTGTAATATTAACTGAAGGAAATTCTTAAAATATGATCAAAAACGCCATTACATACAAACCGTATGAAAAAATCAATTTACTTCAGTTTTTTTCTGTAAATTTTTCAGTTATTCTGTTAAATTCGAGGTCGAGGCAAATCCAATAAAGTAAAAATATTCCAGGCGTTCTTGAGTTATAAATAGTGTGAGTAACCCGAATATTACAGTTACAATCAGTGGAGATGGCAAGTGCTGGCGTGGTGCTGGCCACCGTGGCGAGAGAAACGGTGATAAAATGCGAGAACAAGGAAGTCGTGCACTGAGTAGTGATAAGCGCCTTCGGTCTTGTCGATCCACTTGCAGCCGCTCGAAACCAGCCTCGATAGCACATGGTTTCCGACACCTACACACACTCGGTCGTTGCCAAAATATTAATTAAAAGTTATATTGCAAGCGGTATAGTCATAAGAATAGGTCCATAAACCTATTATATCTGCGATATCCTTTATATATCCGGTATTATAAAGCGGGCTGAGAAAGGTTCATAACTACCGTGGTTTCTCGGCGACGCGGGCGCGGTTACATGAAAGTCTTTACAGTGGGGTTGGGAGAAGTAAGTAGTATTCGCTCGTGAGGGCGATGGTCGGGAGCTCTAGGGCTTGGGCGGTTGTCTCTTCCTGTTGCAAAGCCGTCATGCTTGCAAAGGAGGAGGCAGAGCGGGAGAGGGAGCGGGCAGCGCACCCCAACCGAGTGAGGCGTGTCACACGCCGGGGCACCGGACACAGCCGTCCGGGCGCCCGTCGAGGTCGCCAAGCCTCGTAAAATAACTTGACGTCGGACCTCCCGTGAGGTATGGCGCTGTCAGGGCCTCTGCAGAATACATGTATAATGTGCCTACGGAGGCCCTGGCATCTTTGCGCCGATTAGGGACGTGGAGTGTTTAGTCAGTCGGTTACGGCCAACCTGGCACACGGGCACCAAAGAGGGCGCCTCTCGCAGAGGGGTGTGCCTCGATGACCCAGTCTGTCGCGAGGATCAACGTGTGCAAAAAACTACGGTTTCGGCACACGTCCGAGCGTTCAAGGAGCAGATTTCAACCACGTAAAAAAAAAAAAAAAAAAAAAAAAAGTAAGTAGTATGCAGTGTCCTACACACAAGGGCGCGGGCGCCGATTAACAATGAAGTACACGACAGGGAAAGGAAAGAAGTAGGAGTTTAAGGTAAGTAGTGATATGTGGTGTTACCAATCAGTTATTAAAATTTAGACAAGCTAGATCTAGTGAATGATCGTCACAATTTTAATACTAGAAGTAAAGACAAGTTGTCCGGAACCACGCTTTAGGTTAAGTAAGTGTAATAAAAGCTTTATAGGTAATAGTATTCGGTTTTACAATAAGATCCCAAGTAACATTACCGATTTACCTGACAATAAGTTCAAGTATTATGTCAAGTAAGTCTTAATCTCAAAAGGTTATTACAGAGTGGATCATTACGTGAACGATAGTGATGTCTGGAATTAACCCACATCTCTGTGCTTCCACTAACATTATTAAAACTACGATTTGTATAGTTTTTTATATGACAAAAAAAATGATATATATTATATTTATGAAAAAAAAAAAAAACCGGATCGAGTTTCTCGCCTGCGCTCTTCTCGACTGGGTTGTTTTCCGAACCGGTGGTTGTGTTTTAGACGTTCATAAGCGCCTTCTTAGGGCCTAAATTGAATAAATAAATTTTGATTTTGATTTTAATATAAGTATACAAAACTGCATACCGTGTAAAGTCCCGAAGAAGTTACTGTCACCCCAGTTGTAAAACCCTAACCGGATTAAACTAGTCGAGTTCCATTTTGGATCGTCAGCGAATATAGTCGTCAAGACCTCGGCTTCTGTTTCACTGTTAATAATGGCCAGGTGGCCGCCCTCCGCTGAGCAGATAGCAGCCGAAACATTGTTACTTCTAGCTATCCAATGAAACTTGTAACACCTGTTTGTCCGTACATCCATTTTGTATTCTGGAACGATCATGTTACAGAATCAGACGCCATATATTCAGCTAAAATATCCACTAGATTTCAGTCTTAGTTGGTAAACCCATATGTTTCATATATTAACTTATGCAGTAATATATATCTTGTACTATAAAAGTTAGCCAAATATTTTTTACACTGCGTAAATTAAACGCTTTGACCACAATCTCACCTGGTGTTAAATAGTGGTGTGGTCCAGGACGGCAAACACAGTCATCCCAGAGGTAACTGGCTCTCAAGTGATGCACCTAGAAACACCTATTGGTGACAGGTTTGCAAATTTGAAGGGGGTTACGGTGAATATTGAAATACGGTAAGTGTGGTTTTCTCACGATGTTTTCTTTTATCGAATACTCAAGCTAATTATAAAGTTGGATAGGTGGGGTATTCGACAGCACTAACAATCAATTAAATAATTCTCCAGTTATATAAGTGCAGGAACAAACAAATAGTCACAAATATAAACAGGTAGATGGACGGAACTTTTGACATAATATGTAGTATTAATTTATTTAAAAGTGAATGGGGACTTAACTGACTTCGATATCCTCACCCTTAATATATTAGAACTTACAAATCGAGTTGAAACCGTCTATTTTGAGAAGTTTTCCATCATTAGAATATTTAATGAAATCAACGAGTCTACATGGTGTTTAAATTGGCTTTGGAAAAGGTTAATACGGGGTAAAAATACAATCATGTTACTTTTATCTGTTGTTCCACATCTGGTCATAAATCGGTCAGTCGAGTGTTTCTTATAACAAATATAATGGTATCGTTTATTGCAGTCCACATCCTCGAATAAACCTTCGCCGTGATATACGAGGCAGTTTTCAGTGTCGTCTCTAATGTTTGGGGTACCGGCTAGCCATTGCACAGGAATGTCGTCTAAAGGTATACCTGGAATTCAAAGAATCAATATGCACCAGTGAATATACTACATAATTGTATCTGTCTCGTTTATAAAAAATTACTTATTTATCTATGTTCTTTATATTCATAGATAATATAAAATAAAGTCTCTTTCTGTTCCTGTTTGTTAATCCGCTAACCAATTGCTTGAGCCATAAGCAACAGATTAAGATATTATTCATGGAAAGTATGGTTTTGGTGGAAGGTTTTCATACAAATTAATTAAGACTGTGCCTGTAGACTTTTTATGGCTTACGTAACTGAACATCTTCGATAACTTAATGCATATTCGTAAAAATTTAGACAAGCTAGATCTAGTGAATGATCGTCATAATTTTAATACTAGAAGTAAAGACAAGTTGGCCGGAACCACGCTTTAGGTTAAGTAAGTGTAATAAAAGCTTTATAGGTAATAGTATTCGGTTTTACAATAAGATCCCAAGTAACATTACCGATTTACCTGACAATAAGTTCAAGTATTATGTCGAGCAAGTTTTAATCTCAAAAGGTTATTACAGGGTGGATCATTACGTGAACGATAGTGATGTCTGGAATTAACCCACATCTCTGTGCTTCCACTAACATTATTAAAACTACGATTTGTATAGTTTTTTTATATGACAAAAAAAATGATATATATTATATTTGTGAAAAAAAAAACCAGATCGAGTTTCTTGCCCGCGCTCTTCTCGACTGGGTTGTTTTCCGAACCGGTGGTAGTGTTTTAGACGTTCATAAGCGCCTTCTTAGGGCCTAAATTGAATAAATAAATTTTGATTTTGATTTTAATATAAGTATACAAAACTGCATACCGTGTAAAGTCCCGAAGAAGTTACTGTCACCCCAGTTGTAAAACCCTAACCGGATTAAACTAGTCGAGTTCCATTTTGGATCGTCAGCGAATATAGTCGTCAAGACCTCGGCTTCTGTTTCACTGTTAATAATGGCCAGGTGGCCGCCCTCCGCTGAGCAGATAGCAGCCGAAACATTGTTACTTCTAGCTATCCAATGAAACTTGTAACACCTGTTTGTCCGTACATCCATTTTGTATTCTGGAACGATCATGTTACAGAATCAGACGCCATATATTCAGCTAAAATATCCACTAGATTTCAGTCTTAGTTGGTAAACCCATATGTTTCATATATTAACTTATGCAGTAATATATATCTTGTACTATAAAAGTTAGCCAAATATTTTTTACACTGCGTAAATTAAACGCTTTGACCACAATCTCACCTGGTGTTAAATAGTGGTGTGGTCCAGGACGGCAAACACAGTCATCCCAGAGGTAACTGGCTCTCAAGTGATGCACCTAGAAACACCTATTGGTGACAGGTTTGCAAATTTGAAGGGGGTTACGGTGAATATTGAAATACGGTAAGTGTGGTTTTCTCACGATGTTTTCTTTTATCGAATACTCAAGCTAATTATAAAGTTGGATAGGTGGGGTATTCGACAGCACTAACAATCAATTAAATAATTCTCCAGTTATATAAGTGCAGGAACAAACAAATAGTCACAAATATAAACAGGTAGATGGACGGAACTTTTGACATAATATGTAGTATTAATTTATTTAAAAGTGAATGGGCACTTAACTGACTTCAATATCCTCACTCTATTAGAACTCACAAATCGAGTTGTAACCGTCTATTTTGAGAAGTTTTCGATCATTAGAATATTCAATGAAATCAACGAGTCTACATGGTGTTTAAATTGGCTTTGGAAAAGGTTAATACGGGGTAAAAATACAATCATGTTACTTTTATCTGTTGTTCCACATCTGGTCATAAATCGGTCATTCGAGAGTTTCTTATAACAAATGTAATGGTATCGTTTATTGCAGTCCACATCCTCGAATAAACCTTCGCCGTGATATACGAGGCAGTTTTCAGTGTCGTCTCTAATGTTTGGGTTGTCGGCTAGCCATTGTACAGGAATGTCGTCTAAAGGTATACCTGGAATTCAAAGAATCAATATGCACCAGTGAATGTACTAGATAATTGTATCTGACTCGTTTATAAAATATTACTTACTTATCTATGTTGTTTATATTCATAGATAATATAAAATAAAGTCTCTTTCTTTTCCTGTTTGTTAATCCGCTAACTAATTGCTTGAGCCATAAGCAACAGATTAAGATATTATTCATGGAAAGTATGGTTTTGGTGGAAGGTTTTCATACAAATTAATTAAGACTGTGCCTGTAGACTTTTTATGGCTTACGTAACTGAAAATCTTCGATAACTTAATGCATATTCGTAAAAATTTAGACAAGCTAGATCTAGTGAATGATCGTCATAATTTTAATACTAGAAGTAAAGACAAGTTGTCCGGAACCACGCTTTAGGTTAAGTAAGTGTAATAAAAGCTTTATAGGTAATAGTATTCGGTTTTACAATAAGATCCCAAGTAACATTACCGATTTACCTGACAATAAGTTCAAGTATTATGTCGAGCAAGTTTTAATCTCAAAAGGTTATTACAGGGTGGAGCATTACGTGAACGATAGTGATGTCTGGAATTAACTCACATCTCTGTGCTTCCACTAACATTATTAAAACTACGATTTGTATAGTTTTTTATATGACAAAAAAAATGATATATATTATATTTATGAAAAAAAAAGAACCATATCGAGTTTCTTGCCCGCGCTCTTCTCGACTGGGTTGTTTTCCGAACCGGTGGTAGTGTTTTAGACGTTCATAAGCGCCTTCTTAGGGCCTAAATTGAATAAATAAATTTTGATTTTGATTTTTTGAAGCCACCAAGCTCATACGAACTACTCTTGTGAGAAAATATTCTATAGTAGTTTATTTAAACTTACCATCCAACGAATGGAAGTAGCCGTTAGACACGGTCGCGTGTATGCCTGTGTAAACGGGCACTTTGTGTTTAACGGCTATGCTTTTGATAATATACGTGAAGCCGGAGTTTGTGGGTGACGCTAACATCGCTCCTGAAATATAAATTAATCATTTTATTTTTTCTACGGTAATTAATCATCTCGAGTTTTGTTCATATTAATTATTGTTACGTATTGATAACTTTGAAGGGAAGATGCGTGGTATGGTGTCTATTCGCCTTGGTGAAAGGTATCGCGGATGCCATAAATTTAAATTAGGTATCAATGCGGACATTTTAAAATCTAATCATAAATAATTATTAATCAGTTAATAAAATATCAATATTTTTAAATGAGATTTAAAACTGTTCAATAATGCTTAAGGTGGGCTTTGAAAGTCAGTCTGTCGTCTAACTGAACTCCTAGATACCTGACTTCGGATCTATAAAGGATATCAGTACCTGCGTACTGGATGGGACTGGGAAGATCCTTTCTAAGTTTCCGGCTTTTAGTAAATATTAACGCGGCACTCTTACTCGGGTTTATCGCGAGACGCCATTTGAAATACAAAGAGCTGAGTTGGTTGACAGCTCCTTGCACATATTTACGTAAGACTGTTTTCTTACGCAAAGCGTAATAAATGACTGTGTCGTCCGCGTATAGACCTAACTGAACTCTTCCGAGATCAGGGAGGTCCGCTAAGAACAGGTTGAAGAGGATACGCGCTAGAATATAACCTTGGGGGTCTCCTGCGCGTATCGGGTGGGCTATAGAGAGATCGTTCTCTACTCTATAGCGGAAAGTACGATCGGTGAGGTAGTCGTGTATGATCCTAACTAGAGTATCGGGGATACCTAATCTAATGAGTTTGTAGACGAGGCCTGTGTGCCAGACCTTGTCGAATACTTTGGCCACGTCGAAGATGTCTGCGAGCGTGTGCCAGGATTTATTAAAATGATTAAAATTAGTGAGTCCGTACTCCGTGAGGTGGAGCACTTGGTGGGCACAGGAGTGTCTGGCTCAGAAACCAAACTGCTGGGGCGGCAAGAGATTTTTGTCCCCTATCACCTCTATGAGACGGTTCATCCATGTATGTACTGTATACAGTTTACAGTAATTGGACCAAATGTGTTGTTCAGTTTGCTGAAGACGTAGAAAAACATGGACCGTAAATGTGTGGACGTAGCTTGAAAATTAACAGAGTTGTATTTTTATACCTTCGTAAGCGCATCGCAGCCTCGCCTCTTGCCAGTTGAGGGGGATCTGGTGGAGCTTGAACGAGCCACCGGCTTCCGCGAAGTAATGATAGTCGGCTGTGAACACGTACTCATCTAAAATTCAAATACATTTTTAAATATTTTTAAATTAAAATATATATATACGTAAGTATAAAGACGCAAATATTTATCTGACAATACCACCTATGAACTTTATCTGTTATTAAAAAAAACCTAGGTTTATCTTTTTTATTATTTCTAGAGTTTGTTTATTGGTTTATTTCAATGTATTTGTAATAAGCCAATCTAATCTATTATTATAATAATTACTATAATAGAACTGTAAGTAGAGCAAATCTGTAAATTAAATATGCTTTGAAATTGGGATGGACTTTGTTATCGATGTAGAAGCCAAAAATGTTTAATTTAGAATTTTGGTATGTTTACGGACTACGGCGAGCGGGATGGGTGTCCAGCCAAATGCGTGTCCAGCAATAAATGTTCAGTGTTAGGTATGTAAATATTCGTAAATGCATTTCCCCCCGTCAAAAAAAAAAAAAAGGTATGTAAATATTGTGGTCATAGTGAGACCAAGGTCCCCCAATGCAACAGGTAAGGGGACACGGAGGAACGATTAAGAGATTATCCTAGCGGTATTTATTACATACAAACGTTGTGATCCCTGTTTCCTCCTTGAATAATAGCATTATGATAAATATTTTCGTACCAAATAATATACATATATTCACTACCGCCATGTCTGTACATTTTGATTTTTTCCATAAATTAGTTATTGCAGAAACTAGGAGTCTTTGAACTTGAAAAAAATGCTCGATTTGTATAGTCATTTTCAGCGACGAGCGTCAAACAAATTTGATGGACAACATGAAAAGAAGCAAAACGTACAGGCATAGTCAAAGTCTTTATTATTCTAAAACTGAAACAAAAAATAAAAACAAATTTAGTTTTGGTGGAGGAGGAAGTGATGTTTTCGTCTATTTTGCATAGGTAATATCAACCCGAGCTGCCCGGTGGGTTCGCTGCAGGGGGCGACGCGGCGACATGCCTTGGCAACCCCGTATCGCCCCCATCCCAAATGCAGCGGACGGCCCCGGGGGGTTTTAGAGGGTATTTCCGGGCGACTCTCGCCCGGGTGAGTCCCACACTGCACGGAGCTCGTCACTCCGTGCCCCTTATCTAGTGTACTGGGGGACTTTGATCCCCTAAGTACAATAGATAAGGGTAGTGCGTAAATGCATTTCCCCCCGTCAAAAAAAAAAAAAAAAACCCGAGCTGCAGTTGTCCTTTTTTGTGTTTTACAATTATTTCTTTTGTGGCGGAACGCGATATCAATAGATTTCTTTAATACTTACTTTTCCGCCCGCCCGCATGTACCTACGGAATACGGAAGTAAATAAATAATACTGTAGATGTCTATCTTTGAATCCTTGCAAGGTGCATTCTTGAATGAAAATATGTACCGATCATCTCAAAAAATCATTCAATGACTGTTATTCGCCTCGTAAGAGAATAACAGTAATTATACGTTACATTACATTAAGTTTGCTGAGAATAGTAATTTTAACATAACATAACATAAGCTCACGCCTGTTATCCCCGAAGGGTTAGGCAGAGGTGATGCAGCGAACTACACTACCCACATTTCGCCGAGCTTAGTTCCGTCCCAGATGTGACAGGGGGCGAGCCTGTCGCAATATCGGGCACAAATTCCAAACTCCAGGATGATACTGAGTAGAAAAACCCAATATCAGTTGACCCGACCCGGGGAACGAACCCGAGACCTCAGAACGGCAGTCGCACCGTAATACAACTGCGCCACCGAGTAATTTAATGTAAGGGTAATATTTTGTATGGTGGGTAAATTTAAAGAGTAAGTTAGGTACATTATTCATTGTACTCCTATTTTTCTTCTAGGTATCCCTCTCCTTCCTACGTCTTGTCGAGTAAGACATGATGAGTGAAGTGGGGGACCTATTTTTCTTTCACAGCAGTGGCGGGTTTCTTCTTCTTTCTCTTTGCCCGCCACTGCTCTGTCACACTCTTCTGTTCTTTCCTTTTTTATGGGGGGCAGGAAACATATCCTGCCCCCGGACTGTTGACCAATGGTCAAGCTTCTCCTGAGAGAAGTGGGCTAAGAGGTGGGTGGGGAAGTTACCCCTCCATCCCTACTGGGCCATTGCACGGACGAGGCCCAGTGGGTCTGCCGCAGAGGGCGACGCGGTGCTTGCGAGAGCCATCCCGTATCGCCCCCATCACAAATGCGGCGGACGGCCCCGGGGTGTTTAGTGGGTATTTATTTTTTAATTAATAAACTTTTTTTTTAATAAACTGATATCTCCATACCGTGGCAATACGTCGCGCTGGCGAAAAGCACAACAAAAAGTGATATATATAATGATTTCATGTCAAAATATAGATCTCTACTGACACTCGATTACGGTTTAACAATGATTTGAATCCGTATTTATACTTGGAATAAATATATATATATCGACTTTGTTATCACTTGTTTATTAGACAATTGGTTTTTATTTATAACTAGCTGTGTACCCGCGACTGCGGCCGCGTATCATATATTCTTCACTGCGTTTTAATTTTGGTATACGTAAAAAAATTCAAATATCTTTCTTAATTTTTTTAAGACTAAGATAAAGTTTACAAAGTTATTACTACATCAGATATATAGTTAGTTAAAATGACTCTCATTGACCTTAAGTTCAAGTTATTTATTATCCTGTGCGTTTTAGATATTCAGATTTTTCAATGCAAATCTTGGTTTCTCTTCCTCAGAGTTTTTTCTTGCTCGTCCTTAAATGTTGTTTCACCGCCATTTTTTTTTTTTATATTTTTTTTTTTAATTTTTTTTTTATAATGCACAGCACAGTGACTGTACTGGACCTGATGGTAAGTACAGTACCATCCAAAACAGCGGCGACTGACACTGAACAGAATTCAATGCCAGTCACCGCTGTCATGCTGGTCTACTTAAGTACCTCTTCACGCCTCTTTTGAAGGACCCAATATCGTATGAAGGAGGGAACACGCTGACAGGAAGATGGTTCCATAACCTCACAGTGCGACAAAAGTAAGAGTCAGCAAACTTTTTGGTTCTTGAAGTTATGGGTGTCACCGTGAAACCGTGAAACCGAAGTCCCGCCCGCGTGGTTCTGTTATAGAATGGAGAGGAGGGGATCAGGTCAAAGAGCTCTTCAGAACACTCGCCATGATACAAGCGGTAAAATACGCTTAGAGAGGTTATGTCCCTGCGCAATTGGAGCGGTTCTATGTAGTTGGTGATGTCTGTATCATTTACAATGCGGACAGCACGCCTCTGCATCCTGTCTAAGGCATCGATGAGATATTTAGCGGATCCATCCCAGAGGTGCGAGCAGTATTCCATGCACGGCCGAACCTGGGCCTTATAAAGAAGGTACAGCTGCTCGGGTTGGAAAAACCGTCGCACTCTGTTTAGGATTCCGAGTCTCCGAGATGTTGTGGAGATGACATGTATCTCTAATGTGTTTATTACCCCCGCAATCTATACATTCGTTTTGTAACTAATATTATATGTATGTGTTTGTGTGGGTGTATATACATATATGAGTACTTATAAGTATGTAGACATATGGTCACGTATATAACGTATGTATAATTGGAATATATAATTTTTATTTTGTCCGTGACGTCGGGTTAGGAGGTACATCCAGAATCCCAGCGCTGCGCTGTAAACCCATGGTTTAAGTGAGGCTGAGCCTGTTTGTTTCCGCACAACATTCTGTATTTTGTGTATATTTCTTTTAAAAGATTATGCAGTGATATTTTATAATGTTTCTTTATTGTGTTTTGTGTTGACTGTGTTGTGTGGTATAAAAAAATACTTTCATTCTTTCAATAAAGTAAATTCATTTCTTACAAATTTAAACACTTGCCAATGAAACTTTCCGTTGAATCGGTTTTATTTGAAATTTTTTACGCGGAACCTTAATTATTTTCGACATATATTTTGTATTTATTATTATAGATATACTATAAGTCATATTTAATATTATGTCTATGATAACGACTAATTTTCTTACAAACTCTTCTTTCATACTCAAGTCGTCGCATTAAAATTACTATAATTTTTAATGGAGTGGACCGATTTCAATTAAATAAAAATTTGATCCACTTATTATACTTGGATAATTATCTTTTTAGTTAGAATTTTTTCAATACACTTATTACATTCTAATTGATGCCTGGTCAAACAAACAGACCGACATTTCTAAACATTATAGAAATGTACTTAAGTAATTGCCTATTTTTAGTCCCTTGGAATATTTTTTTCTCACAAAAATCGGAAATGTACAGACACATGAAATTTACAATTTTTGTTATTAGTTTAAATATAGATATTTATGTATGTTGATTAAAAATCATAAATATTTTAAATTGAAGATAATTATATTTATTTATCTCATACTAGTCATTTAACGCGGCGCTTAAGACGTAGATTCTAAGAAAACGGATAATTTATTAGTACATAATATGACTAAAACTAAAGACGAAATTGTTTGTAAATTAATTTCAAAATAATAAGAAATAGTGTAAATTAATAATTGTATATTTGAAATTATGTTAATTTTATAAGTCAAAACAGCATATTTTCATTTTTTTTTGACGTTGGCTGATGCATTTACGTATTCTCCTACCAGCTCTAATCTGGAATAGGGTCCTCCCAGCGGGTGGAGGGTATGTGGAACTCGCCCGGCTTGGTGCACCGAGAAATCCCACTAAAACCCCACGGCACCATCCGCCACCTTCCTGTGGACGACACGGGATTAAACCAGCATACTCCGCGTCGCTCCGGCGGCAGGCCTGACAAGGTCAGGTCACTTCCTGAGTCTTTCGTCCGGGGAGCAACTCCATCCGCTAACCAAAAAAATACTTTTTATTTCTTTTAAACTCCTGCAATAGACCGGGTAGTAAAGCATAAAATAAACGCAGCATGGATAAAATGGCGGCAGCTCACAGCTGCCACATGTGATCCGCAAATAACCATTAAATTAAAATGGAAGATGTAGCCACCCTCGTGTACGTATCAACAATAGGTCATTGTCTTACCACCACACCTCATTTGCTGCAAGTGTAAGCGCACGAGTGTCCTGACAATTTTGTTTTTTAACTTAGCTAATGCTGTTGATCGGAAGGACCTTTACAGCTTCACCGTAACTTTGGGGGCGAGTGCTGAAGGCACTCGAAGCAAAAGGTAACAAGGTACTAAATTGGTACGAACGTCGGCTTGGCCGTTACCTGTGTAGAAAAATTCCCAGGCAATTTTAAACCTAGCTAATTCCTATATTTTTTATTTATTATTTAAAAAAAAAAGGTTCCTTACGATACCTGCGTGTAATGCACAGTGGTGTGAGTGCAGTGTTGTGAGTGTAATGCAGAACGCATGTTCAGTGTATCACGCTGGTAGCGGCGTCAAGAGCTTTTCCAGTTGATGAACGGAGAACGTCTTCGGCCGCCACCGGATGGGAATCCGCAAAGTTAGCCGCCTATCGTCGGCGGTGGGAAAGGCGTTTCGCGGACGCGTTCAAAGAACGTGCGACACTGGGTTTTAAAAACAGAGCTGATGGTGGGCAGATTCAGATCCCTGTGTAAATCCACATTTCTCTGATACCGTCGAGCACCTGCGGCTTTTTCCTTACAAAACGATTCTAAATCTTTTATAAGTTGTGCATCTGGGTTTTCTTAATATGAGCGAATGCACGTGCGCAGTACTTGATGATGGGTCTAACCACCATCTTGTACGGGATAATTTTGTGGCGAGGGGCAATTTACTTTTAGAGTTATAAAGAGGGTAGAGACGGTCTAGGATCATAGCTGTCTGGCTCTTGACTTTCTTGAGGTGAGCTTCGAAAGTCAGTTGGACGTCTAGTTGACCATCTAAGTATCTTATTTCGGTGCTATAGGGAATATCAGTACCTGCGTACTTGTCTGGGGGGCTTTTTCTTTATCTTGCGATCTCTATTGAAAATGATCGCGGTACTCTTATTCGGGTTTATCGCGATACACCACTTCAAGTACCAAGAGCTGAGAACGTCGACGGCTCTTTGGACGTATTTACGGAGGACGGCTTTCTTACGAAAACTGTAATAGATGACTGTGGTGTTCGCTTAAAGACCTAACTGAACTTTTTCCAGTGCAGGTAGGTCTACTAGGTAGACATCGACAAGGTCAGGCGCCAGAATGAAACCTTGAGGGATTCCTGCGCATATCGGATGGGCTATGTAGAGAGCGTTCTCTACTCTATAGTGGAAGCTACGGTCTTTGAAGTAGTTGTGTATAATGTAGACAAGAATGTCGGGGATGCCTAGTTCAGTAAGTATGTAGACAAGGCCTGTGTGCCAGGGGTTGTCGAATGCATTGGCGACGTCGAAGAAGATTGGGAACGTGTACCAAGGTTTCTTGATATTCTTTTGAAAATTACAGATTACGTACTCCGAGAGGCGGTGTACTTGATGCGCACAGGAGTGTCTGTCTCGTAAACCAAACTTTTGAAGAGGCGAGAGATTTTTGCCCTTTATAACCTCTATAAGGGGGTACATAAGGACCCGCTCATATAAACTGTCCCGACAAGCTTAGTGTCGGATACATACTCACCTCACTACACAGGCGGCAGCGATTTGATCGAAGGGTATGCGTGAGTCAATACATAATACGATAACGAAAAATAAGATATACAAGATAATGATCCGGGCTGTCGTTTTGTTTGGATCAGAATATTGGCTCATAAAGGTGATGAATGAAAGGAGATTGCATGCAGCCGAAGTGAGAATGTCGAAATGAATGGGTGGGGTAACAAGAATGGACAGGATTAGGAATAATACATTAGAGGAAGTTTGAAAGTGGCACCAATGAAGGTAATAAGCAGGTGACTGTCTTGGTATGGACTTGTAATGCGCTGGAAGGAAGAAGATGTTGTTAGATATTAGATTAGATATCAATGTGGACGGGTATAGGGGAAAAGGAATACAAAAGAAAGATGGATGGATTGTATGAAAGATGATATGCTTAGAATCAGAGTGAATGTAGATATGATCTTAAATAAAGATAAATGGAAAGGAAGACTTGTTTGCGCCGACCCAAAATAAAAATGGGATAAGGTCAGGGAGAAGATTATGATTTTGTTCTAAATAATTATTACGTTACTTTGTAAACTTATTTATTCGTTGTAATAATATTTTCAAACTTGTATATTATTAAAATGTATTATATTTAGATATTTCATTAATAAGTTGTTTTATAAAATACAGTGGAAGCTATGGTGAGTCGTGACACAAATCATGAAAAAGCTAAGTTGGTTCAGGGCGGTTGCAAATGGCCTTCCCGGTTCGTGGCGAAGAAACCGTGAGAAACATTAATTCCTAATAATTTACAACCAAGTCTTCTACGGGGTAGGTAATGAGATGTCCATGCAGAGATACCGCGCAGCAAACTTTGGCGGAGCGGCCACCTTGAACAAGCCACCCGTCCCAAGTCTCTCTCCTCCGGAGTTCTTGCTCCTACAAGAACCCACAGAGAAGAGGGCGGAACCTTTTGCCTGGCGGCAGGAAAGAAGGGGGAATAGGGGGCGGTTTTGTACCGGGTTTCCCCCTGAACGGAAGATAGAGAGGGACCTGATGAGTATGTTCCTCAATCCCGTATCGCCCCTTCTGAGCGGCGAATGGTACCGTGGATATTCGCGACGCATCTCTAACCCGTGGAAATTATACTCCTGGATTATAGTTGACAGGGCGGATGCATAAATGCATTTCCCAAGTTAAAAAAAATAAAGTTAATGAGAAATCATCACACTTAAATAAACATTAAGTTATATAGATAACCTTTCTATTGAAAAGTGATAAGCTACATCTTGGTATTTTTGTATGATATCACTGGGTTTTACGTTTGACTTAAAAAAGATAGGGCATTGACGTGAACTGTCTTGGATTTATTTAAGTGATTACATTGTAACTAGTTCGGGTAATATAAATATCATTTTAATTTAATAAATTAATTTTAATTTTTACCCCTCTTTCCCTCTTCGACATGCAACTCCAGTTCTGTTTCTTCTTTCTTTCGTTTTCTTTGGTGCCTTTCTAGTTTACTTGTTTCTGGCGCATGCAATCTTGACCACCTTTTGAATAAAGTCGAGGGGACTCGAAACTCCTCGTTTCTTATCAGGGCGGGAGGTTACTAAGGCTTAGCCTCAACCCGCTCCTGACCTCCAGGTCGCTACGGGACGAGCCGAATCTGGGACAGTATGTAAGAAGGTGGTAGACTGTCTCGGCGGTATCCGCATCACAGGCTAGATCTATCCTTCAACTTGAACCTGTGCAGGTACGCCGCAAAGCCCCCGCGACCAGTTATCGCCTGCACGTAAGAGGGCGAGTCTTCCCCAGGATGCGGTGAGCATCCTCAATCCTTGGGAAGAATGCTCGCATCACCTCCCCCGTGACGAAGGCTTTATAGGGCTCCTGCCAGGCTCGCACTGTGTCCCCGCGTATTATGCACTTTGCATATGATAGCGGATACCGATCATAGTCGGCCGCGGTTCTCTTGGCTGCAGCCCACTTTGCTAATTCGTCTGTACGCTCATTTCCAACCGTGCCTACGTGATCCCGCACCCAGTTCAGGCGGACCGAGGATACAAACGGTGAAGAACAGTGATGTCACAATGACGCGTTTAGGAGCGTCGCGTTTCAAGATTAGCCGGTCTGTATCCAGACCTACATAAAGACTTTATACCTGTGGTACATGTAGCCAGCATGATGATGTCGACTCGAGATATATTCTCATCGGGTGAGCGTCATCGTTCTTAGACCTGTAGTTATTTAATTTCAGATGAAATGATATCATTTTTATCGTGGTGGGTTTCAAAAAACATAATTTGATATATAGAAATTAATATGCCAAATAGTAATTTAAGGCGGCGAAAGCGCAAGCCGATGGAGGGCAATTTCACATTCAAAACAAAACTTATACATTTGAAACAGTACCTTTATCATTTGATTATAAAGGTTATACAGTAAACACAATTTATTACAAAGCACGTATCGACGGAATTATTTTTTCGGCTAGATTTATCGTTGTTTTTTAAGCATAATGATTGGAAACGAGAGAGTGGTGACCGTTGATCAATATGATAATCTTAGACATATTCTGTCTTTTGACAAACAATTTCAGAAGAATGAGATCTTCACAAGAATCCAATTGGGATGGGTAGCATTCCATAAGTTGGAATGTATTTTTAAGTCTCCCAGCATTCCACCGTGTCTGGAGGCTTGGTGGAGATTGTGCTCTACAATGAATGTGTCCTACCCACCATGACGTAAGGTGTCGACATGGACGATCACAGTTGAGGCTTTGCACAAAATGCAAGTGGTAAATCAGGTGAGAAATATCGAAATGCGACGTCACATTAGTAAGATAATCACGAAATTGAAATAGGGTTGGGCAGGTGATAGAGTGAGTTGCGACGCGGTGCTTGCGAAAGCCACCCCGTATCGCCCTCATCCCAATGCAGCGGACGGCTTCGGGGGGTTTTAGTGGGTATTTCCGGGCGCTTCACGCCCGGGCGAGTCCCACACTTGCACGGAACTCGTCACTCCGTGCCCCCTTACCTATTGTATTGGGGGACTTCGTTCTCACTAATACAATAGGTAAGTGTAGTGCGTAAATGCATTTCCCCCCGTCAAAAAAAAAAAGAAGGTGATAGAGTGAGCCATGGTGAGACTAAAACATTGACGGAATGGTGGCCACGTGGTGATAAACGGGGAATCGGGCCACCACCAGCCCGATGGGTGGATGATATCGTCAAACCGCGGGTCAATCCTGGATGAGGCTAGTTCAGGACCGAAACGCGTGGCCTATACTAAATAGGCTTATATTCAGCAATGGGCGATGATCATCTGACGATGATGAAAAAAAAAAACAAACGTGTACGAAAGAACGCTCCGCGATGCTCGACGTTGGAAAATAAAATCTTTAAATTGATTCCATCACCGTTTCTATGCAAGATCTATAATTTTCTGGAATTACAGGAGCGACCCAGAGTATCACCACACCCATAGGAGTAAATAGAATATCTGGAGGTCAGCCAGGCCCGCCCGCTTCTGGTATTTTCTGTCACTTATGTTAAATGTTTTTTTTTTTTTTATTACAAATTATAAAATATAATTGCTATATATTATCTAACCAAAGCGAAAATAAAAATAAAAACTCTGGCCTTATATAAGCTCACCTAATGTTGCTCGCTATGTTAAAAAATATAAAAGCATTACCTGTCTCGTTCTATCATATTGTCCACATGTTAATAGAAACGAGAGTTTTTTTACCTCTGATTTATTACTATTGGGCATGGGTTCTATGGTTTTTTCGAGTTTTGCTACATGTGTATGGTGGTTTACCATTTCATGACTGAGATGTCACAAATCACTAGCGTTAATAACTACGTCTTAAATGCATGTGAAGTATTCTATTCTAAGTTGTATGAAAAAACAGACTACGTTTATTGAAATCTTTAGAAATGTAACCTGTAGGCGTATGTTGTCCGATGAATTTTGAGAGATTTATTATAATTCTGAATTTAACAATTCTCGTGATGGTAATATATATTTCTTTTGCAAAACGTCATCTGTCACACGTACTTTAACAGACCAGTTACGACTAGACGAGAAGCAACGATCACTTTTTCCTCCGTCGTATTATAAACATATGCGCCCTTTATATAAAAGGCAGCGTTAGTTGGCTTATAACTCGAAAACCGTTGGATTGATTTACATGCTTATTTTTTTTTATATAGTTGCATTTATTACATGAACGAATTATAACCATAAAAGTGAGATAAATAAAAATTATTTATTTATTTAATAATAATTTCATAGCATATTCGCAATAACTTTAAATTGACAATTAAGAAATAATTACATCTTACATTGTCACATCGATCGCTTCAAAGACCCTTTCCTCATCGGATCTAAGTCACGCATTATTTAAACAATCGTATTATTTAGGCATTTTATTTGCACGTAGCGATTGGGGAACGTCAATGAATCATGTGATGTTTTTAGCAACTTCTTACCATGCTACCCAAAATCGTGTGTAGTTTTTAGTTGGTACCGAAAAAAAAACTAGAAATATTAATTATTTTTAAAATATTTTATTAAATCATTAACCCGGCACTGCGAGTAAAGGTCACGCGCCGCTTTCAGTTTAAACATCGCTCGATTACTGAAAAAAAAATCACACGTGATATATCACTGCACCCCCATCCCATCTGTTTTGCGAGCCTCGCCTGATTAATGGGCGATCCCTAATCCCTTACCCGGCAATTCACGTCTATCCATAAACAGTCTATGCACACGTCTAACCTTGTCAAAAGTGATGTGACACGTAGACTTCTATCGTGTTATATTCTTTTTTATTTATTTCTTTTGTATTTGATTATAGATAATTTTGTATGATAGAAAAAAAAAAACTGTCAACGATACATCTTTTTCGCGATAAGATAATTTTGAATTTTTTGTCTCTTTTTAGCTCAATAAAATCTCTCCACTTTACACTAGTGCTTTGACAACAATCTCACCTGATGTTAAGTCACAATGTAGTCCAGGATGGCAAACTCACTAAGCTGGTGTACTGGTTCTCAACTGATATTGCTGGAACACACCAATTGGTATATGGCGAAAGCTACCCACGCGGATACTATTAGAAAATGCCCCCCCACCATGTACCACCACTTATAATTTATCTGAGGAAATAAAATTCAGTGTAAGACTTATGACGACTATACATTATAAGAATCTATCGGCAGACAGCATCATCATTCCGGCCTAGAACTACCACGACTAGACTTTGAAGTAGGTATGGAAATGAACATACTATTACCAGATACTCGACGCGACTTAACGTGTCATTAACATGAAATTTTCACTATATGTATGGTGATCACGACCCGACCCAATGGTAATTAATATGTTTCGAAAGTTCAAGTTACTCTCATTTGGCAATTTTTTCAAGTGAAAACTTCTTTAGCGGCGTTGACCAATGCTATGACGTCAGCCGTCAACATGTCAACATAAGTGCCCTCAGGCGGCGATTCAAGACGTGTCTCGTTCCGCAACTGGGGAGGCTCTTGACGTCGCCGCCAGCGCGATACAGTCACACTGCCCATGCACTGAGCATTACACGCACAACACTGCATACACACTCCTGCACATAACACGCAGGTACATAGGTCCTGTAAGGAACCTTTTTTTTATGTTAATAAAAAATGTAGGGAATAGCTAGGTTCAAACTCGCGAGAGAGTTTTACACTCAGGTGACGGCCAAGCCGAGGTTCGTACCGTTTTGGTAGCCCTAATGCTAGTCACCTTTTGCGGCTGAGTGCCTTCAGCACTCGCCCCCAAAGTCACGGTGAAGCTGTAAAGGCCCTCCCGGTCAACTAGGTTTAACTAGGTTCGAAAAAAAAAATCAACATAAGTGCCGTCAACATAAGTGTTGGCGCTCACAGATAAATAATCAAATTTATACATACTTCTCGTGTGTTTTGATTTTGAATAAACTGTATTAAAATGCAAATAAATTAAAACACGGAGCGTCAATCAATATATGTATAAACCAGATAAATTTTATATGTTAAATGTTAGGTTATGTAATATGTCATCCCTCCGTGCCCCCTTACCTATTGCATTGGGCGGCTCCGGTCTCACTAATGCAATAGGTAAGGGTAGTGCGTAAACGCATTTCCTCCCGTCAAAAAAAAAATGTTATGTAATATGTAATAACTTCAATTAACAAATTATGAAATTCAAACATTTGAAAACAGTTTTCACTTCTGTCGGCAGCTCCCATGGCTGCCTAGTTTTTTTTTATTAGAACCAGTATTCAACTATAATATTTTCAATTTGTGTCTGTTAGTCATTAGCTTAAGAAAATCATATAATATCGTCATGCTGCCGGTTTCAACATGCGATCTCAATCTCTTTTTCCGAAATTTCATTTCTTTTTTCTCCAATGTGAGAGATCAGTCGGTAAAAAAAAAACGATTTATTTTGGTTTGATCTCAATCAAAAAATTAGAAATTGATATTGCTTCCACTTTGAGCTTTCAGATCAGGATAACAGTGATTAAGAATTTTAGCAATTGTAGGACACCACACTCAAATTAATCGGTAAGCATCCATAAATGTATTCTGACAGCAACCTTTGGAAGCTAAGCCAATATGTATATGCCACACTCGTATGTTCAGCAGATCACTAAAAAACGACGGAATTAAAACTATATCTACAAACTAGAACCGCTCGTCGAACCGCGTTATTGTTCTCTCTTTAACTGGCATACAAAAATCAAATAACAAATCTCGCTCATGCGTTTCGTGGTGTAATTCGTAAGTCGGCCATGAAATCAGAAAAAACATTGAATAAAATGTATTCAATTATTATAGTAACGTATTGCTGTGATAATGGATGGTACGTAGCTAAATAATGGTCAGGAAATTGCCTTATTTTTGTTACCAAAATAGATCGCAGGTAACGCATCCATACTTAAAAGACAAATTAGTTTCAGAGCCATCGGGTAAATCTCTTATTATGTATAACAAACATTTCACGACAAAAAACGAGTAACTGTTCTCCTTAATCGATGTACCTTTTTTACCTAAAGTTTGATTTTATTAAAACCTTATCCGCGACATTCGATCAAGGTTATCCTACAATAAAATAACTCACTTGTTTACGATCTGGCTGAAACGAAACATTTCAATGGCTTACTTCAAAGTAGAACATATAGCTTTATAACAGGGTCGTACTTATGGATTTAGGTGTAACAAATTTACTGTGGGACAAAAAACTCGACGTATTGATAAATACAGGGTTAAATTTTTGTCCAACAATCTATAGTTTTCTTTTCCCTTATTATCCTCTGTAGGCATTTTCCTTCTGTATCTGTTAACAGCTTTTATAATAATATTGTAATTGGTTGTTGCTCGGAACTTTGTCTATGTTTTTTTTTTATGTGAATACATCTTTTATTTGCTACCATACAGGGGCAATCCAAAAAACCTACTGATAACAAAATCAGGAGATATATTTTGGCAATGTCATTTCGAATATATTCTATACATCTAAAATTAAATTACACCACTGGATAGCTAAAGGATCAGATAATTAATTACGCTAAGTCAAGACTGTAACACATCGCACATAACAGGGGGGGAGGAAGCGCCGCCATTTTAAGCAATTCTGGTGCCATTTGAAATTTCTTTTTAGCATAACTTTCGACTTGGTGAAGCCACGACGTTTGTTCAAGTATCAATTGTTAGCTCTTATCAGTCCATCGATTATATATAAAACAATACTGCAAAATCGTGACTGTGTATATAAAACAGGTGTTAAAATAAACAAAAATATATATGCAAAAATTTATAATTTCGACTTATATGCGTCGAAAAGCCAAATTCAAATACAGAAATTGTATAGGGTTGGAAAGAGAATCTCAAAAACAATCGAATGGTATCAACAAAACACCATATGACCGAGTCAAACAGTGCCGGCAACGTAAAAAACTGAATGCGGCCGAGCGGATCAACGACTATGCCAGTGCATCTGCAGCTGGGACGGTTGAAATCATGCAGATGGATGATGAAATCGCTTCCATATCGCCCGTATAGGCATCGATTATGTACGATAGTCGTTTATAAAGACGCATTGGGCAACAGCTAGTGCCCGTTTTACTACGACGCTTCTCAACAATCCGTTCAGACGTTACGAGACGTATTCACGTACAACAAATGGCCGTGTCCATAACACAATTTTTTTTTTTGTGTTGACTCGCCAAAGTCGCTGTGAAGTACATAATGAGTTACGGTGACCGTCAGTGACTGATCACATCATTCTCTATTCTAAAATCTTTTCTCATATAAATGTAGGATGAAATTAGCACGAAGTCCATTCCGCATATGCACGATAAGGCAAAGGTAAGAATTTGTGAACTTGTATGTTCGTATCGAGATGAAATCCAGCGTGTAGCTCTAATTACGGAATTAGCCTGCGTAGTTTTGTTGTGTAATGGAGTTAAACATAAGGTTTCACAACCCTTACCTATATACTAGTATAAGTAAAAACGAATGTAAATATGTATGTCCTTTACGCATTCCTAAACCATTCATCCTATAGTGATTACTTATTCTCAAAGGGTTTCTAATCCAAATTAGATTTTTTCGTAGCCGTACACCTAGTATAAGATACTTTTATCGCCACAGTTTGATCCCTGCTAAAAATCTATATTAATCTAAAATTAAACATTTTCATGTAAATTTGAATTTTATTTGTACCTACACTTACGGTTATCTAGTTGGTAGATGATACGTGAAGATTTACTTCGACTTCGAAGATTTACGTAATTTATAGTTAGAAGAAAGGGAGATGTTTACGATTATTTCGTGGAAATGCATTTATGGCCTCAGTCTAAGCTCGTGGCTGCCCATGCACTGGTTACTATTTTCAAGTGCATAGTTTAAGTCCTCGCAATAAAACTCCAAAATAGCTGTTAAGGCTCTTCATACTAACAGTTTAGTCACACACAATAAGATTCATGAATTTGTATAGCCGGCAATAAGAGAGATGTGAGACTTCTCATCTAGGGTTTTGCCCCCCTAACGTCCTGAATACGTGCATGCCGTATCGCTAAACTTTGATGAGAATTGTTACAAGAATTGATTTCAAAGTCAATTTATACACTATTATGTATAATTGAGTTCTATGTACATTCGATTATAAAAGCTTTCGTTTATTATAGTTGACGTACAGAGTAAATCAATTTGATTAAGGTTCTTGAGAATCAACATTAAATAGCTAAAATCATAAAATTGCTAGAAGCATAAGTTCGTTTACCATATTCTCAGTCTAGTCTGAAATGTTTTAAATAAAGTTATATATATATTTAAAAAAAACGTTTCAGATGTTTATCTGCCATTTTCTCAAAATACTGATCGTATAAGTTGAGCCTGTATCACTTATTTGTATCCAATTATGGTCCACTCGTTCTGAAGGTTACAATGCAAAAAAGTCCAAAAGATTTATTCACAGAGACCCTCGGCCTTACCGCTATGAAGGTCATCAGGTAGTCACAATATGCGCTGATTGAATGCGAAACGCTAAGCACCAAATTCAGTCACTACGACTGGATCTTTGTTGATACTAGGAGCACTCTACAATTTATATTATCTATGGTACAATGTTAGCGAAACTACTGATAATTCCATTCTATCCACCCGAAGAAACCATATTGTTCCGTGTTAATATTGCGTGTATATATTTGTTTAGGCCAGCGGTTCTCAAAGAAAATCCAATACATTTCAAACGTAATTAAAGAGCCAAAATATCGCTATTCTCGAAGATCGTAGTGTGAGAAATCCATATATATTATCTTTTTAGTGTGCCCAAAAACCACAGAACCGATATACATAATTCTATTTTTAAATGATAGATCCATTTCACTAGTTTTTAGTCTACATTTTGTTACACTATGAAATATATTTCTCTGAAATGTATGTCAACAATAAAATATATTTTAAAGATTAAAATAAGAAGCAAATTATTAAATACTATAATTTATATACGCACGGGATTAACTGTATTAATAATTTAATAATAAACAATTTAAAAAATAATTTTAAGGATATAATTCAAATGGTGAACCACACTTTCTTTTCCTCAAAATAGAAGAACCTCTGTCTCACTTGTATTTATGCTATTTTATCAAACATTTCTCGCCCAATTTCTATTATTCTTTTTCTAGATTTATTTCCGTGAGGTATAGTAGAGCAAAATACCGGAGTAGATGTCGTAAGAGCCAACTTGAGAGGCACTTTGATGGCGCCACACAAAACAGATCACCATTCTGAGCTGTCCCGCCATCACAATCTAAGAAAGAAAACTCGGAATCATTTTCCGTAAAGCTTGAGCCCGATTCTGTAAACAATCTGGCACCACACGTTATTCTTTCTGAGCACTCTGCTGGTGAGATTCTGCTGAAAACAAGATTAATGCAATAGAGGTGAGAAGTCTAACAAGTATAGCTGGCATGAGAATGACAGATAAAATAAGGAAGAGTGTGATAAGGAAACGTTGTGATATGGTAGAAGATGTAGTGACAAAGACAGAGAAAGAGATGCTTATTTGTTGTTAAACATGTAGAGAGGATAGATGAAAGAACAACGAAACAAATTTACAAGACTAGTGTGATGAGCAAGCTGGTAAGGGTGATCTTAGGCGAACGTATCTCGACCAGATTGAGGACGTTCTAGAGAAAGCCCAGGTTACCCGTAACCAAAGAGAATGTATGTAGGTGTTTATGAAAGTAGAAGAAGCAAAATAAGTGTGTTAGGATCGTAGCTAGTAGTGACTTTATATAAGATTTAAAAAAAATCGTAATCGCATTAAAAATCTATTAAAAGAAATCACAATAAAAGCGATTTTAAACATGATACAATAAAATAAAGAGGTTACTAACTTGTGAATGCAAACTCGACTACTGTGCAATGTAATCATTGTAGTGTATTTTAACCGAAATCATTATGAATTCAATGTGAATAACTGTATGTAATTACAAACTTTTATTGTTATGTTATAACGACGCTTATTTGATACATTTGCCACAGACGCTTATACTAGGGTAGTAGATAGGGTTTTCTGGTTTAGATTAGGGTCTGGATCACGACCACCACGCACATGGTGAAAAACGTGATCAGTGGGTGTGAATATCCAGACTCACATATCATTATATGTATCCTCATCCACCCACGGTCTTTGTTATTCTTGAACTGTACTTTTACTTGGACGTCAGGTAAAGTGCAATTATATTGTCGAACGTGTATACATTCTGAAAAATATTCGAATCACTGAGAACTTTGAGAACCGCCGATCCTAATTCTAATTAGTTTAAATCGCTGCTCTAACTTGAATTCCGTCGCGTTTGATAGAGTTTGTGTTTCTCGGAGATTTACTTACCGCATTTGTATGTAGTTTTGGATGGTAGCAACTAACTCTACGGTTCGCGGCAACTTGACAGTTGGTAAACTAGTTTATAAACACGTCGGTAAATTAATTTACCAAAGTGTGACGTTAGAGTATACGTTATTCAAAAAAGTTTAATCTAGCGTTTAATCTAGTTTAATCTAGCGGAAAAAAAAACTGATCTGATTTTGTCTCGTTTTAGGTTCCGACGGATAGCTGAAGTTAAAAGGCATAAATTAGGTTGCTTTTTTTTTTTTGGAAAATAATTAGAAGTTAGGAGTTCAAAACGAAGTAATAATTTCTTCTTTTTAGTCCCTATCATGCTTTGTAACTCTTTCATTGGAAGGTAAACGATAGCAATAGACTTCTGATTTTATTCCTATCGCGTTTCCTCTTAAGGAGTGAATAAAAAACACAAATATATCGTCCAGTTAGAGTACTTCAACGTCATAAAATGAAAATACCTAATAACTTTAAAAGTGATCAAATAATCTCATTAAAACTAACGAAGCAGACAAAAAGGCATCGTCAAAATAAAAGGCTTCATCGGATCGTGAAATTCTTAAAATCGAGTACGTTCATAAATTATTAGTAATTGGAAAGTCGTAAATTTATTGATTCAATCTTTCAAAGTATATTATTATTAGGGAATAATATTAAGAGCTAAATTTTACGAAGACGGTTAAAAAAAAAATCTAAAATAAAATAATTCTCAGAGCTCGTTTGACGTTATTCTTAATTATTATTTTTTTGCTAAAACTTACTTGGAGTTAGCGATATTTTGGGACGATACAAATTTTACATTTTTATATTTATGTAAATTCTGACCCAGTTAAAAATGAATTTTCTTATTATAATTACTAAGGTATGTCTGCGATTCTACTCGCTCATTAAATTATTTCATTGTTCTAATGTAACAACATTTTTCTAAGACCAGATCTTTAATACGTAATTAAAAATAGTTAGATAACCTGATTTCGTGGTTCACGAGTTTAAAACATACTCACAGACAAACAGTACAAATAAACGTTTCCTTTTTTAATCCTAAATTTATTTAAAACCTATTTACTCATTAAAATATTACAATGAATGTGAAAGATTAAAAATTGGGTGAACAGATTTTATGTTCCATAGTGCTCGCAGAACCGATGTCCGATTGGTACGCTATGGAACTTTATTATTACAAGTAGTAAGTAAAGAAATAATTTGATTTAGTCGTTTTTTTATTTTATTATTATTACTTTTGTAAGTTATTATTGGGTGTGCACCGATAAAATTTGCGTTCAATTTTTCGCTTACCTTTCTTTTACTCTATTTAAACTCAGTGCTGTGATCACAATCTCACCTGATGTTAAATGACGATTTGGTCCAGGGTGGTAAACGCAGTAAATCTAGGTACTGGTTCTCAAGTGATGCTGCCGGATCATATGGCAACATTGGTATTTGGCGACAGGTTTTCAAATTTGAGGATGGTGGCTACCCAGGCGGGCGTCATTAAAAAATGCCTTCGCACTATACTATCCTCCGAAAGCTCAGACCGATTTTAGAGTTGGATAGGTGAGATCGAACCCACGTCGATTGACGCGGATTCCGGCCGCACTACCCACTGCGCCATCAACGCTTTAAACCTGAGTGTTATATACATATTTGACTGTAATTTATAAGAAGTAGATTATATTTTAGACTAGCTGTGTAACCGCAATATAATTATTATCGCTCGCATTAGTTTTAATGTTTTATAATAGAGATGTGAACTTTCAAGTAAAATCTAATAAAGAAAGAGTATAATTGAAGTGTTTCGTTACATTAGAAATGTGCAAAATGTTATATAAAATTTTCCAGCAGCTGAATACTTTTTTGAAAAAAGAGAAACTAATTTTCAGAGATCAATATGGAATAGAATATAAATTGGGTTGTTTTCTGGCTCGATCATAGTATTTTGACATTCATAGGCACCTTAGTTGAGGACCTAAATATAATAAAGTATTTTTTAATTGCAATTGGACCTCGTTTTTATATACTGTAATATGATTTACGCTTTGAACACAATCTCAACTGACGTTAACTTATGATGTAGTCCAGTATGGGAAATATATTAAACCTAAAAGTACTGGCTCTCAAGTCATACTATCAGAACACGCCTATAGGTGCTTAAAAACAAACTTACAAACTTGAGTGCTGTATCTAACCAGACGGCCATCATGAAATACCTTAATCATGCTAAGATTTCAACGCAACATTTTCCTTCACGAAAACTCAAGCTCTTTATACAATAATATAGACGAATTCGAATCGAACTATCGTCGCTTCGTAACGACATTAAATCACAAAAATCGTGTCGTCGTATCGTACGGTATAAATGCTTCAGAGCAGCGTAGATAAGACATAGAAACAAAGGTACCTTAATTTCGACGTTTCTCTAAAGCGTTTAATTTGTATAAATTTATTATTTAAAGGGCGTTTCAAGTTCATTTTTAAATATTTTCCCTGAGAACTCTATGAAATCGTTATAACTCCATCCATACTCGACTCCAGTCGAGTTTAGGAAACTAATTAAATGTAAATGTTGTAATGCTTCTTATGATTAATTTAACCAGTAATTGTATCAAATAACTAGTTATGCCGATGCTTACAGCAGATGCCAACGTAGAGGCCGGTGTGTCTTATAGAATCAACATCACCTTGCAAAAATGGCTGGTACTATCGGGTGTTATTATTTGATCCTCGTATTCCCGTAAAAACATAAGGTAAAGTCTAAGAAATACCAATTCGCAAGGCGCTACTTAGCATCCGAACGGTGGATAATTAAGAAACCGCGTGAACAAAAAGATACAAAAGAAATAATGCTTATTTCGTTAAAAATGCTTAGATGGGCGGAAGGTGTGACTAAGTTTGCCAAATAATACAAAAATATTTAATTTTTTTTTCTTGTTTGTTATGGATAATGATAATGTCTGGATCTGCTATTGGCGTAGATTGAGTATACTGCCCTTCATTTGGTCAACTGTATTGGAGGGAGTTTGAAAGTTGCGCCAGTAGGTGAAAAGTTGAAAGGTTCCGTTTTGTCGTGGTATGGACATGTTATGAGAAGAGAGGAAAAGCATGTGGGTAAAATAGTAATTAAAAAGAATGTGGAAGGATGGAAAAGTAGAGGAAGGCCAAAGAAAGTGTGGATGGAGTGTGTAAGAAAGTAAATGAAAGGAAAAGTAGTAAATGAAGGGATGACGGCTGATAGGGACGTATGGATGAAGAAATCATACTGCGCGGACCTCAAGTGAGTTGGGAAAAGTATGAAAATGGTGATGGTCAACTGGATCTACGATTAACTAATCTGAGTGACCTCCATATTTAAGTTATAAAAATCTAAAACCAAGTATCTACAGGTGTGTTCCGGCCGCACCACTTGAGATATGACTATAGACTTAATTTATTTACCTATAACCTGGACCACATCGTCACTTAATATTAATTTAAATCGTGATTAAGCGTTGAGCCTATAGACAGTTAAACATTTTTTTAGAAAATAACCTTTAATTAAATTCAAATTACTTAGTTATTGCACACTGGACTAATTTTGTTTTTAGAGAAAGTTAAATTAAAATTGTTTTTCTGTTAACAATAACCCTGAAACTTAACTAAATATTTGATGTTCTGTATATACGGCATTAAAAAAATTATTTTGTCTGTTTAACCAAAGATAAATGAATAAACCATGGAGTAAGGGAAAGCGAGGAAGAAAAACTCAAAGGATCCCCAGAGTTGACAAGTACTTTTTGCCTGCGGTGAGCTTTATCTGGCCTTGCCAGGTGTATTGGGGATCATGTCTTACTGACGAAAGCTGTTACGTAAACAATAACGGGTACGCTCCAATTGCGTACATCGAGTTTGACGTAATTTTTAATTTTAGTATTTAAATCAAAATTATTATTAACTTAATTTTTTTTAGTCAACTTTGCTTACTTTCACAGCTTAATGTCTTACGGTATTTTGCTGTGGGGTACAGCAGCAGAGGTAGACACCATTTTTACGTTACAAAAGAGAGCTGTTCGAGCAATATATAACATGGGACCTCGCGAATCTCTAAAGAACAAGTTTCAAGAATATGATATCTTAACTTTGCCCTCCCAATACATCTTCGATAACTTAATGCGAATTCGTAAAAATTTAGACAAGCTAGATCTAGTGAATGATCGTCATAATTTTAATACTAGAAGTAAAGACAAGTTGTCCGTCCCACGCTTTAGGTTAAGTAAGTGTAATAAAAGCTTTATAGGTAATAGTATTCTGTTTTACAATAAGATCCCAAGTAACATTACCGATTTACCTGACAATAACGTTCAAGTATTATGTCAAGCAAGTTTTAATCTCAAAAGGTTATTACAGGGTGGATCATTACGTGAACGATGGTGATGTCTGGAAATAACCCACATCTCTGTGCTTCCACTAAAAACTACGATTTGTATAGTTTTTTATATGACATAAAAAATATATATATTATATTTATGAAAAAAAAAAGAACCAGATCGAGTTTCTTGCCTGCGCTATTCTCGACTGGGTTGTTTTCCGAACCGGTGGTAGTGTTTTAGACGTTCATAAGCGCCTTCTTAGGGCCTAAATTGAATAAATAAATTTTGATTTTGATATTGAATCCGTTGTTATTAACGAGAAGACATCCGGTTCGTAGAAGATTAGGCGTCAGAGAATAAAAGCTTCAAACGAAAATTTGTTCTAAAAATATAATACTTTGAGTAACTAAATAAATTATAATCTTTGCCTTGGGGCTAAAACTGTGTTAAAGTTTTTACATGTATTATTATTAGAGTAAAATTCTATGGTCGGTATAAAAATGAAATTAAAAATAGTAAGTACTAAATTACCTACGCCACACAGTAGGCGGGATAGGACGCCAGCGCGATCTTTTTATAGAAGATGCGACGGTCCTGCGACCAATTCTATAGTAAAATCGCGCTAGCGTCCCGTCCCATCCGCTGTACTTTCAAGATAACAAGGGGCAGTGAGTTGGTCACATACCAGAAAAGACCGATAACCAATAAAGTATATAAGTTTTATCTGAATAAGGATCGATTTTAAGCAAACGAGCCTTTGCCAAATAAAGCGATCGCCTGCACAATGTTGCCAAAATTATCGAATGTGGCGGAGCAAGGAATCGGTCTAATAACTATCCCAGAGTTCAGTCTATAATCAATCAATCAGTCTATGATACAAAATCAAATGTAAAACTCTGAGATCATTTAAGGAATATTTCGATCTACGCACGATTATTACCGATTTACTTAGATATAAGTTTATCTATAGCCTATTTAGGCTTAGTATGAGTGAAAATGATTATATTTACCAGACATTAAAAAGAGTCCAGACAAACACATAAGTAGTGCGCTAAAGTTTCTAAGTTTAATTTTATTTTATATGTAGATTGGCAATTGGGAGTAAACATTGACACCTGAGATACAGGCCAATTAGCTTATTAAAATTATTACTATCATATAGACGTAAGCTGCCAAGCATAACGAAACCCACATCGGTAGGAGTCTATTCTGACTATTGATCGATTTGACCCTGTTGCTAAATTAATTCTGGTCAATTATTTCATAATCTAAAGAAGAATAATTATTTATACATACCCTGGAAACAATGCGTATTTTAAAACAGGCAAAAGAAATAGACAGCCACGAAGAATGCCGACAGAAGTAAAATCTTGAAACTTGGAAAAACTGTTATTTTTTTTATTAAAGAAATTTTTCATTTTAATAATTTGTCTGGTTTTTACCTCTATCGTTTATTCATAATCAAAACATACGATAGGCCGCGTAAGTGTCAATTTTATTATTTATATCTGAACCTCAGTACTTAAACGTCGTCTTATACTTGACATAATGTAGCATGTTGACGGCTGACATCATAGCATTGGTAAGCTTAGCGAATCCATACGTTTTTCCCTTACCAGGAACCACTAAAAAGTTGTCACTTTAAAAATTATAAATGAGAATTTTACTAAACACAATGATTGAATTTAATTTTCGTGGTGAATTATACAGATATGGAGACTAAAAATTAGCCAACGTTGGCTACAATATCGTAGGACACGCTCTGATGCGTATTAAAACTAATTACTCAATATCCATGACTTAAGTAAACATTCTCGGGATACAGAACGAAAGTTCAAACCACAATACAATTAAGACTCAGTATGTCTCTTTTTAGTTAGATCAATGTGGGTAACTATTTTCTATTCCGAAAATTTATGCGAATGTATACAAAAAAAAGATCGCTAAAAATAAATATTTGCTACATACACGATGCAATAAGGCTTTGTTATATTAAGAGGCATTTTGACAACTTATTCGATTATAGCATTTGTATATTTTTTGAATTGCACATCGTCATACTCATCATTCAGTCTAAGATTTCAGGAATACCAAACTTTACCTTTGGTATTTTGTACAGAAAGTCTTTGAGTTACGTCACTTTAGACTTAATTCGTTTCGAGTTACGTGAAATAATATTCGACACTAGTTCTTAGAGATTACTTTTTCGTTGTTTTCCCCTATTATGATGAAATTATTGAACCAAAAATCGATACTCAGTGAGTATTAAGTACTTTATAAGTAAGTAAGTAATCATTTTATTTATATCAAATAATTACTTATTTAATAATGAAATATATCTTACTTACTTACTTCATACTTTTATGTGATAAATTCAGTTTTATTTATGTTTACATCTTAAAGAATCTAATTCAAAAATTGAATAAGAAAAAAAAATTACTTTCGGCTGCGAAAATCCTGTACTTCAACTTGAACTAGGTTATATCATATAATATTACTTTAACAGAAGTATTTGCAAAGTTTACTTACTGTTTCTCCGCGTATGTTGCATTCATAATTATTAGGTTACGTTTCGCCCGTAGGCTTTTAGTAGGGTCGCCATATGAATCTTACACAACAAGCCGTATTAAACTTATCTTAATATTAACATGAACAAACAAACAATGCTGTATGGAACATTCTGCGGGTATATTAACATAAGGTTCAATTACACTTATTAGGTTAACTAAAATAAATATTCGGAATTAAGGCCAATATACTGCTTGAAGTAACGACCACCGACATGCAAGCTTAAAATGCAATGAATATGTACATCATTGTTTTTCTTTACCTTTGGAATATACTGTATTTGAACTTATCTTATTCAAGACACACATGCGTAATCACTGAATTATAAATAAAACTAATAAATAAAAGATCAAGAAATTAACTAAAAGAAAATTTAAAATGGTTTATTCAATAGACAATTATAAACAGAATTATATATAATTATAATTATTTGCATAATAACATAGACAAATACAGTAAAATAAAGTAAGACCTACAACGTTCGATACGGAAAAATAAATCAAAATTCATTGTACGTCTTCAGTAATGCGTTGGTTTTTCGCTTTTTTATTAAAATAACTAGTGGGCGCTTACGACTTCGTCTACGTGTTCTATCATGATTAAATGTGGGATGTCCTGTTTTTATTTTATGTTTTATAACCTATTAGTTACTATCAGTTACGACGCTTGCTTCCCGTATACCAAATTTCATACAAATATATAATATTCTTTATTATTTTTCGTTCATAATTTATAAAAATAATATTGATAGTTTTTATAGCAATTAAGATTAACATATACTTGATGCACAATATTTTCAAATTAAAATTAGTCAACGCCCTTTTGGGTTATAAGTAAACAGTTTTTTTTTTTTGAATTTTTTTGTACGAATTCTAAAAATAATTTAGAAAATTACTAGTATGGTCTGATTCCGAATTGATTGACGTAGCATCGAGGCCTATCCAACTCAATAATAGGCCTGAAATTTTGGTGAAAAAGAAACATCATGGTGAAAACCATAGCATAGTGGTTAGGTATGTTGTTGATAATTCTCATCTGGGAAAGCCACCCTCAAAATCAAAATCAAAATCAAAATTTATTTATTCAATTTAGGCCCTAAGAAGGCGCTTATGAACGTCTAAAACACTACCACCGGTTCGGAAAACAACCCAGTCGAGAAGAGCGCAGGCGAGAAAACTCGATCTGGTTCTTTTTTTTCATAAATATAATATATATCATTTTTTTTGTCATATAAAAAACTATACAACTCGTAGTTTTTAGTGGAAGCACAGAGATGTGGGTTATTTCCAGACATCACTATCGTTCACGTAATGATCCACCCTGTAATAACCTTTTGAGATTAAAACTTGCTAGACATAAATAATACTTGAACTTATTGTCAGGTAAATCGGTAATGTTACTTGGGATCTTATTGTAAAACCGAATACTATTACCTATAAAGCTTTTATTACACTTACTTAACCTAAAGCGTGGGACGGCCATTTTGTCTTTACTTCTAGTATTAAAATTATGACGAAGTTTCAAGTTCAAGTTTCAAGTTTCAAATCCTATAGCCAATCACCAATAGGTGTGTTCCGGAAGCATCACTTGAGATCCTGTACCTCTAAGCTTAGTATGGTTACCATTCTGGATGATATCGTCACTTAATATCAGCTAAAATTGTCGTCTAAGTAGTGAGCCTATACAGTATAAAAATCGAGTTGTTGCTATTTTTAGTCTTCAGCACTCATCACACAACTCATTGAAGCTGTCTAGACTTCTTCACAATAACAGCATGGACAGGCCGAAAGTAAAAACCTAACCTAACAAATAATGATAGGAAAACATAAAGTTTTATGCTTTTAAATGGAAATATTAGATAAATTGTAAGTGGGATTACACAAAAAAAAAAGGTCCAGATACGACGGGTTTTCCCATTCAGAAGAAAAAATATAGCGGTTCCTTTGACAAATATATATTCCTTAGTTACGAACATGTTCCGAACAATGAGTTCTATGTTACATTAGAAGCGCTATTGCGTACTAAAAAACTGGGCTCGAATAAGAGTAAATTGTCTATAAAGCCTATAACGAAACTAAATTAAAGAAAACTTAAAAAATGTGTGGCTTTCATGACTTGGATCGCTACTACCTTACACCTATGAAAAATCGGTCACAGTGACACATTAAAACGCGTCGCGTATTTGTATCAGCAGATATAAATCCAGACCTACCTAGATGCCTACGACGACCTACCTACCTGGATCTTAAAAAGATGTTGATGAACGTCAAAAAACTATCACCAATTTTTATATCGTTTACGTGTTTTGTCCTTTACGTGGCTAATAATATGATATTTTTTTTGCCCGCCATCTTCGAGTTCATCTTCTAGCTAGGTTTCGCCGTTGACAAATACGCCAAGGAAGACGGTCATGATGAATGTTATATTATTCTGGAAGATAATACAATATTTTTCGCCAGTGTAACTATACGAATAAAACTACTCCTTCATTATATAACAACTCTTCAATAACCGATGGACTAGAATACATTTTCATTAAAATAATTTTAAATACTGTAATACTACATCTGCTCAAAAATGGAGTTTTATTGTAATCTACAAATACGATCTTGTCTTTTAAGAGACTGAAAAATAATGTCATGTAAGCCTAATATAAAATTGCGATCAGGAAATTCGATTTTTTTTTCTCTTAAATTGTCTGTCTAATCCTATGCTCAATCATTGATTATGAGTTACGTTCTTTCATTCTCGTTGGCATTGAGAAATAACTATGTGAATAAAGTTCTCACATATAATTCGTCAAAGAAGCATCCTAAAGCAAAAATCACGTAAGAATCAAACCACTCAGTAAATGAATGGGTAATATTGTTATCAATTATTGAAATTCAGAACTATACTTACTGTTGAAATCGATATTATATCTTAAATTTGCCATGCTGGTGAAACACATTGGGATTTTGATGATTTTAAATAGTAGGTTGTCTAGAAGTATTCAAAATCAAAATCAAAATGTATTTATTCAATTTAGGCCCTAAGAAGGCGCTTATGAACGTCTAAAACACTACCACCGGTTCGGAAAACAACCCAGTCGAGAAGAGCCGGCAAGAAACTCGATCTGGTTCTTTTTTTCATAAATATAATATATATCATTTTTTTTGTCATATAAAAAAACTATACAAATCGTAGTTTTTAGTGGAAGCACAGAGATGTGGGTTATTTCCAGACATCACTATCGTTCACGTAATGATCCACCCTGTAATAACCTTTTGAGATTAAAACTTGCTTGACATAATATTAGGCATTAGGCCATAGGCGAATAAATGGTGACTATAACCTTGTCGCTATCAAAATCAATAAAGATAATAGCTTATTTATTTTAAAGAATATCCTTCTAAACTCAGAATCTTCCATGAATAAACAGATAGATTTCAGTCAATTTACTTAACTGATTTTTGTTAGTAACAAACATAAACAAAACATTACAAAATCAGTGTGCCTTCCTACTGTTCATAATTATCCGTTTTCTTATTATTTTTTTAAATAAAATCTAAAAATCGAAATATATTTTTGGTATATATCAATATTGATAGGACTTTTATGCCTGACTTGGTCAAGACCAACACACACATTGTGAAAAACCCGCCACTACTACACGTTCCAGAGTACGTTCAGGGATCAGCCAGAATAGATCTAGTAGTTAGCGCGGGGATTGGCATTTAAGGCATATAAGACCGTAGCAACCCTACGTTTGAGAAGGACCTATCTAGTGACACGCTGAGAAGCGTCGCGTTCCGGAATCAGCAAGTCTCTATCTAGAGGTCATAGCCATGGTAGATGTAGCCCGATAGCATAATCATATGCCGACTCATGTGTCGGTGGTCGTCATTGAACTTGAACTGTACTTAATTTGAAATTAGATAAATTGCACTCACCTTGTTGAGGTCGAATATAAAAAAGTTTTAAGTCAGCAGTAAATCAACTTTATAATATTTTACCCATAGACATAATATGTTTTCGTCTATAAGTACTAGGTTTGGAATTTTACATACACTAGATGATACAGAAGAGAAGCATGTACAACTTAATACAGCGTATAAAGATCAATCTAAAGATGTCATAATAAATAAACTTTCCATTTATGCGTATTTCTTTATGACATAAGCACATGATTCAAAATTTCGAATTGATTCAAAATTATCTAGACTAGTCATAATAAAAAATATAATAATATGCTTAAGTAATTATTTAAAACTCATTCTTAATCATATCCGCAAGTTTCTCCCCGATCATGATAGTCGGAGCGTAGAGTCCCCCGGACGGTGTGAATGGCATCACGCTGGCATCCGCCACGTGTAAGTTTCTTTACCCCATAAACACGTAGATTCGCATCCACCACAGCACCCATCGAGCAAGTACCGCTATAGCGACCTACAGGTGTTGTCATACACGGAGCGTAACATCTCCAATAATCTCTGCTTCTAGGCTCTAAAGATCCACATTTAGGTGTCGCATCAATAAAAGTAGCTCCAATTCTTTTGAAGAAAGTAGAATTTTCTATCTTCAAATAATCCATTATGTAATCTATTAACTTTTCCATGTCACTATCGTCCGAATAAAGATTGAAATCAATCCACGGTTGTTTCTCTGGATTTAAACTTTGCAGTCGTACTGTACCTCGAGACTTGGAATTCAAATTTACAATTATAGAATACAATGATTCGGTGCAGCGAGTAGCTTCGTAAAATTTATCACAAATTTGACCACAATAACCATAATAGAAAGCGCAATATTTCAACATTCTCTTTGGGTTTAGTTGAACAAAACTTATAGTCTGATAAACGGGATATTTTTTCTTTTTGCACAAAGCTGTCATTCCAGTTATAAAACCTGCTCCAGTATCGAAAGGGTTGAATAGTAGAGGTGGTTCTTTAAATTTTTCTGTTTTATGTTCGATTACTACTCCTGGTTGTACTTGTAAATTCTTTCCGACAGGTAAATTTACTATCGCCTTAATATTCTTACTTTTCAACTCTTCCTTAGGGCCGATTCCCGAAAGCATCAGAAGTTGAGGAGATTTAATAACACCAGCGCACACTATAACTTTCTTCTTAGCATATATCCTAATCATATCTTTGTTCTCTAACTTGGCCTCTACGCCGTAAGCAGTTTTATTTTCATCAATAAGAATTTTTGTGACCAGAGTATGTTTTCGAACATGTAAATTTCGTCTGTTTTTAGCAGTTCTTAAGTAAGAATAGGCTGCCGTTTGTTTATAAAATCTAAAGCCAATAGTGATGGAGTGTATCCTACAAATGTGTCAGCATTTAAATCTACCACAACATCATTACCAACATCTCTAAATGCTTCCAAATATTTGTTTACTTGTTTATGGTTGTCCTTTTTTATACTCAGATAACCATTGGTTCCATATTTTCTCGTATCAAATTTATCGGTAGATGAGTAGTGCAGCTTTTCAGCTTTCTTATAATATGGAACTACATTATCCCAAAGCCAAGTAGAATCGTTACTAGCCTTTGCCCATTTTTTAAAATCTTTTGGATTACCACGTTCGTATACGTGGACGCTTATGGAACTTGTGCCACCTAACACTTTGCCAGTATAAAGATGTGGATTACCATTTCTATGGCATTTTTGAATTACCTTACTATATGCTGCTGTAAGATTGTAATCCATCTGTGATTTAGGTAACTCCGCTAGATAACCTTGAAGCTAAAAAGTAAAAAAGTATATATATATATGTACACGTTGCTTGACGTAGGTTCAAACCTATATATCTAGTTCTATAATATTATAACATTTCAGTAGGAAATTTTATAATTATCCCCGCCTGGGTAACTACTACTCCCAAATTTAAAAACCAGTCGCCAAACACCAATAGAATTATTCTGACAGCATCACTTGGAAGCAGCATCTCTAGGCTTAGTACGTCCTAAGTCACATTGTCACTTAACGTCAGGTGAGGTTATTAATCATAGCGCTGTCCTTATACAGTATAAAAGTATTCTTTTATGTATGTTTTTTGTGCAAATTTTTATTATTGATTATCCTTCAACTTCGATAACTGTGCGAGCACTATTTATTATAATTATGAATTAATTAAGAACCTTCCAAATAAATCCAAACCTAAGTGACCAATTATAGTAGATATATATAGATAACATCATATTTACTATTAACAATGTATACGATAAGTAGCTGTGCTCACGACTTTACCTGCTTTAAATTCAGACAATTTGTAATTTGCCTAGGTTATCGGCATGTATGCAATATATGTCATTATAAACTTTCAACGGAATCGGTTGAGTATTTTTTGCGTGATTAGGGAAAAAATTAACAAACAGACGATCAAAAAAAAAACATTTAAATTATAGAGTTCTGGAGCCCAGCATAGAATTTTTTCGTAAATATCTTCAATGTAGAGATTTCGTCTCGTTAGCCTTTTATTATAAGTATAGATTTGGTAATGTCATTGTTAATACTAACCAAAGTTTCATAATGAGGGTCACCACCTGCTTCCACAAGCAGAACATTTACATGTTTATTTTCCGTGAGTCTGTTAGCTAAAACACAACCAGTAGGACCTGCTCCTACTACTATGTAATCGTACGTTGATTGATCTGTGAAATATATTATGTTTGTTTGTCAAACGGACACTCTTTCTGCTTATAGTTCACATCATTTAAAAATAATGGTAAAATTTGAGAAACGAGAACCCATTGATAATATCTAGCGTAAATGATGACCATAAAACTACATAGCGCAAATCACAGAATAGCAGGTCACAAACTGGGTAATCAATGTTTATAAGACGAATACACGTTTCAACCGCTAGCTTAGTGCAATTGTTTGAAAATATTATGTGAATCCAAACTGAAATCTCTCGCGAGCACTTAACGTGTGAGATTCCCTGAAAATCTGCTACCGTTGTCTCATATTTATGATAATCATCTGTGATCGAAGTTCGACCATAATTCATAAAAACGCTAACAATGTCGTTTGCTTTTCATTGTCAATTGCTTGAAGTAAAACCTTCTCAAAAATCAATGTTCTGTGTACACAGTAAATAAAATGACAAGTCTGACATTGATATGTGATTGGGCATTGGTAAGAGATAATGATAGATGTGTGTCTGTGTCAAACTAATGGTAGTGTGTGAACTGTATTGTTTTATTAATTCAATGTATTTTCTATGCATATTTTTTTTTTAATATTAGCATTCTGCACTCCTTCTTTACATAAACTATAAGTGTGCGAAATTTCATACTCCGCCGCCCGCGCAATTTTCGTGAAAACGGGTACAAAGTTTTTGCTTCAAGTATTAATATTATGAAGATAATGAGATGATGAACAGTGAGGTATTCAAAAAAATGAATTTATGATAAACTATTATTTTCTTCCGATTCTTGATACCGTGATATAACCTTTTAATTGTAACATCTAATGTCAGATACATGAATTAATACAATTAACTTCTGAACATGAGGTACTTTATTAGTTGATCACTAATTGAAAACTAATTGTTAGTTTGCATAATTGATACTGCAAATGATCATCCAACTTTAGGCTCAAACAAAATTTTATTTGTGTCCAAAGTTAGTATTAAAATCGCTGCCGATTTCTGAGAATTAAATTAGTCAATTTTGAATACTAATGTATGTTGTTAACTCAAATATTTCAAATTGGAAAACAGCTTAAGTAGCTTTAATTTACTTTACAAAATTTAACTAGTAATAGCTTGAATGCACTACATAACATTAGGTACCAGCTTCAAAAATGAGACAATTATTTGCGCTACATAATTAATAATAATTTAAGCTTTATTCTAAGGTCGGGAAAAGACTTCTATTGCCCATCAACTCTTATTCTTCTTTACAACTGTTTAGTTCGGTCTATATTGGAGTATGCTTCTACAGTGTGGAATCCATATTATAATAAATATATAGATATGATTGAAGGAATCCAATACAAATTTGTCAAGCACTTACGGTATAAGTTTCATAGCAACCCAACACTTCCTAAATTAAATTCCCTATATAAACGAAGGATACAACGAGATCAAATGTTTCTATTTAAACTAATCCATAACCTTGTTGACTCCCCATATCTTCTTAGTGAACTAGGTTTTAGGTGCCCTAGGTCTAATGCCAGAAAACAGTTTTTATTTGATGTTCCTCTCTGTAGGACTAACTATGTTGCAAACACATTCCTGTATAGGACTTGTAATTTATATAATTTATACTTTAATGACTCCGATATATTCTTTATTGCAAACACAACGTCTTATAAAAGAGAAATTAGAGCAAAGTGTGATACATTATATGTTTAAGGATTGTGTAAATATCTATGGTCAATTTGGATTAGAATTCATTTTTTTTTTTTTTTTTTTTTTTTTTTTTTTTTTTTTTTTTTTTTTTTTTTTTAATCTTACCGTTAATGTTGTAATTAGTATATATTTATGATGTTGATTTTGTTCTGAGGTGTTTTTTGTTTTTTTTTTTGTGTATATTTTTGTTTTGAGTGGAAACTTTATTGGCTGTATGATCTTGTTTTATAATATTTAGTAATTAGTCAAATAAACTGTATGTTTCCCTAAAAAAATAAATAAATAAATAATTTTATTTAACTTACTACACACTGAAGCTTGCGGCGGCCACAGATTTAATTGCATCGCGGACAAAACTGCCAAAGCGGCTTGATACTTCAGCTCTTGGGCGATTACAGCGGATGAATTCATGTCGTTGCAAAAATCTGAAACAATATTTCACCTCCACTACCATTTGCAAGGTCTATATCATATTCATACTCTCAAGAATACATTAAAAGAATATGTTTTAAAAACAAACTTATGTCTAGAGTTTACGTAACTTTCTATCTGCTTCAATTGCCTTCGTTGCATATCCTAAAATTTATTATAAAATTTGTTTTTAATGCGGATCGTTTATTATAATTTCATTCAAAGGCTGACACAATATTCTTTTTTCTTTGTTTGCATCTAGTGTTTATTTCATTTGATCAATTTGTTCCATGGCCAGTTGGTAATATGATAATTAGTGTGGTAATATAGGTGTGCGCTCAATTGAAAACAACTATGGAGCGCTATGACAATTTATTTTCAACTCTTTTCCAAGTCCATGGCGGTATTATACTTTGGTAACGTTTTGTGGTAATAGTAAATTTGTTGCGTTATTATATTATTTTATACATCTATATATTATTTGGTCTCATAATTGAGATGATTTATCATTTAAAATACACGTGAACTTGAAACATTTAATAGCAATAAGTCCAAAAATTGGAAACTGTTAATACTGTAGTTAAATTTATCACCAATATGTTATCAATTATAACTACAATTTAATGTTAGGTTCTGACAATTGTGCAAAACTGAGTACTATCATAGTGACCGTAACTAGCAACCTGTGTATATCCAAACGGCTAACAGGGATTCCCAATATTTATCATTATGCGTTCGCACATACATGTTTAGTATTTTGTCTCGGCGCCCTAACTTATCTAGCTGGTCGAAATAGACAGATAGTTTGATACTAATTACGTAGATATGCACAAAAATTAAAACATCTAAGAATATAAAACTAACATTAACAAGAACGTTAGTTTTGTACTCGCGAATACTTAATTTGAAGCTTCGGAGAATGGTAAAGAGAATCGCTTCAAGGCCCTTCTTCACTTTCTACGGCTCACTAGGGCGCTGTGGCACACACTTTGGGAAACTCTGGGCTAAGGGATTCATTATACTGCACTTTATCTAATGCCAAATAAAGTGCAGTCTAAGCATCGCCATCGCATCGCCATCAACATGCTGGGCTACATCTACCACATTTAAAATCTCAGTATAGATATTCCATAACACGACGCGCATTAACGTGCGACTATTACTGTATTTTCACAGGTGTACTGTGGTTACGATCAAGACCGACTCAATAGCTTTACTATCCCTTTAACTTGGATCTTTTAGTGGTAATTAATGTTTTAAAATCAACTTTGCTCATCATAACGCATAGTACCTTAGTAAACTTACGAAGGTTTTGAATTACAGTGTAAAGAGTTCAATGCTTTGACCGCTTCACCTGGTGTTAATTGCGATTTGGTACAGGATGGTAAAAACACTAAAACTAGAGGTACACTGATTCTCAAGTGATACTGCCGCTTATTGGTACTTGACGCAGGTTTTCAAACTTCCCGGTGGGTTCGCTGCAGGGGGCGACGCGGTGCTTGCGAAAGCCACCCCGTGTCGCCCCCATCTCCAATGCAGCGGACGGCCCCGGGGGGTTTTAGTGGGTATTTCCGGGCGCTTCACGCCCGGGTGAGTCCCACACTGGCACGGAGCTCGTCACTCCGTGCCCCCTTACCTATTGTATTGGGGGACTCTGATCCCACAAATACAATAGATAAGGGTAGTGCGTAAATGCATTTCCCCCCGTCAAAAAAAAAGGTTTTCAAACTTGAGAGTGGTAGCTACCGAGGCGAGTATTATTAAAAAAATGCCCTACCAATATTCTATACCATTATATTGTCACGATAATTATTAATATATTTGATAATGCACACAATAAGTATTATTATAATATGAAACTGAAATAGAAATTTCTAAACCGAAACCGGAAAATATATAACCGGAAGTGAAGTTAATTTTTTAGATATGTTATTGATAAGCTATCTAAGAATTTTCTATATTATCAAAAAATATTTTAGAATGTCTATTATTCTTTTTTTTTTTTTTTTGTGAAGTATTGAATAACATGAAATGCATGCATCACAATATAAATCAGTCACTCGTCGGTTTAATGCAGAAGTTTTTGAGACAAGGAGCAGAGAATAAACAAAGTGTATCCTGATATTGTGTAATACGGGGCCAAATATGTTTGTGAACCCAATTAAGATACGCGTATTTACTGCACCCTTTTTTTTTTTTTTTTTTTTTGCCGGCCGGGGGGGAAATGCATTTACGCACTACCCTTATCTATTGTATTTAGGGGATAAAAATCCCCCAATACAATAGATAAGGGGGCAAGGAGTGACGAGCTCCGTGCCAGTGTGGGGCTCACCCGGGCGAGAGTCGCCCGGAAATACCCACTAAAACCCCCCGGGGCCGTCCGCTGCATTTGGGATGGGGGCGACACGGGGGTCACCCGAAAGCGAAAGCGAAGGCGAAAGCCATTTCGCAAGCACCGCGTCGCCCCCTGCAGCGAACCCACCGGGCCTCGTCGTGCAATGGCCCAGCGGGGATGGGGGAGTGTACACACTTCTCAACCCCACCTCTTCGCCCACCTCCCGTAGGAGGTATGACCTAGTTAGGTCATTCACCCGGGGGGGGCAGGATATAATTCCTGCCCATGGTATTTACTGCACCCTGACCTGTCCTTGCAATATTCTATCCTCACGATGTTTTCTTTCAGCGAATAGTTCAGGCTCTTTTTGAAAGTTGGACATGCGGACTCGAACCCACGTCCATTGAATGAAACTGCACTACCACATCATTGTTTTCTTAATTAAATAGTAATATCTAATCGTTATGAGTCTTTTTCTTTTAGAAAAAAAAAAACTGAAATTGCAAGATTCCTTAATTTTAAATATTATATGCTACTTACATTATTTAAAAGTGTCTAATGGTCAGTTTAAAGTAAGTATTTGAAAATAAAATGCGTGTATCGGCATGCGTATATATATATTCAAATAATATTTTATCAATGGTGTAATGAAATCCCACATTGTGTATAAATTAATTTCTTATCGATTTTAGTTAAAACTAGCTGTGTGCCCGCGGTTCCGCCCTCGTTTCTTACATTCCTCAATCGAAATCAGTATTTTTTTTATATAAGGAACCCTAATACATTTATATTAAAAAAAAAATTACATTAAAGTATTTTTTTTATAAAGTTAAAAAAATATGTCTCATAAATTCAAGCACTTGCCCGTAAAACTGTGCATTGAAATTTTTTAGGAGTATTTTTCTTATGTGAAACTCTTATTATTTTCGAAAATTAAAAGTTTTCTAAGTTACATAGAGTAACTTCAGCTATCTTACAAAAAAAAAATCCCGTCAAAATCCGTGTAGGAGTTTCGGAAATTAGCCGGAACAAACAGACAGACAAACAATAATTTTATTTTTATTTTTTTTTATCGTATATACATTCATATATATCTATTTAGTAAGAAAGTTTATTTTGACATTACAAACATACACTTAAATTTTATTTATTACTATAGATAAGCCATTAACTAATTAACAGTTGACGTAAATATAATAAAATAGTAATTAAACACGATAGTAATTACAATTACTCAAAAGGTTTTAATGGCGTTATTTAAATACAACGAATAAAATATCGAAACGTGGTTTCTTCTTATTATAATAACATATTAAATACTAGATAAGGAAATAGATAATAAAATAATATCAATTGAAACATATAAATGTACGTATTCGATAAAATAACAACGTCAAAACAAGAACTATTTACATCGATAACAAATTATAGTTAAAAATGAATTTCAAAAAAATTCCCTTTGTGAAGAAATTCGGGCGACGTTTATTCTATGCAAACGTATTCCTCTGTTCCCTCCGTAGATAGTGGCATTATAGTAAATATTATTGTACCACACAAAATATATATACACTACGGCCATTTTTTTCAATAAATTACAAGGATATCCTAGCGGCATTTATGCCATACAAACGTAGTATGTTCCTCCTTGGATAATCCTAGCATTATGATATATTTTTTATTTTTTATCTTTGGGGGAGATCTATGTCCAGCAGTGAACGTCTTTCGGCTGAATGGATGTATGGATGGATGGATATATCTTGATACCAAAACCGTCATGCAAGTACGTTTCGGTTTATTTTTTGTCATAAATTAGTTATTGTAGACACTAAGAGCCTTCGAAAAAAAAAAAAAAATCCGCTTGATTATTACCGTAATTTTCAGACGTTCGCCAAATAAATTTGATCAATATTAAAAAAAGGAAATCGTCCATTTTGCATACGGTAAAATCGTCTTGAGCTGCAGTTGTTCCGTTACGTGTTTCATAACTCTTTCTTTAGGGCGCAACGCGATTGCAATAGATTTCTGAAATGCCTACTTTTGAAATCTGTTCCCGACAGCATGTCCTCTTAATTATTATACAAAAATAAGAAAGAAATCTCTTGTTTTACCATCGTTATCAGACGTCCGTCATGATTGACGAAAAAACAAAACGTAGAGGCACAGTCGGAAGTTTTTCGGCAGAAAAATTAAAGTCAGTCCACTTTAGAGGAGGAATCAGGGAATAACATGCTATGAAACACAGCATATCCCAAACTATAGAAATTAACTTATCCCACAATCAGAAAATAGTTCTTATATAAAATAAAATAATTATTATATTTAAAATTACCTGTCTTAATTATGGAGTGCACAGTATTTCTAATTCTGTATTACCTGCTCATACGAAAGCAGACACATAATTTATGAATGAGTTTTCGATTATTGTGCAACGAATACAAATTAATTTGCCCCAATTAAATATGTCTGACGTACAGAACATTTGTTTGTATACGGTTCACAGTACAGCTGCGTACAAAATTCTACATGAAACATATTACAAGGTTTTCTCCGTTATATTTCGCTCCCAGTAAATTCGTTTGTAGAATTATGTGAATTCTACTAAAATTAATCCTTACTGTTGAGGATAAATAAACCTCACACAAATCCTTAAAAACATAGAATAATACATACAAAAAGAGATATAAAAGTACCTCTCTTGCACGCGAATGAAAGAGATGAACGAGTGGTTCTCTTTCACACATAGATTTGAAAGGATAATTGTTTAAAAAAAATGAAAAATAAAAAATAGTTAGGGAAACACACGATGCGCCGCTGCTAAACTGCTTGCGCTGCAAGAGGACGCGAGAAGAATGCTATATATTAAGGCCCCTTTCTAAATGTATAATCTGTGATAGACTAAGAATAATTATGTATCCTACTACTAAGAATATATGTACTATATGTAAAAGTTAACATTTAAGTACCGACGAAAAATAATTGCTTATAAAAATAAAAGTGTTAGAGCAAATTCAAGAAATGTACAACTCTAATTATTAGTGGAAAGTGGAGTTTTTATTTAAGGGAATAAAACGATAAACCGCCAATACGACATTACGGAGGAGGTTGGTTGGAGTGTTTTGGTAACCCCCATAGCGAACGGACGTATTTGCTACGATCGCTCGCACAAATACAATTGCGCAATCCGACTTCGCTGCCTTCTGTGTTCGTACACTTGCGTTGTACCAGCCGTTGGGATTTTTCAATGATTGAAGTGAAGCAAGCGCGCGTTCCGCGTCGCGCCCCCGATGTAGGCCTCCCGCGCCACGGTTTTTTTTTTTTTGCGAGCGTTGGATATTCGGTGTTATAAATTTTATTTACGTATATTCATCCTTAAAGTGAGAAGATACGTTATAAATTTTTCTTCTTGGAAAATCCACTTTCGTAAGATTGTGGACACCACTGCATACCTAACGGTTACAACCCAAGGTGGTGTGGGGTTTTAGGTGTGCCCCGTAGGCTCCCTTCAAGGATCTCCACTGTACCTAATGTAGATTGCATCCTCCCATCCCTCTCATTCTATCCTTCTGGTGCTGTGTGGGAGTAATATCGGATTAGCCGGTTTACGTCCTCGGCACTAGAACTTGCTAGGGATCTCCTCCTAGGCGTCGTAGGCTCCCAATCTTGAATCATTGCATTTGAACTCAACGGGCTTTTGCGAGGCTCGCATAGCCTCTTTATATATCGGGCGCGCGCCTCTGCCTTCTTGCCATCTCGGGATGGCCAAACCTTTATTTGCGTAGCATCAGCTCCTTAAGTTCGCGAAGATGTTGCTGGACAAATCCCCGGTACTCGCTCGGGAATTCAAGCATTTTAGCGAGAGTAATCCCTCGCCTGCCGCACCCCTTTCGCGTGTTAGAAAACCGGTGCCGAACATCAACGCTCCGGAGCGTTCCAGCGCGCGTACCCCACCCGTAACATGTTCTGGGTGTGACTCGTCCTTCTCGGTCTATACATCAGGTACGCGCTTGAAGAAGAGAAGTCCTTCAGGGTCGTTATGCACAGAGTTCCTTTGCGGTCTATCTGGGGTCTCCGTGGAGTCCCTCTATAAGATAACGTACCTGTCGCAGTGCCACCACTGCCTGGAGTATAGACATAGTTCTCGGAGCTGCTTTTGGCTCCGAGATGTGTCAAATATTTGGGTGATCATCTCACCCCAAATTACCCCGTCTCAAGGCCTCCGCGGTCTTTCCCTCTCGTTTTTCAACGCTTCGGAAATTAACTCCGGAGTTTGATTTAGTCACGATTTTCCTCCGCGATCGTCAGATAGACGTATTTCTCGTCCAGGACACATTTTTGAAACCCGGTACCCGTAATCCCGGGATTGCGAATTACAATAACATTAGAAACGATAGGACCCCTGAAAGGGGCGATGGTGCCCTTATTTAGTATAAACTGTCTCTCTATTGTTCACCGTTAGAAGCTCCGAGATCACCAATATGGAAGTTTCAGTATGCATAATTGGTATGACTGGCTAACAGTCAATCGTACTTGTGTATGCATATCTTATCCCCAATAAACTACCCTTAAGGTCGGATCTCGAGACGTTTTTCGCCTTAAGCGACTCGGTCATTATCGCCGGTGATATCAATTGCAGGCACACATTCTCGAACAGCTCGTGCGTCACTCCCAATGGGAGAAAATGCATGCGCTTAGTACAGAATCGATTTTGAAGTCATCTCGCCTTTAGAGTCCACCCACTATCAAGTGAACTATCACCCGTCAGTTCTAGATTTTGCACTGATGAAAGGAGTCTGGCTTCCTGTGCGTCTCATACAAGTCATACACGAACTTGACTCTGCCCACGGACCAGTCGTTTTACAATTAGGTCATACGGATGACTCTAATGCTAGCCCGCCAGTTGTCGCGATCTATTACAAAATCGGCCGTTACTTAAAGGAGTATCCGTCCACCCCTTCTCTCGATAGGATCCCGGATGTATTGGATACATCTGCAGTTGCGGACTTCGCGATGGATTCTTTGGTTGGCAATGCACCCCAGTAGCCGACAACATAGATGTTACCCAAAACTCTGTCGTCGAATCCTCCGTGCAGGATTTAGTTGCTCTTACTCCGGTTGTTCCCCTCTCACCTTACACCTGTGACGAGGTGGTAATCTCAATTAAGGGGCTTAAGCCCAGAAAGTCCCCCGGTCCAGACGGTTTCAGGAACGAAGTGATTAAGCTAGTACCTGATCGCGTTGCTGGTCTACATCTTCAATGCGGCCATCAAGAGTCGCCACTTCCACCCGCCTGAAAAGCAGGAATACTCATAGGGATACACTAACCTGGCAAGGATGCCAGGATACTCGATAGTTACCGTCTGATCAGCCTTCTGAATACGTTGGGAAAACTCTATGAACGGCTCCTTATGAACCGTCTCATAGAGCTGATAGAGGATAAAAACCCATCAGTTTGGTTTCCGAGCCAGACACTCCTTAACATAACATAAGCTCACGCCTGTTATCCCCGAAGGGTTAGGCAGAGGTGATGCAGCGAACTACACCACCCACGTTCCGCCGAGCTTAGTTTCGTCCCAGATGTGACAGGGGGCGAGCCTGTCGCCATATCGGGCACAAATTCCAAACTCCGGGATGATACTGAGTAGAGAAACCCAACACCACTTGACCCGACCCGGGGATCGAACCCGAGACCTCAGAACGGCAGTCGCACCGTAATACAACTGCGCCACCGAGGCAGTTAACCTAAACCGATTTTGATGAAAAATTTTACATGGAAAGTTGACATGACAAAGAGTGTTAGATGGGCGGCGATAAAGATTTTTTTAATTCGTAAAAAAATTAATTAAAAATAAATTCTGTTCAGCTTTAATAAAAAACGGTATGACCAATTTTGTATACGTAAATAGACGATTGGCAGGCTAAAAAAATATCAATATCATATTAAGAAATTAATTTAAAAAAACTTAAAAAGGCTTTCATTGATTTAAATAAAATTTGATTTAGGGGAAGTGTGTGTTGTTCGGAAATCTGACAGATTATAAAGACAGTATTGGTGGCAGGAAGTATATCCTGCCTCCGGATGTTTGACCAGTGGTCATGCATCCCTTCGGGGGGGTGGGCGAAGAGGTGGGGGCATTCTCCCCCCCATCCCCATTGGCCCATTGCACGGACGAGGCCTGGTGGGTTCGCCGCAGGGGGCGACGCGGTGTCATGCCTATTTGGGGGACCTCGGTCTCACTAATGCAATGGGTAAGGGTAGTGCGCAAATGCATTTCCACCCGACAAAAAAAAAAAAAAAAAACAAAAAAAAAAGGTTATAAAAACAATACAAAACCAGGACATCTCACATGTAATAAATATTAGACACAGACGAAGTCACAGCCACTCACTAGTTACAAATATAGGTGTAAATTTTGTAATTATTATGGGTGGAGTGCACGAAATGTCCAGTTATAGTAAAGTTTAAATTTAAACTTAATCTTTACTACATCTTTAACCATAGCAGTAGCAAAGTTTCGAGTGCACAACCCAACTTTTAGTAAGGTTTAAAGTTAAAAGGGTTGTCAGTTGAAAGATACATCAATCTCCTAATAAATATTAAGGAGAATATTTTATGTATGGTAACATCGTTAAAAATGTCAAAAACAATATTGACAGATAACAAACGTGTTGTTATTGTTGTCAGTTTGGACTAAAACGAAAATTTTGGATATATTTCGTTATGGATCAAATTCTATTAACTGTAAAAACCAAGTAAGTTTATCAAGAATTAAAAAAGATAGTATATGTCTTACATTTATTACTGTAATATATATCCTAATTTTAATTATTATTTTTGCCGAGTATTATTACTTATTCATTCGTGTTTATGTTTTAGGGATAAAATTAGTAGCTTTACAAAATCTGAAATATGAAGTCTTCAAATACTTATTGATAAACATAAAAACATTTTACATTTTATTTTACATTTTATGTAAAAAAAAAATGATGGTATTAGCTTGAAACAAAAAGAGAAAACATCGCTAGAAGACAATTCCCACGAAATATCTTACAATAGAGACATATTTTTGAACAATATAAATAATAGGATATCTTAAATATGGTTGGCAGATGACATGACAATCGAAATAAACTTGGTTTAAATTTTAAACGCCCAAATTTCGTGGTTTGTGGTTGCAGTTAAATTATGACGTAATTTAAGCTAAACTCGGATGGTGCAACACGTTTTTGCCTAACTGTAGATTTAACTACGGATTTGACTTTTGTCAAATATAAGCTTAGATGATGCACGCCAGCCTATGAGTGTCAAAAGTGAAGTAGGTTAACAAAAATTACGTGTGAGCAAGAAAATCCACCGAACGAATACATAAACCCATCGGATCACAAACATAAACCGACCAAGTTATATGAGTTCTTAGGAACTAAATTAAACGATTTAATTAAGTTAATCGGAGCAATCTAGAAGTTTCAAGGTCTTAGTACAATTTTATTAGTACTTTGCTACAATTAATATCTTTGATAAATTTCTTCGTTTACTTGGGATGTACAGTTCTCCCTACATAATAACAACACAAACGTTCACAGAACCGAGTTCTATGGTGCACCACCTATTTATGGTGGGGGAGAGGGGAGAGAAGGGAGGGGCTGTAATAAGTGTTCTTCTCAGACCGTCTTCATCGTCCACGTATTTCACGACGGCATTACTTGTTAAATTTTCGTCTTTTCTCGACTCCAATTTATAGGATCGGAGCGGTAGTTTATAATATACCTACCGAAAACTAGCCTCGAAAGAAATGTTCTATGATATTGAAAAATTAATTATCTAAAAAATCACTATACATGTAACACATAAATCAATCACGACTCTTCCTTCCCGCCCGACAAATTAGTAACTTAAAATACATTATGTAAAAATCACAAAAAAATGTTTCCTTTTTACAATAACGTAATTGACTGGTATTGAATTTATTAAAAACGACAGATCATCTGAATAATTTAATTAAATATAATATCTACACTTTTTTTTCTAACCTAGCTAATGCTGTTGTCCGGAAGGGCCTTTACAGCTTCACCGAACTTCGGGGGCGAGTGCTGAAGGCACTCAGCCGCAAAAGGTAGCTAGCACAAGGGTTCGAACCTCGGCTTGGCCGCTACCTGAGTGTGAAAACTCCCGCGGAATTTTGATCCTAGCTAATCCCAACATTTTTTATTTAATATAAATTAAAAAAAAGGTTCCTTATAGGTAATATCTATACAGAAGAAAATTCTGAAATATAAAAGTTTAAAATTTTTGATGGAGATGAGAAGGGCCTGCTCCATCACTTACCCACAAGTCGTCATAGTATAGTGCGTTCTCTCTCTCTAACATCAATTATAATATGCTTATGATTTTCCTATTTTTGTTTCTTTACTTTTATTTTAAGTGAACAACCTTGTTTTTAGTATATTTTTAAAGGAGACAATAAAAATAATAAGCATTATGATGTATGACATTATTATTTGTTTAAATTCGTATTATATTAATCCATACACTGACAAAAATATTTTAGTTATGTGATCATTTATGATATTTTTAAGTCTTTTTAAGATTTACATGAAACGAAACAAAATAACGGCTTCGAACTAAAAAGTTGAAAATTAATTAAAATATAAGTGGTTTTAATCGATTTTCTTTAAACGTAGACGTACCGTGGGTGTGCGCCCCCCACAAGGTGGGCCGATGTCCTGGTGAAAGTCGCGAGAATTCTCTGAATGCGGGTGGCGCAAGACCGGTCCTCATGGAGATCTTTGGGAGAGACCTATGGACGTGGGCGTGGACGTCTTTTGAATGAACGGATCATCAATAACCATAAATCGGAAACAATTTTCTTTTTAATTTTCAACAATTATTATATATTTAATATATCAGTTATGATCTCTTAAGAAATCGCTCATAGTTTATGCCTTAAGAATCATTTTTACGTCGGAGTAACTCATATAACATTTGCTCATACATTTTAAACAATGTTAAGTGGCGCTAAAGTATCTCCAGAGCACTTTTGAAACGGTAACGAGATATTATATGATACATCGTTTATGAAAATAAACTGAATGTGAATATTATAATATGTCTTTTAAGGTATAATTATTATAATAATTTTAGTTATGTAATGATGTTTAAATTAAAAAAATATAAATCTCACTTCTGATGTTAGATACGAAGTTTAAATAAATTGGATCCCACCTCAGATAGCAAACCGTGCGGAGTATCTTACACCCGTAGGTATACGATGATGCACAGACATAACTTCTTGGCTAGATGGATGGTCAGGCACGCCAGTAAAGCATGCAAATCAGGCCTGAGAGACCAGAAGCCCCAGGTCCCCACACGACGCCGGCCGATATAACACTGAACTGGTCCGCATGAGATGACGGTCGGTAGAACACTGATTCTGATTCGCACACACCTACGGTTGAGACAACACCGCTTTTCCAGGGTTTTCTTTTTTTTTCTAAACTAGCTAATGCTGTTGACCGGAAGGCAACTACCTGGCAGCTACCTATTTCCCGCTGAATTTAAACCTAGCTAAACCATACATTTTTTTATATAATAAAAAAAAAGGTTCCTTACAGTACTTTTTTTTCCCGGGAAATGCATTTACATATTACCCTTACCCATTGCATTAGTGAGACCGAAGTCCCCCAATGCAATAGGCAAGGGGGCGCGGAGGGACGTCTCCGCGACAGTGTGGGACTCGCCCGGACGTGAAGCGTCCGGAACTACCCACTAAACCCCCGGGGCCGTCCGCCGCATTTGGGATGGGGACGATACGGGATAGCTCTCGCAAGCACCGCGGCAGACCCAACAGGGCTACGTCCATACTTAGCCCCACCCACCTCTTTGCCCACTTCTCAAAGAGAAGTAAGACCTAAGTGGTCTACCGTCCGGTTCCTTACAGTACCTACATATGTATCAGCGTGTTATGTGCAGGAGTGTGAGTGCAGTGTTGTGCTTAATGCATGTTTAGTGTCACTATATCGCGCTGGTAGCATCGACAAGAACCTCCAGAGAGTGTGCGGAAGCAAAGTTAGCCGCCTGTCCCCGGCGAAGGGAACGGCGGTTTCGCGATCGTGGGCACTGGCACGCAAGTTAACGAGGTTTATATGGGAATATCCTATTCATACGAGTGATGTTATCAACGCAGTCGGTCAAGATGTTACGCGGTCGTCTCATCTTGGGGAGGGCATTCGGGTCGGGCGAGTACGACAAGGCACGTACAATGACGGGGTTCGGGTGTGTCTCTTTGCGTTCAAAGAAGGCGCGACACTGGGTTTTGAAAAAGCACTTGATGATGGGTAGATCCATAGCCCTGTGTAAATCCAAATTTCTCTGGTACCATCGGGTTGTCTACGGTTTTCTTTAGAAAACGATTCTGTATCTTTAGTAAGGTGTACATCTGGGAACTGCTAATGTGAGCGAACGCGGATGCACAGTACGTAATGATGGGTCTAACCCCTTTTTTTTTTTTTTGACGGGGGAAATGCATTTACGCACTACCCTTACCTATTGTATTAGTGAGACCGAAGTCCCCCAATACAATAGGTAAGGGGGCACGGAGGGACGAACTCCATGCCAGTGTGGGACTCGCCCAGGCGTGAAGCGCCTGGAAATACCCACTAAAACTGCCCAGGGCCGTCCGCTGCATTTGGGATGGGGGCGACACGGGGTGGCTTTCGCAAGCACCGCGTCGCCCCCTGCAGCGAACCCACCGGGCCTCGTCCGTGCAATGGCCCAGTGGGGATGGGGGAGTACCTCTCCACCTCACCTCTTCGCCCTCCTCTCGAAAGAGGTACCCACCTTTCGAAAGAGGTAATGGGTCTAACCCCTGCTTCTCAAGTTGTAATCCGCTTTTACAGGAATAGCGTTAGTGATTGTTTGATTTAATCAAGAGGGTAAATGTGTCCTGATAATATTTACATCATTTCATATATTTCACAATGAACACATGTAGGTAGAATTAAGTATTCATGCCTCTTCGAGAGGCGGGCGAAGAGGTGGGGTGGAGAAGTATTCTCCCCCATCCCCACTGGGCCATTGCACGACGAGGCCCGGCGGGTTCGCTGCAGGGGCGACGCGGTGCTTGCGAAAGCCACCCCGTGTCGCCCCCATCCCAAATGCAGCGGACGGCCCCGGGGGGTTTTAGTGGGTATTTCCGGGCGACTATCGCCCAGGTGAGTCCCACACTGGCACGGAGCTCGTCACTCCGTGCCCCCTTATCTATTGTATTGGGGGATTTTGATCCCCTAAATACAATAAATAAGGGTAGTGCGTAAATGCATTTCCCCCCGTCAAAAAAAAAAAAAAAAGGTAGAATTAAGTATGAATATACTTTACAGTCTATCTATAAACGAATGAATTGTTTGCAGTGGTTATTATATGTCTAACTGTTGCCGAGTACGGACGTCTCGCCCGGTTATGTAGGATATTATTGCTCGTATTGAGCGCATCACGCTCTAATTATTCAATCCTTTATAGTACACTACTAAATAATTACGTCACTTTGATGTCGTTTCTTAAATCTACAACTACCTCCACCACCGTACACCTTAAAAATATCAATAGTAATAGATTTTAAATCATCGCGCATTTTGAATCTTCATATAACGAATATTTTATAAAATTCCAAAATTATTTTCACCGTAAATTTTTATGTCAGGTCGTCGATAAATATTCTTTCAAGTGCATTAGATTATACTTATCAGATGAGAATAAATATAAGCGTATTAGACATGAGACGCTTAAAATATCATCAAGGTTTACAAAAGGGTTTGATTAATATTTCGCTGTCGAAAATGAGATAGAAATATCGAATCGTTTTATGGTACATTTATTAAACCTGTCAGTATTAGTAAATCGACATGAAAACACAAATAAAATATTGAGTAAATTCGAAAATTAAGAGTCGATTCATAAAAACGGCTCATAAAGATGGCTCTCTTTTGCAAGTTTAAACAGATATTCGGTCGTTCGCTGTCGATTGTCTCTGAAGAATTTGTAATAATGTTCTCTTAATTAAAATTTTAATTAAATAATATAATTAATGAAAGTAAATTAATCTTTAATTAATTTTAACCTTATCTACTCTCTCCTCATTCTCCTACTCCTTGCTTGCTTAATTAATTATATATCAAGAATCATTAAAGATATTTACGATATCAATTCTTTATTTGTGCAGTTAAATGTTTTGCCAGACATTTTTGATTATACATACACTAACTGCTTGCCCGCGGTTTCGCACAATTCATCACTTCGTAATATAGTGTTTAAATAATAATCGGAAAACAATTTTTAGATGGTCACTTTTGACCCGAAATTGTTGTCGGTGTTAACAAAAAGCAAAGACACTTATCACAAATTCAAATTGTTACGCAGCGAGAAGGTTGAACAAGTTTTTAAAAACTAAATTTGAATTTATCACTTAAAATATACAATTACAGGTTAGAGTCTGAATATAGAATTTATTGTAATGGTATCGGGATCGAGGTTTAAATAGGGAGTCATTGGTGGGAAGGTAAACAATATTTCTTAAAGACTTATTACTTAAAAGGAAAACATTATCTTATCTAATGATCTTATGAGAGAAGTAAAAAACTAATTATCATTTGAAACACAATAACAATGAATTAAGGAAGTTGATAATATTATAATGGGTTTACTTGATATACGAGTGAAAGTTATAAACAAGGGATACAATATCATAGTAGACTTATTTAATAATTATATTAAATTAATTAATTATACTTATTTAATTATGGTATTAGAGTCACAACATAACAAAAATAAATAAATAAATAAATAAAATAAAATAAAAAGCCTTTAATTCTAATACAAGAAGGAATCTGATACAATGATTAATACAATTTACAAAATTACATTATTGTAATTATATTGTTGTGTTAATCGCCTCAGCGGCGTAGGCCTCCCCTAAGGTCCTCCAAACATCTCGATCCCTGGCTAGCGTCATCCAGTTAGGTCCACATCTCTCCGAGAAGACATCTCGCCACCTCTTTCTCTGTCTTCCTCTCTTCCTTTTTTTATCAATCGGAGTCCACTCCGTGACCTTTTTGGTCCACCTAGTTTTGTCTATTCGACAAATGTGTCCCGCCCATTTCCATTTCGTTTCCCTTATTCTTCTTTTTATATCAGTTACCTTTGTTTTTAATCTTATGTTTTTGTTACTTACTCTATCACTTAATTTTATTCCCAAGATACTTCTTTCCATTCTTCTCTGGCAGATAGCGAGTTTTTCCTCGTCTTGTTTTCTGAGAGACCATGTTTGGCAGCCATAGGTCAAACAAGGTAGCACGGCAATTTCAAATACTTTATTTTTTATATTTATGTCTATTTCTGTATTTTTCATGATTTCTTTTAGTCTCCAATATTTTCGCCAGCCTATAGCAATTCTTTTTTGTATCTCCAAACAAAATACTTGCCAGTAAAACTGTGCATTGAATCGTATTTTAATTACAATTGCATGGGTTTTCATTTTTTTTTTTCGCAGATTCCTAATTATTTTCAGAAAGTTATATGCTAAAAAGCCGTTCATTGATATGTATTTAATGAAAACTTATTATCAAATTTTAGTCATTACTAAAGTTTAGTTTAAAAAAACTGCGCGCTGATTAGTATTTAGCTACAATTTCTCTTGATGTTACGTGATGTATCAATCGAATACCACGCGTTGAGTCTTGAAAAATACCTAAAGACATATTAATATTGTCTTGTGTGTGTATTTTAACTCAAAAAACGCTATATTATTAAAACTCCTCCGAAGCCTTCGGAAATAGTAAATAGCCCTTTGAAATAGTACATTTAAAATTTATGACCGAATTTATCTAATTATCGCCGTTGACTGTAACGTCAATTAGGACGATGACATTTAGTAAACGATCGGAATAACTTTAATAAGAGGAATAGACATCAAAATATCAGTTCCATGTTATATAGACTTTCTAAAACTAATAAAAGTTTTTTAGTTTATTGCCTAACACTATCATTTTACTATTTTACAATGAAGTCCCCAAGCCCGTTGCGAAGTAATCGGACAATAGCTACAGACACTATATCGAGCAAGTTTTAATTTCCAAAAGTGAATAATTAGGCAGATGTTTTTATGGGTCTTTAAAATAGTATCTGTCACAAAGACACCACATATCCAGCGGAGTAGTTGGGAAATGAAATACCCTGAAAAAAAAACGGAATCTGCTCAATTATAAGTAAGTTAATTTGGTAACACTACACAAATGCCATAAACAAATTAGGAGAATTTCCTGCAAGTTCCCACTGCTTTAAATTGACTTGTCATGATTATGTCTTTCTTACGACTTATTTTATTTATCTTAGTATATCTTAAAAGTGGCAAAATTATCGCAAACAGTGGTCTAACTCGATGTTATGAGAGTCCATCTGAGTTTAAGTGCATGGCTGCACCATTCCACATTTCATAAATCCTAGAAGACTCGGTTTGGTTTATTAACAGCATGCAGCTCCACGGAATTAAATCTAGGCAAGTTAAAAAGGAATAAATAAATGAATATTTCAATGAATGAATGTATGACGTAGTTATGTATGAATGCAACTTAATTAGTGTAATAAAATTAAAAAAAAATGTAACAAAATCTATATGTATTGTGGTTTGCAGAGTAGCCGTGCGTTTTTAGCAATTAAGCCTCGAACTTTATTATATAATAAGAATATCATCATACTGATGTCTTTATTACGCATTCATGATACTTATGCAGCGTTTGTCGCGCTCAATTACTCATTCATAAAAAGGTGACAACTTGAGTACATTGCGTGGAAGAGCCAATAAATCTGTCAAAAAAAGAATCTCAGAAATTTATGGCCATAGCGCGGACAATGCGGACACCAGGAAGAAATGAAAATCGAGTGTAATTTGCGCTTAATTTATTATTGTTTGTTGACAAAGTTTTCAATGTAGCAGATCGGCGATTTCTCGTAACTGATTTATACGTTATACTCATCCTTAGTTATACGTGTAGTAGAGACAGCATAAACGTTCCTTAGAGATAATACTCATTAAAAGGACAAAGAGCGTAATCATTTGCTCCTTTCAAAATAGTTTTGCAATCGCAAATCCAATCCAGAGCATCTATCCATCCATCCATTCAATCGAAAGACGTCCACTGCTGGACAAAGGTCTCCCTCAAAGATCTCCACGACGACCGGTCTTACGCCACTCGCATCCAGCGGATTCCCGCGACCTTCGCCAGGTCGTCGGTCCACTTTATAGACGCACGTTACGTCTTCTGGTGCGTGGTAGCCCTGCGAGAACCTGTTGGCTCCATCGGGCATCGGTTCTGCGATTTTTACGCTTAGCCCACTGCCACTTACGTTTAGCAATTCTTTAGCCATTCTATTCAACTATTACAATAAGTAATCATGAATGAAATAAAAATTAATCGATTGATGTGTGTTTTAATGGAATTCCACCTGTCTCTATGTCTATGGTTAATCGTACAAACGAAACCAATGCATCATGTATAAGGGTGATGACAAACGAACGTAATTTCGTTTCTACTGAAATTCGGTTAGATCTTCATCGGTCAATCGTGGGTAATATAATCATGATATCGTAAATAAATGACAAATGTTGTGTGGTGGTGCCGGCTAAGAATAGTAACACACCATATCTTCCCGTGGGTGTCATAAAAGGCGACTAAGGGATAAACCAGGAGATGGATTGTAGCATGCTCTGCGTACCTCAAACACCTACTGGGATCGCCAACCCGCCTGTCAAACATAGCGATTATGGCAATCCACCTCTTATTGGGGAGACTCATGTCCAGCAGTGAACGGATTTAAATGGATGGATAGATGAAACCATAAATGATAAAATTAGTAATGAATAAAATATTTATTGAACTATTATCTGGGCCCATGGCTTCGCCTGCATTTAAATCGGTTTGTGAATATTAGAGATACAGAGTTTCGCAACTTAACTATTTTTTGTAAGGATGAATATGCTATGCCTAATAATGACAATTGAAAATCAGATTTAATTTTTACATTATTTTTGACATGAAATGCGTTATTGTGTCTTAATTTTAAGAGATACGTATATGGTACAGAAGACTACTTGTGTGCTCGCGGCTGCGTCAGCGTCTCATATATTCTTCACTGTGTTTTATTTAGTAAGTTAAAACATTACTAATAAATTCAAACACTAGCCCATAAAACTTTGCATTTAAATGTGCTTTAAAATCGGTCCAGCCGTTCCGGAAATTACTTGAAACAAACAGATAGACGGACAAAAATTTTAAAAATTGTATTCTTCGTATAAGTATCGTATATACATTAATATGTATTTGGTAAAAAAATGTTATTTTGACATTACAAACAGACACTTCAATTTTATTTCAAAATCAAAAACATCTTTATTCAATTTAGGCCCTAAGAAGGCGCTTATGAACGTCTAAAACACTACCACCGTTTCGGAAAACAACCCAGTCGAGAAGAGCGCAGGCAAGAAACTCGATCTGGTTCTTTTTTTTTAATAAATATAATATATATCATTTTTTTTGTCATATTTAAAACTATACAAGTCTTAATAATGTTAGCGGGTGCGCACAGAGATGTGGGTTAATTCCAGACATCACTATCGTTCACGTAATGCTCCACCCTGTAATAACCTTTTGAGATTAAAACTTGCTCGACATAATACTTGAACTTATTGTCAGGTAAATCGGTAATGTTACTTGGGATCTTATTGTATTTATTAGTATAGATTACATTGTATTTGTATATATGTGTATAAATATATCTGCGTATTTGTTGAGCTGATAATATTAATAATTAAAATAGCCGGATGGAAAAAAAAAACACAAAACGTTAGGAACATTTCTAAAACCAGACTATCCGGTTCCCGGTTTACACCGTACGATTCGGTTCGCTCGGACGTTATTTATTGTCATTATCCGGTTTATATTGTTCGTCTGTCGCATCACCTAAATCCTATTATCCGTATAATACCTATTTATTATAATATCGTTATTACCTCCTCCAGTGACTTAAAAGTTATTCGAATCACATAGAATTATGCATAATACAGTCGAGAGATATTGTTAATCTTTGAAAAAATGAAATTCGTTTCCCTAGTATGTTTGTGTTCGTAGAATGTTATTAAAATTATACTATAAGTGTAATTGTTTTCTCGGCAGTTTTTACTTTATTATTTTTTTACACTTTATATTTAATCTTAAGTGACGATTTGGTCCAGGATGGTAAACACACTACGCCTAAAAATACTGGATCTCAAGTGGCTGCCGGAACACACCTATAGGTATTTGGCGACAGGTTTTCAGACTTGAGGGTGACAGGTAGGTAGCCCAGGCAGGTATTATTAGAAAATGCTCTACCACTATGCTATGGTTTCCTCAAGATATTTTCCTTCACTAAAAGCTCAGGCTGATTTTAGAGTTCGATTGGTGAATTCGAGCCCGCGTTCATTGAGGCAAAGTCCGACCGCACAGCCAACTGGGCCATCGTCGCTTCATTAATGATATATAATGTATAGAGAGGATATTATTTATGTTACTTTTACCCCGGGGCCTTCTTCAGCAGCTGCTCAGGATTTGCGCCTAGCTCCAAATTTGTACTAACTTTAATGCAGTAACATATAATAACACGCATTATACCACACCTTCCACTCCTGCACACTGCACAGAGGTACATGGGTTCTATAAGGAACCTTGATTTTGCTTTCTTTTTAACCATCATAGATTTAGAATGGCAACTGAACACGAAGCATAACGCGTAATCAATCATAATTGCTTCGTAATCGTCTCCCACGCTGATATACGAGAAAATTAGCGATCAAACTAGGATTTCAAAATGTCAAATAAATTGATTACTCTCCGACCAATGCATGAGCGCAAACAATAGAAACACTTACTTCAATAAAAATATATTTATTTTTATTCCAAAAATAAGTGCATTACGTGACCAAAAATGTTGCCGCAAACGGGGAAATTATTTATCTCGATAGAATAGTATATAATATCCGAAACAGTTACGGATATTGTTGGAAAGAAGCCAAAATGGAGTACTTCCTTACATATTAAACATGGCAATATCTCTCTGACTTTCACTACGATAACGTTATAAATAGCATAGTAGGACGATAGTGAATGAAGTTGAGAGAAAAATGACCATCTTTCAAATTCTGGGCAAGAACGAACTGCTCCAGAAGGAGGTTCAGATGCTCTTTAACAGAGATGTTCTTCACTTGCTTTAAGTTATAAACTTGGGCAATGAGGTTTACCAATGTGGAGTAATCACAATAGATCTTACTAGCTCTTCCTGGTCCAGAATGATACAAGTCTGCTTAGCACTTATCAGAAAAATTCAATAACTTTATCCGTATGAAATTACGTTTGTAATATATAAAAATTCACAAGCGGCAAATAGTTATTTCTTTGTTGATTTTATAAGGTAGAAGTGGCAAAAACCGCCTGTCTGTAAACCTCAAGTTAATCTCTCACTCGTAAACGTATCTGGGAGATCAAAGCAATCGCCCTACGTAATATACGTAGGATGTCGCTCAGATATTTTCTGTTCTCCAAAGAAATGAGATACATAATCATGTTTCAGAAATTGCTATTTACATTTCATGGCCATATCGACTTTACTTTTGTGTATTCTGAGGGGAAGATAGGTATTACAGCTGTTTCTTTTATTTTTAACATAGTTCTTAAGACTCCTTGTTTTCTCTTTCTACGTATTAAGATAAACTCATTTAAGTATGGCTATGGAAGCAATCAGTACGTTTATTGTACAAAAACCATTTATCGATTTACCAATTTATCGTACAATAAGTTCAGGCACCATGTCGAACTAGTTTTGATTTCAAAGGGTTATTATGGAAGGCTTTTAGCCAACCGAGGGTTCTTGTTATCAATCATGAAAGAAATAAATAGAAATAAATATCACAAATTGTACTTGTTGTCAATGTAAAAAAAAAATACTTTATTTATTTATTACTATTGGTTAGAGCATTATTGAAGTTATACTTCTTTAGGCGCGTTATGAAAAAATGATGAGAGTGAAATTTTAAGATGCGCGCGCATCTGTGACACAAAATTAACAGTATGAAGTTGTTGCTTAACCGCTCATTAAGTCTCGAAAAAAAAGCTACCAACAAAATAGAAATTGAACCTCGATATTAGTCGCGCATGTTGGTACGCTCGTCACCTCTGATCACTGTTTTCATATTTATAATATTTATCAACATGTTTCTAGTTTATACATTCACAACACGTGTTTTAGTTTCATACAAATGCGAATTATATATGTGCTAATAAATTATATTCAGTAGTGATTTAAATTGAATATTTTGATTGATATCACTTACTATTTGTGAATATTAGTGAAAAAAATTGTGCTTATATACTTTTTCAAGTGCTCCAATATAATTGAGGTTAATTATCCGTATGTATGTACTACTGCAGCTTTCGGCAGACTTCAGCCCAAGGTGTTCCATTCGCACGACTTAAAGCTAACTTACAGCTTACGAAAATATCCAATACACATGGGTATTGTTCTGCTAAATCTCCTATATGCTTCCAAAACGTGGTGCCATCCATTACAATTATGTTGGAGCGATGCTTCCAGTAAATGAGCGACAACAAATGCTACAAGAATAGGTTATATCAGTCACCTGAGGGTTTACCAACGACGCCCTCGATAGGCGAATCCTTCGTGGCTGAATACTATTACTAGTCTTATTGTAATACTAGCTGTGTGTCCGCGGCTGTGCATTAAAAAGGATTTTGTACCAACTTTTATGAGTTTTAATTTTTCTACGCGGAACGCTAATTATTTTCGAAAAAATAAAGTTACGCGGAGTTCTGAATAACTTCAGCTATTTGACAAAAAAAGTCCCGTCCAAATCGGTCCAGTCATTCCGGAGATTAGGTGGAACAAACACGAGCAAAGAGACAAAAATTTAAAAAAATAATTGGTTTAGGTATCATATATACACTCATATATATTTAGTATAAAAAACAGACACTTCAATTTTATATATATTAACGATAACAAAAACTGACTTTCTCTGAACGATTCTAGATCGCGCTATGGTTGAGTTGTCTTCCATTATACATATATGTTTTTTTTTTCTTTCTTTATTTGCCCGTCCAATTTTCCCCTGGTATAACCAGGGACCTTATTATTACTTTGATTTTTGTGTGATCTTTTTATGCTTTTTTTTTTTTCTTTTTTTTTTTTTCCTTTACATATATGTTTCGAAACTGATTCAATTAAGCACTCGCCCACAAAGATACGTTGAAGCTGTTAAAGCCCTTCCGGTCAACAGCATTAGCTAGGTTCAAATTTAAAAAAAACTACGCTTCAATTTTATTTATTACTATGTATATATATAGATTATATAAACTGATATTATTATCAATTTTTTTTTAATATACAGAAACAGGTCGTGTATCTTGCTGGCTCTTTCTTGGCTGGGTTATTATCCGAACCGTTGGTGGTGTTTTTAGCGTCCGTAAGCTCCTTGTTAGGGTCTAAACTAAATAAAGCTAATTCTTTTATCTTGATCTTAGAATATTTTTCAAGAATAAATTTTTAAGAAAACATTGATGTCGCAGCTGGAAATATTATTGATATAAATTCAGATAAAACGTCATACGAAATGAAACAATAAAATAAGATATCTCCGGGTGAAGTCATCTGCAAACAATAAGACTCAGGAGAAACGTTTTATCGCGTAGAAGAAATAAACATCCTATGAATAAATTTGTGAATAGAAAAATACAGGTTTTTATATATATAGTGTTTAATTAATAGTTGCAATCAATTTTCGATAACAGATTCCATGTAATGTACGAGACATAAATTTGACACACACTATTTCGTAAAAGACTTAAATTGATTGGCAAGGAACGTGAAACGTAAAAGAATGCCTAGGTACTAAAATATAACAGTAAAACATATCACAAAGTATACAAATATATACTCTCATTTACAAACTAGCTGTGTGCCCGCTGCTGTGCCCACGTGTCATATGTTTTCAATGGGTTTTAATTTTTTTATACGTAAGCCTAATTACTTTCTTGTACTAAAATAAATAAAAAACTATTTCTCATAAATTCAAACACTTGTTAGTGAAACTGTGCTTTGAATTATTCGAAATTTCATGAGTTTTAATTTTTTTACGCGGAACCTTAATTATTTTCGAAAAGCAAAAGGTCTTAACAAAAAAATTAAAATGTCTGTATTTTTACTAAATAGATATGAATGTATTTATGACACCTATACCAAAAATACATTATTTTAAATTTTTGGCTTTCTGTCTGTTTGTTGCGGGTAATCTCCGGAACGGCTTGACCGATTCGATGGGATTTATTTTGGTAGATAGCTAAAGTTACTCCGCTGAAGCTAAAGTTAAAAAATGAAAACTCATAAAAAAATTTTAAACACGATATAGGCTTAGTACTTTAAGTTGCACAATCTCGCCTGAGGTTAAGTAACGACGTGATCCAAGATGGTAAAACACACTAAGCCTAGAGGTACTGGTTCTCAAGTGATGCTACCGGAATACATCTATTGTAATTTGGCGACATGTTTTCAAACTTGCGTGTGGTAGCTACCCAGGCGGGTATTATGGTTTCCTCACGAAGCTCTCCTTCACCGAAAGCTCAGGCTGATTTTAGAGTTGTATAGGAGAGCTCGAACCCGCGTCCATTGACGCGGAATCCGGCCGCACCATCCACTGCCCCATCATCGCTTCAAAAATTAAACAAAATCTGATTCAATGCACAGTTTTACAGGCAAGTAAGTAACGGCTTGAATTTATGAGAAATCTTAGTAGTAAAGAAATTGTTAGGGTTCCGTATACAAAAATTAAATCGCAGTGAAGAATATATGAAACGCGGGCGCAGCCGCGGGTAGGCAGCTTGTGTTACTATATAATGTACATAAGTGTTGTGGGTTGGATAGCTATTAACTGTAAAATGGTACACAGAGGCTCGTGAATGAAACACATCGAGTTAAACGACAACGCACATCCTGCCGACGAGACCCTAATAGACTTGCGTATCTTTAATGCTGGCACGTTAAAACAATATTTCAGCTGTTTCTTTTTGTACACATCCTTTGTTTTGTATTTCCCATTTTTTTTTGATGACGAACGAGGCGTGACGAGTTTCATTATAATATCTTATATTCTTTTTTTATGCCTTTCATAATAATAAAAGTGTTTTATCTTTTAAACATGTCTCCGTATAAAGTGCAATATTTTCGTTTTAACATATTTACATAAAACCATCTAAAGGAGAAGTAAAAAGATGAGATATTTTTTTCATTATTCGCAATATTTTATTTTATTATTTACAAAACCATTAAAATAATTTTCAAGTACGCATGTACTTATTATTTCTTTAAAGATAACCTCAAAACTAATATAAGACACTTCTATGACATCGATCAACGGCTCCGCCATAATTGTTTTTGAATTCAACTTCTGTCTGTTGAGCGAAGAGTTTTGTTAGGGAATATAGTGAAGAGACGCGGTGCTTGCGAAAGCCATTCTGTGTCGCCCCCATCCCAAATGCGGCGGACGGCCTCGGGGGGTTTTAGTGGGTATTTCCGGGCGCTTCACGCCCGGGTGAGTCCCACACTGGCACGGAGTTCGTCCCTCCGTGCCCCCTTACCTATTGCATTGGGGGACTTCGGTCTCACTAATGCAATAGGTAAGGGTAGTGCGTTAATGCATTTCCCCTCGACCAAAAAAAGAGAAAAAAAGGGAATATTGTGAAAGGGGCCTTGTGTAACTTCATGTGCAGCCAGAAAGTAACTGAAAATGCGCGTTTTGGCTGTTCATAAAGGAGTGCTGGTCTCTCTACACTTAGATATGGTAGTAAGTGCTGGGTTTGCAAAAGAAGCATGAAACTGGGAATCTGCTGGAGCTCTGGAAATGAGAAGACGATAGACAAAGTCAGGAATAGTGTGATAAGGGAACACTGTATTGTGGCAGAGGATGTAGTGACTAACATAGAAAATGTAATGCTTAGTTGGTTCTGATAAGTGGAAAGGATGGACGACAGAAGATTGACGAAATGAATGTGTGTGATTGGGCACTTCGGTAAGGGTCGACCTAGGCGAACGTATCTCGACCAAATCGAACACGTTTTAAATAAAGGTCAAGTTAAAATTACCCATAACCGTCGAGCGTGTTTGAAAGCACTCTTGAAAGTAATGGAAGCAAAAGAGGTCTCTCAAGTTCGCAGCAAGTCCTTCCAGGACGTAGTCTCTGCCTACTCCCACAAGAGATTAGCGAGATACTATATATGTGTGTATTCTTTCTGTCACCAATGTTACCATCATCAATTGACCTCCTGTTCTTACGCTACAATAATAAAGATATTATTGATCAGTTAAATAAATTACAACAAGCTTATATAACACTAACTGTTCCCGCGGCTCCGCCCGCTTGTAATGTTTTCTATTCCCCACAATTATTCACTGCATACCACAGTTTTAAAATAATCATTGAAAAATAATTAACCCTATCTTTTACAGAGGTTTTTGAATCTTTTTTTTAATTTCATGAGTTTGAATTTTTTTATACGGAACGCTGATTATTTTTGGTAATAATAGAAAGCAAAAACATTTCTCACCATTCAAACACTTACCAGTAAAACTGTGCCTTGAATCGGATCTTGTTCGCAATTTCATTAATTTTATTTTTTTAGGCGGAGTCCTAACAATGTTTCAAAGATAAAAGTAGCCTTATTTATAACGTCAACTGTCAATCAGAAAAAGTCCCGTCAAAATCGGTCCTGTCGTTTCAGAGGTTACCCGGAACAAATTAAAAATTGTGTTTTTTTGGTATAAGCTGTTACTACGATATTATTTATTTATTCAAAAGGGATAGCTAGTGTCTAAACACTACATGACTTTAACTGAACTACATATATACGAATTATCAGTGTATTCGCCCTTTAAGGCCACCACCGCATGCATAAGTTATGGCGGTAACAAATACTTACAATGAATTTAACAAAACAGAAAAAAAAAACATTATATTACAATTACCCACAAAGCAATAATTTGCAAAAAAAGTAATGGCTGAAAATAATAATAAAAAACAAGAATAATAAGCATCGAAAAATAAAAAAAAAAAAAATAAAAAAATAAAATGCCAAAAATAATAAACGACTTATTTTTATTTATTTTTATATATATTTAAAATCATAATTTTGACGTGGTCAATTTCATCGAATTCAGCAAGATTAAAATTAGTATAATATTCACTGTCTTTGTAACATTTATTTATAAAATATCAGCACCACATAAGAACATAAATAAATATGGAAGGGGCTGCAGAATTATATGGAATACGAATGTGCATGGGAAGGGAAGTCCTAGAAACTTTCTTAGACAGGAAGAATGCTCCTATGTAGTCCTCAGCAGTAGTGGCATATTACTGATTGGATGCAGTTGAGACTGCGCTTCTTTTAACCAACAATTACCATCAGAGAAACTTAGTACCTGTTTGCTGCTATTACACGACAAAAACGATATATTTATATGTATATAATAGGATCATAAAAAAATTTCTACAAACACAATAACTATGTATCATTATTTTGCTTTAATTTGCTTTTTTCATTTCTGTGGTCTATTGTATTTTCTTAAATAATTGTTATTTCTATTTATTATTCTATTATAACAATTATTTACATGTGTTTATACTTGAGAATATTAAAAATTTATATAATTGTGTATTAATAAATAAATATTAGGTAAATATAGTTTTTAAGATAAATGACAAGCGTTTATAGTTAAACTACAAAAGGTATTATGTAGTATTCGTGGAATAATTAACAAATTTATCTTGAATTTTAAATTAGCATTTAAACTACTGACTTAAAAATATACCTATATAGAATTTACATCTAAGTTAATGATAAAAACCGACTTTAATAAATGTGGTATAAAGTAAAACAACTTAACCATTTTTACACATTTATTAGAAGAAAAGAAACAATATACAAACAAATTAAGTAATGCTATGTATATTAGCTTATTTAATAAATTATGATTGCACACAGACAACAAATATATTTATGTGCAATTTACTCTATCAATATATTACTATGTGAACCAAAAGACAATTTATAATCGACACTAATTTTATAAACTGTGATAACAAAAATCACATATAATACAAAACAAAGCCGCATGTAAACTCATGTACCTTTGAATGAGTAGATTTGTTGTTATCATTCATTGTTATCTTCATCATGGCGTCGCTCGTACCAGACGACCGGCGAAGCCAATTTATTATATATCATCCATTCGCTGATACTGACCGTCCCGGAGTACAGGTCAACAATAAAGTTATGGTCCGTCTTCACTCGAATAAATAAGTTGACCTTGGGATCATCGAGGAATTTCAACGCGATAAGTCCAATACTCATCTGCCAAGATTTATTTTGTCCCGCCGGAAAACACCCCCACAGTCGACAGGGAATCGCCAAAGGTCCTACCGTTTCATGACCTCCTGGTTCATAGATTTTTGTTAGCGGTACTCTCATATCGTAAAAACCATAGTCGATGGCGAAGATCGCACAGTCCAACTCCTCATTATCCCTTGCGATGGTGTAAATTTTACCTCGAATTATTTTATTTAACGTCTCCGAGTAATAGGTGACCAGTTTTGTCTCGTGTACGTCCATTAGTGAAATTCGTTTTCCACGCTTTTCCAACGTTCTCATGTCATATCGTGTGATGCTGACTGAACGCACGTAAAAATCCGAGGGATCGTGCATACATGTGATGTACACGTCATAGTTATGCCCGACTTGGAAATTGATTTGGTCGACTTTTTCTTCTAAACTTAATATAACCATTATTATTTACACAAACGAATCACCAACACAATATAAGCTGACAACTTTTCTAAGTAATAATTGATATGTAAGTTTATAATTGCGAATCGCTTGTAACTCGTTCAGTTGACGAACAAATAATGTACGAGCGGAAAAAGGTCGAGTCATATTATTAATAAGTAAGTACCCACAAATTCAGGATATTTCATTGTATCAATATTTATTCATAGTTTTATTATTAACATTATTAACCAAAACGATTTCCTATTAAATTGTTTTATTAATATTAAATGGCGTAGTCTTTTTTCAATTTCGTATTATATACATTTTGTATAAATTGCTCACTTAGCTTCATATTAAATTCGGTATGGTAAACAACAATACGTTCTTTATGCGAAAATAGCACTTAACATATATGTAATAGAGTCCGTTTTCTTTCGATTATTTTAGTGTGGGTAGTAGTGAAAAATATGAAGTTGTTTAGCGTGTTTCAATGAGAAGTAAAACGAACTAAATATATTTTTATTAAATGCAAATTAACCTCGCATCTTCCAAACAATTAATAAAATTAAAATGTTTGTTTGTAATATAAAAATAAGAACTTTTTACTAAATACGTACGGTACTTATAAAGTCAAAATAATTTTTAAATTTTTTGTCTTTCTGTTTGTTAGTTCCGGCTAGTCTCCAAAACGGCTGGACCGATTTTAGCAGATTTTTTCTGTCATACAGCTGAATTTAAAGGGGGCGTAGCTTACTTATTATTGGAAAAAATAGAGTGTTGCGTGAAAAAAATTAAAACTCATAAAATTTTCAATACTATCCTATTCAATAGACAGTTTTGCTAGCATATGTTTGAATTTGTGAGAAATATCTTTGATTTCTGTGCGTACTGATATAATTTTGATTTAATAATTTAAATTAAAAAATATATATTGTCTATTCTTTTCCAATGATTATTTAAAAATTGTATTACGCAGTGAATAATTGTTCGAATTAGAAAAATGATACACAGGCGGAGTCGCGGGAACAGCTAGAATTATTATAAAAACGTAACGTCTCTATGTCTGCTTGTCCGTTAGTTGGCTTATAACTTGAGTACCACTGAACTAATTTACGTTTTTTTTTTTATCGTAGATTATTTTGTACGTACAGTTCATAAAAAACTTCTTGAAAGTCTAAGATTTTTATAATAAATATAGTGATTAATTATTACTTTAAATTTTATTTTATAAAATAATAATTTTTATATTTATGTATTATAAATATACTATTTAGCATTACTATTTTTCAACGGTTTTTTTTTTAAATTTTGATTAGATTTAGTTTGGCTTTTTAGTAAAATCTCGTACCTAATTGAAATTTGACCCCATGTTCTGTCGACTAACAAATCGGAAATATGCTACACAATTTTAGTTCTGATTAGAATATTATTATATATATTTAGTATCATTGTAAATCCAAAATGGCTTCCGACACAAAATGTTCGAGTATGCACGTATATTTCCATATAACCCCGTCAATATGGATAGCAAATGAATGAAGTTGACTAGAAGAATACAATAAACCATGAAGTAATTCTAAATCCAATATGACCGCCATCACAACATGGTACATTTTAATTTCAACGACCTCAGTATAGGTATCAAATTAAAGGGCTTGACTATTAGAATACGGTACACCGTAATAAATCCAAATTCAAGATGGCGTCCGAAACAAAATGGCGTTAATTATCGTCATGGCTTTGAATATTATTTGACCTATAGAAGTATGTAGAAGAACGAGACATAAGTAATTAGCACGTTATTATTCTTTATCGTAGGATTATTGTTGTATCTTCTATTCGCTATTTTTTTTCTAACCTAGCTAATGCTGTTGACCGGAAGGGTCTTTACAGCTTCCCGAACTTTGTGGGCGAGTGCCGTAGGCACGCCGCAAAAGGTTACTAGCACAAAGGTTACCAAAGTGGTACGAAACTCGGCTTGGCCTTTACCTCTGTGTGAAAATTCCCGTGGGATTTTAATCCTAGCTAATCCCTACATTTTTATTTAATATTAAAAATAATGACCCTTACATGACCCATGTGCCTGCGAGTTGTCTGTAGGAGTATGTGGGCAGTGTTGTGCGTGTGATGCTCAGTGTCACCGTATTGCGCTGGCGGCGACGTCTAGAACCTTCTGAGTTGGAGAACGAGGCACGTCTAGGATCGCCGCCGGAGCGTAGAATAATTATTTTCTAATGTCTCTTCTATTCGCTACGTGCGTAAATGTGCGTACATGGTAAATATAGCAAACAGATCTCAGCGCATGCCGTGACAAAACTTGAAAACTAGTTAGGATGTTCTATCAAACAAAATTACTATTATGTTTCCGATAATTTGTTTGTATTTAAAATAGGTCAGAGTAGATTTTAAATTTGTATTTGAGACAGCACAAACAGACGGTGTAAATTCTATATGTTTCCTATAACAACTTGCAAATTATTTCAATAAAATAAAATAGATGGCTGTTGTAAAAAAGAAAAAAGTATAACCTTAAATTATGATATTAATAATGTATGGATAATATCGTACATGTATGTTCATTTACAGCGTACAATTTTAACTGAGCGTAGTACTGTTTGTAAGAGGCACTTAAAAACAAAATCTTTCAAATCAAAGGTTTTTATATTTTAAATGTGCATAAAGTGGCGCCAATAACAGACAAGTTAAGAGGCGGTCGTTTATCCTGGTATGGACATGTGATGCGCAGGGAGAAAGAGAATGTTGTAAGAAAGGTATTGGATATGAATGTGGACGGTTACATGGGAAGGGGAAGACCAAAGAAAAGATGGATGGACTGTGTGAAAGATGATATGCTTAGAAAAGGAGTGAATGCGGAGATGACAACAAATAGAGAGGAATGGAAGAGGAAGACATGTTGCGCCGACCCCAAATAAAAATGGGAAAAGGGTAGGGAGATGGTGATTTTAAATATGCATAGTTATAATCACCCTTATAATACATTAATATAATATTGAATTTTTCCTATTTAAGAGTAAAATTAATAGAACTAAATAAAAAAAATTAATAACGTAACGTAAACTAGATGTACAGGAGGTCAACAGCACCGATGTTTGATGGGTATACTGTACGAAGGCGTGATGCCTTTTATAGTAGTGTCCCCGCGGCGCCTGAATAGGCGTTGGTCCTTGGGTCAGTCATTATGACATTTGGTGTTTTATATTGAATTATCTGGATTTGTCTTTAGCTTGCGTCGTCGATGACGAGGTTTCATCCTGACGTATTTGTATTTCGATCCAACGGTCAAACGTACAGCTCGGCAATTCCTCAGATGAGGGCGTGTTCTGATGCAGCCATGCTCCGGAACAAGTTGGTCGCCAAACGAGCCACGAAGTCGTCCAATTCTTCAAAGTTCAGGTCTCTTTTGATAGTAGTGTTTTGCACACAATCATCTATGCCCGTATTATATAATTATTACTTACATGCTGTTTTTGTTTATGAGTTATTCTTTTTCGTCACAGTTTGTGGTGCAGAACTTATCATCATCATCATCATCTCCCTACCCTTTTCCCATTTTTATTTGGGGTCGGCGCAACATGTCTTCCTCTTCCATTCCTCTCTATTTGTTGTCATCTCCGCATTCACTCCTTTTCTAAACATATCATCTTTCACACAGTCCATCCATCTTTTCTTTGGTCTTCCCCTTCCCATGTAACCGTCCACATTCATATTCAATATCTTTCTTACAACATTCTCTTTCTCCCCGCGCATCCCATGTCCATACCAGGATAAACGACCGCCTCTTAACTTGTCTGTTATTGGCGCCACTTTCAAACTTCCTCTAATATACTCATTCCTAATCCTGTCCATTCTTGTTACCCCACACATCCACCTCAACATTCGCATCTCAGCTGAATGTAATCTTCTTTCGTCCGTCACCTTTATGGGGTAACATTCTGATCCATACAAGACGACAAGTCGTATTATGTTCTTGTAAATCTTCCCCTTTAATTCAAAGGGGATTTTGCGGATCACACGTAGTAGCCGTATCCGGCCGCCATTTCATCCATGCTGCGTTAATTCTATGCTTTAACTTATATTGTGTTATATTATATTCAAAACAGGTTTTTTAAATAATGTTCATTTTTCTATGTAATTCCTCGTCTTTCTATTTGCATTTTCATTATAATATAGAACAATAAATTATTTGACATAAACTGAACTTGACGCTACTGATGTGCCAATAGCCAATAGCATACATTTGTTTCTTTGAGAAGCGTGCGCATAGCTACATTTCAGAAAGTAGGCATACATATTTTTATCTCTTTCTCGATCTGTGATATCCTTACTAATAGTTTTTCTTACAGTAATAAATTTTTAACACATGTACCCATCCATACACACGATTTTTTTATTTCTAAACTAACCATTTCCAATACTAAGAGTTGCTTCTTTGAGCCAGTTTATTTATATGTGAAATTTGAGCAATTTAAAACTGATTATGAAAAAAACTGTACCTTATATTCTGTATATTATTCATTATTGAACTTTTTATTAGGAAAGCTCATCATTGTTACTAGAACGCCGCGGAATACAACAGAAAGGTTTTGTGGTACAATACCCATTATAACCCTAACGTGCCTCTTCGGCACTCATTGCCACGAACCACGCGCATCCATCTCGCATTTATTCGTCCCACCGATCGACCCTATAATAACCTTTTTATATTCAAAGTTGCTTGACACGTCGCCTTAAATTCGGTAAATCGGAAGTCGATGGTTTGAGATCTAATTGTAGAAGCAAACACTGTTACCTAAAAAAATAATTTAGTTTTACAGAGTCTAAAACATGCTACGGATAATTTGCTTACATTAAATTATCAAGGATGTATTGGGTTGGAAAAAGTTACTAAGAAGTACAGTAATACCCCGCTTAGCGCGACCCCGTTACGCGCGGTTTCACTTTAACGCGAATTTTAAATTTCGCGCTCAAATGCCTCGGATTACGCGAAAGAGTGCGTATAAAACATAATGTATTTTACAATAGATGTATTTTTTTTTCGTAAAAAAATAACAGTATATATTGCATAAAGTGTTTTTAGAATTAAAGTGATTGATTAAAATGATTTGTATTTTTTGTATTAAATTTTGACTATGTCTAATCATAAACCTCGATATACGCGAATTTTAGTTAACGCGATTTTTTTCGGAACGTATCCCTGGCGTAAAGCGGAGTATTACTGTAGTATATTCCTGCATTATTATAATTAGCAGAACAAGCCCTAAAACCATGGACTCATAATACCACAAAAAAAAAAAAAACTCTAAAATAAAACCATTTTTCCATGAAATTTCAAAATTGCCTATCATTTTAATAAAAAGATTACTCATTTAAGAAATATGAATAAAAAGCCGCTTTTATTCTATCCATTCTTAATTATAAAATCGCTTTATTTTACTAGCGCCTGTTAATTCCGGCTTCTTTAAAAACTCCCGGGCAATATTAAACAAACTAACTTTAAAAGGGTAATATGCAAAATTAATATAATTACCTATTTATATTAATTACTTACGATTCTACCCTAACCGCAAACATTTGTAATAAAATTTCTCAAAAATTGGCTTTTTAGTAAAAGTGAATAAATAATGTTTTATTTTAACCCAAATTGAGTTTTATTTAGTTTCAAATTGATGGAACTATTTTTCAATAGGAAAAGCGTTCACAGTATGACAATAAATAAACAACAATACTTTCATACAAAGCCTTTTTATTTTTTTGTTAATCTTTTCTTTTAATGAGAGTTCGTTCGTAAAGAACAAGCCACCTTCATCCATCCAATACATATATAAAGCCTATATTATTATAAAACAATTGAAATAGAAAATAAAAATAAATAATTAATTACTCGCCCTAATACCGACGTCCACCTAATCATAAATCGACTCGGCTTCTTTTTTGATATTGGGCGAGCCAACAATACATTGCACAAGCCAACGTCACAGTTAATTCTAAATATTAGACGTCTTAGTTTGTATCTGTTATTATTTTCATACACAAGTACTTTAGAATTTACTTAGCTTGTGATTTGATTTCATCATCGACTTTGTCTGGAATAAATCTAATCATATATTTTTAAAACACATATTCTTGTCGTAAATTTCAAGCGCCAGACACAAAGTTTATTTGGTGATAGTAACTCTAGTCTAGATCTATATGCAGCCAGGTGAAATACTCCCCTGCTATCTCTCTGTGGATTCTAAACAATTAAACGACGGTCCGTCTCGTAAATTGTCTAGAACAGTCGATGTTAACCTGATTCTATTTACCATTGGTATTGAAATATAGCAACAGAGAATGTGGATATCTTAAGTGAGGTAATATAAACTAATAAATAAATATAAAGTGTCTGTTTGTAATGTCAATTTTTTTTTTTTTTTTTTTAATTTTTGTCTGTTTGTTCCGGATAATTTTCGGAACGGCTGGACGTACTTTGACGGGACTCTTTGTGATATATAGCTGAAGTTATTCCGCGTAACTTAGGATAATTACTAACTTAGGAAAATTTGAATAAAATTCGATTCAATTCACAGTTCTACGGCCAAGTGCTTGAATTATGAAAAATATTTTTATTTTATTTTAGCACCAAATAGTGTGTAGAAAAATAATCAGGGTCCGTATACAAAAAAAAATAAAACCTAATATAAGAAATGAATATAGGAAACGCGAACGCACCCGCGGGCAGACAGCTAGTAAGGAGTGATATTATCCATTTAAGTACAGTTAAAATTCAAGAACCACAAAACTGATATTTTTTTATATATATATTTATTTGAACCATACGTTTATTTTCTGGTCCGGTTTTTAGTACACATAGATTTCATTAGATCCATATTTATACTTATAAAACCGTAAAGTAGCAAATTCTGTACATTAAATATTTATTTTAAGAGAAAAAAATCACTTAAAATCACCTGGAATGGCAGTCTATACTATGTAAACCGGAATAACGTATAGAGTTAAAAGTTATTAAAAACCCACTCCGGGGTGTGTGAAAAGGGACATGCAAATTTTTATTTATGGTCTTAGTTAGAAATTACGACTAAGTAGACTCTATATCTCGGAGTAACATTTAGTATTATAAAATCGATTTGTCTCTTATTATATAGCATTATTTTCATTTTATTATTAACTAGCTGTTCCCTCGGTTCCTCTCGCGTATCTTTTTATCTATTCCGCATAATAATGAATATACATAGTTATAGAAAATTTTTCATAGGAAAAAATCGTCCGTAATTCTTTGTACACGCCCTAAATTATTTTTAGTATTAACACAAAGCAAGCATATTTCTCACAAATTCAAACACATCCCTGTACAACTGACCATTGAACTGGATTTCGTTCAAAATTTCCCGAGTTTTGATTTATTACGCGGACCGTAATTATTTTCTAAAAATAGAAGTAGCCTAAGTCACACCCCTTCAATTAGCTGCCAGAAAACGTCCCGTTAAAATCACTCAGCCGTTTCGAAACCGCAACAAAAAACAGAGAGCAGACAGACAAACAAACAAAAATTAATTGCGTTTTGTTATAAATACTGCATAAACATTCCTATGTATTTAGTAATAAGCTGTCTAATTTCATATTACAAACAGATACTTAAATTTTATAAAGTAATCTGTAGTATTAATTACTAATTAATAAATGTATCACCAAATGTTACCCTGTATCGTACATACGTGTGTGTTATATAACAACACACAAAATATAAACTACGCTACGTAACTCTATGTACTCTGAGATGAAATACAGTAGATCACTTGAGCAAACAGAAATTTATGGGTCCTAAACAATTAGACAAAGTCCCATCCACAATTACATGCGGGTTGGGCCCCGGCACATATAGATCGTATCTATCTTGATGTTAATTATATATATTGTTAAGGCTGTGAGTAGCCGTGGATACCGGATAATTAATTTATGTACACTTCATTAGTCCTTATTTGCACTCTTCAATGATTGCTTAATCTCGCATCCTTTTTTTTATAGATGCTAGCATCAGAATGTTAAATAAAGTATCAGCCAAGATCTAGATGGCAAAATTGGTCAACAAAGCCTAGTTGAAAATTTAAATGTGCATAGATCTAATCAATTTAGATCTACTCTATTTTTCCCGCGTATATAAAATTTAATGTAAGACAAATGAAAAAGTTATTAGGGATAATAAAGGGTAAAAATTTATATCGGACGCTAGAGAGAGGAGTGCCACTATGAAGTCTGCACTGTTTCGAATGAATCGTAAGTCCGGTGGTTAGACTTACATCCACAGCGAGGACAACCTGGTAGCTTGGAAATTACAGTATAGTTAATTCGGGCCACGTGGTGTATTAAGCGAGTATGAAAAACTGTGCTCTGTTTATAAATTAATTTAAAGTAGATCTAGCCAGTAAGCTTTACCAATATAGATACAATATATCTAACTATGTCGCACTAATACAGGACTGTTCTAGCATCCTTTACCGCTTTTCGAATAACAATAATAAAATAAAATACAGTAAATACAGAAATTTCAGAAACAGCTAATTCTTTAATTGCTTCATTCGTTTTTGTTTGTGATTATTTTATGATTTGTTGTGTTATTTATATACTTTAACTCTAGGATATTTTTTAAATGTATGCAACGGCGAGTCCTCATACTTTTCTTGATACTTGTGCTGTTATCCAATGAAAGAATGTGCTTTCTTTTTCTTCATATAAACTACCATCAACGCCCAATAATGCTGAGTCTTCGAATATCTAAATATACACTAACAAGCCCAAACAAAGATATAAACAAGCCCAAACGAATTACTATAAGGATTTCAATACCATAAATAAGCATGGTGATCACGGATGAGGAAGCACCGAAAACCACCACAATCAAATGAGTATTTCAAATTTATCCTAAATTAATATATGTACATGTAAGTTTTGTTGCAGATTAGTAACTAGAAGTCCATATATATGTAACAACGAGTTGATATAAAAAGAACTGGATAACCCTTTTCAATATTTGGGAAAAGCTCCCTAAATATTTCAGCGCAAAATCCGTAAACGGATGAAAACTGTTTACAAAATTTACTGGCTATCGAATCATTCGGGTATATTCGGGAGTGGATTATTTTAAAAGAATTTTCTGTGATAATACATAAACCTTCAATGTTATAAATACATCTTATATTTAACAGTTATTATTAAGTAATTCTAAGGGAAGGAAATCCTGTCTGTAATGTTTGACAGGAGATAACCACTTGCATTCGTGACATTTCAAATAAATTAAGCGTTTCAGAGGAGTTACAGAACATTCTGTAAAATATTTCCATTATAATAATTACATTTATCTGGTAGTATATTCACAGATAAATAAACACTATAATAAATAGTGTTCGTATAGAAATAGTTATCTCAAAACGACTTACGCTGATATCATTCCAAAGACAGGTTTAGCTCTAGCTTAGTTGGGCCATTTTAACATCCATTCTTATTGCTAAAGTTTCCGCTTAAGTGTAGTGACCCTTCGCTATTAAATCAGGATAATTCAGGATAATAACATACTTTTTTACTAATAATACATTCAGTATTTTGCCATTATACCCTAATCGATATTATCCAGTTTTTTTTTTTTTAACCTAGCTATCCCGGCGTACTTCGCACCGCCTCAGAATTAACAAATGTCGTGGTGCTATTAGCTGAATTAAATACAGTTTTTTTCTTCCAATACGTTAGGAAACTTCTCGAGTCAATCCGTACTCGATATGTCATCAAAATACTCATTTTCGTTATCCGGTTATCATAAAAATCCATAAAGCGGTTCTTGAGTTATAGATGGTGTATATACGAGAAGGTTTGTATTCCTTCCTTTGTTCTGTTTATTTTAAATCTACTTTAGATGCAAAGTAACGTTACTTTCATTAAGGATGTCCTTATTCCTGGCGTTGACATTTTGGCGAAAAGATCTAAATTGACCTTCTTCTTAGTTTTTTATTAGATCCTTTTGCATTTTTGTTTTTTTATGTATGTTTCTTTTGTTATATTAATTCTTTAGAGGCTTTAAAGGCAGCTTGTTATAAATAAAGAGTGTACATCTCCATATTTTTTTTTTCTAACTAGCTATTGCTGTTGGCCGGAAGGGCTTTTATAGTTTCACCGTGGCTTTGTGGGTGAGTGCTGAAGACACTCAACGACTAAAAAGTAACTAACATAAGGGTTACCAAAGTGACACTTACATCGGCTTGGTCGTTACCTGCGTGTATAAATTAATCCATAAGATGAGCAAACACATTAAGCCAAGAAGTACTGGCTTTCAAATGATGCGGCTTACCTCATGTTTGCTAACAGATTTTCAAACCTAAGGATGAGAGCTATCCTTACTTTGGTTTCGTGATCATGTTACCTTCATCAAAAGCTGAGAATTATCATATCATGGTATAAGTTGGTTTGGAACCTACATCCGGAGTGGAATCCGTCCATACTTTATTACTGAGCCATCATCGTCAAAAAGAGCTAAACACTATTCGTGACTTGGGTATTATTTTAGATAACAAATTGAGGTTTAATATTCATATTGATAATGTTATTAGTAAAGCGTTTAAGGTTTTAGGGTTCGTACTGCGTAACACTAAAGATTTCATACAGGCCGATACTAAAATAACATTGTACAATGCACTCGTTCGTAGCAGCCTGGAATATTGTAGTGTTGTATGGAACCCTCATTACAACGTTTACAAATACAAATTGGAGAGAGTACAAAAGCGGTTTCTGTGGCATTTAATCTACGGATTACATTTGGGTAAAAAACTTTTAAGTTACCAAGACAGACTTCAATATTTCAAGATAGATTCTTTAGAAACTCGTAGAGAGATTTTAGATCTGACATTTCTATTTAAATTAGTAAATGGCATTTTTAACACACCAGAACTATTAAGCAGAGTTAAATTAAATGCGCCCACTAAGTTACCTCGAGCCTCACAGTTTAATATTTTTACAACTAATCATTATCGCACGAATTTAGGACTTTATTCTCCTATGAATAGAATACTGTCGACATACAACAGAATATTCAAAACCACGAATCTTGATATATTCCAAAATAGTTTGCGTGAATATAAATCTAACTGTAAACAAATTAAATAAATACTAAATTAGGGATTAAAAGAAAAAAATAAATCTCCTTCTAATTCGTCTTCGATATTATTATCTTCGATGTTACAATTAAAAAAATTGAATAGTTAATAACTTTTATATTAGTTTAGTTTATTTGCTCTTTGTTCGTTGTATTTCTTTTTATATTTTAATTTTGGTTTGTTTTATTTTATATTTTATATTTTATAACATATTAGAGTAGATTAGACCAGATTAGATCTACAAAAAAAAAAACTAGAGTTCATTGTCGCATAAAAAACTTTTGCTCAAATAAATAATGCCGTACTCACCTATAATTAAGGTTACATTAAGATATATTGTAATAATAATTTAACTTTTAATAAGCTAAACACATTGTATACCTTGTTGGTGATTGAAATAAATAAATAAATATGAGGGAAGAGCATATTGAAATATTTTTAATATAAGCTCTCAATAAGGGTATTCAAATTGATAGAGAGGATACGTCAAACGGAGTGGAAAATTATCCGTAAATAGGGTCGAAGGAAATTGAAAAATGATAAAATTGTTGAGCATACATCTGTATACTTACTTAACGTATTATATATAATAGAATACACTTACTTAGCAGTTTATAAATATGTTACTTTTTAACGATAATTCTAAGTATTATAGACAACTGTATTATTTCTATTTACATATTGCTGCAATGGAAGCCATTATGGCTAAATTGTTTGTAATGTGTTCAGATTCCTCATCGATGGACGTACGTACGAACCCACCTATACCGCTTCATCCACCGAGCGGTGAGCGCACCGGTGAAGGACATAGCGGATTATAATTTCAAGATGGCGATAAAACATGGAGACCAAAAGGTCATACAAGCAATAATTGCCCAAACCTAAAACTATGAGGTAACTATGCGGACACGGACCTAGTTCTGCTTGGCTTGTTACGACCGTTAATAAAAATAAAAAAATGTAATAATTATGTAATTAATAATAACAAAATAAGCGTTTACAAAACAATTTAATATATAGATATAAAAAAATTAATAGAAGTAGATTTAAGCTCACATATGCGAAAGAAGATTACTAACTGCATAGCTGCTTGAATTGCTATTATAGGCAATTTTTTCCGACGCAAGTCGATTTCAATCTCCAATATAAAAAAAGGTGCGGACCCAGAGTCTGCAGATAGTTTAATATAAATAATAAAAACAAAAAAAAAACCTACCTATACAATTATGAGTACCTATACAATACAATATAATGAGTTTATGCTTTCGGTGAAGGAAAACATCCCGAGAATAGTATGTTTTACAGTAGAGCACTTTCTTGTAATACCTAACTGGGTAGCAACTGCCCTGAAGTTTGAAAACCTGTTGCCAATCACCAACAGAAGTAACCCGTTAGTATCAATTACGAGCCAATACCTCTAGGCATAGTGATTACCACCCTATTAGCGTTTGGCGATACGTTTTCATTTTTACGGTGATAGCTCACTAAGTGGCTGTTAAAAATGCCCCCCTTTTTTTTTTTTTTTTTTTTTTTTTTTTTTTTTTTTTTTTTTTTTTTTTTTTTTTTTTTTTTTTTTTTTTTTTTTTTTTTTTTTTTTTTTTTTGACGGGGGGAAATGCATTTACGCACTACCCTTATCTATTGTACTTAGGGGATCAAAGTCCCCCAGTACACTAGATAAGGGGCACGGAGTGACGAGCTCCGTGCAGTGTGGGACTCAAAATACCCACTAAAACCCCCCGGGGCCGTCCGCTGCATTTGGGATGGGGGCGATACGGGGTTGCTAGGCATGTCGCCCCGTCGCCCCCTGCAGTGTTAAAAATGCCCTAACAATATGTATAAATTTAACATTATTAACCTTTTAAATACATTATTTAATAACATCACATTTAATATGATAGCTAGTCTAATATATATATTAAAATATGAAAGAGTTTGTTAATTAATTACGCTCAAACGGTTGAACGGATTCTAAAGAAATTTATCATTCATTTATATTATAGAAAAGCACATTTCAATCAATTATTACAAAAGTTTAATTAAAGCAAACGGCTTGGTAACAGCTATTGCATTATATACATATATAGTACAAGTATCTATTACTTGTGGATGTCAAGCGAGGCAATTAGATTTTATACAGAAAATGTTTGTAAGTACCCAACAAATGGAACCCGACGTCTGGCCTCGGACTATTTCGAATTGTCGTTTGATTTACATCCCCTCCCGAAAGTGACAAGGGATTTAAACTTTTACTTTGTGCTACAGCTGTAATCACTCGCAGACCCTTTTCATTCCTATTATTAGGCAAATATCACCAAGTTTTCTACGTATTTCAGCGGTGAAGAGGACTGGCATAATTACAGTGGGCAAGGTTTTTCAAAGAAATTTCATTTGATTTAATTAGACTTGTTTTAATGCTTACCATTGTAAGTCTCTTCCAGACTATGTTTGGAGTTAATCACATGGATTAGAAAATTTACTTTCAAGAGCACTTACAATCTCATCGGTTACGGATACATTTAACATAACCTTTTTTATAACGTCTTCCGTACGTTCGGATAGGTCGACCCTTACCGATTTGGCCAGTCACCCTTCCTTTATATATTTGTTTCGTTAATTTTTGTATCATCGTTATCGTCTCATGTACCCAAAACAAATTACCATTTCTTTGTCTATTTTTGTCACTACATCCACTACCATATCAAAATCAAAATCAAAATTTATTTATTCAATTTAGGCCCTAAGAAGGCACTTATGAACGTCTAAAACACTACCATCGGTTCGGAAAACAAACCCAGTCGAGAAGAGCGCAGGCGAGAAACTCGATCTGGTTCTTTTTTTTTCATAAATATAATATATATCATTTTTTTTTGTCATATAAAAACTATACAAATCGTAGTTTTTAGTGGAAGCACAGAGATGTGGGTTAATTCCAGACATCACTATCGTTCACGTAATGATCCACCCTGTAATAACCTTTTGAGATTAAAACTTGCTTGACATAATACTTGAACTTATTGTCAGGTAAATCGGTAATGTTACTTGGGATCTTATTGTAAAACCGAATACTATTACCTATAAAGCTTTTATTACACTTACTTAACCTAAAGCGTGGTTCCGGCCAACTTGTCTTTACTTCTAGTATTAAAATTATGACGATCATTCACTAGATCTAGCAACATTCCGTTGTCATACTATTTCTTACTTTGTGCAACATTCATTATTATTTATGATAAATATATTTAAAAAACAGTACAATTAGGCAAAGATATATCACAATTTACGTTAACAACACAATAATCGTATTTGCAAACAACAGACGGCTTGCAAATCGTCTATGCAAATCAATCCTGCGGTTTGCAATTCAGGACGCCCGTGACTCGGTTCAATGGTATGCCTTGTAGAAGTAAATTGGTTCAGCTAAATTGTCTTCAACTATTTAATTTCCTCGCCCAGATGCTGCACAGTCACGTCGGTCATTTTAACTATTTTATTGTTTTATACGTAATTTGAATTTATTTCAATTACTGTTTAGTACATTTCTATTGCTATTTTCAACTGCATTTTATTAGAGCCTAAGTCTGTGTGACTATCATATGAACTACTAAGTTTACTATATCTGGATTTACTTTCAAGAAGTCCTTTTTTGTATCTTAAAAAACTTATGTAAAACTGCCGATCCGTAGCGTCTAATTTGAATAAATATCAACTTCTCCTTAGTTAGGACTTTTTCTTTTATACTTGTTTTTGTTTTGTATGACTCCAGCTCTGATTACGATTCCGTTCGTATTTACCAATTTTTTATTCCTCATGACTATCAAAATCAAAATCAAAATTTATTTATTCAATTTAGGCCCTAAGAAGGCGCTTATGAACGTCTAAACACTACCACCGGTTCGGAAAACAACCCAGTCGAGAAGAGCCGGCAAGAAACTCGATCTGGTTCTTTTTTTTTATAAATATCATTTTTTTTTTTATTATATTTAAAACTATACAAATCGTAGTCTTAATAATGTTAGTGGAAGCACATAGATGTGGGTTAATTCCAGACATCACTATCGTTCACGTAATGATCCACCCTGTAATAACCTTTTGAGATTAAAAACTTGCTTGACATAATACTTGAACTTATTGTCAGGTAAATCGGTAATCGTGGTAAAATCCACAGCGTTATAATCATCATTCGAAAATTTGAGTGATGTGAAATTTCTGTTTATGAATTGTTTATATAACCCATTTTTTAATATCATACAGATAAACAATTCAGCCTGTTGTCATGTAGACTTTACCCAAACGCATTGTTATTGGTTATTGGTTCTATTGGCATTTTTGAACCACAAAGTAAAATGTACAAGTGCGATAATTATACGATAACGGGCAGGCAGAGAGGGGTGTTATCTTTGGCAAAAGATTTTTTGGCAAATTAAATTGTCATAGGTCGACATTCTACCATTATACAAAATTCAACAAAATAAAAAGTAACTGTTTAATTTTTAATTTTGGTAGCAATAGGAATCATCAATAGCTTTTGAGTTTTTACCACGATTTCGGATTGTTATCCTTGTGTTTACTTCATTAGCTTACAATATATGCGTCTATATTATGTTATTTGATAGCATTTTAAAGAATACAGAACACGAATTCTGAGATCTTAGAACAATGGCAACAACAAACAAACAAATGGCTGCCTACTTTGTTAGACCAATTAAGGTTAAATATTTAAAATAATACAAACAAAGTCAAACCTTAAAAAATTGTGTTCAGGGCCGTACCAAATAATTTAAAAAAGTATCAATTACGTTTCAATCAATCAATCAACCAATCCATAAACGTTCATTGTTGGACTTAGGTGTACCCCAATAAGGGAGGGATTGCCATAATCGTCACGCTTGGAAGGAAGGTTGGCGGTCGCAGTCAGGTGTTTATGACACTAAGAGGATGCTGCTTCCCTGATTTATTTCTTAGTCGCCTTTAGCACACCCACGGATACGATATTGGTGGTACTATTCTTAGCCGACACCACACGGTATTAACGTTCAAATAAAAAAAAAACCTTATATACATACATACATTCCGAGATTACTCGGATTTTTGAAGTTATACTTCTTTAGGCGCATTATGAAAAAATGATGAGAGTGAAATTTTAAGATGCGCGCGAATCTGTGACACAAAATTAACAGTATGAAGTGCGCGCGCATCTGTGACACAAAATTAACAGTATGAAGCTATCTGCTTAACCGCTCATTAAGTCTCGAAAAAAAAGCTACCAACAAAATAGAAATTGAACCTCGACATTAGTCGCGCATGTTGGTACGCTCGTCACCTCTGATCACTGTTTTCATATTTATAATATTTATCAACATGTTTCTAGTTTATACATTCACAACACGTGTTTTAGTTTCATACAACTGCTACATTATATATGTGCTAATAAATTATATTCAGTAGTGATTTAAATTGAATATTTTGATTGATATCACTTACTATTTGTGAATATTAGTGAAAAAAATTGTGCTTACATACTTTTTCAAGTGCTCCAATATAATTGAGGTTAAGTATCCGTATGTATTATTTATTTATTGATATAAATTAAAATACTTTTATATAATATAATTAACACTAAATATTATTAAATTATTTTATTTAATTTTTCAAATTTAAAATGAACTTTGTTGATTATCCTTTTCCAATCCTTCTATTATTTTATTGTAATTAATTATTTGCATGCAATTAAAAACTATTTTTTAATGATGTCAAAGAAGTATAACTTCTCACGAGCGTACATAAGTACACACACCCATTTTGTTTTAATTAAAATACTGCATAATATAATTATGACTTATATTTCAATCGCTTATAAATAGTTAAGCGTAAACTGACCTAGTTTTCCGGGAAACTCAGTCGGCATGACGTTACCAGCCAGCAGTGGTTTTATGGTAACCACATTTCAATATTCCCGTGAGAAGTGACGTTAGATATGACGGACGAATCTGCATGCAATATAACGTGGGTATGTTGACACGTTTTAGACTGATAGATGTAATGAGAGATAAAAGAAAGTACAAAAAAACCTATCACTAATTATTATTAACCTACAAAGTATCCCGGCGTAATTTAGTACCTTCACAGAGTAAATAAGTCTTGTGTAAATCACCTGAATTAAATTTAGTTTTGCTTCCCAATATCCAAGGAATCAGTCAATCCATTCTCGATATACCATTAGGTGTTCCAAATAAACTATATATGATAAAATCATTTTCTTCATAATGAGTTTTTCGGTTCTGTTTATAGTTATTCGGAATGGAGACAAAGCGAATATAACACAGATCATATAAAAATAGTTCAGCCGTTATTGAGTTACAGATGGTGTAACTAACACGACTTTGTTTTATATATACCTACATATATAGGTACATATGACGTAAAAGATATCACATAGAAGACACAAAGAAAAGCTTTTGAAGCTGCAAGCCGTCAGCATCTGCATACGTGCTTCTTTACTTAACGTACTAAATGTACCGACGAATTAGCTCGCATTTTTTCTTTTTTAAATCCCAGCTCGGTAAAGTAACTACACTTCTTTTGATGTTAAATAAAGTGCCCACAATTATCAGTGTTTATTTTTTATATTTATTTTTAAAATATTATACTTTCATTAATATGTCGATTACCCATAAAAATGAGACAATAGAAAAACAATGGAAAGCTGGCGTAAACATCAGGTTAGTGCTCAAGGGGTTAAAGAATTCCAAGGAATGTGAGAGTGGTTTCTTTTTTTGTCAACTTTATTCGCTATTAATTCTACAAGTTTTTTCCATATGCTATACAATTCAAATAAAGAAAACCTATATTCAATTAAGCCCCTGATAAGGCTAAAAGGCTTATAAACGCCAAAATACTATCACCGGTCCGGGAAAAAAAATCAAGAAGGACCAGTAAGAAACTCAATCTGTTTTTTTTTCATAATTAAAAAAAAACAACGTAAAATATATTACGTAAATCAAAATATAGATTAGATAAATGAAATCATTTTTTTTATGTAAGCCCATACAAGGCACTTATAAACGTCAAAATACCAACGCCTACCGCCTACCAATGCCGGTTCAGAATCAGTCATCAAGAAATGCCGGGTTACTATTCTGGGTTTTGGCTAAGATATAAAATATATTTTGTAGATATATTCTTTAGTGAGTTTTAGTTTATGTTTTATTACGTTTATTAAAAAAAAAACATTAATTAAACGTTTACTAGCAATGGTTTTTCAACCAACTTCAATTACTAAAAAAACCATAAGTTTCCAAACTTGAAAATCAATTTCACTTCACTACCAAAAATCCGTCTTCATCTTTGATTAAATCTTTGTCAGTTATTATCTAAACGCAGTCATATTTTTAAAGCTAAAATCACGTAGACGTAAAAACGGTTTGTTTGATAAGTCGATTTTTTTTTAAACCGATTCACTGAACATGGTCCCTCTGAAAAAAATTCTGCAGGCTAAAAGTTTTACAGAGATTTTTTTTGTAATTTTCTCACTCACTGACTCTAATCGAATTTTCAGAGTACTTTTTTTTTAAATGTGGGTATTTTAATGCTTCCTTTCTTGAAGGAATTTGGAAATTATTTGTTTTTAATTTCACGAGAGAAAAAAATATCTTGTTAAACTCAAACAATATAGACATTAAAAGTATTATCTACGCACCAACAATGGGTTTTGATGTTTTGCTTATTTTTGATGACGGGGTTGGTCTGAATGGTGATTAGGTAAAGCAATGTTTACTTATTTACTTTTCGTTTTTTTTTTTCATAATTATTCCAACGCTTACGTTATCAAGGGAGGACGGGGGTCAGAGCTTTACTTACATGGGGGAAGTGGGAGTCCGAAATCTCGCACAATACTATTCTGTCAAAATAAAATACTATATTACTCAGGTGATATTGTATTTGACGCCAAAATCTCGATTTTTTTATTTTTGAAGGTCGACACTGTTTTGCTTGTCAGCGTCCAATTAAAAAACTGCGATTTTGGAGCTATACGTTAAGGTTTTTTCAAGGAAATTAACGTCATGTCTATGTCATGACGCTTGTGCATAGAGTGTAACTCTATTGCGCTGGAAGCAGTTGCAAGAACTTCCCCAGTTAATAAACAGACGACGTCTTGTACACGCTGCCGTGTAGACAGCGACTTACGACTCTGCCCGTCGTGACAGCCCCCCGTTCTGGCTCCGCACGGTTAGATGAAAAGATAAATCCACATTTTAAGTTTCTAAACAATAAATCGTCGTTCTAATTGTGTTCTAAAAGTGCTTTCATTTACTAATTTGAAAAAGAAAACGATTACTATGACTTCACTATAGTGGTATATACATACAGATAACCTAGCAACTTTTTTTTTTTGTAGATAATGCTGAGTACATTATTTTATGTATTCTCAAGTTTTCGCAACATACATATATCAAATAACGACTTTATTTGTCTAATACCTGGATTGATGTTATGGGCATTTTGCGTAAGGAGCTCTAATTAAAATAATAGCCAATGTTACTTGGCAATAATGTAGCGAAAAGTTCTATAGGTAAAATATTTTTTAGGTTAGGTTAGTAGTTTTCGATTTTTCTACATAGAACTCTTCTCATGACGTGTCGAAACCACAAACGACGATTCCCTTTCAACTTTTCTACGTCTGGTACCACTTTGAAACACTTATATTTATTCCTGACTTTATCCATTATTATCACAGCATGTATTATGTCAACATTCGCATCTCAGCTATATGCAATCGTTACTCGTCCATCTTCTTACTAGTCCAGTATTATTTTTACTTAATATTTTTTTATAACAAAACAAAAGATAGTTATAGGTTATAAATAGGGGATCAATCCCCAACAATGACTTTAAAAAACTTTTATCTCAGAAGATTTCTTAGCTCCTTGATCATTCAGCCTAAACTTTGAAACGTATTTAAGTACATTTTCGTATATATGTTACTGGTAAACACATTTAGAATGGGAGTCCATTTGTTAGATTAGTGACCTCGGCTGGCATTTGTTATTTATCGAGTCAGTTTAGATCGTCAACTACACTATTCATGTCCAATATTGGACGTGAATAGAGATGTATTAAGGCAACGGATTCTCATATAAACAGCCATAATATAAAAATCATTTTGTATGTTATAAACTTTTTCAACAAATACTATTTCGAACAAATAATCGTAAAAGTACAAATGGCGTACGAAAGTATTTTAGTTCGTATAGTTTCGTTCGGGTTCTAGAATATTCTTTTTTATCCCTTTTGTTGTCCGAAGAGAAGGATAAATATATTTTTTGTATGTTGCGTTTTGTAAATACATTTTTCGTATGTGTTTTTTGCAAAAAAAAAAAACACTATTATTATTTATAAAAAAACGTTGTAAGGAAATAAACTACTTTATAATAACAATAACTGTAAAATTAACTAATGACAAGCCTTACTTTTCTAGATTGTTGTTTTAAAATAGACTTTTCACGATAAACGTAATTTTGATTTTATCAAATCTTACATATTGAAATAGGCAACATTGTTGTCTGTTTGTCCGATAGTTGGCGTATAACTGTATAGCCACATATATAACGACTGAACCCATTTACATAATAACTTTGAATCGTAGATACATTATCTGGCCACATTGTAATAGTATACATTTTCTTATGAAGCTATGACGGCCCAGATGATAATGTGTCGGATGCTGCGTCGATGGACGTAGGTTTGAACCCACTTAATCAATACTATAAAAACCTTGAGTATTCGATGCAGGAAAACATTATAAGGAAACCATAAAATGGTGGTTGGGTATTTTCTAATGATGCTCGTTTGGGTAACCGACACCCTCAAGTTTGAAAACCTGTCACCAACCGCCAATAGGTGTTATTCGGTAGCATTACTTGAAAGCCAGTACATCTAGACTTAGTATGTTTATCATCATGGACCACATCGTCAAAGCGCTGAGCTTGTATAGAATGTTAAAAAAAAATTGTGGGTATAAAAATGTACTAAATAAAAGAAAACAACCATCATAATCTCTTGATATATCAACACTAATAAATAAAATTGAAGTGTCTGTTTGTTAAATCAAAATAACAACTTTTTACTAAATACATATGAATGGTATATACGACACCTCTATCAAAAATACAATTATTAAATTTTTTTACTGTCTATTTATTCCGGCTAATCTCCGGAATGGGTGGACCAATTAGAACTGACCTTTTTTTGGTATATAGCTGAAGTCACTTTGCATAACTTAGGCTACTTTTATTTTCCGAAAATAATTCGGGTTCCATATAAAAAAAACAATTAAAACTCATGAAATTTAGAATAAAACCTAATCCTAATAATTAGTTACGCAGTGAAGAACATATGAAATGCGGACGGAACCGCGGGCACACAGCTAGTTTTAAATAAATACTTCAATATTTAAGAGTTTATAATGTATTATTCCTTAGAACGCAGAAGGAAGAACCAATTAAAGATGATCCGAAAGCATTTTCCAATCGCCGTCCTAAGGGTTAACGAATTATCATTGTGAGGTTTAATCAGTGAGAATCTGAATCTGACATAACCCACCATTCGCTACCCGCCAAAGGTAGATTTTTATGTAAGATTTCTCCATCTAAAACAAATAAATTGCAGTGGATTTTTATGAGGAAACACGAGCTAGAAATAGTCACATACAAATCGGAATAGACTGCCTTTATTACCCGCCTTAACCACTGCTCGTTAACTGTCAATCTTAAGATGAGCCATATAGCAGGAGATAATAAATGCTACGTTCCCTGTGAAATGAACGACCACGCATCTGTCTTAAAAAATACACAAAATATCTACATGTAAGATATTCTTAAAACACTACCTTTAATGTTGTTATATATGCTGAAAGTTAAGTTTGATGATGCAAGATGCAAGATGCAAGATGATGCAAACTGAAGCGGAGAACGGTTTTTTTTCTCATCTAGTGTTATTTCTAAACTTGTCGTCATTACGTTACGAAGTCTCTTTGTAAATATTATGTTTTATTTGAGTGCAAAAGTGCCATGCGGTGCCGGCCAAGAATAGATTCACCCCATATCGTCGCAGGAGTGTCGTAAAAGGCGATTAAGGGTAAAAAGGATGAGCAGCAGCATTCTCTGAGTACCACAGACACTTACTGCGATCGCCAACCCGCCTGCCAAGCATCGCGATTATGGCAAATCTCCCCCTTCCTCTTATTGTGGGAGACCTACGTCCAGCAGTGGACACCTTATGGTTAAATCGATGGATGGATGGATGTTTTATTTACATCTTAAATTTTAATAAGCAATCCAATTCAAGGACTGCCTGATCAGATTTGCTACGGGGCCCGTACTGGTTACGCTTGGCATGTAAAAGTCATGAGTTAATGGCATAAAACTATATACAATATCCATACATCCATCCACTCAACCGAAAGAAGTCCACTGCTGGACTAAGAACAAAGATCTCCATAACGATCTCCGCAAACAGCGGATTTCACCAGGTCGCCGGTTCACCTTGTGGGGGGCGCACATCCACACTACGTCTCCCGACAAAATCTAAATAAGCACCAACTCAAAAAACGCCTGAGATTAGATATGTAAAAACCGACGAAAAAGGTTTACTAAAGAAAAAATACCTGACATATCTACTTACTCCAGTGGAAGCACGGCGTGATAACAAACGTGTTGACCGTAATGAAACAATAATGAAAATTGGATTTTATCATAGACCTTACTTTATATATTCTCTCTGATAAAACAACAGGCAGGTATCTTAAAATTAAATTTCAATTTTCCTACCAATTAAAACTTATGAATTTATTAAAAGGTAAGTTCAATATTTGTTTAAGTATCTTGTGTCTGAATAAGATTTCTCTAAGTAAAACGTGTTTTAGATAATGGGATTAATTGAAGCAAGAAACAAGGAAAAGAGATCTGTATCAATTTAAGACTGTTAATAGATATTCTATGAATAACGATGATAATTTAGATGCGATGATAACATAGTTGGAAATGAGGTCGGATTTTCCGTCAATGGCGCGTCCAGATAGAAAACTGGGAACCAGTACATCTGGCTTAATGTGTTTACCATCCTGGACCAGATCGTAACTTAACATCAGGTGAGATTGTATATACCTATACCGTGTAAAAATACTGGTAATCACTGCCCGTAACATAGTTGCCGAGTTCACAGTCCATGAGAACAAAATCATTTGCCAATCATATTTTATAGGCAATAGGGTTTATTTACATGCTCGTAAGTTATTCGTGGTACTTAGGGTGGTAGGGCTTACATGGCCGACTGAGTCGCGAGTACCATACAAATGGAGAAAACCCTGCTTTTAGCAGTGATGCTGCTAAAATACGACTTGGCCATAAATTCTCAAACTTAAGAGTAGCAACTAGCGAATAAGCTATTAGAATTTTCCCTACCACCATACTTTCAGCAAATAATTTGGTGAAATTATCCAACGGTTGTGAAGTCGGAACAGTACGTCATTCTATTTTTTTTTTAATTTAATAATTCATGTTTTTTTCCAATTTACTGATTTCTTTCGATTTACTCTTATGCAATTTTTTTCCGCTAGTAAAAAGAATAAAGCTTATTTTTCTTCATTCATTTAGGTACGCCGTAAAAAATGTATGAAACGCGGGTGGAGCCGCGGACACACAGCTAGTATTAGTATGTACATAAAATTAATTATAAGCAAAGTCATTATCATGTTATATTGAGTGCCTTTTTGTGGCCTTTGGATAGTCTTCATATAGCCTTTTGATTACCCGTTTTAATGGCCAATAACGTGTGAGCATAATGTTTCTCCGACTAACAATGGACTTGTAACTCACGAACCACTGATTTGGATTACTGTGCCTCATCGCTTCAGATGTTTTTCAAAATGTGTTCAAATCGAAATCAAGCAGCCGACTGTTTCTAGTGGAAGGAAACAATTTTACAATTGCTAGCGCCTTAGAAATTGTTTTAAAGTAAACTGCCAAACGAGGTACTTCCCGTTTCAAATATATATCATACTTGGGCTAGACTGCCGCTGGCGTCTAATAGACTTATTATGAAAAATCGCTTTTAGATATAATATTAAAGAACATAGATTTAAATCGTTAGATGCGTTATAACGCATATATAAAATTTTAATGACAATAATAACGAAATAGTCAGAAGATTTATCCTCAAATAACATCTAGACTAATAAATAAAATTGAACTGTCCGTTTGTAATGTCAAAATTATTTTTTTTTTTACTAAATAGATGTGAATGTATGTACGATAACTACAACAAAAAATTCTATTTTTTAAATTTTTGTCTATCTGTCTATTTGTTCCGGGTAATCTCCGTAACTGCTGAACGGATATTGACGGGACTTTTATTGATAGACAGCTGCAGTTACTCTGGGTAAATAAGGGAACTTTTAATTTTCAAAACTAATTAGGGTTCCGAGTAAAAAAATGAAAACTTATAAAATATTGAATACAGTCAGATTCAATGCACAGTTTTACGGGCAAGTGCTTGACTTTATGAAACATACTTTTACTTTATCTTAGTACTAAAAAAAATAGGGTTATTTAAATAAATTGTAAATCAAATAATAATAATTATAGACGGATAATAGAAAGTTTATCAAAATAACAGCCAGACAAACGATCGATTATTATAGAAAATAAAGTAGATGATAATAATAGTTTATGACTAAACACTTGAGCACTAAACTGGCGTTTCCGCCAGCTTTCCATTGTTTTCCTTTTGTCTCATTTTTATTGGTTAAGAAAGGTCGACGACATATTAAGAAAACATGTGGCGTAGGTATAATAATCTCTATATAAAAGTAGTATGGGCAAAAAAACGTTTATATTGATAAAAGAAAAACAGATTAAAAAGTTAATCAAAAGTTAATCACAGGGAATTAACTTCTAAATGAGATTTAATTTTGATACTGTTCGAACAAACTTTTCTTTTATGGGGGAACGAATTCTAATGAAAAAAAAAAAATTTCAAGGGAAAAGATTTTCGGCTTTTTTATTAATCAAATTACGCTTATAGATTATTAATTTGGTTTTTCGTTTAGTTTGACGTTATTAAATCATTTAATAAAACTAATTAGAGGATATTGTACGGATTTCAAGCGGAGATAGCTCGATAGCTTATTTCGGGTTCATGATGGTAACAAAACAAATTCATATAATATACTAAGTGTAACCCACTTACTATAATAAGAAATATTAGCACTTATTAACTAAATTAATAGCTGATTTAAGACCATAAAGACTCGCGAGATAGCTAATATTTGTTTTTTTTTTAAGTGAAAGCTAATTCTCTGTTTGTAACATCAAAATGACAACTTTTTACTAAACACATACGAATGTATACATGATACCTAAACAAAAAAACACAATGTTTGTCTGTCTGTTTGTTCCGCCTACTCTCCGAAACGGTTTGAACGAATTTTGGTAAACAACTGAAGTTACTCCGCGTAACTTAGATTGCTTTTATTTTTTTATGAAATGAAATGTAATTAAATTAATAGGGTTCCGCGTAGAAAAAAATTAAAACCCATAAAATTGTGAACAAAATAAAATCAAATATTATTTTCTAATGACTATTTAGAAAGTATATTATTACGCAGTGAAGAATTTACGAAACGTGGCCGGAGCCGCGGGCACACGCCTAGTGAACATTATAATTGAAATAAAAAATAATGGCTGTACGGAAAAGTTTCTTCGGCTAATAAAATTCTGAAATGCAAGCGTTCAAAGTATTTGATCGAGATTGAAAGGGGGGTGCTCTATCTCTTTCCCGCAAAACTAATTTTAGCATAAAACTTATATGGAGGACGTTAAGTGTGACTGCTGTGAAGTTAGAAGCTTATGATTTGCTTATTTTTTATTTTATTGGTCAGCCTTATTTATGGTCTAATTTTTGACAAAAGAATAAAAAATAATCAATAGACATTGAAAAGTGATACGATATTTTATAGTTTTAGAAAAGGCCTCCTGAAGTCTCATTTTATTATAAAACAGAATAATAATATTAACACAAAAAACAAACACTAATTGTTACAGAATTTTCTTTAAAAAAAAAACTTCCAGTAAGAAACACAACAGATTCACGTAAATATGACTCGTCTTTCAAGAAAGTCCCACCAAACGAAACAATTCGATCCGAAGATATTTACTGTCATAGGATTTTATCTGAGATAACTTTAAGGGCGAGAGTTTATCGCCTACTGGATAAAAGTTAATGTTGTATTCGGCGCCTAATAAAATTTAATCTTCGATCATTAATATCGTGTTTGACAAAAACTACAAAACACAGACGCCATAACATTAATTACCGTTTACAGTTTACGATCGGTGTATTACAAGTTATCGATTCGATTTAGTTCATTTCATACGAAAGAGTTACTTAAACAATGCGCCTGATTTAATCCAGGGATTCAAGGTCATCAATTATTGTGATTAGTTAGGCTGGCGTGCATCATCTAAGCTTATATTTGACAAAAGTCAAATCCGTAGTTAAATCTACAGTTAGGCAAAAACGTGTTGCACCATCCGAGTTTAGCTTAAATTACGTCATAATTTAACTGTAACCACAAACCACGAAATTTGGGCGTTTAAAATTTAAACCAAGTTTATTTCGATTGTCATGTCATCTGCCAACGATATTTAAGAGATCCTATTATTTATATTGTACAAAAATATGTCTCTATTGTAAGATATTTCGTGGGAATTGTCTTCTAGCGATGTTTTTCTCTTTTGTTACCAGCTAATACCATAAAATGTAAAATGTTTTTATGTTTTATCAATAAGTGTTTGAAGACTTAATATTTCAGATTTTGTAAAGCTACTAATTTTATCCCTAAAACATAAACACGAATGAATAAGTAATAATACTCGGCAACAATAATAATTAAAATGTCTTTCATTAGGATATATATTACAGTAATAAATGTAAGACATATACTATCTTTTTTAATTCTTGATAAACTTACTTGGTTTTTACAGTTAATAGAATTTGATCCATAACGAAATATATCCAAAATTTTCGTTTTAGTCCAAACTGACAACAATAACAACACGTTTGTTATCTATTTGTCAATATTGTTTTTGACATTTTTAACGATGTTACCATACATAAAATATTCTCCTTAATATTTATTAGGAGATTGATGTATCTTTCAACTGACAACCCTTTTAACTTTAAACCTTACTAAAAGTTGGGTTGTGCACTCGAAACTTTGCTACTGCTATAGTTAAAGATGTAGTAAAGATTAAGTTTAAATTTAAACTTTACTATAACTGGACATTTCGTGCACTCCACCCTTAGACTTCGCTGTGATTAGTACTTGTCTTTAGCATTAGCATTTGTCTCTACTATTACGCCTGATTGTAAATGACGATTGCGGACAGAGATGGGTTATTTTCTGAACCGGTGGTAGTGTTTTCACTTTCATAAGCTTACCTTGTTAGTGCCTAAAATGAATGTAGAATTTTTAGTTTTGATTTTGATACCAAAGATACTAGCAAATAGAAATTAAATATATACTAATACTAATGATCCGCCCCGACTTCGCACAGGCATATAGAAAACAGTAATAATCTACGTTTCTAGTGTAGCTATCTGCAGGTGAAAGAATCTATCAACTTGGTGAAGTTATCAATAACAAAAACTCAATTTTACCCATTTATATATTATACTAATAAAGTATAACTGTTGCCCGCGATTTCGCCTACGTGTCTTATCTCGACTGAATATGGATGTCCTGATTTTTTTTTTTTTTTCACAGCCTATAAGTTTCGTCTGTTTTGATTTTTACGAGAACATACAGACGAGAGGTTAGAATATTAATTTTACATTCCTAAATAGTTCTGTTAGTGATTATAGTGATTTTTTTCTTTGTAAAAAAATTACTTTACAATTTTATTGTAATTATAGATGTGTCTGAACTGCGCATGTGACGCTTTAAATTTTTATAGCGGTTGTTTTTTCCCAAAAGCCCTGAAATGTTCTTTATTCGTTATTATAACTGAGATCTCATAACAGTTTACAGCAAATTCAAAATTCAAATCTTATAAACAAAATTTATAGTTTGAATATAAGTATAGATAATAAAGTAAATGATTGTAAATAATAGAAATTATTATTCATGAGCAGAGACACGGGTACAGCCAATATAGTTGATAATATTAAAATATACTACAATATGAGAACAATATACAAAGTTACACAATATAAAATATAAATAAATAAAAACATGATTAGTGACATTTTGAATTAAATTATGTTTTTTTTTTTTATCATAAAACAGAAATTCCCAAGATTATTTTATCATAAAATTTTCAACAAACAAACTTGGACAAGCGAGCGAGGCCGGACGGTAATGTCCGGATCTTAACTCGGTGAACGCTCACCGGATAATCCTGACGGATAACAGCTGCAATACGGGTTTTTTTTTTAAATTCGCAAGTTGAGTCTTCAAGCCATAAGCGGCAAACGAGAAAAAGGCCTTTCAAATCTATACTTATAATAAAAGGCTAACGAGACGAAATTTTACATAGAAAATATTTAAGATAAAAATACTATGCGGTGCTTCATAATCGACTATTTAAATAGTTTTAATTTTTTTTGTTTCTCTGTCTGTCTGTTTATTAATTTGTTGTTTAATTTGTTTGTTTCACAAATTTATTTTTATTGTTCTATTCATTGTTTGTACTTCATGATTGTAACCTTTTTCTTTTTATTGAGCGTACGTTACGATTCCTTAGTGAATAACTGTTAATTATTAAATATAAGTTATGGTACTTTATGCCTTTTAGTGTATCTTCTTATGTAATCATATTTATGTAATGGCTGTTTGTTACCTGAATAAATAAATAAATACATAAATTAATTAATGTATATATGTATTTAAAAAAGGAACCAGATTGAATTTCTTACCGGCTCTTATCGACTGGGTTATTTCCCTAACCGGTGGTAATGTTTTGACGTTCATAAGCGTCTTCTTAGGGCCTAAATTGAATAAAGTTGAGCTTAATACAAAAATCTATTTAAAATTAATTATAAACTGTAAAACATAATTTGCTGTCCTACAGTAATTCTATTTTCAAAAGGAAATTGTTGAAATTATTTCTCTTATTATATTAGTTAGCACTCATTTGTTAAATGCCGCCAAACTGTACTAAGGACTCTGTACTAATTAGAGGTTCAAAATGATTAGAATATTTACTTATCAGATAAACAACTCTACATAAAACTCCTGTTTTAGATCCATCACCAATATTCCTTGGGGGTTATAACGAGAATGATACATGTCGCATACGTCATCGGGATATGTTGCTAACATCGCCCTCTGTTTAGAACCATAACAGTATAAGCTTCATTTTTGGACAATTGACTTTCACAGTAAGTAATTCTATTTAGTTGACCATTTTCTGTAGATGTAACACGGATGTTATTTATATTTCGAAATATGTTTATTAATTAAATAATACCTCTTATAGTATACTCGTATTTAAACACTAGCAACCCGCCCCGGTTTCGCAATGGTAGATAGTAAAAATATAGAAAGATAAATTAGTACTACATATATTTTGACAAAGAGAACAAATCAAAAAAATCCTCACACTAATTTTTTTTTCCAGCGAATTAACAAGCTACAGAATGAAGTTAGTAATGAGAGCTTTCATCTTCTTAATTGGACCACAAAAACGTTTCGTTATATTCGAGGCGATCGCATAATAAATTGTAGAAATGTTTGCGAAAATATTTCCACAATGCGTGTGACATAATAAATACTCTGGGATAAACTTACACTTTATTTTAAACCTTTTTATAACGAAATGCCTTATTTAACATTATAGCCGTGCCTGCGACTTTGCTCGCATATAAAAAAATTACACTGCATTATAAATATTAAATCTATACTTATAACAATAGGTTGACGAGACGAAAACTGTACATTGAAGATACTTAAGAAAAAATACAATGCGGGGCTTCAGAATAGATTACAGAACACATTTCGATAGTTTTAAAATTTGTTGGTCTGTCTGTTTATTAATTTGTTTGCCAATTACATAAAAACTACTAAACCGATTTTGATGAAATTTGGTATAATAGTAGTTTATACCATATAGTAACATCTATGATACTTTTTAAACATAATAGTGAAATGAATAGAAATATATCAAATTTAAAGCAACATTTTAGTGTCACGTTATTCAAAAAATATCTCATCTATAGTTATAATAAGAGGCAAACGAGACGAAATCTATACATTGAATAAAATTAAGAAAAAATACTAAACAGGACTTCTATTATCACCATCATGTAAGCTGAAAGGCGTCCACAGCTGGGAATAAAGATCTCCACAACAACGGTCTTGTCCCACCCGCATCCAGCGGATTCCTGTGAGCTTTACCAGGTTGTCGGTCCGCCTTGTCAATGACCTGCCCACGTTGCTTCTTAAGATACATAATCGTGATTCGATACACCATTGGTCCCAACAGGCACCGGTTTTAAAAGCAATGTGCCCCTTTCATTTCCAATTTTTTATTTTGGCAGTTCTTCGGATATCGTCGGATTCTTTGGTTCTATTCTGTTCATTATTTTTGAGTCATTTTGAGCTTTCACATTAAACCCATTGTGAGCGATCTTCTATAATATTTTAGAAAATATAAGAACACATAAAATAACAAACACCACGGAGGATTTTCCGTCAATATTTTGAAAAATCCTGTTTATGCTCATAGTCAGTAAATATGGGAGATTGAAACCGACACCTGCCGCCGATCGTATTGGTGCATCGACGATGTAATCTTACGAGAAAATTGATAGCTGATCTTTTTGAATCACATCTTGTTACGCTAGACGCTAAAGGTACCATGATTTTGATTTTCAATGGACATTCTTTTTTGATACTCCGAAGAAACTTTCTCATTTGGGATGTTCTTCATAATTTTCACTTTTTTTTTTCTGTTATGTTATAGTAATACACTTATGTGATTACACATGCTGTATTTTAGGTATAGCTACCATTATAAATTGACAAAAACATGACGATTGAACACTCTAGTATAATATTAATAGCCAGGAAGATTTCCAGTATGAGGAAATGATCCAATGATACGGCTTGACATTTTTCAAAAAAGAAAATAAAGAAGATAATAAGGGTAATTATTAATATTAATAGTTGTTATACCCGTCAATATCGTAGTTATGTAAACTAATTCAAACTCAAAGTAATTATTTTAAGTAATCAGAATAGTAAGCCTCTGGTCTAGACTATGAGATTACACATCGTTTTGAATTAATTGGCTTCTAAAACATATTAACTATAGATTAAGATACACGGAACAGATAAAATTATACTTTCCGTGATTCACCACAATCAAGATGGACATCAAATAAAAGAAACTTGCTGGTGTATCCTAGAAGATGCAACTAAAAATTCATCTCTATACATATAATTACATCGAATTTGAGTACATTTAGTAGCGGATCAATGCTTATTGTCCGTAACACAATAATAAATTTAAGTGTAACTAAAATTGTTGCTATTAGGAAAAAAAGAACTAGCATAAATCAAAGAGAAACGCAATGTAAACACCAGTCACGTCCCATGTAGGATATTTGTGCGGCACGTTTCATATGGATTCGCTGTTTCTGGCACTATCAATTTGAAAACATTTTTTTATATTACTGTAATCTATGTTTTAAATGTTAAAAGTGTAGTCATAATATTATAGAATATATCATAGCGAAGTTGTCGGAATAAAAGAAAAAACCACGAAAGAGCACATGTGTCACGTATACATACAATCAGTGTGGGGCTTTGGGAACGTTTATTATTTAAATATTTACGGTCATTTTACATTATAAATAAAAAGCTACTTATAATTGAATTGTATATTTTTTTATTACTTCTTTTATTTTTAGATTGACACAGAATGTACTATTTTTAAAATTAGAAGTTACATATATTAAATATAAAGTAAAACCTTTGTCTTTTTTGGACATCCTCCAAACCAGACACGAAACAACAAACATACACATAAATTAAACTAAAATTATTTGCGACAATTTCTCTGCCATATTTCCAAATAAAGCATGAAATAAATTATATATAAAACATCGTATTTAAAGTGAGTCGCTGCCAATAGAAAAGGACTGGATGTAAGGACAAATACCACCCGACAATGTCTGTAAGTTTTTCTACTAAGAAAAATATCATTTTCCCACCATAAAAATTTTAAATAGTTTCTGTCAATCGGAGGTAAACTGATTTGTAAAAATTCTTTTTCAATATCAGCTGTTAATCCTATAGCTCCTGTTCTAAAACTTATTAGTAAATTAGGTATTAAAGAAATATAATTATAACCTTTTTCCAAACAGGAGTTTGGACTCAATCCATTTGACAGCCATAGATAATACGCATATAATAGACATTGACAGCTGTAGCATATAAGACACTAAGAAACTTACCCAAAGTAACAATAATTCCATTCCATTACAAGCAATTTCGAGACTTTACGTAAGATTTTATGAAAAAATAAATAATTTAAGATATCTAGATTTATTTCCGGCGGCGAAAATTTTATGGGCAGGTTTGAGACGGACCCCCTTAACCCCCTTTAACTTTTAAATACTTGATTTTTTTTCTTGACTAAATAAATTGAAATTTAGTTTAATAATAGCACAGTGGCAATGACCCTTAGTTGGTAATATATTCAGGCTTTGTTTCTATGTGGATTCGAATCTTACAGTGACACCAAGTTCCTGGTTAAGGAAACAATCCTTATAAAACAATAGCATGATGCCTGGTATACCATACCATACTTTACCCTCTTTCTTCCACCATCAACTAAAAAGTTCGCCCCTCTAAGTTCAGTGTTTTACTAACTTCGACCACTTGTGATAAAACCCCGTTCAAATGATAAAATTGTAAAGAGCTTGTGTAGTGCTTTGACCACAATGTTACTTGGTGTTAAGTGATGATATGATCCAGGATGGTAGACACAATAAGCCTAGAGGTACTCTAGTTTTCTAGACAAGTTTTCTAACTTGAGGGTAGTAGCAACCCCGGCAGGGATTACTAGGAAATGCCCTACCTTGCTATGGCTTTAAAGTTCATGCTGATTTTGAAGTTGGATAAGTGAGCTCGATCCCTCGTCCATTGGCCCGAAATCCTACCGCACTACCAATAGCGCCATCATCGCTTCACAATTTAATAATGGTTAAAGAAAATTGATTTGTATCGGCTTGCAAATATCACTTCAATTAACTCAAATCACTTCCATCGATTCGCTGTCGTCTACTATCTATCTCTAGATATAACCTTATTTGTTGTTCAACAAAATGCGCATACATTTGTGTCCTTTTTGGATGAATATATAAAACCAAGAGGAAAATATTCTAAATCATGGTGGCCCTACACGGCTTTCGCGTATAACCGAGATGCTGCAAACAACGCCTGCTACGTGACAGCTAGCGGCTGTGTAGGATAATTCTGATTCATTAAGTGCTTTGTAGTGAAATAGCAGTCAGAACAATGTCTAGTCCATACGGAGCTTTGCATTTTATAGAAGACACCTTCAAAATATGTTTCAATGAAAATCTCACTCCGTACCAAACTTTTCAGTCAGAATTCTATGAGCAGAAATGAAGTCTCGTTTAAGGACTATCTCAGTCTAAATTATGTCTAATTAGATGTAAAAAATATTGGTATTGAATTTTTTTTGAGCTATTTGGCTTCTATAGTATTGGGTACTTAGAAATCCTTTGACAAATATAGAGTAGTGCTAACGAATTTCACCATATTCTGATTTAGAGATTAGAGATACAAGACCCGGATCAAGTTACTTGGTCTTAGTATAATTCAAATCCCATGTACTCTTTTGACAACCGTGAATGAAAACGCAAATCGCTAGAATAAAAATACGGGAAAGTACAAATTGGGTGGACATATTATTGAGCCGCTTTCCAACATTCATAAATTTAATTTATAAATTTTAAAGTAATCATTGTATTGCTGCGGGGATCAACTCTGTCTGTCTGAAGATATTTCATTCGGCGTCTACGCTCGTAAATAACAATAAACATTTAATTCAATCAATCACGATTTTTTTTCTTGCAAAATTAATGGTTTACATACAATATTGCTAGATTACGTGCGACTTGCTGATGATCGTTTTTATGTTGACTTAATTCACTTTAATCTTCCATGGCTTTTTAAATAAAGAGCTTAGATAACAACAATTTATTTCCTCTAACCCTGCCCCCTTATATTATTTTAACGGTAGATATAAAAAAAATGAAATAAACCAATAAAATTAAATATTTTATTTATTGTAAAAAAAGCTGCTCGACTTCAAAAAAACCTTTTATGTACACAAGAGGCCTTTGAAGTATTACGTAAGAAACATTTTGTTTTTTTTTTTTTACCGCTCCATGCCTTGTCTTGCCTTGCCTCTTTTTGCCCATCCTCCCGTAGTAATCATGCATTGAGCATGAGCATGAGCATTAGAATAATAAAAAAAACGTATACTTATTATATTGCTTGCTTAAACGATTTGAACACAAGAAGGTGGATGAATGTGGATTGACTAAAGAGATTGACAAGGCGAGGGTGACTGGTCGAGCCGCAAAGATCGACCTAGGCGAAAATATCTTGACCAAATCGAAGACGTTGTAAAGAAAGGCCGCGGTCAAAAATACCCGTAACCGAAAAGCGTCTATGAAAGCGCTCATTAAAGTAGAAGAAGTAACAGACGTATCTGAAGATCGCAGCAGATGGAAGGATGTAGTCTCTGTCTACACGTATTGGAGAGAGGTGAGATTATTTATGTAAACATTGATTACGTAATCGCCATTCATACCCCAAATCCCCTGTGTAATTAAAAAAAAAGCACGAAACCCTCCAGCCCTCCATTAATGGTTGAGTAATAGAACGATCCCAGTAATCAATTTGTTTATGATAACTCTGTAATATCTGTAGTAAATCTTCATCCGTCCGTCATCACATGGTCCACTTGTGGCACCTGCCCTGGAGGCTCCAATGACCTTCAAAAACATAAAATAAAATAGTTCAAGTTTGTTCTTTTATCAAACGACTCTGTCGGAACACACCTACACTAATAATAAATCTGAAAGCTTTGTCTGTACATTATTTTTTATTTTGTAACAGTAATATATTTTAGCCGTTATTAATTCCACTTTTTAAACCTTTGGGTTTTATACTCTTATTTTAATCCTCTCCACAGATTGCTTCTATTATCCTAGAGTAGTAAGAGAGTCGATTGAATTTAAAAAAAAAAAAAAAAAAAAAAATTTTAAACGAATTAAAACTATCTTCGGCATGGAATCCAGTGATTGAGTAACTAACATCTCAGATGCGATCCAAAATGTACTTTGGATACAGTGAATATAGTGTATCGAAATATCATGAATGATCATGAATACAAGAGGGTAGTTTCATATAATTACCCCACTGACGATTATACCGTAACATCTCAGTTGTCTCGTGACTATGGCCCATGCCAGCCCAAAACGTCGAGAATTAAACTGCAAGTAAGTGGGCATCCTAAACCAGAATTTATTAAAACATGAATTGGTTGCAAAAGGGGGTAATGTAGTCCCACCAGCACTCACTCTGAATTATCGTTTTGATGACGCCCGGAAGTGCGAGATCGAGACCTATTGTTCCGATTAGATCCTAAATTTTATCGGTAAAATTACCCGTTACTCATCTCGTAACTAACATTAAAAAATGTCTTCACTGATTTTGCTGAAATTTTGTATAAAGCAAGTGTATGTCAATAAGCACTTGATAAGCTATAAAGTTTAGATTATCAATTTACTTTAAAAAAACCTTAAAACAAATAATTAAAAAAATCTTCTCAAAAACGAGACAAAAAATATCAATATCGTTTTCTACAATCATTAAAAATATATTTAAAAACGTCGATCGATCGATTAGCGCGTAGCGTGACATAAAAATAAATAGATTATAACAAATAGCCGAATGCTACTCCAATTTTAGAATAGCAAGGACTATCAAAATCAAAAAATCTTTATTCAATTCAGGCCCTAAGAAGGCGCTTATGAACGTCTAAAACACTACCACCGGTTCGGAAAACAACCCAGTCGAGAAGAGCGCAGGCGAGAAACTCGATCTGGTTCTTTTTTTTATAAATATGATCTACTAGCTGGTGCCCGCGGCTCCGCCCGCGTTTCATATGTTCTGTGCATATGTATATATGTTTCATTTATAGCTAATTTAAAAAAACAAATGAATGAATAAAAGCAAGAGTATTTTGTTTTTATTAGCGGAAAAAATGTATATAAGCGTAAATTGAAGTGGAAAATGTACAAAAGAGTAAATCGAAAAAAAAAAATGAGAGAAGATCGGTGGAATCCAAAAAAAATACCTGTCCACGAAAAATACTGCGTTGAAAGGTATTATCCCTATCCCGATATGTTCAGTAGTTTTGAGGTGATGGCGCGTCAAAAGAAATAATAAACAAACAAATTGAGAAAACATGGCAAAGGGCTCATAGAATTTGAAAAATATATAACCTATAACCATCCACGATTAATTTCGCGTCGAATGGTTGTGGTTTCATGCTGATTGATCCAGTTGTTTTCGAGTTTACCTCGGACAAAGAAAACAAACTTTGCTTATATATTTATAGATAGATATCCTTTCAACTATAGCTAAGACAACATCTTATTTTGGTTCGTTGGTACATTATATTATAACATCAGTGCTAGTTGCAACACACGAGATAACAGATTTTTTTATTATGCAACTATTTAATTATAGCACCTTGGATGTAACGAATCCCATTCCTCCAAATCTTTAGACAAGTTTTTCAATTCTTTTCTAGTTGATCCTTTACTGCTAACTTTATTCGATCTTTTTTTGGCTTCTTTAGGAAGTTTCATTGAATTTAGCTTCATTTTATCTATGAATAACACATAACATTAATTTAAATGCTTATAAGATTAGAAGTACTCTTGATTTAAGAGAAAATATGGTGAAAATCCATCAAAGGCTTACTATTTCTTGGTAAAAAACTTCAAAAATAAAAATTAAATAAGTCAAAATTCAACTACCAATAAACAGAAACTTTACATTTTAAAAAACTTTTGTATGCAAGAAATAGTTTGGGGATTTTACCATTGGAGACTGAATAGATTGGAGCATTTTTAATTATTCTTGTCTAAACTCATACTGAATATTCTGTTACCAAATATTCTGTTGATTTGAGAGTTAATACACTGTTATAGTATATACGGGCAGGACGACGTTTGGTGGGTACAGCCAGTACCTTATACGATTGTTGAAGGAAGACCTTGACAAACAAACAAACGTAATAAAATAAAAAAATTCTTTGGTGCATGGGCTTAAATATGGTCCAATCTTACTTAACTTAACAATACAAGATGCGACAAGGACATCGTGGTAAAACCAATTCCTTTAAAAAGGCACGTAACATATTGCGAGACGATGACTCCGCTAACTCAAAATTCCTTTCTACTTTGTCGACTAACGGCATTTTTATAAGAGATAATACTTTTCTGCATATTTATACTTCTTCGGTGATAATAAAAATAACAATCCAACTTATCATACCAAAAGCGGTCTTTTTAGAATTAAAATACTCACTTGTCTGTTCATTGATTTCCTCGGTATCTTTTCTTCGTTCAACATAAAAATCGTCGCAGTAGTCTCCTTTAGATTGTTCGCAGTATCTTACCTCATCTTTCACCATGAACGCATCGGTTATTTTATCTTGAATAAAAATATCACTATCAAAGATTGACAATGAATTTTTTTATCATAATGAAGTTTTCAAGCATAAGGTGTTGAAGGGGACGCTTTCTTCACCAACAATGAAACCCCAACTTCAGTATATAATGGGACTGTATTTATTAATCTTGGAATTACATGTATTTAGAAACTATATCTTGCCGGTACAACTTTGCCGGCGGTCGGCGCGATTTCTAATACATTTTTAATACTTACAACTAGCACATAGTTACTCTTAGTCTACAAACTTATCATTTATCTCATTTACACACATTATATATATATATATATATATATATATATATATATATATATTTATATATCTCTCTCTCTCTCTCTCTCTCTCTCTCGTGTTTCCAGCTAGTGTGTGTGTGTTGTAAGGCATGTGATTCGCGATGTTATTCACGTAATTGAATGTTAATGTTAAAGATTTAAGGAAAGATTCATTTGTCCTGAACAGGTGTCCTTATATTTGCTTACATATTCTCCTCTATCCATGAACTCATTATATATCCACTTGGATGCTAATATCTTATTTAATTCAGTTTGTTTGTAAAATATAAGTATGAGTAAAAAAAAAAGCAGTTGAGATTTGATATTTAGTAGGTCACCAACTAACAATGTTGTTCAAGGCAGTGACGTAGCGTAAGTGACGGCCGCCAGGGGTGGAAGACAATTTCACCGCCCTTTTATTTCAATTTTTTATTTTAATCGGTCCGAATTGTGAAATTTTGCCGACCCCACTACACTGCGCCACTGGTTCAAGGCTTACTAAAACATAGTTGGAAGATAGTAACCAGTGGCTTAGTATAATGGATGAGTTATTGTGCTAGCCCCAATTATTGTATAAATTACCCATATCAACCGAAAATGAAAGAATTAATTCAGCTCACCGTCATTAACAATCCAGTCTAAAGCAGGATATATACTATTCTTGGTTTCTTTACTTAACTGTAACGACATTGACGTGTAATCAGACTTAACCTGAAACTTAAAGTATTTTAGTACGATCCATATTACATTCAGTAAATTTAATTTAGAATCGCAAAATAATAAAAACGACAGTAAATTAATAAATTTTTTTATATAAATCAATTATTGAAGTTATACTTCTTTTGGCGTGTTATAGATAAATGATGAAAGTAAATTTTACGATGCGCCTAGAACCGTCACGAAAAACTAACATCCTGAAGTTAGCTGTCAACGTTTTAATTTTTTTTATTACTAAGTCAAAGAACTATAACTTCTTACATACCTACATAAGTACACACACACTTTTTTAAACTTACGGGATATACTTTCAAATGTTGTAAGTCAGAACGGTCGTTTATAAATTTCCAAAACTCGAAGCATTTATCACTAATTTCACTGGTGTCATTTTCTGTTGGTGCAAAATTTATACGTAGTCGTTGTGGTCTCATTGGTTCACCATAATTTGCATCATCGGAGAAACTAAATTTAGATTTTTCTTCATTCACTTTACCCAAGTCTTCTGTGTTAGCTTTGTCTAACGTAGTTTCTTTTTCTTCAGCGATTACGGATTCCATTGAAAAAATATTCTGACTACATCTTTGATCATTTTCAATATTTTCAAGTACAAAGTTATTATCACACGATGAATTTTCATGGCTATTAGATATATTTTCATCGCCGTAAATAACTGTGTTGATTGTGGTCAATGGTTTTATAGGAAGCATGTTAAAACAAATACACTATTTTTCTAATAAAATGAATATTTACAAAATAAAATAGATTCGGTAAAAAACGGAATGATAACTGTCATATTTTTAAATGAAAGGAGTTTATATAACAGTGAGAATGGTAAAGATAAAAATTATACATAAAAAAAAACAAAATAAATTATGGATTTTTTAGAATACCTCTTGAGCTTCTTTACCTAGATAATCTAAGTGCCTTTAATAAGATCCCATATCGCCCCAGGAAAGCGGGGGACGGCACCGTAGGGTTTAGTGGGTATTCCCGGTGCTGCACACCGGACGAGTCCTATATACCCCTTGCAAACTTAACCGGGGACAGTTTACTTAAATTAAACATAACATAACATAAGCTCAGGCCTGTTTTCCCCGAAGGGTTAGGCAGAGGTCACATCTGGCACGGAACTAAGCTCGGCGAAATGTGGGTGCTGTAGTTCGCTATTTCACCTCTTTTTACTTAAGTTACCTCACTTAAGTTGGTATGGGGATGCATAGATGCATTTCCCCACGTTAAGAAAAAGGTGCCTTTAAAAACAGACTTGAGACGAATCAAAGGGTTCTGCACGTTTTGTGAGCTTAGAAGACATGACGTGTTCTCTGTAGTTCATCTAAGGTAACCGTTCCTCAAACTACAAAGTGATTCCATAGTGAAATATCTTGCAGGTAAGGGTAAGGACAATAACAATTGTTTACTCACTGGTCTCCACGTGATGACACAGTTGAACTTTTAGCTGTGAGAATCGGGAATATTCATCGCTTACTTAAATCGTTATTTATCGAAACCCAAAGTTATAAATAAAAAAATAAGATAATTCAAATAGTAAGACACACCTTGCTATACTGGGATCACGTGAGAAGGTCTCCATCAGCACGTGAAAGAGCTACTTAATTCGGCATGGATGAAAGAAAGCTTAAGTGATCCAAATCATGACAAGAGAAAAGGATATGGCAATATTTTGCATAATTGTGCAGCCGTTGTTATAGCCGATAGTCCATCAAACAATTTCAACATATCATTCCAGAAAATATAATAAAACAATTACTTTATTCACAACAGTTAATCAGCTACTTATAAGGTTTTATATCAATTATTATTTCCCGTGGGATTTTTTTAAATTATCATCAACAAAACAATGCAGTTTTTTTATCAGTATGAGTGTAAGTATGCGATATGTCTGATATTTGCAAAATATCCGGAGTTTGGTTTTTTTTTTACAGCTTTTTGTGGCTTTCCGATATATTAATCGTATATAAAGGACGTTTTTTACAATTTATTAGTCATTTCGAGACTGACGGGCACAAGAGACTACAATATGTTTATAATATTCTCAATATTTCTCCTTATGAGATGTTCATCAGGTAAATTTCTTACAATTTATTATTCTTTACATATTGTCACTTAACTCCTTTTACTAAAAAATATATAAACCTTAAAAAAATGCACAGTTTTTATTCTAAAACATAAATTATACTTGAGTAATAGTAATATACAATAGTCCATTTTAGTACTATTACCGTGAAATAAACCTTCGATCATCAGATAACTCCATTAATATTCAAGTTAAGTTTTTAACGTTAACGTTAAATTTGTTGCTTTTATAAAGCAAACATTAGAACTTTTTGAGTAAATTTTTATACGAATTTTTGGGATCAAAACTGACGCAAAAATATAAGTTTCTCTAACTCTGTAAATTGAATGACGATATAGAAATGATCCTAATTTAATATTTATTAGCCATAGCATATGGTGAGCCGGTGTTCAGAGACGATTACAGTTATTACGAGAAGGTACACGGATGGTTGAAGCTGCATACGATTCCTGGAAACTGGCACGACGCAAGATTGCGATGTATCGCTGAAGGTAACTGAAAATTTTTCCTTCCTTACACATTTTAACTAATGAAATTAATAATTATCATTTATTCTCGACTCCACCTATCTATTCATCCTTACAACATATTTCATGTATTACATAATCTTACACGATATATACTGACCCACAGATCATATCTATGATTAAAACGATTAATCGTATAAATTACTTCAGTCGTTCTGAAGTTACAAACTAACTAATATGTCGACTGAAGGCTAATAGAAAATATGATGTTTCTTTTTATAAAATACTTACGACACCCCCCGGCTTCTCAAGGGTACATACATATAAATCTCTAATTTTAAAAATCTGCTTATGTTACTCAATTATAATGTAACATTGTATGAGATTTTTTTTTTTAAATCGGTTACTTAATTTTTGATCTTATCCATTACAAACAAAAAATCAATTTAACCTCTGTATATATTAATAATATAGATGTTTTATCCTTAGCTAGTTTGCCAAATAACATTACAAACACTCCAAATGTTAACAATAATAACCTGTCAATAGCTTACAACAGAAGCCAAAGCAGACTAAAGTATCAATGAACGAATCCAATAACTTGCAAAACTCTACAAGAAACAGGCCTATGGTTGTGTCTTGACTATGTTCTATTTAACAGGTGCTTCTCTGGTATCACCGAACGACTGTGACCTTCGAGATGTCATGAAGTCCATAATGATTGGAGAAAGTACTGACCCGAGTCTAGGCATCTACTCCGGTATACACTCAACATTTTCCGATGGATCTTATTTAACTATAGAAGGTAATTTCACTTAGCCACTTTCAGTAGTTAGCCAAGTAGTTAAACCAATGTAAATACTACAACTTGAGAACAAAATCATACTTAATTTTACATAGTTCGCGTGATACAAAAATATAGAAATTATCAACGTAAAATATTTGCCTCCAGCAAGTAATCAGATCAACTACTAGTATGCTTTTTAAAATAATAGCAAGTTACTAAATGATGTTCTATGTAATTTCATTTATATTTCAAGTCTCGTAAACAACAAACTTTGCCAAAACAAGTGTCACTTGCACGATTTATGAACAAAAAGAAAGATTAAAATTGGGGTATGGAGACAAAAAAGGGGGTTATTAAAAGGTTAGCTTTGTGAAACATCCAATATAACGGCTTGAAAAATCGTCATAAAACGAGTATGAAGAAAAATCTTTTTCTCATATTCATAACTGGCTAATTATTTTGGTAAAGAAAATATTTTCAAAACTGCGATGTCACAGGTATACCCATTTCGGCCCTACCAGTCAGTTGGGTAACGGGCCAACCAGACAACGTATATACGGAGAACTGCATCACTTTCCACATGAACGGTACCTTAGAGGACGTGCAGTGCTCTAAGACCTTTGAATTCATCTGTTACAAAAAGTTTGCAAACTTATCATTGAATCAATGTAAAACTGTTGATAACGGTAAGTAAGATAATTAATTCTCTCTGTTTTATTCCGCCATCTCTCTTTAGCCCAGTTAATTTTAAACAAATATATATCGCTTATATGAGAAGCTCCGCAGAAGAACCAAAGTATCCGACATTGCCCGAAGAATTGCCAATGGGCTAGGCACATGGGCGTCCTCCACAAGGTGGATCGACGATCTGGTGAAGTTCGCAGGAGTCCCTTGGATGCGGATGCCGTAAGACCAGTCGTCGTGGAGAACTTTGGGGGAGACCTGTGTCCAGGAGTGGACTTCTTTCGGTTAAATGGAGGGATGGATAGATATATCACTTACCGAATATTGACTTGATACTCTAAAGCAGTATTTTTAATGGCGATCTGTTGGTCCCTGAAGCACTCAAAGTGGTCAGTGAAGTTGCCATACTATATTCCACTAGTCAGTAATCATTCCATTTTCTATATTTCTAAGGTCCAATAAAATCAGTTAACATACAAACATTACGTCGCACCTCTCACCCCTAAGAGTAGACAGAGAATACATCCTTCTACTTGCTATGATCCTGACACACATCTTTCGCTTCTTCTAATTTCATAAGCGCTCTTATACATGGTAAAGTCAATTAAAAGGCAGTATATTAGTAAATGCAAAAACTAGAATTTAGTCAAATCTCCAAAATTCAAAGTCGCAGTCAAAAGCCAAAGTCACAATAAAAAAGAAGATTTTTTTTAAAATAAACCAATACCATATTTATGACAAAACAATAAAAATTGCGTTTCCCAAATATTTAGAGATTAGTTTTTACGTACCTTATAAATGTTTTCTTGGCAGATTATAACTGGGACGGAAGGACAGGACACTGCTACAAGTTCCATCCGTTCGGACAGACGTGGTCACGGTCACACATGATATGCACAGCCGAAGGTGGCTACCTTGCCGTTATCAATAGCGACACAGAAGCTCAAGTATTAAGAGACTTGTTCGCCAAATATCCAGCTCAAACACTATATACGGCATACAAAGATTCAGCGTTTGTTGGTATCCGTGAATGGCCACACGAACGCTCATGGTACACTGTTCAAGGTTAGTTCAAATAATTTTAATAAGAAGTTGATAACGACGAAGATGATGGTAGGTAGGGGATAGGGCATAAAACATTGATGGATAGTGTGAGGGAAGATATAAAAGCAAAAGTGGTGATGCAAGACATGGTGTGTGATAGAAATATATGAAAGATGAAGATATAAAAATGAATTAAAAAAATTACAAACGTCTATTTGTTTATTTGCTCATTAGTTGGCTTATAATATGAGAACTGATTTATAGGATTCTTATTAATTTAGTTTAATTAATACTTTGCAAATACAGTTTTTAATCATTATCACCTATCACGTTGTTTTGGAATAATTAAAAAAATGATAAAAAGTAAATTTATATACATATAATCTAGTTTCTTGAAAATGTTATTCCAGAAATTCCCTTTTAACTAATGGAGTGAACCTCCAACACTATCTACAGAGTTACCGGCTATTTGTTAATTGTAATAAATTTCCAATGCGAATTATTAATTAAAAAGATTACCTATGTCCTTTACAAATTTTGTAAAAAATGTAACAAAACATAAATAATTCTGTAAACTTTTAAGACATTTTGTACAAAAATAAATATACGTAAGTCAGTTTAAACCTTAACCATGAAAGTTCCTTCACGAAAACATCGCGAGGAAACCTTAGCATGGTGGTAGGGCATTTTATAATGATGCCCGTCTGGGTAGCTACCACCCTCAAGATTGAAAACCTGTAGCCAAATACCAATAGGTGTCTTCCGGCAGCATCACTTGAGAACCAGTACCTCAGACTTAGTGTATTTACCATCTTAGACAATATCGTCACTTAACATCAGGTGAGATTGTCATAGTACTGAGCCTATACCGTATACCGTATAAAAAAACAAAGGGGAGAGGGGTTGTTAAAAAGTTGCTAAAACATATGAAATTATATATATACAATGTACATAGGTATTCACGAATAGTTCGAGCTGGACATAGGTCTCCCTCAAAGATCCCTACAACGATCGGTCTTGAGCCACTCGCATCCAGCGGATTCCCGCGACCTTCACCAGGTCGTCGATCTATCTTGGGGGTGGCCTGCCTACTTACATTACGTCTTCCAGTTCGCGGTAGCCATTCGAGCACTCGTCGGCTTCATCGGAGATCGGCTCTTCGGACAATATCAGTCACTTTGTTTCGATCACGCAGTGAAACTCCAAGCCCTCTCAATTGCCCTTTAAGTTTTGCAATTGGGGGCATTGTCAGCAACCACGTCTCATTGTCGTATGTCATCATGGAAGACGTTCGTCTTAAAATGCTGCGATATTTTGGACGAGAAGATTCTGCGTAGCTTCCCAAACGTGGCTCAGTCGAGTTGGCTACAACGATTAACCTCTTTCTCGATGTTTGATCCACCTATTGTGTCGTTTATAAGGAGAGGATTGCCATGATCGCCACGATTTGGTGATCGGAGTAGGTGTTTGTGGTACTCAGAGGATGGTGCTACCCATCCCCTGTTGGCTATTAGTTGCTTTTTACAACACCTACGGAAATATATGTTGGTACTATTATTAGCCGGCACCACACAGCACTTTATTATTTTTATTATAAAATCAAAATTCAGCATTGTGGTATCGTCTGCGCGTTTTGGCGTTTTTGGCTGCATTATATTAATATCCCCTATTTAACAGCATTCAGTACTTGGAAAAAGTAAAATTCACTCAACAAAACACAGCATGTTGTTGAATCCTTAAGAAATAGGCTTTATGAGTGAGATTTACATCTGCCAAACGTATTGACTTTTTTTTTTCTTGCGTAGTTTTCTCAGAACAAGCTTAATTTAGTTTAGCTCATATCAGAACATTTATTTTTCGCCGGGATAGTTAGTTTTAAATAAAATTCTCTTCGTTGAGTGTAAACATATTATCGCTTACAATAACTGACTCCCAAAAATTTGTTGCATAAGATGTTGCTAACATAATTCCAGTTGTTTCATCCACATTAATTCCACTTTCAAGATCTTCTATATAAGTCTATAGTCTCTATCCTTCATAAAATTTCAATAAAACAAGTGGTTTTTTATTTCCTTTTGATTTATTATTGTCTGCTCAAATTACTTCCTACAATAGTTATTGTAACAAAATATCTGTCGAAAAATTGTATGTAAAATAATAATCAAATAATAACGTAATCCAACGTAGATACTAACAGACTGACAAACAGAAATACGTTTCTTTTATAGTTTAGATATTTTTCAAGGAATTGAGAAAAGTCCGTAACTGTCACACCATAGAACCTCACTAAATCCTGTAACTGAACTTCTGTTATTCTGCTCTTCTTACTGCAACTACTTTACCTCTAGAAAATAATAATTGTAAACCTTCTTACATATATTTGTACATTATAAAGAGTAATAAGATCATGAAGAAGCTAATAAATATACTGAGAAGCCTCAGGATCTTTCTCGCAAATAAAAGCAAATTCCAAACTACACCAAACGTCATCGAGCAGAGCAGTTCTCCAAATCGCACCACAATTCTGGGGCTCGCCGCCTAAGAACGCGTCATCAGGTTGTCCGACGGGCCACTTGTCATATCCAGCCTTCTCGAGGGTTTGGCCTGATATTATAAAACCATTCAAAAGAGATTTAAAAAAATTATGTCTATAGTTTACTAAATCAAGTTTATTTAAGTGTTTGCGAACTCATATAAAACCTTATTAAAGATGTATTGGAAGGGTAAAGATACTATATTCTAGAAAGTTATTCTTTAGAGATTCTCGAAGATTGTAAATTTCTCGAATTGCATGTTTTGATAATAGCAAAATAGTATCTACCTCTACTGCTCTCCCCCACAGAAAATTCTAAAAGCACTCGCGCTCATTTAAACGCATATATCTTTTTCAAGAAACATCACCATGAAAACGATATTATAATAATAGAAATTATCTTCTACTAAGACTTGTTTAATTCTAATTTTAAAGTTTTTGGGAAGGCTTACAGTCAAATGTTGAATATAGGTAGAAGAAATTATGAAAGTGTTACAATTGCTAATTATAAGCCTCCACCTTTATATAATAATATAAACGCATTAATAATTATAATAACGAATATGTGCCGCTATATGTTACAAAACTCCTGTGTTAACAAACGTTTTACAGTGTTCAAGCTCGTGCAGAATATATCTATGTTTAAGTTAGGAGGTAGTTTACTCCAACTCCTGGAACTTCGTGCAATGAATGCATTTTTTTCTATAGTTTGAACGTGCAAATGGAATATGTAGCAGTGAACGTTGTCTAAGACTTAGACCATCAGTACGAAGCTTGATTTTAGATAACAACTCAGAACTATCAATCCTACTCCTTGCTAACTTTAATAGAAAACAAATATCACCAATTTTGCGTCTATTTTCTAGTGATAAGAAATGATATTTAATACAGCGATCATAATAGTTATGCGACAAATGTTGTGCCCTATAATCCAAATATTTTAGAATTTTTTTCTGTATTTGCTCAATTCTAGATATGTAACATTTGTATTGAGGGTTCCAAACTTGTGACGCATATTCTAGGTGGCTACGTACGAAGGAACAATACAAAATTTTTATAGGTTTTAACGACCGAAAGTTAGCTGTCGATCTCATAATGAAACCCAAAGCTTTGAACGATTTTGTAATTATATAGTCTATATGTTTATCAAATAAAAACTTATGGTCATTTAAATGTAGTTAAGTTTAACGGGTTTTCACGCGTTACCTTTGCTTTTCTATCCCGACGTTTCGGCTGGGTTTCACCAACCGTGGTCATTGTTGCTAATACAATTCTGTTTACTAGCAGCCATTTGCCACACTTAAACGCTAGTTATACTTTTAGTCTTATCATTTTTCAAACTTACCATGAACTGTATACCAAGAACGCTCATCGGGCCATTCACGGAATCCAATGACCGCAGAGTCGTGGTATCTGGAGAAAATCCTTTCCTTTGGATATTTTGCAAACAAATCCTTTAATACTTCAGCTTCTACATCACTATTGATTACAGCAAGGTGGCCACCTTCGGCTGTGCATATCATGTGCGCCCGTGACCATTTCTGTCCCAGCCGGTGGAACTTATAGCAATGTCCTGTCCTTCCATCCCATTTGTACTCTGTGAAGGAAACATAATTCCTTTACATAATTAAGGCAGCTAAGAAAGGAAGAATATTTAGACTGGACGGTTAGACTAATTGAACACCGATCCGATCCCTCAGCCCGAATCAAAAAATAATAATTAAGTGTCTACTTTAAATGTCATTATTATCATCAATTGCTGATAGTGAAGGAATATACTGTGAAGAATACAGGCCATAGATGTTCTCTTGAATAAATTAATAGTTTAGTACAGCCTTTCTACCATCAGTTTAAACTAGTATCAAGAAGAAAAATAAAAGCTGTGTAAATAGAGTGACTAATAGCTCACCGTCATCAACAGTATTGCATTTGTTCATTGTTAATGCTTCGTACTTCTTGTAACAAATAAATTCAAATGCATCAGTGCATAGCACATCCTCCAAGGTACCGTTCATGTGGAAGACGACGCAGTTCTCCGTATACACGTGGTCAGGCTGACCCGTCGCCCAATTAGCTGGTATGTTCGTTATAGGTACACCTGTGAAGATTTGTTCTATCATCAGCTTAAAAAATTATCATCGAATATGCAAGTATACGCTTTTAAAACCATTTCGGAATCACTTGGTGTCGGTTGTAAAATATCTAAAACATTACCAACACGGTCTGTGTTAAGCCTAGTAATGCGACAACGCTAGGTACTCTGGGACCTTATATGCGAATTTCTTTAGTCTAAAAAACAGGTCAGAAGTATTCAACTATACAATACTGGTAGAACCTGTGTTAAGGCTTGTAGAATTTGTTTTTTTTCTTTGAATAAGTTCGCCTAAGTGCGCCTCCAGCACCACCGCTACATTTATTTCTGCTCCTACGCATAATATTCGCACAACTGCTTGCTACTTTTAAAATCAAAAGCAGATATAAAAAAACTAATTAAACATTACGAAAAGAAATCAAATTTTGCCGAATGATAATAACTGTGATCACAGAGCTATTTCTATCAGATTAATGGATGGCTTAAAGAAAACTACCTTCTATAGTCGAGTAAGATCCATTGGAGAACGTTGAGTGTACCCCGGAGTAGACCCCGAGACTGGGGTCAGCACTCTCTGCGATCATCACGGATAACATAATGTTTCGCAAATTAGGGTTGCTAGGCGACATTAAAGAAGCACCTGGTAAGGATAATAATATAATTATTGGTTATAGATGTGGTAAAAATTTGATAATTGTAACGTTTGTCTTTTGATAAATTTGTCATGACTTCGCTCTTGAATTTGACGACAACCATAGTAGAACATTAAAAAAAAATAGCAAAGGTAAGCAAAGCTCTTACAACACCCCAAATAAACAAAAGATTGCTAAAAGTCGTTTTACTGAAGAAAATTTATCACCTGGACGCAGAACAATATGTGTAGTTAACTAAATAACATAGACTTTTCTATAACTTTCAAAGAAATATGGTTCAGTGAAAAAAAATTATCTAGCTACTTGGATTGCAAATGTATTTACCCTAATAATAACTGTTACATTAATCAGTTATATAACAAAATTCAGTCGATACCTTCTGCAAGACAGCGCAGTCTTGCATCGTGCCAGTTAGCAGGAACCTTATGCAGCTTGATCCAGCCGTTGACATCCTCGTAATACTTGTAATCATCCCTAAATATGGCTTCACGGGATGCTATTGAAAATTGAAATGTTTGTAATCAATTAATAAATTCATTTTTATCACATTATGTTAATTAACGATTAAAGACAATAACACGGAAGGACTGGCTCTAGCTAAACCTGCCAGAATACATCAATAGGTGGTTAGCGACAAATGTTCAATTCGTGAGTGGTTCCCAATACATTTTTTTCGGACTGGTTAAATGCAGTCGTAAGAGCCTTGACTGATTCACCGAACTCTTGAGGTTAGCACTTAAATCATGAATGAGGCTGAGAGAGGGATAGTTATCGCAAGGGCACCAAAATAGTACTGATATTGTTTTGAACATTATCTGCTATGTACATTTGAACGGCGCTGAACCTACGGTAGTGATCCTAAGCTCCCTTACAAAACCATATATTACTGTATCACGCTGGAGGCAGGTACACGAGCCTTCTCTAGTTAAGGATCGCAGTATGTCCTGGCTCGCTTTCGGAAGGAGTTCTTCATGCCCACATTAGATAATCCACTGCCACCATATTTTAATTTCACTACAATATTATATTCACCAGATTCAAGCTTATGCTCATTGTGCGATATTCTAATGAAGATAAATATCAATGTGGTTTTCTGAACGAAACTTTTAAACTTTCATCGCTTGAAAGACTCTACACGATTAACCGATTATTCTTACCAGTTCTTATTCTGTACTAGTAGTAGAAATAGCAACTTCTATCTGTCTGTCCGTTAGTTAACTTATAACTTGAGAACCACTGAACCGATTTACATGTTTCCTTTTTAAGCCATTGGTATGTTATCTGGCCTAGATAACCCAATGTATAAAGAGGCAAAATAAACTCCCAGTATACAGTTACAAAACTCTAAGGCTAAAGGCAAACAAAAGCGACCACCGACCACCAGCACATTATTTGACTCAATCATGGAATGTTAAAAAAATATATGTTATGTTGGATAGTAAATATGATACGCGAGCGGATGCTAGTTCAAGGTAATACAAGATTACTTCTCAATAATATACCTCTATTTGGTCGGGTCGCGTTATTTCGAACGAATCGATCACGATTTCTCATGAGTTACCAATATTTTCGAAATCCTTTTCAAATGAATGAATTACACACACATGTATAGTCCATTCGTTTGTTATTCCACGGCCATGTTTCAGAGCAGCACGATGTTGGTACCAATAGTGTAAATTCAGGAAAGAAGTATATTTCCTTAATAGAGTGATAGCATCAATTGTCAATACATACGTACGTACGCATATTTAAGTTTGTTATTATTGTGTTACCATTAACTACCACGTTTTTATCAAATGAGTTGTGATTATATGAACATTAAATATGAAACAAAATAAAAAATGATACATACCTGATGAACAATTCACTAAGAAACATAATATTAAAAATATCTTGAACATTTTGTAGGTACACAACTACCTGTCTCGTGTCCTTGGTGAGAACTAAATTTAAAATAACTACCTACTTATCTTAAAATGTTAATTATAAGTTATAAGGAAACCGCAAACATAATATTATTGTACGTCTTGAATAAACAAGCTTGTGACGATTATTAATAGGTAAATACCCTGAAAACATATCACCTCAAGTAGTATATTTTAACGACTAATTTATATTGACCAAAAAGATAATGCTTTGAGTCTGAAGTTTTATGGCGAGTGCTAAATCGCTCAGACGAGAGAATGGTAGCAAGCGCAAGGACTCCAAAGTGGTACGAACCTAGGCTTTCAATGCTAATTGATACATAGATTCTGCGGAATTATCCCCACACTGAATCTACAGTGGTTAAAGGAAAATAAGGATCTTTGGTTCTTTACACAATCCATGTACTTACTTCTTTGTAGTGTGCAGAAGTGTGACACACAGCGTAATTCTCCTTGTGCTTAAATATGTAACTTTATTGTGCTGACAGCGGCCTTCAAATTTTTATAATTACCACAGTTTCTAAACTCGTACAAGAAGATCCACAAATGATAGCGCCTTAAGGACTATTTCGGAGCAGCTTCTGTTATACCATGCGTGCCGACGACTACATCTGTCTGATTTTCAGATATTTTGAAAAAAACAGTTCCTTCATCGAAGCTTGTAAACAATCCACCGCCTTCTAAGTCTTCAATAATATATTTGCTAAAGATTAAAGGTTCACAATATCTGTGCAGTAAAATGTAGATTATAGACGTAGATTTAAACAAAATTTCGGTAAATTAAAACACATTTTATTGTATATTCTAATATGCAGTAGGTTAACTATCCCTCTTAACTTAAATATTTGTCTCCGCTAAACACATACTAGCATGTGTCGATGGCATTCTTTGTGAACCGGTTCTCTTTAGACTTAGCACGCATACCATATTAGACGGCATCGTCGCTCAATATCGATGAGACTATGGACAAGCGCTAAAACCATCATCATCTCCCTACCCTTTTCCCATTTTAATTTGGGGTCGGCGCAACATGTCTTCCTATTCCATTCCTCTCTATTTGTTGTCATCTCCGCATTCACTCCTTTTCTACACATATCATCTTTCACACAGTCCATCCATCTTTTCTTTGGTCTTCCCCTTCCCATGTAACCGTCCACATTCATATCCAATACCTTTCTTACAACATTCTCTTTCTCCCTGCGCATCACATGTCCATACCAGGATAAACGACCGCCTCTTAACTTGTCTGTTATTGGCGCCACTTTCAAACTTCCTCTAATATATTCATTCCTAATCCTGTCCATTCTTGTTACCCCACACGGCACACATCCCCCTCAACATTCGCATCTCAGCTGCATGTAGTCTTCTTTCGTCCGTCACCTTTATGGGGTAACATTCTGATCCATACAAGACGACAAGTCGCATTATGTTCTTGTAAATCTTCCCCTTTAATTTGAAGGGGATTTGCGGATCACACGTAGTAGCCGAAACCTGCCGCCATTTCATCCATGCTGCGTTAATTCTATGCTTTACCGTTCGGTCTATTTCGCCATTGCTTTGCAGGAGTGAGCCGAGGTACTTGAACTCGTGGCAGATTGGCATTGGAGTGCCATCTAGTGTTATGACAGTTGAACTAGAGGTGCCGCCCAAATCACAAAAACATATATACCGTTTTGGATCTGCTCACTTTTAGCGCTAAAACCATGTCAAGCTTAATTTATAAAGAGTACCTATATTTTTTGTATCAATGTAAATAAACCTTTTAATACAAAATAAATAATGAATTCTAACTATATTAATAAAAACTGGATAATATTACAAGTTATGTTTTGTTATTTTCCTTATTTATATATTCGATTGCCTGTTTAATTACTTTTAATGAGGATATAAACAAAGTATAAAGTGTATGCGACTTTTATTTTTACGTTTCAGCTGAAATCCTTATAATCGGAATAGTCTTTTGTGAAAATACTATGATTTTTGCATATAAAAATGAAAGAGCTGATGATCATAACATTTTTTTTACGAATAAAAAAAGAATATCTAGGTCGAAATATCAGCTTTTTGAGTCACCAATACGTGTCTGTTGTCATAATGAGATTACAATATATTGTACCTACTGTTATTTCTAGAAAGAATCTTTAAAAACGTAAAGATGAAAGAACTACTCTGCATTTTACGTCCTTTAATAAACTGAAGCAGGATATCGATGTTTATTTAATTTTTAGAAACAAAAATATAAGTTATGGCTATGTAGCGCTAATGGATTTCTGTTTCAAAAGTTCTTTCAAATTCTAAAGCAAGAGTCTGAGAAGGTTGTATATATTTATACTGCATAGCCTCAGCGCTTTAAACACACAATCTCACTTGATGTTAAGTGACGACGTAGTACAGGATGGTAAAGACACTAAACCTAGTAGTACTGGTTCTCAATTGATGCAGCCGGAACCTGTTAGTATTTGGTGAAAGGTTTTTAGTTTGAGGGTGACAGCTACGTAGGCGGGCATTGTTAGGAAATGCCCTACCACTTTGTTATGGTTTCCTCAAGATGTTTTCTTTCAACGGAAGCTCGGGTTGATTTTAGAATCGGATAGGTGGGCTTAAACACGACCATTCTTCCAACTTCATTATCATCGCTTCAAAACAAAAAAAAACATGTTCGAACTCATCATAATTTTATAATAGATTGTTTGCATAAGAGAGCCTGATGACAAGAACCAAGTGACTACCATCAAGGCTGTTGTTAGTTACTTTTATACAATATTAAATGTCGCTTTAATTTTCTAGGTGATTCCGTTTGAAACCTTGCTTATCAACTAGTGAAATGTTTGTATCGTAGAATTTATCTATCGCATGTTTTCTTTCTATCTATAATATATTTACATCACCTCTTACGTAGATTAAGCAAACAACGTAAATTTTCTTCGATAAGGAATTACAGTAAATAATTTTATCTTTTAGCAATATTACTGAATCACAAAAATATATATAATAAATTATCTGAAATGAAACTAATTAATTTCGTATAAAAAAATTGAAAAAGAAACATATATGTATAGGTAAGCGAAAGTCCTGTCAGATTAAATACCCATAGAATGGTTTAGGTAAGGATTGACCATCTATTTACGTCAATATAATTATTAAACACATATAAACTCCATATTAGTCAATAGTAATTGGTATATTATTTCTTGAGGTATACTGTAATCAAATAAAATATTCATATCTTGCTGTACATTATACGCATTTTCTGCCAATTTGTCTTTATTCGGGTGTCAAAACTCTTCATGTCAGCACAACGTGCGGCATTGTCTTCGTTACTCAATATGTAGTCCGATACACCGCACGGGCAACACGAGCCGCATTCACAGAAAGCGCAACAAGCTTGCACCGCATCCCAGGCACCTTTGAATTAATTTCTGTTACTAGCAAAACACCCCTATATTTGCAGAAGTAATTAAATGTGCTCATTAAAGACAAATATAATTGTAGTAAATCTGACTTCTTTAGAATGCAATTTATTGGTTAACCTCAAAAATCCAATAGGAGTAAATATCTTATCCTAGCTTCTTTGACACCATTTACTCATAACAAAGGACATGGTGGTAGTGACAAGTCAATCTTCAAGGACGTCTAGCTAGGCAATTATATAAATTCCGACAAATGAGGAATTAAATTTAACAATGGCAACATAGAATTAATAGCTCAAACTTGTTCTGAGTACGTCAGATACATTGATTACCCACCAACAATATCAATAATAAAAGGTATCAAATCAATGGATAGAATAATCCGTGTTCACAATCCTTTACTAACTTGGACGGATTATATTTCATTCAAAAATATTCAACAGCGATGATACCTATTCTTTTAGCTGCTTCAGCATGATTCAGGTAGGTTGTGTCTACCTTATCATCTACAGGTGCTTCACAGATTCGCACCAATTTGGAAATACGGGTAGCAACTTTCTCATTAACTGTTATGTAGCGAGTACGACCAAGCAATGGGGACGGACTATTTGGGTAGACCTTCTGTAATAAATCATATTAATTCTAACAGCCTCTTCTTTTGTAAGATTGATTAATATGTCGATTACCCATAAAAATGAGACAATAGGAAAACAACGGAAAGCTTAGTGCTCAATATTTTAAAACTAACATAATTTTTTCAATATATAATGACATAGCAAAAAGAGTTAGCTGAAAACTTGCAATAGTTAGAAAGGCACTGGTAAGTTAGGAAACTCTAAAAACAAGTTAATATTTTCAATCATTCTTCTCTACTTAACTGGTACTCGAGCATCCTTATATATTTTAGGTAGAAACGATTTAAATTGTATCATTTTAGCTCCGTAGACACATAACTCCAGTTGCTTAGAAACTTAGTTTGGACACATTCTTATGAATATTCCCGTGAAACATTCTCCTTCAAGCTTCTATTACTATAATCACAGCATTTTCTAGTGACAGAAAAGTTGCGTTTCAGAAACAGTCTATATTATCCACTTTAATGGTGATTTGGCACATTTCTTTACGGTCGGTAGAGTGAAAGTTAAAAGCTGTGAGAGTACTTACCGTCAGATAAACAGTAATAATATCATGTACATACCAAAGCATATCGCCGGAAACAATCAGCCAACGGTTTCCGTTCAATCAATAGTTCTGCAGAAGTTTTTTGAAGCTGACCCTTCCAATTTCGTCTGCGATTCTTGCAGATAGGACGGCAGCTGAAAACACGTGGCAAATAATATACATATATATATAGTTTGAAATTATAATTTCTGCCTAATTTTCCAAACCAACAATTAAAAATCTTGTATTTATCAATTTACTGTTTTTTTGTCATTTATTTCTTAGTTTTTCTCTGCACTGCACTGCTATGGACAATGCATATGCAGTGATTACCTTATGGTATAGTCTTACATAGTAAAATCTCGGCACGAACAAAGGAGTTCTCACAAACTAGCTAGGATTGGCCCTGTGACATCAAGCGTACGAGGAAACCGAGGGAAGCGAAGGGAACCAACAGGTGGTTCGTTAGTAATCGCCTGATTGGTTCACGGAATGGCAACTAGCACCTCGCGGCGCTAGTTGATCGGAGCGAAGCCGGGGGGGTGCTCAGGCATAGCCCGCCCCCCAGTTCCTGCGCGTTCACAGCTTTTCACGAGCCACCATGTCGTCGTCCTCCAGCGACGACGGAAAAGGCCCTTATCAGGGCCAAAGAAGCAAGAGAAGAGGGAAGAAGAAGCCAGCACCATCGGCGCGAACCACGTCACGCCAAGACATCTCAAACAAAGATGACACCGCAACGACCTCAAGCCTGCCCACGGACTCCGACGAAGCCGTTATCAACAAGACGCCTTACACGCCTGTCCAAGGACAACGTACTGCAGTACGACCGATACCTGCGGGGGGAGGCAATCCCCCCCCGCCCTCCAAGCAGCGCCGCCGTCCGCAGCCGACAAATGCTGCCACCTGCGGGGGTTGAGGCAAGAACTATCTTGCCTCCCCCCGCACCGATGAGCGCTGACACGCGCGGCAGCCGCTACGAGCTGCCTTCTGCGGGGGTTGAGGCAAGAACTATCTTGCCTCCCCCCGCACCGACGAGTGCAACTACGCGCGGCTTTCGTGAGCCGCCACCTGCGGGGGTTGAGGCGAGAAGCATCTTGCCTCCCCCCGCACCATCCAGCAGTGCTACCGGCAGCCGCAAAGTGCTGCCATCTGCGGGGGTCGAGGCGAGAACCATCTTGCCTCCCCCCGCACCACCGAGCAGCGCTACCGGCAGCCTTCAAGTGCTGCCACCTGCAGGGGTTGAGGCAAGAACTATCTTGCCTCCCCCCGCCTCACCTGTCACCGTCTCTCGCGATCCGCGATCGAGACGGAAAACGGACTCCCCGCCCACCCCTGCTGCTAGCAATGTGTGCATGCAGCCGACGTCCGGCCGCGCGGGACCGACTCCGTCCGCTCCGACGGCCGAGAAACGGCCGCCGTCATCCGCAGCGTCCTCACCAACCACCATCCAGGAGAGGGACACCGTCGTGCTCGCCCAGCTGGTCGAGACGGGTCTCCTCTCCCTGGGGATGCTGCGGTGGATGGCGTTGTACATCCGCGTCTCGGAGGCGGAGACGGAGGGACGCACCCCCTGCGCGGAGGACGTCGCAGCGCTGCACATGGCGGCAGCAGGGGTTACTGCACCCCCCCCCATACCCGCAGCAGTCCTCGACCGTAGCCCGGTCGGCCGCGGGCGAAGGAGGAAGAGGAGCGAGGGAGAGGAGGAGGACGAGACGCGAGTGGGTAGGAGGACGCGCTCGCTACCGTCCCCCACCCCCCCGCTCCACCCAGCCAAACGCCAACTGACCGCGTGGGCAGCTGCGGAGCGCATGCTGGCCGCGAGGTACGCCGGCTCAACGGTCCCAGCCGGGACCGGAGAGCCAGTACCTCCAACCTCTGCGGCCGCCCCGCTCCCGCAGCGCCCACGCTCGCACCAGAAGCGACAGCCACCTGTCGCCGCACCGCAACAACCTGCTGCACTCGTGACGACGCATGCGACGCCGACTGGGCGACCTGGGCCCAATAGAACGATGCCCGTGCGCAGCGTGCCCGGACCGGCCCAACAGGCGGCACCGCGCGCTCCCGCACCGGCACCAGCCACACCAGCGCCGCGAACATTCGCGGCGGCGGTCGGAGGACAGCGTCAACCGACGCCAGGGACGTCGGCACCTCCGACCGCCCAACACCTACAACAGCAGCAACAACAACAGCAGCAGCAGCCGAAGCCGGACGCACCGAAGGGGCCTTCAGCCCCCAACGTTAAGCAGGCACCGGCACCCAAATATCCTCCACTGATTGTGGAGCGTCTGCCAAATTGGCAAAGACACTTCAAGCTGCTGACCCAACAGCTCGGCAGAGCACCGAACGCGCGCCCCTTTGGGACAGGGGTGAAGTTCGTGCCGGAGAGTGTAGAAGAGTACCGTACGGTACAACGCTACCTCACCAAGGCGGAGTGCGAGGAAGGGGTAGCCTGGTTCTCGTACTCGTTGCCTGCCGAGCGAAGCCTCAAGGTGGCTCTGAGGGGACTACCCTCAGACACGGACCCCACTGATATCGTTGCCGCCTTACAGGAGCGAGGCTTCGAACCCGAGTTCGTCAAGAACATAATGGCGCGTGGAGGTCGCCCGGGTTCCGTCTTTCACGTCGTCCTGAAGCGGACACCGACATCCCCGGACATCTACGCAGTAAACGAATTACTGTGCATGAGGGGGATCAAAATAGAAGCCTGGCGCGGTAAGACTGGTCCCGCCCAGTGCCATAGATGCCAACAATTCCGGCACAGCTCGATGCAGTGTCATAGAACACTCGCTTGTGTCCGGTGTGGAGAACCACACGCTGCACGTGACTGTGGTCGCTCAGTTGAAGAGCCACCGACCTGCGCTAACTGCGGAGGACCTCACCCTGCCAATTATAGGCAGTGTCCGGTCTTCCGTAGGGAAGCCAGGTACCGGACGGCTGGCGTTATTACGCGCACTGGCGACCATATCTCAGGACGCGCGACGAAAGGGTCAGCACTACCTCCGCGGACAACAGTAGGGGAGACGGCGTCAGCGTCGCTGATGGCGCCGGCCAATGAACCTACTAGCCGCGGTGCGACGACTGGTCCTGGGAAAAGACGCCGATGCCAGAAAAAGAAACCCGCGGTTCAGGATCGTACCGCGGGTGCGTCGAGAGATAAACCTGCCCCTCTGGTACCTCCATCCCCCCCCCCCCCGGCTCAGCAGCTGGACACTTTGACCGCGACCCTCGGTGTCCTGCAGGAGATCTTGTCGGCCGTAAAGGAGGGTGAGAAAGGTCAGAAGGCCACCCTATTGGGATTACTGAAGCTCCTAAATCCCAATGCTTGAGTTAAGGGTGTGCCATTGGAATGCCCAGGCGCTCACGGGGAAGAGAAGGCTACTCATAGCCTTCCTCCGTGAGCAAAAGATTGACGTGATGCTGATATCGGAGACTTTCCTGCGTCAAGGCGAAGAGTTTCGGGTCCCTAACTACTTCGCATACAGGAAAGACGAGAGGAGTCCGACGAGTGGCCGCCCGTACCGAGGACTTTTAGTCCTCGTCAAGAGGAATGTCGTACATCAGCCAATACCCTTTAAAGAGTACCAGTCACTCTACGCTCTGGGGGTATTGTTGCACGTCGATGGTCGGGACTTGAAGGCCTACGCCATATACCGACCAAATAACCAGCCCACACAGATGCTGGAAAGAGAACTTGAGGAATTAATGGCGGGAGGTACGCCAACGATCATGGCAGGAGATTTTAACGCGAAGCACACCTCCTGGAACTCCTCATGTAATACGCAACCTGGTCGACAACTCTTGAAGCTTGCAGAAGACTATAGCTTTGATATCCACGGCCCAGACGAGCCAACACATCATAGCCCGAGGTCGCAAGACGTTTTGGACATAACGATAACGAAAGGGCGCTTGAATCCACCGAGGCAGACAGTACTGCCGGATCTACCCTCGGACCATAGACCTGTCCTTCTCGAAGTCTCCGAGTCACCTACGCGAGTATTATTCCCAGCATCACGTACGCGGATCGATTGGGCAATATTCGTGAAGGAACTAGAGAGCACCACACCGACGCGAAAGATGTCCACGCCGGAAGATGTGGAACGGATGACGGGTGAACTCACCCATTGCATCCGCAGCGCCCGAGAAAAATCTACTCGCACCATTCCGACGGAGTCGAGGCTCAAACCTCTTCCCCGGCGGATTCAGGATCTCATAAAAGAGAAACGAGCGCTGCGGAGGGAGTGGCAGAATACCCGTTGCCCCTTCACGAAGACTAGACTTAACTCGATGGTGACACGAGTTAAAATTGCCTTAGATGACCATGCAGCCGAAGCGTGGGAGAACCATATAGACGAGATTATCACGGACAGCTCGGTCCCCTCAGTACACCGTCTATGTAAGCAGCTATCGAGCACACCGGAGCCGGTCCGCCCCTTACTGGGCGAAGATGGCTTCCCACGCTTCACAGCAACTGATCGGGCGGAGATCTTTGCTACGTGTTTGGAAGAACAGTTCTCCCCGAACGACGAAGCGGACCTTCAGCACGTCTTCAATGTAAACCGACACCTAGACAGATACTGGGCTGAGCCTGTAGTCGGCGGCAGCCCGGCAGACGCCCTGTTCTTCACCCCGGCCGAAGTAAATCGCGTGATCGGGAAACTGAAGCCCAGGAAGGCCCCCGGTGCGGATAACATTACCGTTGCAATGCTGCGTCACCTGCCGCTGAGATCACTCGCGGCGGTGACGCGGTTATTCAACGGTATTATCCGCTCGGGGCACTTCCCGAATGACTGGAAGCTCGGACTGGTCCGCATGTTACCGAAGCCCAGGAAGAACCTGCAAAGACCAGAAAACTACAGGCCAATCACTTTGCTCAGCACGCTGTCTAAGGTGTTCGAGAGGCTCGTGCTGGCCAAGATGCTGCCGCACATGAACCTGAGAGCCGAACAGTTCGGGTTTAGAGAGCATCACTCTACTGTTCTCCAACTCACGAGGGTCATTGACATAATAGATACCGCAAGAAGAAACAGACAATACGTCGCAGTAGTACTGCTGGACATGGAGAAGGCGTTTGACAAAGTATGGCACCAGGGGATGCTATACAAACTGTTAACGACCACCACGATCCCTAGGAAGATTCTCCATGTCCTGAAGTCTTTCCTGGAAGACCGCCGCGCCCAAGTAGTGGTCGAAGGCCAAGTGTCTCGGGAGTTCCCTATGAGAGCCGGAGTCCCGCAGGGTAGCTGCCTCTCTCCTAGCCTCTACGCTGTTTACACGAACGACCTACCAGTTCTCGGATGGACAGAGCTCGCGTTATTCGCGGATGACGCCGCATACTTCCACGTCGACAATACGCCACAAGACGCACAAATTGAGGTCCAAAAACTACTAGATACCCTTCCTGAATGGCTACGGAGATGGAGGCTGCGGGCCAACGTAGGGAAGACACAGGCACTCATGACTAGAGTGATGATGAGTAGATTACCACCTTGCTTGACGCTCCAGGGAAAGACTATACCGTGGAAGGATAAAGTTCAATACCTGGGAGTCACTATAGATCGAAACCTGACTTTTTCAAGTCATGTAGGAGATGTGATCGCGCGGACAAGAGCGGCGAGGAGAATGCTGCGTCCAGTGCTCACCTCAAGGCTACCCTTGAGAACGAGGCTTGGTTTATATAAAACCTATTTGAGGTCACGATTTACCTATGCCGCCCCTGCATGGTTCAGTCGCTTATCGGAAACGAACAAGAGACGGCTTAGAGCCCAACAGAGCATCACGCTTCGCATGATCGCGGGGGGCACCGCGATACGTTAGCAACCACGTACTTGCGCGTGACTTACGTGTAGAGAGCCTGGATGCGTTCATAAGCAGCCTTGCAACCAACATGTTCCGAAGAGCGGACACGTCGGCGCACGTTCACCTCCAGAACATCGCGCCGTTGCACGCCAGACCTCCCGACAGTCGGAGAGGAAGAGGTGATCGCTTGTCATTAATACATAGGCCTCAGGCGCGCGATCTCATACGCCGGTCCTCGCCTAGCTGAGTAGGTAGTTGAAGGAGGACCGTGTCTATGACCCGTATAGATCGGGTGCATCTCCCTGACCCCTCAGAGTCCGATCGACAGCAGGATTAGCTCCCAGAACTCAGAAGATTACTCCACGAGGGACGCACCTGTGTGCCTCACCCAGTTGACTTGTCCGTAGGCGCGGACAAAGGAGAGGCCACCGTCGAAGGGAATAGCCCTGATGCGGTTTCCCCGTGTCCCCTATTAGTTCGTAGTTTAGTTAGTAAGTGTAAAGCGTGTGTAGTTTTCTGATTGTGTTTTCTTTGTTTTGTTTTGTTTGTTTATTTTTAATCTTATTATAGTATGTAAGCTAGTTTTAATTTACATAATGTAATGTTTTTTCAAATAAAGATACAAAAAAAAAAAAAAAAAAAATATGGTTAGGGAAAAACACACGACACGCCGCTGCTAGACTGCTCGAACATAAGGAGGAGACGAGAAGAATTGCTATATATATATACAAACTAGCTCCTCTAACTTACCGTTCAGATGTTTAATATCTGCAACAATCTTCCTTGTTTTCGATGATTTTAGGTTCTTTGAAACAATCGTAAAGAGAAATCTTAACAGACCCGTATGATGCAGACTACTGCCAGCAGTCACCATATGAGCTTTTGAACTATACCTCATATAACACCAGGTCCTGTGTAGTCACCTTGCCGAGCATTATAAGTAGTAATTATCTTTGCATTATATAAAAGACGTTCCGTTAGTTCGTATATAATTCAAGAACCTCTTAATTTACATGTTTCTTTTTTAATAAATTGTAGATACATTAAATGGTCAGGTTTTATTAATTTTATTACGTTAAATAAATGTATGAGTATAGAGGAAAGTTAATCAGAATAATAGAAAAAAAACCACTATCGTGTTCTTTCTTGAATCCTTATACCTACAATATATAAAAAGTGTCTCTATTGATCTGACCGTTATTATAGGCGAGTAGAGACACGAGAGTGCGGATAGTTATTTTAGAAAATGATGCAAGTACTCTTTACAATATATTTTTTTTAACATGGCATAGGGTCAATGCTTTGACCTCAATCTCACGTGATGTTAAGTGACAACGTGGTCCATGATGGTAAAGACACTAAGCCTAGCGGGCGGTGGATACCCTGGCAGCCATCATTAGAAAATGTCTTACCAGCATGCTATGATTTCCTCGCGGTGTTTTCCTTCACCGAAAGCTCAGACTGATTTTAGAGTTTGATAGGTTAGTTAGTTAAACATTGCTAATTGTAATTGAGTCACGTGATCATTAACTGATATACTATTATTATTTTTCTTATACATAGCTTAAGTGCATATTTAGTAATAATATATTACAGTTTAATATAGTCTAATAAGAACAAACATTATTGAGTTTTTAAAAATAATCTCTATCCTCAAAAGCAACAACTTTTAAAATGATAGCTAAAGTCAGGACTTCGATCTTTTTATGGGGGGGCAGTTTTTCTGCCTCCCCGGCTGACCGACCTTCCTTGGTCATGCCTCCTACGGGAGGCGGGCGAAGAGGTGGGGTTGAGTAGTGTGTACACTCCCCCATCCCCGCTGGGCCATTGCACGACGAGGCCCGGTGGGTTCGCTGCAGGGGGCGACGCGGTGCTTGCGAAAGCCACCCCGTGTCGCCCCCATCCTAAATGCAGCGGACGGCCCCGGGGGGTTTTAGTGGGTATTTCCGGGCGACTCTCGCCCGGGTGAGTCCCACACTGGCACGGAGCTCGTCACTCCGTGCCCCCTTATCTATTGTATTGGGGGATCTTTATCCCCTAAATACAATAGATAAGGGTAGTGCGTAAATGCATTTCCCCCCGTCAAAAAAAAAAAAAGGACTTCGATCTTTCCGAGTTTGGCTTTATAACAGGTGATCACCAAACTCGTCGAATAATGATGATATATATTCAATAGGATATAAAAATAAATAATCACGTGCATAATCCTTCGGATACTTTTAAACGCTTTTTGGTCTTCGGTAAATGTATCATGATCTACATTTATGATGTTTTTTTTATCAATTGATCACTTATAAAAATTTAAAAAACAAACAGCACTGTTGTATAAATATTTTTGGACGACACATTATTTTAAGCCAAATGCCAATTGTGACAATCGGTGGAAACAAAAAAAAATATTCACTTACATGATCTATGCAGTTTTTTCTTTATATATGTACATATATCCCTCAGAACTGGCTCAATCACATTACAGATAAAGTTGTTAGTAAAGATAAGGCCGTAAATTTATTACACGAAACTTATTAGATAAGAAGTTTCACTGCATAATTTGATTTCTAATACGTTTATGCAATCTTTAAGACTCGAATATAGCGACCAAGTGTCACGACAACGCAAGGATAACAAAGTGACCAACTTTTGCAAACTATTTGCAACATAATTAACTTCTTTAAAGATTACTTTTATATTCAAATGGAACAACGCCTCTAATTATTATTTAAAAGGAAATTTTTTTATTACTTTCAGATGCAATTTTATCTCTCAGGATAAAAAAAAAATACCTTGTGAAGGTAGTTGCATTGCTTATATATGCATAATTGCTTGTTTCCAAACTCCTGGTGAGACGCGCAAACGGTGAGCTTATGCAGGCTCAGCATTAATCATTGATTACACGATCCGTAATGTCAAGAGGAACGGTAAATACTAACAATTTTTGCAGATCACGATCATATTGCCTCAGCGTCATTCATACAAAGACGAATGGGATTTAGCTCCATTTTACACGGAGTAATAGGTTAAGGGCTCGGAAGTGTCATACGCTATAATAATAAACGCATATGCGCACCGTTACACACCGTTACACCCTTTAACACGATGGGAAGACGACATTAAAAGAACCGCCGGCTCAAATTGGATTCTAGTAGCACAAGACAGAGAAAAATGGGCATCTTTGGAGGAGGCCTTCACCCATCCTGGGGTTCTTGCTATTAATAGTGCAAGAAATAAATAGAAAAAACTCTTATTAATTTTGTACTTAGATATAAGATTACTTGTGTATAATGTATAAGCAAGAAATAAAAGGCTTTTTATTTATTTATGCGCACCGTAACAGTTTTTTGTGGAGAGGACCGAGTATAATTATAATTTTTTTTCTGTGGAAAAATCCACAATTATTGACCACGCTTCCAGAAACACTTTACAAAGTATAACATTATTAGATACAAATATAACATTTGCAGTTTACTTTAACATCATTACAAGCACCTTCCAGATTTATAAACCTCCTACCACAGTAGCTCAATAGCTCTCGTCAATGCGCCTACAGAACAAGTTAAATTTCTGTCAAAAAATTACATACATGAAAAAAATGTTCTTAAAACTTCCTTACTATATCCTCCTTCCTTCCTTAACTTCTCTGCCACTGGCACCAGTATTATTATTATTACGAACAATATTTTTATTATTCACTTGTTCAATATAAACGGCTTTAGATAAAAAATAAAACTGCATTTTAAATATTTGTATATATTTGTATTTCGTTTCTAATTTACTATTGTGTTATTTTAGACTTTATATTTAAAAAAAAAAGGATTTTATTATACTTTATCAAACTTTCGATACAACTAAAACACAATATTTCTGTATAAGCTTAAAGTTATCGATTATTATTACCCGACAGAGTTGTAGCGGAAGATGTTGCTGACCTCATTCCAGCCGCTTCAGCCAAATTAATTCTACTACCAAGATCTTCTCGTCTATATCTCTTCTTCCATTTTATTTCTCTATTAATTCTCTCACATATATTCTCGAAGCTTTCTCTCAATTCCATAGGTAGATCAGTCACTATAACATCCTTTAATAAATTATTCTTTATATCTTTATTAACTCTTGAATTGATACTTTCACATTTAGTAAAATTGCCTTTATTCAATTTTAATTTAATTTTTGCGAAAAATTTGCTCAAATCTCCACTATGTGCTTTTTTAAAGACCCATAAGGAAAAATATATACAGCAAACAAGGCCTAATATCAGAAAAGACAGTAAGAGGATAGACAAGATGATAGTAAATATTGCATAATTGCAAGCCGAGTTATAATCTGGAACATTACATTGATATGAAGGGCAAAGTTTACCGCGCATCATATCACTCAAAAAGTTTATATTTTCTGATATAGTATTACAATTAGATTGTAACTGCACTGACAAATCATTAGAATTTAAAGATTCACTAACTATACCTAGACCAGAGGTAATTGCGTAAACATCAGCAATAGACAGAGGAGATTTTCTAAGTCCTTACAAATATTGCTTTTGGGATCATAGACGATATCAGGTAATTCTTTAGTAGGGTCATCATCACATATTGGGGCTGCGACACATTTATCAACTTTATCATTATAAAAGTATTTTTTTTCCAACATATTTTAAATCACAATTCACCGGTTCACAATTATTCTTCAGATCCTGATCAACAGACGGGCAAATATAACTTTTCTGAAGATGATTTAAGAATGTGTAAGATTGTTTAGCTCTTGTATCAAATGTGGCACTTACTTCTTCTCTTTTTATTTTTTTAATGTTGCCACATCGATAATCTAAGACGAATTCGCAAGAACCAATATGGTTTTCATGAATTATTGTTGGATAAACATATATAAAAGTTTCGCGGTATTTTGGCTTTATAGAATGAATGTTAGCCCCGTATGCAATATTATCACAGTCGTTGTTATCAGAATCAGCATAGCAGCACCGACGAGTCCAAAACTTCACTTTGCAAGGGTACAGACGGTCTCGATTTTCGACATCCAAATAAAATTGAATCCCAATTGATTTTATATCTAATGGTAGTACTCCTTTGTCTATTATCTTTAAAGAAGCTATAACTTCAAATAATTTCGGTTTAGTGAATATTATACAATAAATAACCATATAATTAAAGTACATACTTTCGACATAATTATTTTTATATACCAACATAGATCTATGACAAGTTGTTTTTATGTCAAAATTGACTTTAAATTTGTCACACATTTAGCAAAAAGTTATATCAATTTATGATCACACTATAACAGAGTATATATTCCTTTTTAATGGTACGTATAAGTAAATACACACACTACGTTCATTTATCTAAACGACATTTTCAAGTTTTAACTGGATGGGGTAGGTTTTTAGACTAGATAACCACAATCTCACCTGATTTTAAGTGACGATGTAGTACACAATGGTAAACACGCAAGGCCTAGCCTAAAGTAAAGCCTAAAGTTTTGAGGGACAGGTTTTCAAATTTGAGGGCGGTAGTTTCCTTGCGATGTTTCCCTTCACCAAAAGCAGAGGTTCGTGATAGAATTGGATAAGTAAGTTCAAACCTGCGTTCACCGACGCGGAATCCGATCGGACTATCAACTGACGTATCGCTTCGTTAATATTTTTCATTAGGTTAAAAATATTTAAAGAAAAATATTACAATTTCCATAAAGAATTGGACGAAAGTCGACCAATAAGTAGATGAAATGCGAAAGTAGTCTTTACTTAATATCTGTAGAAGATGAAGGCAAAAAGATGTAGGGCGGTATATAGTCATACATACTAGAAAGTCATCTATACTATACTATACATCTATATATATAAGAAAGGACTAACACTGAGTATTATGCCCTTTCCCAGTAAAATTAAACTTTTTTTTAACAATACCAATTTTTTGATTGATCAATTATTTGATTAGTAGTTTGAACAAAACGCATAACCATTTTACAAACAATTCAAAACCTAAGAAAAACCGAAAAAACAACACATGATATATTTGCAACGTTGTAGATAACTATTTACACATAACAATGTACGTTAAGAGTGAATAGATTTTAGTTACAGCTTCAATTTGCCGTGTCTTAAGAAATCTGTAAGAGTAAATAAGGATACTTGCAATTATCTGTAGATCATTTTTTTTAAGTTTCTTATGTGAATTAATTTATAATTCATCTCTTTTAGTTCCTATAATACCATGATCTTCCTTAATAAAATCGGCAGCACGCTCGGCGATCATCATTACCGCAGCATTGGTGTTGACACTAGGTATGGTCGGCATCACACTAGCATCGACTATCCTAATATTGTTTATACCGTACACTTTCAATCTACTATTAACTACTGCTTCGGGATCATCAGCCTTACCCATTTTAGCAGTTCCCACAGGATGATATACATTATAAGTAACAGTTCTGGCCATACATTCCCAATACTCGTCACTGGCAAATTCTAAACTGTCACAACTTTCAAACTGTATCCTCTTCAATTCAGCCTTTATCTTTTTAAATGTCGGAGTGTTGACTATTTCAGTGACTCTTTTTACAGCTTTGACGAAAATATCCATGTCACGTTTATCGCTGAAATATTTGGAGAATATCTTGGGATGTTCCATAGCGTTAATACCCCGCAATTCTATTTTGCCCTTAGAATAAGGTCGGCTCAATGATACAAATAATATGATCATTTCTTTATCAGAATTGAAGTCAGTGAATTGTTTGCAGATGTCTTTATTTAATGACATAATATCGTTGCAGAGAGAAAATAAATGCGAAGTGTTCGGTACAAAATAGTTATGATCTATTTGGACGTCAGGTAATGTTTTACCGTCTGGTACGGATAAGAAAGCGTTTATGTTAGGTTGATCATAATTAGTAGCGTACGGTCCGCTTTGATCTAATAAATATTGTGCAGCGGCTTGAAACCAAAACTTTTCGTCCTTCGGTTGAGCTCCTGTATCTATTGTCACTGGTATTGGAATCCTAACATGATCTTGTAGATTTTCTCCAACTGGCAAATCAGATACAACCTTAATTCGTTTATCACTTAATAGTTCCTTAGGCCCAATCCCCGAGAGCATTAGTAAAACTGGAGTGTTAATTGTCCCAGCGCTTAATATCACTTCTTTCTTAGCGTAATAGGTCTCAACGTCTCCATATCTCAAGGATACTGTTACTCCTTTCGCTGTCTTGCTCTTCTGATCTATTTCAATAATTCTTGCGAAGCTGTTCTTGAGTACATATAAGTTTTTACGTGTTTTTATTGGGTTAAGAAATGCGGTAGCTGTACTAACTCTTTTTCCATTGTGCTGGCTACCTCTTATCTTACCAAAACCCATCTGAGTATCACCGTTCAAATCTTCTAAATATTTAAGACCCATTTCTTTGTAAGCGTCAGTCAATTTCTCAACTATGTCCAAATGAGTGAAATTTAGCTGGTTCACAACAAACTCACCATCAACTCCGTGATCTTTGACTAAATTAGGATTGTTAAGAATGTATGGGTCAGCGATTTTTTCACTTTTCTTAAAGTACTTTTTTATTGTAGGCCAATCCCAACCATCGTTTTTTTTTAGATGCCATGGCTTATAGTCGTCAGGGCTGCCACGCATATGTAAACCGCCGTTTATAGAGCCCGTACCGCCGAGAACTCTTCCCCTTGGCCAGTAGGATCTTCCATCGACGCAACCCTTGTTTGTATTTTCATCTTGTTCTGTGTAATATTGAAATGCGTGTCTGCTTTTATGTGTTGCTCCAAAGAAATAAGGAATCTGGAAGTGTTTAAATGTTAAAATGTATATACTCGTTGGTTAATCCGTACCATACTTTTTAGAAATGTTGTCATTTAGTATATAAAGAATCGATAATATCGTTTAAAAAATCCTGAGATAAGGGTGAAGGTAAACATCGTGACGAATATCTTATAACATATTCTTGGTGAACTATAAAAAAATAAAAATCTATTGCTTAAATTAAAAAGAACATAATAATCCACATAATTATATAGATCTTTACTACAAATTTGGCACAATTATAGTATCACATCCCATACGGAGTTTTTTTTTTTTTCCCTTTTTAAACTACATTTATTTTAATGATATAAATTGGAATAATAAATATTACTCAGACTATATTTACTATTTACATACAACACTCTCCATAGGCGGGTCGCCACCAGCTTCTATGAGGAGCACCTTCCATTGCTCCACCTCGGTCAGCCTGTTGGCGAGTAACGACCCAGCAGTACCACCTCCAACGATGATAAAGTCGAACATGTCACCATCTGTTACGAACATTTAGAAATATTATAGTGTTGAAACTTTTTACATTATGTTTTTCGTAGTGATTTCTTTTATTTGCTATCTCTTTCTGCTTTCCCTTAACAACCGTGGGTTTAGCGCGGGATAAATGTTGAAATTGGTGGGAATTATGAAGCGATGATGGCGTAGTGGATAGTGCGGCCGGCCGGATTCCGCTTCAACGGACACTACTCCATTGTAAAAATCAGCTTGAGCATTCGGTAAAGGGAAAAATCATGAGGAAACCATAGCATGGTGGTAAGGCAATTTCTAATAATGCCCGCCTGGGTAGCTACCACCCTTAAGTTTGAAAACCTGTCGCTAAATACCAATAGGTGTCTTCCGGCAGCATCACTTGATAATCAGTACCTCTAGACTTAGTGTATTTACCATCTTGGACAACATCGTCACTTAACATCAGGTGAGATTTTGATTAAAGTACTTAGCCTATACCGTGCAAAACAAAAAGAAAATTCAACGGAATTTATGCCTCAGGTAGTGAGTTTAGTTCCGTATCACTTTGGTGCTCTTGCGCTACCACTCACCGTTCTGAGCGCACTAAGTGCTCACCTCAAAAGTTCGATGAATGCCTTTAGACATTAAACTAATTTGTTAAGTAAAAGTTTAAATGTTTGATGAAAATGGTTTTTAACGAGAAGTAGCCATACAACGACGTTGAACTATTATTCCGTTAGGTTTGACTCACGGTGGGGCAGGAAGTATATCCTGCCCCCCGGCTGACTGACCTAACTAGGTCATACCTCCTACGGGAGGTGGGCGAAGAGGTGGGTTTGAGAAGTTTATACTCCCCCATCCCCGCTGGGCCATTGCACGACGAGGCCCGGTGGGTTCGCTGCAGGGGGCGACGCGGTGCTTGCGAAAGCCACCCCGTGTCGCCCCCATCCCAAATGCAGCGGACGGCCCCGGGGGGTTTTAGTGGGTATTTCCGGGCGCTTCACGCCCGGGTGAGTCCCACACTGGCACGGAACTCGTCACTCCGTGCCCCCTTACCTATTGTATTGGGGGACTTCGGTCTCACTAATACAATAGGTAAGGGTAGTGCGAAATGCATTTCCCCACGTCAAAAAAAAAAAAAAAAGGTTTGACTTACGGTTTCTAAACGTCATGCGATGGTACCCGTTTCGATCACACGTACTCATGTAGGTGTTAGTTTGCTCAACTACCACTTCAAAAAAATATTTTCAGTTCAACATTTTAACAGATAATTCTAATCAATTCTAGAAAATCTGTAGAACAACTGATTTATGCACTTTGCCCCGTAGATAGCCATGCTCCGCACAACCCCTGCGTGGAGCCTAACGATACTTCCGGCCGGGTCCTTCCAAATTTAGCCCCGTACCCAGTATTCCAGGTACTTTAGGGCTAACCCCAAGATAAAACCCGGAACCCTGTCTAACCCTGGCGCCTTCCGCCTACCGCGGAGACGACTCACCGCCATCTCCATCTCCGCATCAGTGATCTGCGGGTTGGGAGTGGCGGGATGATCATCGTACCTTTATTTTTTTTTTTTGACGGGGGGAAATGCATTTACGCACTACTCCTACCTATTGTATTAGTGAGACCGAAGTCCCCCAATACAATAGGTAAGGGGGATGATCATCGTACCTAGCTTACATTTATAAAATATTACAAATATTCATCACAGCCATCAATTGAAAAATTCATTTCAACAATTACCATACTTTTATAGATGTTTACGTAAAATAAAGATGATACGGTCTGTGTATACTTATTCAATAACTTACTCGTAAGACTGTATGATCTGTCTGTGGGCCAGTCCTCAGTGACGAGACACTGTGTCGCCAGTATGTGTATGACGAGATTAGTGAAAGCGAGCCCAGCTGAACCCTGCGAATAAGCAGCACAAGCGTTCTGTAGACACGTCATTTTCCTGTAACAAATCATCTATTATTTCACTTTGTCAAAAGGCAGCAAACTAGCAGAATGCTTCACGGTAAATGGTTTCCGTCCCGTTATGGAAAACTACAACACAACGAGCATTACCGAAGCAGTGCTAACCTTAAAGGGCGTTTTACAGTACCTTCTTGTATAGGAGCAAGTCGTAGCCTTGGGGGAAGGTTGTCCTGCGTAATCCATTTCCCATCGCTAGTGTACGGAATAAAAAGATCCTATATTACCTTTATATTGTTGCGTTTCGACTACTCTTAAGGTGTGGGGATGAACAGACAGTTAATGGAGATAGATAAGGGTTTGAAATTGTCATATAGACAAGGGTACCATATAGAAAAGTTGGTAGTAGACTGGTAGAGAATGCCTCTGGCATTAAGTCCGCCTTTTTACACAAATTTTAAATAAAGTATAAATAAATAAAAGTTACAGCATTCCTCATTTTACATGCCTTCTGTCCAACAGAAACCAGATGTCCCTGGGAATCTCGAAAGAGCTGTATCCTAATACATACTTTTACACTGTAGTCTTAGAGCTTTGATCAAAATCTCATCTGATATAGTCCAGGATGGCATACACGCTAAGCGTAGAGTTGCTGGTTCTCAAGTAATGCTCTCGGAACACGCCTATTTATGAGTTTAGATAAAATAATCATAATAAAGATAAGTTAAACTTACCAAGCATCGATTTATTTTGATTTTTTTTTATAACCCAATTATTATTTGCTACATAAATTAACACATCCTACTATCACATGAGCGTAGATCAGACTGTTTTATAATTACCTGATAAAACTAGTTGCTATTGCATTATCAGTTGATTAAAGTTATTTCGAACTGTATGTGCGTACATGTGCGTAGTACACGCGTGGTACAAACACAACCAGAAATAATATATACCACCTTTTCTCACGGCAACCAAGAGTGGAAGTCTACGAACCACCGCACAAAGAAGAGACCGTGAGTATAAGTAACAAAAGAACATATTCTATCTCGTTCTACCGCACATTAAATCCCATAGATGTATGAATATATTTGTCTTCCTTTCTATGTCGCCTTTTCGTTTCAATTCCTAAAGCAGCTAAAGAAGCATCGGTAATCATATAAATAGATTCATTGATTGTCAAGTTATAAGCGCAACAAGTGATGAAAAACTGAGCGTGCAGGACTGTACGTGATAGAACTGGAAAAAAAGATTAAAAGAAATTTCGTGTGAGAGACAAGGAGGGAGAGAGAGAAAGAGAGGGAAATGTTACAATTTTTTTTTATTTAATTTGAGACAAAAGAAAAATGACCGTATAGTTAACACAGAAAATATCTACCAACCCTGAAAAATGAATTGTGGTAAATTATCCCTATTTCAATATCCAAGTTAAAAGCAAAAGTAATAAAAATTTATAAATTATCTCATCGACCGAGCAAACGCGAAGGCAAACGTTAGTCACGATAATTACGATATCAGTAACAACTTATTATACATTAATTAAGTAGATATATCAAGAACAACGTGAATATTATATATATAATACTATCAAAAGTTATCTAATAACTTTTTATCTGGGAAAACACGCTGGCCTGGTCTTTTGTTATTGGCTGTAACATATAATATCAAAGATAATAAAAATAAATAATGAACTGGTCAACACAATGCTCATTAACTGTATGTAGTATATATAAATTTAGTTTTAATTTTGGATTTGAATTAAATTGACTTTAGTTGTAATTTAGTTTTTAATTTTGACTTTGAATTTGATTTAATTATATGAATTGATAAATTGTTTAAATTGTTGACATGATTACTATAACTATAAGACTGGACTTTATTTTAGTATTAATTTAGACGAACAGACTGTATTGTTAGATTTTAAGAGAAATAAAAAGTTTTATAAAATGAAAAACATAAGCAAAAGAACATGCTATAAAAACGAAAAAACAATAAAAGATCACAAATAAAATGTCAGTAATAACAAGGTCTCTGGTCATGCCAGGGGAAAAATTAGCGGGGGGAAAAAAAAAAAAACTGTATATAGCAGGGGTCGGCAAGTAGTTTTAGGTGTGGTCCCGGATAATGTGAGAAAATTTTAACGAGGTCCAGAAAAAATAAATAGAAATATTTAAAACACAGCAGTTATAGTTATAACTGATTCGCATAAACACACACACACGCGTAGGCTTGATAGGAAACTAATCAAACCTTATCAGTTGTGGGTACTTGTACAATAAAAGTAGAGTATACCTTACCTACGTATTAATTTATAATTGGTATACAACAAACGTTACAATATTTGGCGGTCCGAGGTACGAGCTTTCGCGGTCCACAAACGGACCGCGGACCGTCAGTTGCAGACCGTTGTTATAAAGTATATAGCAAACTCTAATGAAGTATAAACAATGATTTTGCTTTGCTGTGGTGGACAGCAGCTGAGATAGATGCCATATTTTTAATACAAAAACGTGCAGAGCCCTTTTACAATTTGTGAACTCGCGAATCATTGAAGAATATTAACCTGAACCTCCCAATACATTGATAATTTAATGTACCGTTCGCAAAAATTTAAACAAGATTGATATAGCAAACAACCGACATAATTTTAATACCAGTAGCCTTCCCTTGCTTTACGCTTAGTAAGTCCAATTATTTGGTAATAGAGTCAGGTTCTATAACATGGTTCCAAAACACATTCTCGATTTACCTGACAATAAATTTAAGCACTATGTCAAACAGATTTTAATGTCCAAAGGTTGTGTACAGAGTCGATCATTACGTGAACGATAGTCTGGAAGATACACCCTCTCTGTGCTTCCGCTAAAACCCGTTCATTGTTATTATGAACTGTTTAATTTTATTAACATAAAAAGAACATGTAAAAAAATCAGATCGAATTTCTTGCCAGATCTTCTCGTCTGGATCGTTTTCCGAACCGGTGGTAATATTTTGTCATTCATAAGCACCTTCTCTGGACACAAATTGAATAAAGATGTTTTTAATGAACAGGTGTTTCTAAATACCGAAGGCAATCTTAGCGTTTCAAGCTCATCAAAGTGTTTACTTACCCTAGGATAAAATAGTCTTACGACTTCATAGAGGACATAGTGCTTCGAGATCATTATACGTCTAAAGAATCGTTCAAGTTGTAATTATTGGTTTAATATAATATGTTTTTGTTATAATTATTATATTATTACTATTATTTATATATCATCATTATCATTATTTAATTAATTTATTAAGAAACCCGGAAGGAGTTCTATTAGTTTATTCATGTCAACCGTCAGTATACCTTACGCGTGCTCTCTGTTAATGTTACATGAGTTTTAATGGATTAAATGGGGAGGATAATAAAAAAATTTGAAAATTTGGAACGTCGAGAAACAATAGAATTTAATGACATTAAGAAAAAGGAAAGTGGTTTATATTTAAAGAAACACTGGATCGAGTTGTATCCATTCTTTATTAAAATACCAACTGAATTTAGTTGTAGGTAAGCGCCGCACATAATTCGCGATATACCTACATTTTTACATCTATTAATTATCGCTATATATAAAGATGTTTGTCCGGTATATTTATTACACAACAGAAAGGATAAGTCAAATAAATCTAACACGATGCAGTGAGAGATGTGTGAGATAATGAACAACGGAGCGATCTTTAGACCAATTTTTACATTATTATATAAAGTAATGTATTTAGACACACTATGGGTGATGAAAAACAAACGACACTCAACGGGCAATACATTGAATATAGTAAATTTGTGGACAATTATTACATTATACTGTGTAGACTTTATAAGCGAAGGTCATAGACGATCGGAAAATTATTATGGCCGGTACAGGCGTACTGTTCAAAAAAATTTTGGTATAGAATATTGCAGTGCTATATGGGACGAGTTTCTTTGCTGATCAGGTTTTTTTTTCGTTGTATTTGTTATGTAAAAAGAACCTTCGGTTTTTATATACATCATATAAATATCATATTAAAAAAAAAATTTTTGAAAAGTGTTCTAACAATAAGTTTTTTCTTTTTAATAGGTTGTACTTAATATTTGTACTATTTCAGAAAATGTGTAACACTCCAATCAGAATACTAGGGGTACGGAGGCGATCGTAAAAACGACAATAATTTCCGTTCAACAAACATTGAAAGTAGATTAATTAATATAGGTACTGTCAAACACAAAAACCAATTACACATTTTACATAGAGATGTGAAATAATTTCAACATTTATTTATTGAATACCTACTATTGATTTAAGTGGTTCGTTGTCCCACACGGGACTCCATACACCGCGATTTACTCGCAACAATGAGCCCCAAATCTCTATGCGCCCAATCAATCATTAAGGTGATGTGGAATTTCATTGATTCGTTTTGTAAGTTATGCACACAAAATGGATGGGTAAAGGGAGCAGACTAGCGATTTTCTTTCCCACGCTCGATAAACCAGCAAGCGGCGAAGGGTATTTAGACTACCTACATCTACTGTAGGAAGTCCCTGCGAGCTATAGACGCGGACAACTTCATCACACTGCGTGATCGAATCGGCAATGAGGAGGCCTACAGAGGAACCAAAGTAGCCGCCATTTCTCTTAGAATCCCCAAACTTAAGTGGCAATGGGCTGAGCACATTGCTCGTAAAACCAATACCCAACGGGGCCAAAGGGTTTTCGAATGGTTGCCGCGTACCTGAAGACGAAGCGTGGATAGGCTCGCGACAAGGTGAACCGACGGCGAAGGTCGCAGGAGTCCGCTAGATGCAGATGGCGCACGATGATCGAACGTTGTGGAGATCTTTGGGTAGAGCTATTGCAGTGGGTGTTTTTTTCGATTGAATGAATAGATGGGACAATTAATGGACAGGGGGCCTCGATAAGGAGGGCCTTCATCAACCGGGGAGTAAATCCACCGTAGCCCATTCTTCATAGCACTGAGTGTGGGAAAACCTTATGCAAAATTTCACAACATAAAAAAAAACAACACTATATTCAACAAGAAACAATAATGGACAAAGTCCGTAATAAATCATCGTTTTTCTAATACTGCGTTTTGAGAAGTGGCGTAGCTAGCATGGATGACACCCGGTGCCTATATTATGGTGTCACCCCAAGAATCAAAACTCAACTAACTTCACTAACATTATCTTGTTTAAGTAATGAGTAAATTTTTTTTAGTAACAGCGTATTGTATCGAACTGTACCGAATTTAATATGTCCTGTGAGTCGCCATGGCACTTGTAGTTTTCAACACTCATCGTAAAATCTGGTCGTTAAACCTTGGGCACTATTATAGCTGTAAAACAACCGAAAAGCTTTCAACTAACCTTATCAATATCTTTATACGTCTTATTAATTATGTTATTTGTTAAAAAAATAATTAATTTCGAAATTAAATTTGGCAGCCTGTTTATATTGCCTCTGCCTTTTTCTAAAAGATGTAATGTATGAAGTTATGCCACATAATTTATTGAGGAATCTCCATCATTGATCAATAATATTTCCAATCTGTCATTTTATAGTTGTTATCAAAGATAAATAATAAAATTTAATTTAATTCATTGCCTAATTTAGGCGTCGAGCCTACATTATTTAATTTTGGTGTCGTTTTGTCTCACATAGTAAAACTACCTTTTGCCGCAGCTCTGTCTGCATACTATATTTTCTATTCGGCACAATTATTCACTGCGTAATATAGTTTTTGAATGGATCCTATCATTTGTACAGGCTCTAAATTATTTTTAGTACAAAATCAAAGCAAAGCAAAGATATTTCTCACAAACTCACCACTTGCTAGTAAAACTCTCCATTGCATTGGATTTTAATAATAATGCCTAATATACTCTTTATAACTTCAGCTACCTGCCATAATAAGTTCCGCTAAAATCCATCGAGTTGTACCAGACAGACTGACAAATAAAATTTAAAAATTGTGGTTATGGTATAAGTATAACCATCAAATGTATTTACATAAAAGTATGTCATTTTAATATTAAAAACGGACACTTTAATTTTATCTATTTGTAAAGATTTATTGATTATTGTGTACGAGTGAGATAGGTTGGAAATATCAATAAGAAATGTGAATTCTCAGGTGCAACAAAAATTCTAAAATTACACAAAGACTATTGTTATTATATTGAATATAGAGTTCCGCGCGGCTAGCGCAGTACTCTTACCTTATACTTTTTGCTTTATCAAATAATAATTAAACATTACAGAAATAATACTGTTATCTAGTTAAAAAATTCCGTCGAAGAGAAATATTTTCTAGTAATTTTCACTAACGGAACCTTTGTAACTTATTGATTTTTGATACTGTTTGTATTTACATTTTTAACTTAGATAATTGTTAAACAAAGGGTATTATATTGCTTCGTGATAGACCTAACTATACTAAACGAAATTATCAGCATTCAGAATTTTGAATTGTTTTACCATACTAATAAATAAAATTTAAATGACTTTTTGCATTATGAAATACAATTTATTTTTTTACTAAATACATATGAATGTAAGCTACCTATACCAAAACACATTTTTTTGAAATTTGTGCCTTTCTGTTTCGGGTAATTTCCGGAACTGCTGAACTCATTGTAACGGGAGTTTTTTGGTAGATAGCTGAAGTTAGTCCACGTAACTTAGAGTGCATTTGATTTCTGGAAATAATAATTAAGGTTCCGCGTAAAAAAATTTAAAACTCATGAAATTTCAAATAAAATCCGATTTAATGCAGTTTCACTAACAGTTTCAATTTGTGAGAAGTATTTATGCTTGTACCAAAAAAATTTCCTGAAATTATTTCAGTTTGGCATTAAAAAATTAAAACACCAAAAAAATTTGGGAAAAGACTATTCAGTGGTCATTTTCACGGGCAAGTACTCGACTTTATGAAAAATATTTTTACTTTATCTTAATACCAAACAAATAAATAAGGTTCCGTATAAAAAATTAAAACACTGAAAAATACATATATGAAACGCAGGCGTAGCCGCGTGCATACAGCTAGTGTATTAATATAAGCAGTTATAATTTAAACAAGAAAACAAATAAAAAAGAAAAAGCTACATTTTTTTTGTTTGAAAAATTTATTGTTTAATACTATAACGTAATCATTGGTTTTAATTTTTTCAACTATTTGTTTATAAAAAAAAAACGAAACAAACACTATTTTATCAAATTACAAATGTATTAAATTACAAAAATATACAGATTGCTTAATTTTTTTTTAAATTCAATAATAGTTCAACATGTAAGGATGTTTAAAATAAATAAACAACAAATCGTGAAGGTATATTTTATTTTATAATTAAAAACATGACATAATTAAATCGTATTTCTTCTTGTTCCTATTTAATACTTACGAACGAATTTACCACATCTATGACCAGTTCGTTGTTTTAGACACGCGAAGTTTGACGGCATTAGCTGTTTTGCACTCGTTCAGTTCTGTTTCCTAATTTGAGTAGCGGTGAATTTCTACAATCCAACAAAGGTAACTGTTACCATAGACACGTCACTGATATTAGAAGGTGGCCTCGGGAACATCACCCTATTTTTCATCAAAATGTAGTGCTATTAAGTTCTCGATCCGTGTAGATGGTCCTTTGTTCAATCAGAAGCCCCATACTGTGTGGATCTACAATACCAAAAAGGTGGTATGGTTAATGGCAACTCTACAAGAAAAACTGACAAGAAATTGCCAGGGTCGAAAATGGAGTAAGTGTCTTACATTGGAAAGTTGGAGATGGCCATGTCCACATACCTACATTAGAGACACCTGCAAGCAGGCTCTCGAAACCAGATGAGGTGAGCAGAGTGACACACACTCTCCTTCGCTTGAAGGAACAATGAGAAGTAGTGCAGAGGAAATGCAGATCTGATTCGTTCTCCTAACTCGTAAGCCTTATGTCATCTTCAATTATCTTGATGTTCCCAGGGATCACAAGAGGAACAAAGAGGCAGACCAGAAGCTGGAAGTTGGGCCCATGGAGGCAACTGGAAAGCAGACCCTGCAAACTGTGATGGAATGTAGTGTTTGGAATAAGCTATCACTTGCCCTTTTCGTAAAACCAAAGCAAAGATCTTAGACCTTTTCGTCTGGTCATAATAATTTCCCTCCTGATATGGTTAAGAATTTCATCTTAACAACATATATCCTTATATCAAGGAAACAAAAACATGTCACCATATTCCACATTCAACTGATCAATACCATTCATTTATAAATCAAGATGAATCCAGTGCTAAGCCATAATGATTGGCTGTCCTCATGATATGATACAGAGTTTTTTCAGTTCATCATCTCAATACTGGCTGAACGCTTCATAGGCACATGAACTTGCTTAGGAAATGATGACATTGATGACCAACCGTTTCAAATCTATCTGTGTCAAGCTGAGATGCTATTCCCTGTTCACCAACTCTTCTGCTGCAGAACTCTGAAAAATATCAACATTAATATTTCATAATATTACTAGTTTTTATTATTATTTGTAAAGTAAAATATAAGATCAGTACAAGATTACATCTGAACAGGTGATAGAAACTTTGCAATCCAAATTAATAAAAATGTTCCAAAATATTGTAAATCAATTAAATTGCCTATTACATACAATAAAACATTAAATAGCTATGTTATAAATACATTCATGTTAACATATAAACCTCAGCTTATGAATTAATAAAATAAAATATTTTTAAAGTAGAAACAAAGGTTGAGTTCTGGAACAAATTGCCAGAGAGTACAGTTTCTGTAAAATTGCAGACAAAATCTCAAAGCACATCTTGTGGGAATGTGATCCACTAAAACTCATATGCAACTGAATTCTGAGTAAGCATGTATTACTCCCAGAAGAGGAAAAAACGCTCTCACAATAGATATTTTCAGATCAGTGTTACAGGTATATTCTAGCCTGAATATGCACTTTCAGAATAATAATAATAAGGTACAAACCAAGATTACAAGTGAGATATTCTTGAAGATGCTTCTTACTGTCAATGTATCCTAGATTACATTTATAAGCTTAGACTTGTTAGGCAGCTAGGTAGCTTAGGCTTAGGTAATGTATGAGCTTGTTTATTCAAAAATCCTGAAAATGTACAATACTTCAGCTTATAATAATTTTATAACGAAATGAAATCAATAAACATAGTAATGATGTGCTCAATCGAACACCAATGATCGATTCATAAATTATTTAATGGGTCGATCATAATCGATTATCACATAAAGCTAACGATTTCAAATATGGAACAGATCTGGATAACGTTATTGGCTACAAAAGTTTTTAGAAATACAATGTCTTTTTAAATTGTATTGTAGGTTCGAGCTTTATATGAAAAATAAAAAGCAATTAAATCTCCAATTATTCCATTGAATCTTGTACGTTTCGAGAATTAAATCGGTTGATATGACAGGCTAGTAAAATTAAATTGCCATACCTTTATATTTACACTTCGTATAATTTGACAAATATTTTCTTAATATATATTTTTGTCTTAGGGATTTAAGTACGATAATTAGTATCTATCCAGAAAGCAATAAAAAAAAACAGTAGGCGGGAGGAGAAAATAAACTTTAAAGATGATTGTATTCCACAGGAAAATACTTACCATATTTCAAATTAATATGCTACTTCTCGCTATCTGTGAAATCATTACATTATGTAATTATTATTACCTGATAATATTTATTTTAATTACTTGTGTGTGGCAGATATTTCCGATAAAACCGTTATCAGAATCATGGAGGTAGCGGTCGTTACTGCAGCGACTTCTCAATAAAATTAGAACCCTTGGAAAAATAAGCACCAAGAGAAAGACTGTAAAATTGGATGACTTCAAGAAACAAAATCTCGCGAAAGATTCATAGAATTTAAATAGAAAAAATGTAGATCAAAATGGAAGTTATTAATGTAGAGACATGATATTGTACTTTGGAGACACAAGTATATAAAAATGAAGGTAACATGCTTGACCTTGACTAGTGACAGTGACTTAGATCATTCAGATTGTAACATTTTTATCGTAAAAAATAAAGCTTTTATGTTTTCTTTTTATGTGTTGCATTACTTTATTATGGCAATTGACCTAATGTGTTCGAATGAAATTTACCGTATTTAATAGTCAAGATAAAATGTAAAAGGATATACATAATTTGCAGATATTTATTTGATGTTGTGTCCAATGTAATATAAACCTTGAAGGCATTCCTTAGTTTAGCGATGTGTGAAATATCCGTCAATAGTATTGATATTTATGTTTCGTTTCAATACTAGAACATTAAAGTATAATTCACTTAAATTAAATGACTTTAGTCACTCATAATTAATCTTTTGTCATAATTTATCCAACCTTCTTCGTCTACCCTAATTTTTGGGAACCACAAATGGGAAAATATGCAGCCCGACTACTCAGAGCTACCAACTCCTGAACGGGAGTACTTTTTATAGTGAACGATCTGAACAAGTATTTTCTTCTGGATGAAGAGAATGCACAAAATACATTGTTGTACAACCCATTGAATGAGGTTGCATGAGTGAGTTTATACTATCCTTACCCCCGCGCGCTCTGTGGCTATGATGCTCCGGTTATTTTAAATTTAGAATTTTTAGAATACTATACACAAGATAGCTCAAACTTTTTTAAGCTAGTTGATCAAGAAAAAATAGGCACCATCGATTGGTAATCGATTATAAATCGATTTTTGTTCTAATGCGTAATCGATATATCGGATTCAAGAATAAAAAATGTGCGCCGTCGCGAGACACCTAGTCTATATGAAAAATCGAAATTATATTGTACAGCTAGTATATATAAAAACATAGTTTCTGAAAGGCAATAAATATAGTAAATGGAAAATAAAATATTCAGATTTTTAAAAGAAAAAGGTGATTGTTGAGTACATTAACATTTGTGTAAATGTAATACAAAAATAAAAAACACAAACAAAATTTACAATTTTTAAAACACGATGAGAGTAAAAATTTTATTCCTCACGACAACCATCAGCGTATTAGATGTTTTTTATTTATAGGTATTAACAATTATATTATAGTTTCGTATTAGTTAGATGTTCCTTACTACCATATAAAGTTGCGACGCATGATGTGGCGATGCGTCGCCACGCGAACAGTCGGTCTGACGCACCGCATTAGATATTTCACATCAAAAATCTAATGCATTCGGATTTTTTTTACATAGTTTGACATAGATTTTGTACTAATTTATAAAAGCGAAAATAGAAGATTTGAACGGAGCTACGTATCAATTTCTAGAACAGCAGCCTGAGTGTCGTTCTCAGAATCTTGTATAAATACTCAATATATCAGAAATGACGCAAGTGTGTTTTAGACTATACATCACATCATTTATGACTGCTGTTATTTGTAGACCTGCTCATTCTTCGATGTTAAGGTTGTTTGTGTATTTTAGGCCTTTTATCGCTACACAAAGTAATCGGTTTCTTAAAATAAAAACCGGTGATAAAGGTTTTCTTATAAACCTGTTTTTAAAGGTTTTTTGAGAACCGGTTCATATCACTACTACACAGGTGTATGGGTAACCGGTAAAATAGGTGTAAAAGTAACGCAAAATACCGTACCCGTATGTATTCGTTAGTATAACAATCAGTACGCGTTACTTTCGTTTCGCTACTCGTTACTTTTAATACATAATACCTAATAACATTCGCATCGAGTCGTATTACGTACGTACGGTATGACGTTAACGTCGCGTTGTTCATACTTTGTAGAAAACTTACTTGCACTTTGCAAAAATACGAAACATGGGAGTAGCGAAATGCATTCGTGAGTAACGTTTTGGTAGTCGGTACTACATGGCGTACTCGTTATTTTGTAACGGATACATACGATTTGCGGGGGATGCTTGGCGTGATTTTAGTGTGTCATGTTATGGTCCTTGATTTTAATTCATTATTTTGCAGGATTTAATTATATGTTATGTAATTTTGGTGACATTTTACTTGATATAGTGTAGTTAGGATACTCAAGTGTAGTGAAGTGAAAATAATGACACGGAGTGTGAATTCTGAAATGTGCCAATCATTCCCGTTGAGCTCGTAACAGAAAACCACCAATTGCTACCACTTTTTTTTTGCCTCTACAGCTTCACCGTAACTTTGGGGACGAATGCTGAAGACACTCGCCGTAAATGGTAACTAGCACAAGGGCACAAAGCGGTACGAACCTCGGCTTGGCCGTTACCTGTGTGTAAAAATTTTCGTGGATTTTTGATCCTACCTAATCCCTACCTTTTTTTTATTTATTAATAAAAAAAATTAAAATGGTTCCTTACAAGACCTACGTACCTGCGTGTTATGTGCAGGAGTGTGTATGCAGTGTTATGAGTGTATGCTCGATGCATAGTCAGTGTCACTGCATCGCGCTAGTAGCGCCGTCAAGAGCCTCCCCAGTTGGGGAACGGGGCACATCTTGGGCTGCCACCGCAGTGAAGACAGCAGTATGTGTAGGAGGCTTTATTACCGTCATTCATTTATTGATAGTGTTCCTTACGTCTAACTTGGCTGCATGGTCTAGTAGTACCTCTGTCTTTTCCTTAAAACTAAATAAATGGTACCCAAAAAAATTCATAGGGCTTGCTTGCTACAGCTCTAGTAAATAATCATTATTATAGGGGCTTGGTGATAGCAGAGTATAAATCACAGAACATTATTACAGATAAGCGCGAATCTTTTCATAATATCATCAAAGAAAATGTGATATTTAGATAAATTAAAGTTGGATTAAAATTACCTGAATAAACAAACAAATCATGATACTGAAGAAGGTGTACACTTTAGTCTTCTTACGGAAGGATGAAAAGATATTACTTGGCTTAAAAAAGCGCGGTTTTGGTGTTAACAAATGGAATGGATTTGGCGGGAAAGTCGAACCTGGAGAGACAATAATTGAAGCGGCAGCCCGAGAACTCTTAGAAGAATGCTGCGTGACGGTTAACACCAAAAATCTCAAAAATATAGGACACTTAGAGTTTACCTTTCAAGGTGAACCATTGATGATGGATGTAAGAGTGTACTCGACCAACATTTATGAAGGAACACCAAAAGAAACAGAAGAGATGGCTCCAAAATGGTTCGATTGCGCAAATATCCCATATAATGACATGTGGCCTGATGATAAATTGTGGTTTCCATTTATGTTGCAAAATAAACTTTTCCATGGTAAATTTCTTTATGAGGGCTATGATAAAATATTGCAATATAACATTGAAGAGTTACGATGTTTGGAAGCTTTTCATGCTAGCAGGAAATAATGTTTTATTAATAAGAATGTACACGTTTTTCAAGTAATTAGATGTTAACTTAGTTCTTGTAATATTGGATTAATTTATTGATTCGACGGAACAGTTTTAAAAAGTAATTTCTAATATTGTAGTCTGAGACTTTGCAAATAAAATTAAACATTTTATAAATCTATTTAGCACATAACTAAAAGTTTTAATTGTATTTCTCTTATTATATACATTTTTATTGCTGAGCATGTTTTAAAATTTATAATCCTTCAGGTCTTCTATTCCTGAAGGAATTAATCAAATAAGATCTCTATTGATTACCCAGTTTGTATCTAGTGTTTGTGCTAACATTTTGTATTTATTACGCTTGTCTAAATAGTTACTAAGCTTTATGAGTCGTTCACATATAATTAAATGCACTTAAAAGCTCTTTAGTCGTAAGTTGACTAAATTGTAATTTAATTTTCTATTACAATAGGATTGAATCTGTTTTATTTAGTTTCTTCCTGGGCCACACTCATTCTCCTAGGAGTCCTAGGTTATTAGTTAATCATTTCGACAAATGATTTCATTAGAGTTTAGTAAATATGTGTGCTACTTTACTAAGCACTTGTCACTTATTTAAACATTATCTTTAAAAGAAACTGTTGCCATAACCAGTCTACTTTGTTCTAAATGTTTGATGACTTTGAACCAATTTAAAATACTGTTTGATTTGGTATTATCATCATCACATTAACTTTAGTTGCTAGCATTCAACCATACCCTTATTGTGAAAATGGTAATGGTTTCGACAGAAATTTAAATATACGCATCCATTTGATTAGAATTAAACCCTATAACATATTTGACAAATTGACAATCACTTTGATAATTAACATTTGAAAATAAAACAAAAAATGTTGGTAAAAAATTTGTTTTGTATAACTGATAACTTCCCTCCATATCTGATGTAATTCATTATTAATCTATAAAAATATGCATTAAAAATAAAATTACACTGAAGTTAGAAAAATATTTTATTTAATATTCATTACAAAATTATTAAAACAATCATACCATAAAAACTTACGAACAACATTTTAAGATACAGATTTACCTCACAGTGTAACTGAAGTTAGCCTTAAACGGAGCTGATCATTTGTGTATGAAAATGTACTAAAATATGTAATTAAAAATTAGACCAGTAACAGCTGTTTCCCTTTATAGTTTATTCTTTGTATGTCAATTTTATTCAAGATCTATGATCTAATAGCTCAATAACTAACTTCAGAAACATTACATACCACATTTTTGCTTTATTCGGAACGATCTTGAAAATCTGCTGAAGCTATCGGCAGCCATCATGAGTAATAAATACCATTAATTTTACTAAATGCTGTGATTATTTTTTATGATGAAGTCCAACATTTTATTAGCCTTACGTCACGTTCACAGTGATTCAATTTGAAACTCCTCAGGGGTGGATTAGGCAAAAGCGGGGCCCAAGGCAAATATTATGGGGGGGGGTCCTAAGTTTTGTTTAATAACAAATGAAAAAAAATGTTTTTTTTTTTCAATACTTTCATAATAGAAACATTTGATATAATACTAATAAAAACCCTACACATATTTTCGAATTTAACTCAAGGGTAGGATACACAACATTTTCTAACTTCTGTTTAGTTATAGCTAATCTTGCTCTGGGGATTCCCAGCATTAGTATAGTATAGTAATGGATTATAATAAGTTACATATAAAGCCATATAAATAAACGCTTTCAGAGAATTAATAGATATAAATTATCCGAAAGTTGTGAACACAGGATTTTTTTTAAATATTGGTAATACCAAACTTCAAGATGATCCTCTGAATAAACTTTGTACTGGTCAAATTGTCATTTACATTTATTAACACATAATTGCTTAAAATCAATTAGTAGTTGGTACTAAAACGATAAAGGAGGAGTTATTCAGGTTTCTTGATTTTGTATTGGTTAATCTTATCATTGTATAATAAACGTGAAGCTACTAGAGACGAAAGAAAAATATACAGTGACGCATTCAGAACATGTTCACGGGGGGCAAGGGCCACCTTCAGCAATCATTTTCAGAATAAACTGTTCTAGATCATTTCTGTCAATCACTGAGATTAATCTCGGACAGTATCATGTTAATAGACTGCTGCACCGCGATAGGTCAGTCTTTATTAACACAAACACTTCGAGCTATACTTTGTGTTGTTCGTTGTCCCGTGGATTGTGCTGACCTTTGTTGCCGGCTTCAGACAGCGCCGTCCGAGCCAGGTTCCTGGCTAATGCTAGACGTAGCAAATCTGCTTTTTCAGCATCAAAACCACTGGGTTTGAGTTCCAAACACAGCATAATCTCGTACGTGTCAGTCGTTGTGAACATCGGTTCATCCGACTCCAACAATGGTAATGTATCGAGGAGTAATGTCTGCCAGAAGCTGCAAAGTAATACAAAATCATAATTTTCAAAACATGTGCATTTAATCTACAATAAAGAACATCTTTTGCTTGGCAAACTTTTTGAGAATTTTATCACCAGTTACAACTTAAAAAAATATATATATGTATTTTAAACAGCGAAAATAAAGTCTGCTTATACAGACTATAAACTTTTTAGCAGGGAAAAAATCTGACTAACTCCATAGTCACAGCTTAAAAAGTTTTGCTTGAATAAACATAGCTTATTAAAAATGTAACTAGAATAGACACTGCTATAAATACGAAAATTACCACTTATGAGTTCAGCATACAACCCTGTCATTGAGAGATTTCAAACAAAATATATTTTTATTTTATCCTGTATGACATTCTCCCTCCTGAAGTTCCCCCTCCTACAACCTTTAAATGTCTACTCCTCTCACCTTTCCTCCCATAATGAACTATATATTATGTAAATATGTACAAACGAACAACATAAAACTGTAAATAGTATATGTGACTAACATTTTCACTGGTAAATACTGTGTTTTTGTCCTACTAATATTGTGTTGTCTTATATGTTTGTGTTGTCCCCTTTTCAGGTTGATCACCTAGGGTCAAAGGATTTTTTTTTTTTCATTTCATCAGCCATAGTCTTGTTTACCAGTTTCCACTCCTTGGTTCATGACTCTACCTTACGGACACTGGCAGAATTGTGGCCAATAGCTACAAAGGCCAAAAACTAAGAAGTGAAGTGAAGTGAATACTGTGTTATCATTTGGCTACAATCTCACCTGATGTTAAGTGATGATGTGACCTACAATAGCAACACAATCAATCTAATAGAAATGTCTCTTGTAAGATCTTGGCGATGCTGTTAGAAATAACCCATAGTTGTTTTGTGATTTTGGTGGTTGACCAACTTATCCCGATGTTTTTCTTTTCCGAAAACTCAAGAACACCTAAATTGATAAAGCCAATATGTGATCACTACACACATATATATGATACTGTATCAACATTTTGATAAAGACAATTTGAAATGATATACTCACTAGTCCGGAGCGAGCTTAGATGTTATCAGAGAGACTAGCAGATGAGCAGCCTTCTTGAATTCCCTGTTTTTGTACATCCTGTGAAATTCACAGTATTTACCTGCAAGAAGTAAAAAAAAAAGTTTCCTATATTCTCTAACAAAGATGGTAAACGTAGAAGTTAAACTGTTTATTGTAAGTAAGAATGCTCAAAATCACTCAAAGAATTGTCCTGTGTTTTTGGTAGAATATTAATGTGAATGTAGTTGTGATTATAATTGATGATATGGTTTTGTTAAACAAGGTAATTTTACAGTAAATAATTTTAACTGTAATAATCACTTGGAAATGGAATATTTTCAAAATTTGTACATTGCAAGCTATTCTTTCATTGTGGATACCTATATATATATTCGATTAAAATAAAGTAACTTTTAACAGTAACAAAACAAATTAAATTAAGTATTACACGAAGTATAAAATCTTAGATATCTCAAAGAATCCTTAATTCGTAACATTTATATAATTCCCGTATTTTCAATGCATTGTATTTTTGTGCTACAGGAAATAGTAAACGCTACAATTTAAGTGAAATTACATTAGATTTACAGGACTGCCGTACCACAGTATAAATATTCTGCATATTTATACTGTGGCCGTACGGATCCCAAGTTCGGAAACTGATAGATAAATGCCATTTCCAAAAAGAAAACGTAAATCTATAGCAATAAGGTTCAAAATTAAATGGAATAAGCCGCAACTCACCGGCACAAAAAAACACTATTTTTTATAGAATATATACACTAACGATTTCATTGTGTGCGTTTTTATTATAGTGAAATGTGTATATACGTGAATTCGATTCCGACGTTTCTTGTCGGCTTGTATGGCAGGTTCTTAGTTGCGTAGCGAGGTGTTGTTATAAGCGAGGTGTTCTTATAGTTAAGCGAGGTGTTTTGTAGTGTTATTATTATTGTTGAGGGGTTATTATGGGAGGGGGGGGGGGGGGGGGGGTTTGTTACTGTTGTTACGGTGTGTGTTATCTGTGTTTGTTGTGGGAATTTGGGGGTTTGTGTGTATGTTCTCGTTAGTGAGACGCACATAGCTCCCTTTTTGGTGTTGAGGGAGGGTTCAGAACCTTCATCTCCTTTAGGGATGGACTGGGTTCCCCTTCCTGGAGGGGCTAAGGGGGCGGAGGGTGAGGAAAAAGTGCGGGGGGAGGAAATGAAGGGATATGGTCTGCGGTGGTTGGGAAAAGTAAGAGGAGGAGAGTGGAAAGGAGGGGTGCGATGGTGGCCCCTCCTGAGCCTTCGGCCCCTGTATCGGAGGTGAGGCCTAGGCCGATCATGGAGATTCCGGGTCCTGCGGGGATGGAGCAAGCGGATGCCCTTGCTGCCCGTCTCCAGGCGGTAGTGGCGCATTTAGCGGTGGTCTCCAGGCCTACGAAGCGGGCGGATATCCGTCTTGTGGGCCTGGAGGATTCGGTGTCGAGGGAGGAGGCCCTATTAAGGGTATCTCAAGAAGGAGCCTCCAGGCAGGAGGAACTCAAGGCGGGAATGATACGGGAGACTGGTGGTGGGGTGAGGACGCTGGTGGTGTCCTTACCTGTGGAGGCGGCATTGAGGGTGATTGAGAAGGGGCGGATTAAGGTTGGGTGGAGTTTGACCCAGGTCTGTGCACTTCGAGGCACAGATGAGGTGCTTCAAGTGCATGGGTCTGGGCCACACACGTATGATGTGTACGTCGGAAAAGGAAAGGGCTGCACAATGCTTCCGCTGTAGGGTTCATGGACATAAGGCCATGGACTGCACAGCGGAGCGGCCGAGGTGTGCGATGTGCGCGGAGGAAGGGAGGGAGGCTAGCCACCACATGGGGGGGGGGCGTATTGCCGACCTCCCTTAAGAAGGGGGGCACCATTGGGTGCAAGGGTGCGTCGCTAGAGGCGTAGGAGTATTTCTGGACGGAAGTGTGGTAATAGGAGTGTGACGTCCTCTCATCACTACGACTTGTAAGTATATACAAGCGAGAGGAGGGAGGGCCAATAACATTTGGACGAAGTAGAGGTGAAGGAGGGGGAGTGGTGGTTATAGCCACGGGTGGTAATCACTTCTCTTCCTCCTGGATGAAGCTCTCATAATAGAGCATTGGGCGAAGAGGTGGGTAGGGAGAGAGCTCGTTTTTTTTTTTTTTTTTTTTTTTTTTTTTATTATTTAAATTAAACTATCTGCAGACTCTGGGTCCGCACCTTTTTTTAGATTGTATATTTAAATCGACTTGCGTCGGAAAAAATTGCCTATAGTAGCAATTCAAGCAGCTATGCAGTTAGTAATCTTCTTTTGCATATGTGAGCTTAAATCTACTTCTATTAAATTTTTTATATCTATATATTCAATTATTTTGTAAACACTTATTTTGTTATTATTAATTACATAATTATTACATAATTTTTATTTTTTATTTTTTATTAACGGTCGTAACAAGCCAAGCAGAACTAGGTCCGTGTCCGCATAATTACCTCATAGTTTGGGTTTGGGCAATTATTGCTTGTATGACCTTTTGGTCTCCATGTTTTATGGCCATCTTGAATTATAATCCGCTATGTCCTTCGCCGGTGCACTCACCGCTCGGTGGATGAAGCGGCCTATTGCGTCGTCGGCCACGTCGGTATAATAGACACAGGTCTCCGTGTGCCTCGAGATGGCCACAATAGCGTGGGATACACTATCGTGGATCTGTAGCTTTCTCCCCTTGGTCTGGAGAATCACCACCGATTTGAATGTCAACCCCTGCGACTCGTGGATCGTCAGGACTCGCGACCCCTCCCCTGTTCCGTAGCCCTTGTTTATAAGGGCTTTCTTCTCTACCTGAGTATGTACTAGGTAGAGAGTATCGGTGGAGTGTCGGGGTATCTGCGCTCCCGAGTAACCCCCGAGTCTCAGGGACCTCACTATCGGTTTGGATGAGTATATACCGTCATAGACCTCGCTGAATGCATAGGCCACGTCCATCGGGTTCCTGTGAGTGCAGAGAAGTTGTTTTGTGATACCGGCGACTGCAGTTGGTCGGCAGTAAGACATCTCGAAGAGGTTCTCTCGGTCGATGTAGGGCAGCTGATTGAAGTCCCCAATGAGGAGGATTTCGTTTGCTCCCGCCAGCCGGGCGGCGGTCAGGATAGCCCCGAAATGATTCATAAGAGCCTCGTCCACGATTAATCGCGGACGTTTCTCGGACTCTTTAAAACCATTTACGAGGATCGAGGCCATGGTGCGCGCTCTCTTTTCGGCCTTGCTGCCGTGTGTCTGCACCAGTTTTTCCTGTAGATCTTTAGCCGCCTCGGTTGTGGTGGTCGCGACTGCGTCTCTGTCCACATCAAAGTTTTTCACCAGCCACGTTGTCTTCCCACAGCCTGGGACCCCATTGGTCCACTCAATCATGGGTATTGCTTCGGTGCATTCCACTGCCGTAGTGTTGAGGACCCTCGATACGGTTTCCACCTTTTCGATGATCCTCTCATCCAGCATGATCTTAGTGCACCGGGCCACCACGACGATGGGGTCAACCAAAGGTGTCCTGAACCTGAGCTGGGGGCTAGACTCCTGCGACTCCTCCTCCTCCCTGAGCACGAAACCGCTGGTGGAACTGAAAGCGGCCATGTAACTACCCGACATACTCCCTGCGATGACCTGGGCAGTATCGTTATTGTAGATGGCCGCTTCTGCTTCCTCGAGTCTTGCCTTCAAGGAGCCCACGATACCCAGACGATGGTCTTCTAGGATCTTAGTACATGTCAATTTATTGACTTTTATCGTGGCCTCCAAGACTGCTTTAAACTCCAGGATCGCATTCTCCATATGGTCCAGCGGTCCCACAACTGGGGTTTGGAGGGGTGCGTTCACCTGCCCCATGTCAGCTCTGGTCCTTTTCCGCTGTGGGTCCGGTCTCGGGATCCGAACTCTTCTTTGAAGACGGTCTATAGCGGTCTGCTGTGGGTCATAAAGGGTCGTGTGTGTTTGGGTTGTTAAAGTTTGTGTTATGGCCCAAGATGGTCCTCTCTCTGGACTGCCGCCTACAGATTTTTTTGCGGCGGCTTCCTTTTCGGCTGCTACCTTTAATTGCAGTCGTTCGGCTCCACTTAGCTCGACGTTGGGGTCGGAGAAGGCAGGCTCCCTTGTTGGTTTGTCGCGCACCAAAAAACCGAGGTCTGCACCCCTGTCCTCGTACACGACTACCTCATGGAGTTTAGAGGCAGATACACATCCCAAAAGGTCCGCCACCTCTCCCTTCTCATAGTCGACCACCATCGCATCGACGCTAATCCTGCGTGGTGTTGTTTCCGCCTCCGACCCAGCTTCACCGATGCGGGACAGCAATGTACTTGCCTGCGCGAATGGCGTCCTGGTACCCCATGCAAGCAGTGCTATGACCTTGTTCTTAGTCCTCACCAGCTTGCACGTAGTTCCCGACATCATTGTCGCCGGCAGGGTATCGTAAATCTTGCGCCTCATTGCTGTTCTTGTTGTGCTCCCGTTCATCAGTTTGGCTAGACCGGGCGAAATCGCAATCTGGCTCCGAGGTCCCACCCGGCAGAAACTTATGCCTAGTGTTTCGTAGTTATTGTCCATGAAGAGGGCCACCCCTCGAACCCTAATCCCAGGTGCCCCTCTCTGCCCGCTAGATAGCATATGGTCTACTGTTATATTGCGGGCTAGTTGAGGCTGCGGTGTAGAGTCCGGAACATTGGGCGGTGTGTGAGGTCTGTGTAGGGGGTCTGCGGGTGTTATGGTTTTGTTTTTCTCGGCCACCGTGCGGAAGATCTTCTCCGCATAAGCTAGTAAGAGATGCCTGCTGGTCTGCTCCGCAAGTAAGACATGCAGATTAGGCAGTTCCAGTGGCAAGTCTATCTGCGACTGAAGGTCGTGTCTGGCGGCCGAAAACCTTGGGCATTCGAGTAGTAAGTGCCACACTGTCTCCCTCCTCTGCGAGTCACACTCACATCCTGGATCCTCCTTCAGCTTGAACCTGTGGAGATATTCGCCTATTCCCCCGTGTCCCGTCAAGATCTGAACGTGAATGGGAGACCACTTGACCTTTCTTTCTCGCTAGCCGATATGCATCGGCTATATTAGGGAGGAAGGTTTTTGTGATGCTTCCAGTGCTGGAAGAGTCATACCGGTCCTGCCAACGCTGAACCGACTCCTCTCTGATCTTTCTCTTGACATAGGACACAGGGACTGACTCGTAGTCGGGGGGTTCGTCGCTGAGCGCTGCCGATTTCGCAAGCTCGTCCGCTCGCTCATTCCCAGCAATTCCGACATGTGCCCTCAACCAGAATAGCCGAACATCCCCTCCCGCTGCTCGTATGTCCTCCATGCATTCCCCTATAGCCTTTTGCAATGGGTGAGTCGGCGTCGGGTTACTTAGCAGATCCAGGGCCGATCTGGAGTCACTCCAAATCGAGGCCTTAGTTTCCCCGCTGTCCCTGATTTGCCGTATCGCCCTAAAAAGCGCATAGAGTTCCGCCTGGAATACAGTGCATGCTTGGTGTAGGCTGAATTTGGAGGAACAGACCTCTCTGTCACCTTCCCAACAACTGATGGCAGCTCCCACTTTCCCTTCTATCTTGCTGCCATCTGTGTAAAACCTTGAGCCGATAGTCTGGCTATGGGAAGGTGTTTCAGTATCTTGTTCCTCCTGGAGGTCAAACTCGATGTTAATGAGTTCAGATGGGTGTGGCCGCTCTGCGAAGCTCACTCGCTGCTCCAACCTTGTCCCCGGTGGAATGTAGTCCTGGGATAGACCCCGTTTCGCACAGTACAGTGCCGCGGCTTCTTGTATCCTCAGGTCTAGGGGGAGTAAGCCCGACAGTGCGAGCGCGGAGGTAAGGGAGACCGTGCGGTACGCCCTACACACCTTTTGCGCGAAACCCCTCTGTATGGTGTTGAATTGTGTCATATTGTATACTAGACCCGCTTTTGAGAACCATACGCTCGCAGCATATGTCATGATGGGCTCTATTACCGCCACGTACATGATTCTGGTTATTTCCCCATTGAGACCCCAAGTAACCTTCGCGGCACATGCGAGCTGCTTATAGATGTTAGCAGCCCTTTTGCAGATGGTCGATACGTGCTGCTTGAAGGTCAACTTGTTGTCTATGATTAGTCCCAGGATTTTCATTTCAGGCACCAGACCAATTTTGGTGCCGTTCATGTGCAGGTTGGGAGCATTAAATTTTTAATAAGAGAGCTCGTTTAGGGTATTCTCTCCCTCCCATCCCCATTGGGGTTATGAATGGACGAGGCCCATTGGGCCTGCCGCAGGGGGCGACGCGGAGCATGCGTCCGCTATCCCGTATCGCTCCCATCCCATATGCAGCGGGCGGCTCCGGGGGGTTTTAGTGGATATTTCCGGGTGCTTCACGCCCGGGCGAGTCCCACACTGGTGCGGAGACGTCCCTCCGCACCCCCTTATCCATTGCATTGGGGGACTTCGGTCTCACTAATGCAATGGGTAAGGGTAGTGCGTTAATGCATTTCCCCTCGACAAAAAAAAAAAAAAGGTTATTAGTTGCGTGTTTTGTGTTTAAGAGTGTGTGGTTTTTATAACACAATGTAATAATAGTATATTTGCTGTTTGTAAAGTGAATGTTGTTCGAATTTTTTTAGTTAGGCTATAAGAAATTGGGTTATTAGAGCGCTTCGCAACTGATGGGTGTGAGGGATAATGTTATGATATGACGGCTGATAGGGACGTATGGGAGAGGATAACATAGTTCGCCGAGGCCAAGTGAATAGGGAGTGTCGATGGTTACTGACCTAGGAAGAGTAGCGTGTCGTCGAGCAGTAGCGCTGCGCCCGCGGAGAGCAACAAGTCCGGTGCGGGGAGCGGTGCGCCCGCACAGTACGCACGCAGCGCAGCATGTGCCGCGCCGGCCGCCGCGCGACTACTGCGCGCGCGAACACTCCACGCGACCGACGCGCCGACCCGCCCCGCCATACCCGCACCGCCCGTCCCGCACCCCGCGTACCTCGCGCACTGGCACGCGCTCACCGACTGCGCTGCGATTACATCATACTATTTACAGTACTATACCAACTTAATGCCGGGAAATTTTTTGAAGTGAAAAATTCTACGTTCAGCGTTTCTCGATTGGGAAAACTTATAGACTCGCGCTATCAATGTTATGACGTCAGCCGTCAATATACTACAAGTCATGTCGAGTACAGTAATAACCCGCTTAGCGCGACCCCGTTACGCGCGGTTTCACTATAACGCGAACTTGAAATTTCGCGCTCAAATGCCTCGCATTACGCGAAAGAGTGCGCATAAACATAATGTAAAGACAATAGATGTATTTTTCCGTAAAAAAATAAGAGTATATATTGCATAAAGTGTTCTTAGAATTAAAGTGATTGATTAAAATGATTTGTATTTTTTTGTATTAAATTTTGACTATGTTTAATCATAAACCTCGATATAAGCGGGGTATTACTGTACACAAATTTCTTAGAAGCTATTCAAGTATCATTTAAGCAAAATTTTGGTCGTTGTCAGCTCAGTCAGCAATAGTAAGCAAATCCCTTACCCCAATAATTAAGAAAGTATTGCCATCATTTCGAAATATAACATAAATTAATAACTACATGGATTGATTTAACCGAAAGACAGTTCCACTGCTGGACATAGGTCATCCCCAAAAAGGAGGGAATTGCTATAATCGTCACGCTTGTCAGCTGGGTTGGCGATCGCATTCAGGTGTGTGTGGTACTATACTTAGCCGGGAACCGTACTTTGGTCGTAGACGTCGCCGTCACCCATGTCATCAAAGATAAGCAAAATATAGATCTGCCCGCATTGATGCTTACATGAACAACCCCTTATAGTAACAACTCACCAACTCCGAGAAGCTCGTATTTCTTTGCCTCGGCTATAACTCTAAATGCTTTCGCCTCTGAATCGATCGGCATCCTCTCGAGTAACAATTCCGCTCTCCTCAGCCCCTCGGGGGGACAAGAGGCGAGGTAGGACAGCCCGACGGACCACAAAGACTTGTGCTCCATCAATAAGCTGCCATAATCTAATATAAGGCTTTCTCGAAGGCGGTTTGTAACACTGAAAAGGATAAAAAAAATTATGGTGTTAACACATGTACGGACCCGACTGCGTACATAGTACGGCCGATGTTAGTAGGGATGGAATCTTTTTCGAAAAAGATCGATCTTTCAAACTAATAAATGATCGAATATCAGTGTCCTTTTTGTTTTCTGTGATATAATCATCTGTAAATAGGCAAAAATAAAACAGTTCGGTATCATTTTTCCTTAGTAGGTTAGGCATTTTTCTGTTTTTTGTTTAGCCGCTATTGATGGCCTTTAGTGATGTTAATAAAAAAATGCATACAGTTTTTGCAGTAAATGATAATTGTAGTCTAATTTCAACCACTGTAAGAATACTATTTAAAAAATCGATCTCTTTGAAAAATCTTATTCCTCATCACAACTTAGGCAGTCGCCTGTGTATGATGTCGGCCGCTCGACATACCATGTTGAATGGAATGGCATATTTAAAGTATTTTCTATACTTAAATATCCATTTGTATAAATTTTCATACTGATCGATCAAATGGTATTAAAGTTTAGTGATCGCATATAAACAAACATCCATCTATACTATATATATATAAATATCTATAACTAATTTGTAACGAAGTGGTAAAATCGTTTTCGAACTCAGAACCGATTTTGACTCGATTTTTTTGCTATGTCTCTTATAATATTGCAAAGGACATGAGCTAATTTATCACTTTGAAGTTAAGTTCGAAGTTTTATTTTTTTAATAGACGTATTCTTTAAACACTTTTGAATAAAACCTACAAAAACATTATATTCTAGTGAATGATTGTGATATACAGTAATACCCCGCTTAGCGCGACCCCGTTACGCGCGGTTTCACTATAACGCGAATTTGAAATTTCGCGCTCAAATGCCTCGCATTACGCGAAAGTGTGCGTATAAACATAATGTAAAGACAATAGATGTGTTTTTCCGTAAAAAATAAAAGTATGTATTGCATAAAGTGTTCTTAGAATTAAAGTGATTGATTAAAATGAATTGTATTTTTTTGTATTAAATTTCGACTATGTTTAATCATAAACCTCGATATACGCGAATTTCAGTTAACGCGATTTTTTTCGGAACGTATCCCTCGCGTAAAGTGGGGTATTACTGTATAGATTTTGTTGTATGTGAGAAAACTATGAAACAGTATGTAACAATGTAAACTAAATATATATTGCACTCATTTTAACATTGCCGCTCTGAAACCGAAGCAAAACAGCAGCAGCAACTATCGTGACAAGTTGAGCGAATGAGAGTGAATGTGCGGATGAGAGTGAATGAGCGAATGAGAGTGAATGAGCGAATGAGAATGAATGAGCGAAAGTACATCAAACGTAAAAGAGCGAAGGAGGATACTGTTTTGGCCATACATCAAATTCTAGAGTGCAACCATTTGAAGCATACTTCAGAAGTTAAAAAGCGCGTACAATGACGAACAACTTACTCAATTTGGTGTTTATCTAATATCTTTAACTTCCCACAGTGGTAAAGAATATCGGTTAGGTGCGTAGCAAGCCAGTTGTTGTCTGACATCTGCTGTATTTCATGGATAACCTAAAAACAAAGGTAATAATAATCAGTTGAGTAAAAAACATATTTATACTATCTTCTGCCCACAACTTTGGCCATGTTGATATTAGTATTGTGTCCAGAGAATTTTTTTGAAGGAGCACATCTCTTTAATACGGTAATTTGGTGAACGGTTTAAATCCTATGATTTAACCTATGTATGAGTCATTCAAATTGGCTTTTTGACGATTTGGGTTATAAAATATTTATATTTAAGTTTAATTAGGAAATATCATCATTACAATTATAACCTTTTATGTAACATGCAAATTCAAAAGTCTTTGATTGAATACTGTTAAAATTCTTGGTTTTTTTTAAGGGTTTATTGTACTGTGCAGTTTATTATTTTATTGATATTGCGCTTTCACACTCAAAATCAACATTTCTAGCTGTTAACGAGTATGTCAAGAAGGATATAGTAAGCCAGGGCTCTCAAAAAGATTTGATTAGAACTGTTTTGTATATGCTTTTTGTTGAATTTTTTAATTTGATGAATGATGAATGGAAAGAAAATTCCATGCATGCGTATCTGCAAGAATAATCAATAGAAATAAGTTAATTAAACTTAATTAACAGTTAGTTTAGGAACCTCATGTAGCTCCCCGTCCAATAGAGCTCGTACGGCACGATCCAGCCGGGATAATTGCCCGGTCGAGAAACCAGCACAAGCTGCAGCCGGCGAGGACAGCTCGTGTCCGCGCGCCCACGGACTGTTGTACATGACCCAACCGCCCAGCAGGTCGAAGCAGGACGAATACATACCGCGGATCGATTCAAATGCTGCATAGTCACCAGTGATGAGCTGAAATATATCAAAACTTCATTTCAAATACATCTAAACTAAAACTTTATAAGAAATACTAAGAATTCTAACCGGTGTTACCTGCATTACATTTAAAAATTATCTCTGCACTATATATATTGTCATTAAAGATCACGGGATCAGCAAGACTGAACTCCAATTAAAAAGATAGGTTTATAAAAATGCTGATGAAAACTATTTAAAAAGTTACCCTATTTTATTACCTATACAAATCTATTATCTATAGAAATAAATAAAATTGAAGTTAACATGCTACAGTATGTCAAGTATAAAATGGCGTTTAAGTGCTGATATTAAGATAAATAATGAAAAATTTGCTTTCATATATTTTGATAAGAATAAACTATGTGAATGTGAAGTATGTACAAAATTATTACTCAGAGCTCCAATAGATGTATAAATTAGACAAATGTTATATTTCAAATATTAGATTATGTTAATAATGTCAATTAACAAATTATGAAATTTTGACAAGACATTTAAAAAACAATTTTTCGAAAGTTTCGAGTATTCATTTCTGTCAACATTTCCCGTGGCTGCCTAGTTTTTTTTTTTGTTTAGTAATGCTTAATAAATTATACTTCATCATAACCATGGTAAAAAGAAATTACTAAAATACACATTTTTATTACAAAATTTTGTCCAATAACGTTGATTGTCCTGAAGTACTTTCCAACTTACGGTTATCCGTTCCAACCAAGTATTTACGTACGAATGTCCCCCTATCGCTTCCCATTGTTCCTACTAATTACCGACAAAATTCATTTTTATGGCGATCTAGTCACTCCTTCAATAGTCTGAGTGAGATTAGTGATTTAGATTTATTTAATACTAACGCAAATACGGCGTCAACATCCTTAAGTAACCTTTTCTTTAATGATGGCGGTTGTAAGTAGTTTTTTATTATTATTACTATTTTATTATTATTATTTTTCTTTTTAATTTTTAATTTTAGGTTTATATAGTAATATGTTATAATGTAATAGCAAACCACTTGATTTTTTTTTTAATTTGTTACTTAACGGCGAGGACCTCTAAATGGCTTTTGTTTCTAATGTGGTTGTTAACTAACTAATGTAAGATATAGCTGTTGGTCTTCCAACAAATAAATAAATCTCTAAAACTCCAACACATTTTACTAAAATGGTGAGATTAAAAATAAATTTACCCTCATGATAAGCTCCAATTTAGGTTGCTTTGAAAATATTCCACTGTTCAATTTTGCTCTGCACTCTGCCTGCCAGTGTTTCCATGATACTGTGAACTCTCCCGTTGATATTCCACAGTACACCTATAATGCAAATGGTTTCAATAATATTTATTCTATTCTACGGGATAGTTTATATTTGTTGAACTTATAAAAAGACAATAATCCTATTTGAGGTTTACATAATTTTACTGTATGTCATACAACATCCTGATTGATGTTTCTGTATTTTAAGCAAATTTAACAAGGAGGACATTCTCAATTCCTCTGTATGTTTGTTATATATAATTATTCAGTCAATTGTGGATAGATTTACAACATCAAAAAAATGTCAAAGGAGTAAACTATCAAGGTGGTGATCTCAGGTAAATCGATCGAGACCCTCAAATATCATAGATACATTTATATATGTTTCTAAATGTATTAAGTAGGTTTCAAAACCATACATAATAATTCCATAGCTAAACTAAAAAGTAGAAAAATGACATTTTTTAAAATTAAAAACAAAACCAACTTTAAAAGTATATAAGATAAAAATGCACTAAAATGTAAATAAATAATTACTTTATTAATCTACTTCTGTTCATTTCAATGTATCCTTTGTTTTAATTCTTATAATTAATAATTTTAGAGCTAGAGTTAACCAATTTACTCATATATAAATGGAAATAACTGCCTAAACTTCATCACAATTAGATATAACTTTAAACTTATCATAATGACTAAGGTGATATTAAAGATCAATTAATCAAAACCAAATATAATTAACAACTGAGACTGATTTTAAAATTACTAATCTAAAACAAATATATTAAATTAAATAGAAGTATATTAATAAAGTAATTATTTATTTACTTTTTAGTGCACAGTATATTTTTTGAGTTGGTTTTGTTTGAAGAGAAATGAATGGGATATTATGCAATACAAATTATTTAGAAATATTGCTTTAGCACTTAAGGAGCAAGTAATTACATTTTGGTAATTGTTGGCTCCCCTCTAAAAATATTTGAACAGCATCTTATATATAACCAGCAAGTTATATAAACCTAATGGGGCCACTTCACTGAACTTGTAATTCTTGCAAGTCATGATATATAGTCAGATTGTACATCAAATTGACTAACATAATTGAGTGGTTTTTTATTATTCTTTCTCACACTCCTACATAAAGATTGCATATTTTCACCACTAACAATTACAATAGAAATTATTTTCTAGATTGCAATGAAACATTGGTAGATATATTTATATAGGTAGGTAGGTATATAATGAACAAATAACAATGAAACTTACACTGTAAATTGGTGTATTCCGCAAAGAGTTATCCAATAACTTAAATTCATTAGTTTCAGCATCAGTATGTAATTTAAGAAGTTCTCTAGCTACATCTACCCTCCCTTGTATTACCATCCCAACAACAGTATCCCAATACTCTGTGTGATCCTCGGAACCGCGTTCGCAGGCGTCCAACAACTGCGCCGCTATTTGTTCATGGTAGGGAAAATGAAAACGAACCCATTCTAGTAAATATGGTAGCACTATATCACCAGGTATCTTGTCTATAAATAAAATCTCGCATAAATGCCATATGCATTCTATTGAATAAAAAATTGTAGTGTAAGAAAGGAGATTATTCTTTTCAACACCATCCTTTTCTTTCGCTACGGCGTCTTGAAGGTTTTCTATACAAACACGAATGATTGATCGGTATTGGCGGGAAAGTTTCAGAAATTCCACTGAATTGTCCGATACCTTCGCTGCCGCGGCCACTTTTTGTAAGCACAAAAACGTTCCATTACTTTCGTTCACCAATTTTCGTATTACCGTGTTGAATAATAATACATCTTGGCGAATGCAAAGAACTTTATTTTCTATGTCGCCCCTTGGATTTTTGTCGACAGTTTGGCAACGAGAGTATATAGAAAATTTGTTCCCATTCCTCCAAACACATCCTACTCCCTTTTCAAAGGACTTTCCTGGTAAAATCTGAAAAACAAATAATGATTGAATATTAACCAAACATAACCTAAATACAATTTAAAAATCCAACTTACAAATGTTTTGACGCGGCTAGATTTATCTATATCATCAGTATGAGAAAAATTAGAAGAAAAATTGGAAATGTTCATTTTGAAAACTAATATATGTTCTAAAATAAATTAGAACTATTGAGTAAAAATCGGACGACCGTTTGATTTCAGATCTTGACGTTATTGTTTATAATGTGTTACGACTATGGATACAAGTTCTTTAGACCCGACCTTGATTTATATTTCAAAACTTTAACCTATGTTTCAAAATAAAAGATGGCTTTTTCTTAGAGTTTTCTTAGTATATCTTGGAAGATACATACACTATGTTATATTTTTTTTTAAATAAACTTCACTTGTGCACAAGATCTAATCCGTATTACGCAAAATGCCCTCGAAATTAAGTAATCAAATCGTGAAATTTTGCAAATAAATGAGCTAAAAATAAAAACTATAAATCAAAGGTAAATAATAAAATTAACTATAATGTTAGCTGATAAATGGTAACCCCTAATTTCGCCAAAAAGTCTTTGCCGTCAAAATTAAAAATTGATAGAAAAATTTAAAAATCGGGAATTTTAACATGATAAGACCAAAAATTTATTGTATTAAAAACTCAACATTATTAAATTTAAAACTCAGTATTATGCTTTTTTTTATCACGGAATAGGCTCAGTGCTTTGACCACAATCTTACATGTAGTTAAGTGACGATGTGGAGTTTTTGGCGGGATCTCAGTCTGACATGTAGCAATTGTTTTCTTTAATTCATTAAACTTGTGTACTTGACTCTATATCATGTAATCTTGGTGGCGTTTTGTGTGAAATAGTTTAGTTATTGTGTTCAAGTTAAGTTTATTATAGAAGACAACGCGTAGCATACATTCTGAGGTGCCGACAAAGCTCCATGGAAAGTTTGAGCAGGATAGGCCACCGTTCTGTTGGAGCTTGGTAACGCTGATACAAGATTGAAAATCTTACCTACATGACATTGGCACAAATTGTGTGTACACACAGATTGCCATTAACTAAGAAGAAGAAGAAGAAGTGACGATGTGGTCCAGGATGGTAAACAAACTAAGCATAAAGGTACTGAATCTCAAGTGATGCTGTCGAAACACACCTATTGGTATTTGGCGACAGGTTTTCAAACTTGAGGGTGGTAGCTACCCAGGCAGGCATCATTACAAAATGCCCTACCAAACATGAAATTTTGAAGGTATTGATCATCGATCAATAATAAACGTAGTATCGTATTAAACGTAGTATAAAATGTTTTTGTAAAATATTAGTTACATTATTTTGAAAATATTAACACGTAATGTGCATTCTAATATGTTCCAAACGCTCCTTAGAAAGTTCAGAAAAATTATATATTTAAAAAAAGTCACTTTTATATTAGAACCCAGTTTGAAGATAATAACAAAGTTGGGCAACTATCTGACGCTCGCCACAAAAACAGCTTTTTAAAAATCGCTTTTCAGGTATGAAAATGAAAAAACTTGGTAAAAAGTTATCTTATTATACTAGCATTAATGTTTCTCTAAAAATAAACAACTAGGGTGCTATTTTTAAAAAAGATTTCATTTGTATCGATTTGAATAGATGCCTGACAAATAATAATAAATAATTAAAGCATCAGGCATGCATCAATTCACAAAAAAACAAGGATTATAAATTTATTTCTTTCAATAATAAAAGAAAACGCAACTATGGGCTACTGTGTCTATTTACCATGATGGTCTGCTCAATCATATTAAGTGACGAAGTGATTAACGAAATATTAACTTAAAATTGCTTAAAATTAAAACCACAACGCTATGTTTCAAGTTTTTTTAGTAATAAAGTTTAAATTTTATCATAATTTTACTAGTTTGGATGCATTCTTGATTGTAAATAATTTTGTGGTTCTTATCGAGCTAGAAAATAAACTCAATTTTCTAGAAATAAAAATCGATTTTTGGATCCCAGATCGCATCTCTTACATCAACGGAAGTAGTGTGACTGACTCGATTATTTAAGCTATCGAAATATCATTTATGCATTAGAATAAAAATCGATTACTAATGATGATCAATCAATGGTGCCTGTTTTTTATATTAGGCCGTGTAGTGATCATTAGATAACTATGATCAACTCGTTTAATAACGTTTGAGCTATCCTGGGTATAGAATTTAAAAAAATCTAAATTTAAAATAACCGTAGCAGCTATTGCCGCGGAACGTGCGGTATGAGGATAGTATAAACTCACGCATGCAATCCTTCAGTGGGTTGAACAACAATGTATTTTGTACAGTCTACATAAAGAAATTACTTTGTAAATGAAGTTATAACATTATAATTTACATACTTTTTACATATTAAAAGTGCTATTTATAATATTAAATTATTAAGTCACACAATAGTCAAGGTGTTATTAGTGTGTACGAAGAAACTCGGAAATCGCGATTTTTTTTTCGTAATTTTGGATGTTTTTCTAAACTTAACAATTTCATTTTTCTAAACTCTACTTCGTTATATTTGTCCTGTAAACTTTAGATTATTACCAAACTTCCTAAATTGTTTCAGATTTTTGGCTCATAAACTTCAGATGTAGGGGTATGGTAATTTTCACATTTTTAGGAATTACCAGAAAAAAATTACGACAAAAAAAATTGTTTTGAAATATTTAAATCAAAACCATTCAAATAATACCCCCTCCCCCGCATAACCATATTGAAGAGGTTTAATTTTTTTGTACCCTCTTCCGGACCCATTTTCATTAAAAGACATTCTATTTCTAAAACTTTTTCTACAAATTGTAGCCACTAACGTTATGTAAATCTGTGCTAAATTTTTTTTTTTTTTTTATTTTTTAACCTAGCTAATGCTGTTGACCGGAAGGGCCTTTACAGCTTCACCGAACTTTGGGGGCGAGTGCTAAGGGCACTCAGCCGCAATAAGGTGACTAGCTCAAGGGCTACCAAAGTGGTACGAACCTCGGCTTGGCCGTCACCTGAGTATTCAAAACTCTCTCGCGAGTTGTGTCCTAGCTGTTCCCTACATTTTTATTTATTAAAATAAAAAAAAAAGGTTCCTTACAGGACCTATGTACCTGCGTGTTATGTGCAGGAGTGTGAGTGCGGTGTTGTGCGTGTAATGCTCAATGCATGGTCAGTGTTACTGTATCGCGCTGGCGGCGACGTCAAGAGCCTCCCCAGTTGGGGAACGAGACACATCTTGGGTCGCCGCCTGAGGGGGACCCGGAGAGTGTGCGGGAGCAAAGTTACCTGCCAGTCCCCGGCGGCGGGAACGGCGGTTTCGCGGGCGTGGGCGCTGGCACGCATGTTTTCTCGGGTGATGGGGAAAGATCCTATTTGCGGCGGTGATTTTATCGTCGGGGTCGGTAAGGACATTTCGCGGTCTCCGAAGCGAATTCGGAGCTAACGGATCGGCGGGGTAAGCTACAGCTCTCGATATGAGCGGGTTTGGGTGTGTCTCTGCGCGATCAAAGAAGGCGCGACACTGGGACTTGATTACGGAATAGATGGAGGGTAGGTTCAGATCTCTGTGTAAGTCCACATTTCTCTGATACCCTCGGGCACCTACGGCTTTCCTTACGAAGCGATTCTGAATCACTTGAAAGGGAGCCAAGTCTTTGTGGGCGAAGGCGGAGGCGCAATAAGTCATGATCGGTCTGACGACGGTTTTATACAGAGTAATTTTATGGCGGAGAGCCATCTTACTCCGGGAGTTATATAGGGGGAAAAGCCGCCCTAGCACCATGGTGGTCTGATGCTTGACTTTCTTAAAGTGAGGTTGGAAAGTCATTTGGACGTCTAATCGGACACCGAGGTACTTGACTTCGGTAGCCCAGGGGATCTCTACACCTAGGTATTTAATGGGAGGTGGAGGGGTGTCGTTTTTTGCGGAAAACATGATCGCGGTGCTCTTTCCCGGGTTTATAGCTATGCGCTACTTATTGTACCAAAGACTTAAGGTGTTGACAGCCTTTTGGACGCGGGCTCTAAGAATAACTCTTTGTCTATAAGAAAAATAAACGACCGTGTCATCGGCGTATAGACCTAAATGAACCTTACTGCACTCTCGGCCTGGGTCTGTGCTAAATTTAAAGTCTCTAGGTTTTATAGTTCCTGAGATAATTGGGTGTAACATACAGATAGACGGACGGATGAACAGACAGGCAGTGGAGTCTCACCATAAGGGTTCCATTTGGTTTGCTATTATGGTACGGACCCAAAAAAGAAAAAAATGTTAATGATTATTATTTTTATTTCAGTGAGAGTCGAACATAATCGATTAATTAAATAACAATTAATCGATTTTAGGTAATCGATTGAGCACATTAAACGGAAGACATGTTGAGTTTGTCATGAACAAAAATTGTTCATGTCAATTCGTCAAAAACTGTTTTATAAACTTTATTTTGTTAGTGTATACTCAACTAAATTTTTATACAAAATCAAGTGATATCGTGTTGTGTGAATGTATTTAAAAATAATATGTGATATGTTCCTTCGTATATAAGTTTGACCGAGGGAATTTTGTTTTATAAAAAAAAAAGTAATAGTGACATTTCAATTTGGTGAGTGTTGTAATTTGTTGTATCAAATTTTGCGTGTCACTAACTTTTATGGGATAAGGTACGGTAGCGCATCGTAATTTACTCATAAAGACCTCTAACTGGTGCTATGCCATGTCTCCAGACATTTATGGTAATGTGATGCGACCCCGGTTGTCAACGCACGATGAAAAACATAATTTAGGCCGCGCAATTTTATTCACTTTGGCGGATCTCTTCATTGTATATATCAGTTGAAATTGTTGGAATCGTTGATTGTTTGATTGTTTAAAACAAAACTGTTTTATTATATAGTGTTTAAAATCTATTTTATTGTGTAAGTAAGTTTTTAATTACTGCTTGTAGGATTATATGAGTAATAAAACTTCTGTACAGTTAACATCATGACATATTTGTATCACTTACTCATCAGGATTACTTTCATATATGATTGAACTTTTTTATCTGAGCCTAATTATAAGTCCACAACAAAACAACCAAATTAAGCAACTACACATAAGTTCACCTTATAATGTATTTTAAAAAGGTCTCACTTCGATTACTGTGAAGGTCTTCTGCATGATTCAGCTTTGACCTCTGAATGTTTCGTTTTTGTTACACAAAATATAAAGAATATTAAAAAACATTGACAGCAAATGTAAATTGTACCAGCTAAATGATACATTTTCACAATGCAAAGTTTGATATTAAATGATAATGTTATCTCAATTTATTGTTTTAATATTAAAATGGTTTTAACTAGTAGTTACTCTTTTTAAGTTACTGACTTTGTGTGTAGCTCTAATATGAACTGTACGTACTTACATTTTCTTATATAGATCTAAATTATAAAATTAAAATGCAGTGAAAAATATTTGAAACATGGGTGCAGCCGGGGGCACACAACTAGTAGACAATTTTTTTTTTTAATACCAAATATTCATACCCAAAATATGAGAGCTTTAAATGTCTGATACATTTAATTATAATGATGACATTATTTATTTTGATAAGTGTTGATATTTGGCATATTCATGATTAATATTTTCAAGATTTAGACAGTCATTGTTTTTTTTTTTTTTATATTTTGTAATATGGACATTTTGTTTGTAATGGTTGAAGAGTTATACTTAGCAGAGTTAACATAAATACTGTTTCACAATTATAGGTAAATATAAAATTATTTTATTATTCTTGGTTTTAAATTTAGAATACAGTTTCTTTGAAAATATAAAATCTTACCAGGTTTAGCTGAATCTAACATCCTACTTAAAGATGTAGAAATTAGAATGTCTTGTATTTTTTTCTTAATTTATATGATTGTGATAAATGCACTTTACAGTGTATAATAAAGTAAATGGCACTGTTATATTAATTACATAGAATTGTTGTTTAACATAATTACATTGAAGAGGTTGACAAAGTATACATTTCTTATTTCCTCATAAGATTTACACCTTGATGCTATTAAAAGACCTGAATTAACAATGGCTTTAAACAATGTCACTTCCTTGATAAACATAACTGATTTTTTTTTGTGATCAATGTATGTTCTTTCTAATATTCATAAAGAATTTACTGTAATTATTTACTATTTGACAATTTTAGCCCATGATTTATAGCAGTTGTTTTGTTTTAGTGTGACATTTGCCTTTTTTCTATAACTAAATGTATGTAAAATTCACAAACAATGACTTTTGTACCTGTGAGAATCTAGTGTTTATGGAATGACTCTACTATTTTCCTAATTATTCTATTTTTTTAATAACACTTTATTTATATAGAATTTTATTACAAGTAAATTGCTTCTGGCCCTTGAACATAAAATACCAAATACTCCATTCTTTTTCTTTAGTTTTGCCCAGCTTTAACAAAATTAAGGGTAAATCTATATTATTTGTCAAGTACTCTAGTGTCTATGTAGTTGAGTTGCCTTAGATAACATTAAATAAACTATAACTACTTAACTTAAAATCTGAAATAAACTATATCCTTTATACCTGTTACACAAAATATAAATTAATATCAAATTTCATTTTAGATTTGTTAAATAAAATCTATAGTGGTATTGAGTGATTCTTGCTAGGTGAAAATGTATAGATTAGCTTCATCCGTCAATATATTACAGTATGTTAAATATAAGATGATGTTTAAGTGCTGGTGTTCAGAGATAAATAATAAGATATAAACTTATGCAGCCTATGTATGTTTGTTTGTATGTTTTTCATAATCATGAATAGACTACATCAAAATTTACATAATTATTGCTCTGACCGCCAATAGATGTAAAAACCATACAAACGTTAAAGTAGTTATGTTAATAATTTAAATTATATACTTTAAACATTAAAAGAACAGTTTTTCCAGTTTGGAATTTTCACTCCTATGGGTAGTTAGTTGCCTAGGATTTTTTTATCTCATTGATATTACTTGAATATGACTTTAAATTAATTTCAGTAACTCAATTATTAGTAAATCAAGAACTACACCTATTGTCTGAAGGTTACAATCCAGTCAGACAAGTGTCATGCCCTTACCACCATTAAAAGGAAATGTGGGCAGTGTTCATTCCATACACACATTACTATGTTTCCTCACTGGATAACAGAATTATAGTCAATATTTTTATACTATATTGTATATATTTACCACCGCAATGCCCTTACGATAAAAATGCCTTCGAAAATGTGAAAAATGCATGATTTTTATTATCGTTTTTAAACATCCGTCAAACAAATTTTACAAATAAAAGCGAAACATAGAGGAATGGCCACAGTCTTTAGTATTTTATAATGGAAAGAAAAATTGGAAATGGATTCAGTTTTGTAACAGAATACAGGGGAATATGTAGTATTTATTTCCTCTATTTTGCATAGGTATAATCAGCCTGAGCTGCAGTTCTCCCTTTCGCTATTTATAACACTTTCAATAGGATGCAACGCGATAGCAATAGAGATTTCTGAAATCTATTCTTTAAATTTGTTGCCGACCGTATTTATAGTCGCTTTATGACTAAGAACTTGTTGATAACAAACAAAGATACATTGAATTTTATTTTTTAATAATACACTGCTAAAATCTCTATTGTGTGATATATAGTATATGTGTTTTATGAATCAATCTTTTCATTTATTTTAGTATCGTCTAATCACCAAAATGGCGCGTACGCTATCATGATATGTTACTCACCTTGTTATTATTATCGGACATGGCGTTTGTTTCGCTGTTTTTATCTATTATCTTATACACGTCAGAAAGTATTTTGGCTGACGGTGTTTTTGTTTTTTTTGTAACTAACTACAATATCTATAATGATTATTACGTTTACGGGATAAGCAGTTTTATATTAATAAATAACAGTGTGACCGCGGCTGCGCTCGCGTTTCATATATTCTTCACTACGTTTTAATTTTTTTATAAGAATCCCTAATTATCTTCTTTAAAAAAATAATAGTAACTTAAAGTAAAAATAGTTCTCATAAATTATACCACTTGCCCATAAAACTGTGCATTGAATCGGATTTTATTACAATTTTTATGAGTTTTAATTTTTTTTTACACGGAATCCGAATTATTTTCGAAAATTAAAAGTACCTAAGTTACTCGGATTAACTTCAGCTATCTACCAAAAGTCCCGTCAAAATCGGTCCAGCCGTTCCGTAGATTAGACATTACAAACTAAAAATTGTGTTTTTGGTATAGGTTTCGTATATACATTCATATCTATTTAGGAAAAAATAATAATTTTGACATTACAAACAGACACTTCAATTTTTATTTATTACTATAGATTATTCGGTATGTTAAATTGACATAGGAAATGCGGTATGCACGTATTTGCGAATCGATCCGTTAGTTTGTGTAACAGGGACGAATTTTAACACAAGTTAAAATAAATGCGATAACGATCAGGTATTTGGGTTGGCATTGGACTGCAATCTCATCGGATATTAAGTGATAATGTTGTCCATGCAAACACACTAAGCCTAGAGGTACTGGTTCTTAAATGATGTTGCTGGAACACACCTATTATGACCATCCAGGAAACTGTAGGCCCTATAACTCTATAAATTGCTCATGATATTTTCCTGATGATCGTTATAGAATGGGATAGGTGGATTCGAACTGACGCCAGACCACCAACTGAGCCATGATCGCTTGAAAAATACTTAGTGCATTAAAATAATATACCTTAATATGATTTTTATTAATGTTTTCTCTGCTTAAGCCTGTATATTTTTACTGTACAAGCCGGTCTCTTAATGTCTCATGCTTTAGGCGCCGCAGTTTCTTAATTCGCCTCTGTGTCACAACCTTCAAGTTGTGCATCAAACGAGGTCTACTCGCTTGCTGACCTTCGTGCGTCTTGAATTGTGTTGACACTATGTATAAATTGAACGATTACGTAGCACAATAGCTAGAGGTTGTCTATTTTTTTATTTGCTGTGAGGTTTAATTTTTTTTTTTTGACTTTTGTAAACGTCACAATCTCAAAAGTACGCTATTCTCGTTAATTCGAACTCATAATCTATACTCATATTATAAAGATTTGTATTTTTGTATGCAACGGATAAACTTAAAAATTACTGGACCGATTTGGATGAAATTTGGTATGGAGGTAGTTTTGACATATGATAGTTTTTAGCCCAAAAATCATTAATATACAGTAATACCCCGCTTTACGCGAGGGATGCGTTCCGAAAAAAATCGCGTTAACTGAAATTCGCGTATATCGAGGTTTATGATTAAACATAGTCAAAATTTAATACAAAAAAATACAAATCATTTTAATCAATCACTTTAATTCTAAGAACAATTTATGCAATACATACTCTTATTTTTTTTACGGAAAAATACATCTATTGTCTTTACATTATGTTTATACGCACTCTTTCGCGTAATGCGAGGCATTTGAGCGCGAAATTTGAAATTCGCGTAATGCGAGGCATTTGAGCGCGAAATTTGAAATTCGCGTTATAGTGAAACCGCGCGTAACGGGGTCGCGCTAAGCGGGGTATTACTGTATCCGTTTTATTTACATAATAATTTTTAACTTTGTTTATATATTAACTAATTTATTTTATATTTTCTGGTATTTACCGGCAGTCTTCGTTCACGTGAGATAATTTTACAATTACTAATTAGCTCCTATTGAAAAGCGTAATGTTATATACGTACCTTACATATAGCCTAGGTCTTTCCCGAGTTCAATTCTATATTGATCTGTGAACTATATTAAAATCGGTTCAGAAGTTTACTAATGATGAAATTTACTGTGTTATTCTTTAGAAAAAAATCGTATTAATTGTATAACCTCTAACTGCACTATTTCTTTATACTTTAGTTTAGACATATAAGAAAGGAGATGCAGGCAAAAGAGATGTGAAAGTTGAGATGAAAGTGGGACGTGATAAGAATAGACAAGGCCAGAAGTTTTAAAGGGAACTCCATGTCAAAGTGGCACGAGTGGTAGAAGAACTGAAAGGGAATCGGTCTGTCTTGGTATAAGTATGAAAAAGTAATCAATATGAATGCTGAGGGATGGAAAGGGAAAGAACGACCAAAGAAAAGATGGATGGAGTGTGTGAGGGAAGATGTGAAATAGAAATAGGTCAAATCAAATCAAATCAAAATTTATTTATTCAATTTAGGCCCTAATAAGGCGCTTATGAACGTCTAAAACACTACCACCGGTTCGGAAAACAACCCAGTCGAGAAGAGCGCAGGCGAGAAACTCGATCTGGTTCTTTTTTTTTTCATAAATATAATATATATCATTTTTTTTTTTGTCATATAAAAAACTATACAAATCGTAGTTTTTAGTGGAAGCACAGAGATGTGGGTTATTTCCAGACATCACTATCGTTCACGTAATGATCCACCCTGTAATAACCTTTTGAGATTAAAACTTGCTTGACATAATACTTGAACTTATTGTCAGGTAAATCGGTAATGTTACTTGGGATCTTATTGTAAAACCGAATACTATTACCTATAAAGCTTTTATTACACTTACTTAACCTAAAGCGTGGGACGGACAACTTGTCTTTACTTCTAATAGTAAAATTTCTAGATTGTCTAAATTTTTACGAATATGCATTAAGTTATCAAAGATGTATTGGGAGGGCAAAGTTAAGATATCATATTCTTGAAACTTGTTCTTTAGAGATTCAAGAACGAAGATGAATGCACGGAGAATGCACGAGGAGATGGTTGATATGGGTATATGAATGAAGATAATATACTGTGCGGATCTCTAATAACTTGGTGATGGTGATGCATGGCTTATAGTTATCTATATCTGCGATCTACTACCACTGAGTTTAAGTGGTTGTTAAGTTTAATTTTTTTATGGTTAAATGTGTCTCAGGTGTGCGCACGGCTGGGGCATTCACCTCAATGCGCACGCGTTCATCGTCGCCTCTTTACTATACTGTACACTATTATTATAGAGTTTTATTGTTTCCGCTTTGGTAGCGTAGTGTCGACGGATGCGGACTCCTGTCGTGTAGAACTGTGATCCTGTTACGTCACATATATCAATCATTACGTCTGTCGTCCGCGTTTTAGGGCAGACAGTTACTACCTTAAAGTTTTTTTTTTTTTTAAGTGAAACGTATTTAAATGTCAAATTTTAAGCTTCCGTTGCACGATAATAATAAGGGCTTGTCCATTAATAACGTGCATTTAGCAATTTAAAAAACATAAAATGTAATAAAATTACAGAATTCACGCAAACGAAGCCTCGGGTATAGTTAGCTTAACATAAAATGTTATAGCATAACGAAAGGTGTCTTGTTTTTTTTTATATTTTGTTTCTTAATATGCCGCTACAATAGTTCACAGTATGGCCAGTTTCGTTGCAAACTTGTTTTTAATGGATTTGTATGATTTAAATTTTTTACCACTAGGTTAGATTTTTAAATCGTTTATTCTACACTAGCTGTGTACCCGCGGCTGCACCCGTGTTTTATATATTCTTCACTTCGTTTTTAATTTTTTTTTTATACGGAACCCTAATTAGTTTCCTAAATTTGTTTAGTACTAAGATAACGTAAAAATATTTCTCATAAATTAAAACAATTTCCCGTAAAACTGTGCTTTGAATCGGATTTTATTCTATTTTTTATGAATTTTTGAACCCTAATTATTTTCGAAAATCAAAAGCACCCTAAGTTATGCGGAGTAACTTTACCTATCTATCAAAAAAAGTCCCGTCAAAATCGGTCTAGCCGTTCTGGAGATTATCCAAAACAAACAGACAGACGTACGGACAGACAAAACATTTAAAAATTTAGTTTTTGGTATAGGTAGGTATCGTATATGCAGGTGCATGCATACGCGATCCCGTGTTTGCTCCAATTAGGTTGCGGGAGGTACCGGGGGGTTTAGTGGGTAGTGGTCAACGGCGCTTCTCGCCGCGAGTCCCACACTAATCCTGTGTGACAGCCTCTCGTGCTTTCGTGCGAGAGACTGTCACACATCTTCAGACGTGTTTCAGCCAGATCTGGAAGGGGGGTCCCTATCAGATCTGGCTGGACAACTAGTGCGTAAATGCATTCCCTCGAAAAAAAAAAAAAAAAAAAAAAAAAGTATATCATATCAAGTATATCAAAAGTATCGTATATGCATTCAGATGTATTTAGTAAAAAAAAAAGATATTTTGACATTACAAACAGCGACTCAATTTTATTTATATTGGTAAAGACATTTCTTAACTGCACCGTAAAGAATTTAAAATCAACGGCGACCATCGCAGACGACGGTCGTGAACGTTTGACAACTTCCAGATATCATCATAGCGATGTAGTTCGAGAACTTCTGATTGGTAAGTGCGCTAAGTAATACTGTCGTTTTTAACCACGTCTATGGTTGTAATATAAAAGAGAAAAATGCATGATTTTTATTGTCGTATTCAGACATCCGTCAAACAAATTTTACAAATAAAAGCGAATAGAGGAATGGCCACAATCTTTAGTATTTTATAATGGAAAGAAAAATTGAAAATGGATTCAGTTTTGTAACAGAATACAGGGGAATACGTAGTATTTATTTCCTCTATTTTGCATAGGTATAATCAGCCTGAGCTGCAGTTCTCCCTTTCACTATTTATAACACTTTCAATAGGATGCAACGCGATAGCAATAGAGATTTCTAAAATCTATTCTTTAAATTTGTTGCCGACCGTATTTATAGTCGCTTTATGACTAAGAACTTGTTGATAACAAACAAAGATACATTTATTTTATTTTTTAATAATACACTGCTAAAATCTCTATTGTGTGATATATAATATGTGTGTTTTATGAATTTATGATTGGTAAGTGCGCTACGTAATATTGTCGTTTTTAACCACGTCTATGGTTGTAATATAAAAGACCCTTACTGAACCTTAAAACAATGATTCTTTTATATGATTGGTTATCAATAGCTTAATAAACATAAAATACCATCGCAAATTAAATTTCGAACCTGAAAACGATGTTTTAATTCTCGATTCGAAGAGATTTTTGAACTGTTTCAAGTTCAATGCACGTTCAACTCATAAAAGCTCGATTCCGCACACCTATCATTTTATTTTCAGAAGATTATTCTATTTTAAATCGATCGTCAACTGCGTTATGCAACTCTCAACCTTATCCCATTAACGATATGCATTGCATCCGTTCTGATGATCATTTACTGTTAGAAATACGCAGGCCGCGGACTCTACGTTTGCAAAAAAAAAGAACAAAATATAATTAGTGTAAAATTTGATGGAATTATATCTTTCCGAAAATAAAGTGATCGTGTTTTTTTTTTAATTATCTCATCTCTAGATAGTGAGGTCTGTTAGTTTTCGTAGGTTAGGTTTCTTAGGTTTAAGTACGTCCTACGTCCTGTCCCCCCGGTTTGATGACCTGACCAGCAGGTCATGCCTCCCCTCGGGGGGGGGGGCGAAGAGGTGGGGTAGAGAAGTTCTCCCCCACCCCCACTGGGCCATTGCACAGACGAGGCCTGGCGGGTTTTCCGCAGGGGGCGACGCGGCGGCATGCCTTGCAATCCCGTATCGCCCCTATCCCAAATGCGGCGGACGGCCCCAGGGGGTTTTAGTGGGTATTCCCGGGCGCTTCTCGCCCGTGTTTGAGTCCCACACTGGCACAGAACTCGTCACTCCGTGCCCCCTTACCTATTGTATTGGAGGGACTCCGGTCCCACTAATACAATAGGCAAGGTGAGTGCGTAAATGCATTTCCCCCCGTCAAAAAAAAAAAAAAAAAAAAAGGTTTCTTAAGTCTTTGTTTATTTACCGTTTAATTTGTTACTTTGGTTTGGTGTGTGATATGCTTGGATTCACAAAAATATATGAATCAACGTGTATACAGAACACAAATTCAATCTTCTAGCTGGCTTACTCTCTCCTAGATTTACGTTTATGTTTAAGTAAGCCATACGCCGCGAGCCTCGAATTTGTGACGAGGTTATTGTTCTAAATTGCCCTCAAGAAAGATAGATACATATCAGATTCATTGTTTACATCGTAAAGACTTGCTACGTGTATGACGTCACTAAATGTCACGTATACGTTTGTAAACAACGATGTTGTTGCTTCAACAATTCCACGGAACAAGTTGAAGCGGGAATTAAATTAAATTGTATTATTGCATAATCAAAAAAAGAAACGCATACAATTAAGATATCTCTAGGTCTTTTGATCTACTAACCCTGCTATTTTGGTAGCTGTAATGATGAACATTAGTAATTGTTTTTGTTTGTTGTTTTTTTACACTGTATAGGCTCAGTGCCTTGACCTCAATCTCACCTGAGGTCCCTCATGATGACGTAGAAAAAAACGAAAAGTATATTAGTAAATATTTATAAAGTTTCGCCGGTTAGACGACCCCAAAACGAACCAAAAAGATGACTCAGATTCCCAATGCCCACAAGAACCAAGTATCTAAGGAGAGAAACTAAAATTTATGCAGTAGATTTTGCTTGCAGTAGATCAACAGACAGGCAGAGTGAGACTTTGCATTTTTACGTATTACGTATATTTTTTATCATTTACGTGATATTTTCAAGGCGTGTTCAACGTATTGTCTAGCGTTGCATAGTGAGACATCAAAGAGGGCCTTGTGTACACTTTAATTTCCACGGTAACTATTAAGTAGGTACACATATGTACGTCGGTCTGCTTTGTTTGTAGCGCTTCCTCCCACTTTGGACGTATTATACAACCACCCATCCCTCCATCACATTAGACACACAACACGGATTGTAAAATTTTATTTCTCAATTTCATTATTACGGTTGGTGAAAGTGTTTGTTTATTTGCATTGGTCTGAAGGGCATTAGAGCTTAAACGGACTTGAAGGCGAGCTGCCATGACACTTCCGTGGAATCAACGTAGACAAACTTATTCGTATTAAAAAAAATACCCCTTACAGAATTTCCGTTCTGGTCTGCTGGTGCAAAGATTTATCTAGAATCGGAGCAGCACATTGTTAAGTAAAGAAACACTGTTTTCTTTTCTTTGACTCTTCTGTGGATTTCGTCATCTAAACCGATTTTGATGGGACTTTTTTACCATATACTGAACTGAACTTACTCCGCATAACTTAGGCTACCTACTTTTATTTTCCATTGAAAAATTGGGAAAGAACACGAGATGAGGTCGTCATAACGCGAATAATACTGGTATTTTCCTTATTTATTTAAACTAGCCCGGGGAATGTTTCACGAATTCAACGGCTGACTCACTCTAACACTAGTCAGTATGTTTACATACCTCGCGTGAGACTCGTCGCGTCCGCGCGTCGTTACGGATCGTCCATTGATCACGTCATGTTTTTCTGCATATTTCTAAACCCTGTTGGTGAGGTTTTAGACATAAATAAGAACGCGTATTTTTTCAGCAAATAATCCCATGCCAATTTTCATATTATTATCTTTAAATACAGGTATAACTCAATTTAATTCTGGAAAATTTTGGAAATCGTTCACGCGTTTATCGAAGAAATAAATACACTTAAAAATCTCACTCTCCCCTTTTGATTTTTGATAATTTTTTTCCGAACCTTTTTCCCACACGTCGCGCCCCACATGATCAATGGACGATCTTTTACCGCGTCTCGCGTTTTTCTGTGTGTATAGACCTGTCCTTATATTCTAGCCTCGAATTGAACCACAGTCTGACTTTTACCGCGTGATGTGTGGCCGTGTATATCGGCGTTGAGAAATTGTGTTGTGTGTGTTTTTTTTTTTTAATTAAATAAGTAATTATTATCATATAAAGGACAGTGTTGCTTTATGTGTTTATGTTTCGGTTATGGTGTTGAAAAATGTGAGTTTTTTTTTTTTCGTTTGTATTCTTTGAGTTATACGGGTGAAGTTTGTTTATCAATTATTATTTTGCGGATCGATGTGTATTGTTTTTTTACCTATTACTCACCTGAGTCACAATTTGTTAAGTGTAGGTTCTATAGACATATCTGTAAATAAATGAGTATATATATATATTATCCATTTTATTGTATAACTAGCTGTGCACGCGGCTATGTTTGTGTAAAAGTAATTCTGTTGTTCAAAATATTTTCATTAAATGTATTTATAGAAAATAGAGAGATGATAGTTTTTACTTTCCAGATAAGTGCTGGTGGTATTTTATAAAAAAAATAATTTACTTTTATTTTCATAAATTGACCGCATAATACATGTTAGTTAAAATAGAATTATATAAATTGCCTTAGTTTGTCTCGAGTTATAGCTTATAAGCCAACTAACGGACGACGTTCTTGTGTGCATCAAGAAAATAAAACAATTGCTTGATTGATTGGGTGTGCGTGCGTGCGTGCAAGCGCGTACGTAATGCGTGCATGCGTCTGTGCGTGCGTGCTAAATCGGAAAAGTGTTGCCAATGTTGATCTACTCATTCAATCATTTTCACCTTCACAGATCATGGTACCCAGTTATCTGGGAGACATCACTTTTATCATGTTTCATAATTTTAATGTGTTTGTTTGTGTGTGTGTGTTTTGTTTGTTGTAACGTCGCATGTTTTGTCCGCAGAGCGGGCGTCCTTCTGTTCTCGGTATATCTCCGGTCTCGGCTAACAAACACGTAAGCCGTTATCAATGTAAGTTTCGTTGTGTTTGTTACATAAATTAGTTTGTGATAGCTTAAATTTTCTGTTTAAACCTTTAGTAAACGCTTTTTTTGCCTATTATATATTACTAGCCACGCTCGCGTGTTATATAACTTTGAAAAGACAATTACTCGTATATATATTAAAAGTTAAAGTCAAAAGTGTCGACTTCATTAATTCTTATACTTTTAACTTATTCTATTATATTATTTAATGTAATAAAAATACATGTATGATATGAAAAAAGAATCATGTGAATAGCTTCAGTGGTTCTCGAGTTATTGGTGTACAAATAAACAGACAGACCAACGACCAACCTTTTTTTAACGCTTCACGTGCTATAGCATAAACAAAAGGTGTTTTGCTTAGGTTCACGTTATTTGAGATATCGCATTGAACGTATTAGTAACGTGTATTCGCGACCACCATAAACATGACATTTTGACAGGTGTGTCGTATTTTTGGTTCATGTAATGCATATACGAATGGGTTTCTCTGGGTAATATTACAGTGGTATCTGGAAATAGTTTTCCGATACTCGTGAATAGTTTACGGGGAAATTAATGATTTTTTTACAATAAACAAATGGCAATACCTACACTGAAAAGTGGATTCAAAATAAAACTTACTGTTTAATATTTATGTTTTTTTTCCTACTTGAAGTCTGTACGTCTCGGAAAGTCCCCTCGCGGTCGATCGCTTTTAATTCGATGGATTTTACCTTCCCTGTTATTTACCTGAAAAACTCTGTCGGTTCCATATTAGTTTTACACTCTTGGACATTGATGCTATGTTCGATGACTCATTCATATTGTCTCTATTTTATCAACATATTTATTAAAAACCGAGCGAAAAAAAAAAAAAATATGATTATATCTATTTGAAATCTCTTGCGTCCCTCCTTGGTAGGACATAATTTTAATATTGTAATTTTTATTTAATTAAATAAAACTTTTCAATTTCATTGATCAATAATTTGATATTCAAAATATATTTAAACAATTTTGAATTAATAAAAAAAAGTATTTTTACTACTCAAATAAATGATTTTAAAATTCAATAGAACTAATCTTTTCCAAGACATTAGTAAATTGGTAACACTCTTTCTCCCTATCAATAACTTCATACATACAGACGTACTGACCATTTCAAATGACAATATTAATTGTAAACTTGTAATAATTATTTGGCGTAAGTGATAATTTTCATTCGGAGTAAACATCCAAATTTATTGCGCGTCGCATTTGAACTAAATCATGTGATTATGTATTCATAGAGTTCAATGACATTTGCAGATAAAAATACACAATGTCGAATTCACAATGTCGGTACATTGTGTTTTTTTTTTTTGCATTACCTTTGTTGTTTTTTTGTTATTTTCTTTGGAAAGTTTTCTTATTTTTTTACAAACTGTTCTTGTGGCTTCGCTTGTGTATAACTATTACCTCTCTCGAATTATGTAGTTTAAATTTAATTCTGCGTCAATAGACGCTGATTCGAGCCCCACCTACCCAACTGTGTAATCAGTCTGAGCTTTCGGTGAAGGAAGACATCTTAAAGAAACCATAGCATGGTGGTGGGGCATTTTCTAATAATGCCCTCCTGGTTAGCTACCACCCTCAAATTTGAAAACCAAATACCAATAGGTGTGTTCCGACAGAATCACTTAAGAACCAGTTATTCTAGGCTTAGTGTATTTGCCATTTTGGACCACATCGTCACTTAACACATCAGGTGAGATTGTGGCCAAAGCATTAAGCCTATATCATAATATCCATAATAATCAATTAAAAATATAATTTTTCGATAAATGGGCTTACAGTTGTTGTTTTTTTTACGAACTTGTCTTTTTTTATTTCTTACTATCCTTATGAGTTGTTCAATTTATTAGGTCATGTAAATATGAATGATACCTGAATAGAGATTCACTTTAAAAAAAGTAATGTAGATCGATTAAATGGTTAGATTACATAGATTATAAGCCCAGTTGACAGGCAAAGAAGTTAGAATTATACTGACAAACCATAAAAAACTAGTTCAAACGAAGCTACATAAGATTTTTTTTTTTTCAAATCATTAACTGTTCTCTGAGACTAAATCTATTGAATTTTAATTATATTATTACAATACAAATAAAATTATTACTCTCTGTAATTAATTAATCTAATATATAATGTAAGTAAATACAAACATTTATATACATGTCTCGCTTCCTCTCTTTGTTTGTAAGTGAAATATAGCGCTTGCATTAATTATCAAAATTGTAACACTCTTTTTTTTCATTGCTTATCAGTTAAAATGTTTTTTTTTTGTTCAACTTATTCGTTAATATTCATCCATATAGGTAAATCAAATGTCTAAATAAAATCTCAGTGTAGTAAGAGTGTATTTTGTTCGGCTAATGTGAAATCCAATTAACACTCACCTACCTAACTTGAAAGTTAATTAGCAAACAGCACCCACAAACAAGGTGGGCCCAGACGGTACACTCGTGTCAATTCGTTTATATTAGTGATTAAAATCTCTTATCTTTTGAAGTAACAATAACATTTATAGAAGTGGATATTTTAATCCAGATATAGAAAGCTGACTTTAAATGTAGTGCTAGGTAAAATTATTTCAAATTTATTTTTAAGATTACATTAGGTATATCGGTGACGAAAATGGAACCTATGATGGATCACTTTATTGTGTCCGTCTGTCAATTTGAGCAACAATAGTCATTTTTTTAGAAAGTGGTATGATATATAAGATGGAAAATCCAAAACTAAAGTCTATGCCTCATATACCTCATAATGATGCAAAAAAATAAGTAAATTAATTTACGTAATAAAGAGTCATATAGTTCTCGTCACGTGTAGATTATTTCTTGGTGACTCATAGTCCTGACGCCAAGGGAGTCGGTAATAACTTGTAAATCAATTAATAAATCTGAAAGTAACGAACCTTTCCTTTGTTCTTTGATTACTCGGGCGGCGTTGAAAGAGCAAAATCGAACGGGGCCAATAAATAATCAAATTATACGCTAATTAGATAGTCATGAAATATATGAATCAGTTGCCACTTGCGTTATATATTGACAGAAACAAACTTTGAGAATTTACCGAATATTCATTCTGATACATTTTGCTTGTAACATTTTCTAGACAAGTTTTTCTAAGAAATAATCTTTGTTTACTGCACGAAATTCGACTATAATAATTACTAAAAAGTTCAGAGCAAAGAAGAACTTTGTTGTATTAATAACACTAATAGCTAAAGAAAAGCAAATCGACAGACAGTCAACAAACATACAGACTTTATAAAATTGGCACTTTGATTTTCTGATTTTCATGAATCATGCATAAACAGAACCGCATTGAATAGTATGTAGGCTAGTCTGTTAAATGTCTCAATTAAAATCGAATACAACCTTAGATATCTAGAAATTCAGACATCAACTAAAAAAAAATTGTAATTACGTACAAGAAAGCCTGGAAACATTTATTAACAGCCCTTAAGTTATAAATTTATCGCCAAGCTCTAATGGGGGTATGTTTCGCCAACATCACTTGAGATCCTGAATTTCTAGTCTTAGTGTTAATTTTAAGTCACGTCGTCTTTTCAGATGACTGTAACCGATCAAACCTTAAATCCTATAAATTATTCGAAATAAATGTATGTAGGATTGTGATATCATGGTTAATTCGTTACAGATGCCCCGTGGTCGGGACGAAATGCAAGTAAACGTGGCGGGCCTAAGGAGAAATATTAAAAACCTCGCGCACAACTATTCCGATGCTCAGGTTTGTTTCTCTTTTCTAATGTTATCTTTTGTTTTGTTTAGATGTATTTTTTATCATTATAAGTAAATTAAGATCCTTTTTAAGGATCTCTCGGGTCGTCTAGTCGACACGTCTCGCGACCAGAGGGCTGGCCAATATTTGGTACAGCGAATTAGCATTGCCATCCAACGTGGCAATATGGCCAGCCTCCTGGGAACCTTCCCGTCTGGCGGCGAGCTGGACGGCATTCATTATTTATAGTATTTTATTTTATTTTAATTTTAAATTTTTGTGTATAAATTTATGTATTTTTTGAATAAATGACTACCACTATAATAAGGTAATAAATAATGAAAAAAAAAAGTAAATTACTAAATTTTATCCCAGTTAGTGCTTACGTTATGCTCATACGAATGAGCAGAGCGTCTATCTGAGCAACTCACTTCTTTCAGCAAATTTGTCGGGCAGCTCTCATTTGACATTGCGGTCAGGCGAATCAACGGTTCGTTTCGACGAACAAACCTTTCTTTGAGCAACTCATTTCACTGAGCAGTTCGTTTATCTGAGCAAGTCGCTATATCGAGCAGCTCATTTTGCTTTAATGAGCGAATCATTTCATTGCGTAAATCAATAAAATCTCAATTCGATTGATCAGTTAAAGTAATTTCCTAACACGATATGAACGTAAAGAATATGGCAACAGGTAAAAGTGCGCGAGGCCACATCAAACGACCCATGGGGTCCGTCGAGCACTCTAATGGCGGAGATCGCCGACCTCACGTACAACGTGATGGCGTTCACCGAGATCATGCAGATGATATGGAAGAGGCTAAACGACCACGGCAAGAACTGGCGGCACGTCTATAAGGTATCCGTCTATCTCTAACCATTATCTGATTACATTAATACGTAAAGATGTTACCCGTTTGCTTAGTTCGGTCTTAAAGTTCACTCATTGCTCTCATCTCAAAAGGTTATTACAGGGTGGATCATTACGTGAACGATAGTGATGTCTGGAATTAACCCACATCTCTGTGCTTCCACTAACATTATTAAAACTACGATTTGTATAGTTTTTTATATGACAAAAAAAAAAATGATATATATTATATTTATGAGAAAAAAAAAAAAGAACCAGATCGAGTTTCTCGCCTGCGCTCTTCTCGACTGGGTTGTTTTCCGAACCGGTGGTAGTGTTTTTAGACGTTCATAAGCGCCTTCTTAGGGCCTAAATTGAATAAATAAATTTTGATTTTGATTTTGATTGCTTTGATCATAATCTAAGGGAACGTTCCCATACTACGTGACCTATTTGTTTAAGATATTTCGGAGCCCCCCCCCTCCTCCCTCCCCCGGTGACCACTCGTAGTATATACCCAATAACACCCCCTTTCCCCCAATGTTTTATGTAGTATTGACAAGCAAAATTTTTTATAAAATAAAACCAATGAAATTAATTTTACTCATATCCGTCTTTATTAATACGGTGTTTATTGCATAACACTGCATGCATACTTATAATTACTACCATCCCTCCCCTTGATGACCGCTCCTATGCCGTATATGCCAAGACACCCTCCCCCTCCCCCTTGAAGATTTTACGTAGTATTAACAACAACCATATTTTTTTATTAATACGGTGTTTTACTACTAGTAAATTAAATATTGTGAAGAACTTATGTAATAATATATTCAATATATTACTACCGTACATAATTTACGAGAGCTACAACGGTTTTCTGTTTATTTATATTAATATCCGTCTTTAAGGAATATTCCCAGCAGCAATCTACTCGGATTCATAATTACATTACATAGTCACGGGGGCTGAAGTGTCTGGAGTTTCTTCAGACTTAGTCTTTTCCTCTTCATCGACGTCCTCGACATTTAATCACTCCACGCTTTCTCACATAACAAACAAAACCTCATGTGGCCAAAGAAGCACTAAATACTGCGCGCCATATTCAAAGATATCGAAAAAGTGCGAAATTTCTCTCATTGTAATCGACTACGTAACAAAAAAAACCCAATGCCCCACCCCCTCCGCTCCTATGACTGAGCGTAGTATTTTGATGACCCCCTCCCCTATTTTTTTTTTTTAGTGAGACCTAAGTCCCCCAATGCAATAGGTAAGGGGGCACGGAGGGACGTCTCCGTGCCAGTGTGGGACTCGCCCGGGCGTGATGCGCCCGGAAATACCCACTAAAAAACCCCCCCGGGTGGCTTTCGCAAGCACCGCGTCACAACCCCTTTCCCCCTGGCAATATTAGAAAATGTTCTACCCCTATATTATGGTTTCCTCACGATATTTTCCTTCACCGAAAATTCAGGTTCATTACAGAGTTGGATAGCTGGGTTCGAGCCTGCGTCAATAGATGCGGAATCCGACCACACTCCCATCGCTTTAAACTTATTCCTCGGATTTCTTGTTATATTTCTTACAATAAAAAAATTAAAACGGTTTTTTTTTTTTTTTAAATATGCTCTTATTTCGACCGTCATACGTGCATGAGTTTTCATTACAGACACTGAACTATAAACTCGTATACCGTATGGCATATAGAAGTCATTGTCCAAGATTAAGAATCTGGAATCCATCATAAAACCTGCAACGCATTTTCTTGTGAAATCAGAATTACTAACCAATTTCATAAATATATATATACTTTTTTTTTTTTTTTTTTTTTAGTGTTCCGGCTTTAAGTTTTTAGTTAGTTATTTTTAGTTTTTAAGTGCTCTTTTGTTTTTATTATTTTTTATTTTAGCATGTTTTTTTTTTTTTGCTATGTTTTATACTTATTACTATTCTATACAACTATGCTACTATTAAGGCCTAAGACTAATTATAATTTGTGTGCATACCAATTGAGTCGACAATAATTAAAAATTAATAATAATAAATGAATTGGTAATTTGTAAAATAATTCAAAATTCTATAAATAGTTAGTTTTGTATGTAGTATTGTGTATGGATGTAGAGCATTTGTATTCTAGTTCGTACGTTATATCAGCACGAATAGACTACAGGAAATAGCAAACAGGAAGGGACAAATAAATGGAGGTTAATTCGTATCATTTGTCGACTCGGTCTATTTTTGATCATACTATTTGTATGTAAACATCTAGTTTATTATTTTTATTATTTCAATATTGTGTAGATTTTAGCATGCCACTTAAAATCGTATGTTACGTAACGATATCATCTTACTTACATGTACTGAGCTTATTTAATGTAGCTCTCAAATAATCACATAAACACACTTAATATCAGTATGAGGACAAGTTTTGAGACTTGAGGATGGTAGCTAAAAAGACGCTGCCATCTGGATATGGTTTTTTTACACCAACGTTTTCCTACGTCGAAATTTCTGGTGCATAATATGTTTAGAATTCAACCTATTTTTTTTTTTGTCAGGAAATGCATTTACGCACTACCCTTACCCATTGCATTAGTGAGACCGGAGTCCCCCAATGAAATGGGTAAGGGGGGTGCGGAGGGACGTCTCCGCACCAGTGTGGGACTCGCCCGGGCGTGAGGCGCCCGGAAATACCCACTAAAACCCCCCGGAGCCGCCCGCCGCATTTTTATAGTGGGGGCGATACGGGATTGCACAGCATTGCACCGCGTCGCCCCCTGCGGCAGGCCCACTGGGCCTCGTCCATACTTAAGCCCAATGGGGATGAGTGAGAGACCTTTCCCCCACCCACCTCTTCGCCCACCTCTCATAGAGAAGCAAAACCACCCGGGGGAAGAGAGGTGATTATCACCTTAAAGCCACAATCACCTCTCTCCCCCAAAACCTCTCTCCCCCCAATTAGAATTCAACCCTTTTTTTTTTTTTTTTTTGACGGGGGGAAATGCATTTACGCACTACCCTTATCTATTGTATTTAGGGGATCAACGGAGTGACGAGCTCCGTGCCAGTGTGGGACTCACCCGGGCGAGAGTCGCCCGGTAATACCCACTAAAACCCCCCGGGGCCGTCCGCTGCATTTGGGGTGGGGGGCGACACGGGGTGGCTTTCGCAAGCACCGCGTCGCCCCCTGCAGCGAACCCACCCGGCCCGTCAGTGCAATGGCCCGGTGGGGATGGAGGAGAATAGTTCCCCTCCACCACTTAGCCCGCCTCTTTAAGAGAGGCATGACCTAAGGTCAGAAGTCCAGGGGGCGGAATATATTTCCGCCCCCAATTAGAATTCAACCCTAGCCAATCGACGCTGTATTCTGCTACACAACCACTAAACTAGCATAGCTCATTGCAAAATACCTCTAATTGAGTTTCAACAGTTTCGCTTGAAAAGTATTCCTCTGATTAACCTCAATGTCTCCTAATTTTTGATGACATGTGCCCATGTACTATGTGCGTTGGAAACGGAAATGCTGTTACGATATAAAAACAATTACCTGTGTGTTTATCCTTTACAAACACGAATATAAAATACACTTTAGACAAACTTATATAAACAACACTTGTATATCGTTTGTTGTTATCTGCTTGTTCTTTGAACCGATGTTCAATTCAAACTGAACTGACTGGGTCGACCCGCGACCCCCTTATAGTATACTTTAACAAAGATTTTCTATAACTGTCTAGAAATCAACATTTTTTTAAAGCAGTCGCCAAACAATACATCTTCGGTAACTTAATGCATATTCGTAAAAATTTAGACAAGCTAGATCTAGTGAATGATCCTCATAATTTTAATATGAGAAGTAAAGTTGTCCGGAACCACGCTTTGGGTTAAGTAAGTGTAATAAAAGCTTTATAGGTAATAGTATTCGGTTTTACAATAAGATCCCAAGTAACATTACCGATTTACCTGACAATAAGTTCAAGTATTATGTCAAGCGAGTTTTAATCTCAAAAGGTTATTACAGGGTGGATCATTACGTGAACGATAGTGATGTCTGGAATTAACCCACATCTCTGTGCGCACCTGCTAACATTATTAAGACTACGATTTGTACAGTTTTTTATATGACAAAAAAAATGATATATATTATATTTATAAAAAAAAAAGTACCAGATCGAGTTTCTTGCCTGCGCTCTTCTCGACTGGGTTGTTTTCCGAACCGGTGGTAGTGTTTTAGACATTCATAAGCGCCTTCTTAGGGCCTAAATTGAATAAATAAATTTTGATTTTGAAACAAACTCTTAAGAAACACATCAAAATTTTGTAAATTTTTGTACACATCAAGTTTCTCTTCGGCCACAATATTAAAGTCAAAGCGCACGATGCCGCGGCCAGAAGTTAGCATTGGATCAGAGTGATCCTGCAAATTGAATCCAATTCTTCTGTATGACTGGCTGCAGATCTCTATTTTATCTGTAAAAAAAAACACATTTTTTTCAGGCTCTGGTGCTAATGGAATATCTAATAAAAACTGGCAGCGAAAAAGTGGCGATGCAATGCAAAGAGAATATATTCGCGATACACACGCTCAAGGACTTCCAGTACATGGAGGAAGGGAAAGACCAAGGTACGTAACAGAACACTAAAACACTTGATTTCACAGAGACACTGCCGTACAATCTTACTTGTGAAAGAACTTAATTCATATTAAGAATTAATATTCTCAGCATAAATATCCATAATTAATTACTTAGGGTGGAGTGCACGAAATCCCAGTTATAGTAAAGTTTAAATTTAAACTTAATCTTTACTATATCTTTAACCATAGCAGTAGCAAAGTTTCGAGTGCACAACCCAACTTTTAGTTGGTGTTAAAGTTAAAAGAGTTGTCAGTTGAAAGAGACATCAATCCCCTAATAAATATTAAGGAAAATATTTTATGTATGGTAGTAACATCGTAAAAAATGTCAAAAACAATATTGATAAATAGAAAACAAACGTGTTGTTATTGTTGTCAGTTTGAACTAAAACGAAAATTTTGGATATATTTCGTTATGGATCAAATCCTATTAACTGTAAAAACCAAGTAAGTTTATCAAGAATAAAAAAAAATAGTATTTGTCTTACATTTATTACTGTAATATATATCCTAATGAAAGACATGTTAATTATTATTGTTGCTGAGTAATATTAAGTATTCAAACACTTATTGATATATATATATATAATATTATTTTATGTAAAAAAATCTGATGGCATTAGCTTGAAACAAAAAGAGAAAACATCGCTAGAAGACGATTCCCATAAAATATCTTACAATAGAGACATATTTTTGTACAATGTATTATAAATAATAGACTCTATTAAATATCGTTGGCAGATGTCACGACAATCGAAATAAACTTGGTTTAAATTTTAAACGCCCAAATTTCGTGGGTTATGGTTACAGTTAAATTATGACGTAATTTAAACTAAACTCGGATGGTGCAACACGTTTTAGCCTAACTGTAGATTTAACTAAAGATTTGACTTTTGTTAAATATAAGTTTAGATGATGCGCGCCAGCCTTAGTTGCCATCTACAGCTTATGCAATAGACATCGCTATCGTTTGATTGATTCTTTATTATTATTATGTCAGTAGTTATTAAAAATTAAATCAGCGCAAGTCAAGAAACATTGATTACATACAAAAAAGGCTTTAAAAATTGGATTTACGGGGCTTTTTAGCAGAAATTATCCGTGTGTCCGCGGCTTTCATATATTCTTCATAGCGTTTTAATTTTTTATACAGAACCCTAATCATTTTCCTTAATATGTCGATTACCTATAAAAATGAGACAATAGGAAAATAATGGAAAGCTGGCGTAAACGCCAGGTTAGTGCTCAAGGGGTTGAAAAAAATTTGTACTATGACAAAGTAAAAATATTTCTCGTAAATTATAGCACTTGACCGTAAAACTGTGCATAGAATCGGATTTTATTCAAATTATTATGATTTTTTTTTTACGCGGCACCCTAATTATTTTCGAAAATTAAAACTACCTTAAATTATCCGGAATCACTTCATATATATCTACTAAAAAAAAGGTCTCGTCAAAATCCGTCCAACCGTTTACCGTCCGAGATTACCCGGAACAAACAGATAAAAAAATTTAAAAATGCTATTTAGTAAAAAAAAAAAATGACATTACAGACACTCCGATTTCAGTTATTAGTATAGATTATCGTAAGTTAATTAATATGAAGTATTTTTAATATACGCTGGGAATATCTATGAAGTGGTTACAGATTAATTTATAATAATTATTCAGGTCCTAATACTTGTATTACTTCTACGATCAGCGCAATTATGAACACAATCCAGAATGTGATATTTTCACACTTCTCCTAAAATGCCGCATTTGACAGTCATTCCTTTTTTTAAGCTCGTTTTATTGTAATCTTTGGCTAAATATCATATAAAACATAATATCAAATAGAGTTATTGTTTTAAAATAAGTTGAATTTATTTAAAAAAAAAAAATGATTAAAAATTTGATATATGTGAAACTTCTTAAATAAACTGAGTATTATAGATATAATCTATATTTTTCTATACCTTTCTATGTTATATTTTTCGTCTATCTTTTAATATGTTGATTACCCATAAAAATGAGACGATATGAAAACAATGGAAAGCTGGCGTAAACGCCAGGTTAGTGCTCAAGGGGTTAAGTAACAAAACGTACCTAAAGGTGACGCATCTTTTAGATTTTATAATTAATTCTTGTCCAAATCGCCGCCTAAGAAGTTGAAAGAAATGTTTATTGATCAACTTTCGGAGGCTTAGTAACAATCTCCAAGAGCAGGAGATATACAGAAAGTAGATTTTAACAAAAACAAAAAAAAGTTTACAGCATTTATCCTTAACCTTATCAGCACAGCGCTTTGAGCACAATCTAGCCTGCTCTTAAGAGGATATCCTAGCGGCTTTTATGCCATACAAACGTAGTCCCCTGTTTCCTCCCCGAATAATAGCTTTATGGTAAATGCTTTTTTATCAAATAATATATATTTACCGCCGCCATGCCCATACGTTTTGATATGTTTCCATAAATTAATTATCGTAGAAGCTAGAAGCCTTTGAAAGTGAAAAAATGCTCGATTGTACAGTCATTTTCAAACGTTCGTCAAACAAATTTGATGGATATAATTTTAAAAAGCAATGTACAGGCATAGCCAAAGTCTTTATTATTCTGAAACTGAAAGAAAAAATTAAAAATCTATTCAGTTTTGGAGGAGGAAGCAGAGTACTAACTAGGAAGTGATGTTTTCGTCTATTTTGCGTAGGTAAATCAACCCACGCTGTAGTTGTCCCTTTCGCTTTCTTCGGGGCGCAACGCGATAGCAATAGTTTTCTGATGTACCTACTTTTCTGACCACATAACCTCTTAAGTGACGTTGTGCTCCTAAATGGTGAACATGCTAAGTCTAGAGGTATTGGTGTTCAAGTAATACTGATGAAATACACCTGCAAGTAGTTGGAGGCAGGTTTTCAACTTTGAATTCGGTAGCTAGGGATATTCGGGTACGGGGAGTATCTCGATGCTCATATAGAACGGGTTAGATGAATTCGTATTTACACTCATTAATATGGTCACGTGACTAAATGACCAGTGGTACGTAAGTAAATTATTTCTATAAGGGTTGAACGTGAGGGAGAAAGCGAAGCAGTTGGTGATCCTGCTGAAGGACGACGAGCGCTTGAAGAACGAGCGCGCTCGAGCGCTCAAAGCGAAGCAGCGGTTCGCTCAGACTGCTTCCGCTTTCGGGAGCGACACTGCGCTCGATTCACCCTCCAGCCCCACTTACCCGACGGTGAGTACCATTGTGTTATACTACCACAATAATATTCTTAAAAATAAGGAATCTCAAAGTTGTTATGGAGAGGACTTGGAGTTTCACTCCATCATCGAATCAGGAATGAGGAGATCCGCAGAAGAACCAAAGTAACCGACATTGCTCGAAAAATTGCTAAACTTAAGTGGCAATGGGATGGGCACATTGCTTAGAACCGATGCCCGATGGGGTCAACAGGTTCTCGAATGGATACTACGTAGGTGGACCAACGACCTGGTGAAGGTCGCGGGAATTCGCTGGATGCGAGCGACGCAAGACCGGTCGTCATAGATATCTCTGAGGTAGACCTATCTCCAGCAGTGCATGTCTTTCCATTGAATAAATAGATAGATAGAATAATATTCTCTTTGAATAATATAATATTGTTATGTTGTGGGTGACTGGGCCAATTTTTTGATCCGTAGTCAACTCGAGAAATGGTCAGATTTGTAACAAATGGTTAAAATAATGTCCTGATGCGTTTTTTGAAACATAGTTAAGCTAACCATTTGTTAAAAATGTGACTATTTGTTAAATATGATGGCGGATGGTTAACTCTAATGCGAACAGCTGTTTCATTGCTTTTGTGTAACATTTGAAGTAGATAATTTGAAGTTTCATTATATAACATTAATTTATATAAAATAATTCAAATTACAACGTATTGATATTTATTATCTTTTTCGTAATATTTTTGTTTATGGATTGTGTTTTTCATAAGAATTCAATATTCCATTATGTCGTATATTATATCAAATTCGTACAAATATTTATTTGGCTTATAAAATATATTAAAATCAAGAATTAAATTATAAAATCAAAGAATATTTTAGACAAGACGAAATAAAAAAAAAAAAGCTAATATCATTACAAAACTATCACAAGAAATAATAATGGACCTTTTGTTTTTTTGTAATGTTTATTCGACAACTCGAATTATGGACCCAGACACATTTTACTCGGAATGATCATACAAAAAAAATTACCTGAATCAAAAGTATTCTATTATACAGTTCATTTTACTGGCAACATAAATAACTATTGCTAAATTTAACCATAGTAGATTTTGTCATCAAAAAACGCATTGTGATTATAACAATTGGTTTGTGTAATAGTAATAGTAAAATTGACAAATGAATATAGTAACTTTGACTACGGATCAAAAAATTGGCCTAAAAGGTGGATTACTACGTGAACAATAGTGGTGTCTGGAATTAACCCACATTTTCGTGCGCACCCACTAACATTAGTTGAGACTATGATTTGCATAGTTTTTTATATGAAGAAGAAAGATATATATTATATTTATAAAAAAAAAGAACCAGATCTAGTTTCTTGCCTGCGCTCTTCTCGACTGGGTTGTTTTCTGAACCGGTGGTAGTGTTTTTGACTTTCATAAGCGCCTTCTTAGGGACTAAATTGAGAAAGATTTTTTTAATTTGATTTGATTTAAAATGCTGTACAATGAACTGTGTTCACTTTCATAGAAAGCTTGACTTTCTTCTAGATTCCAACACACAAAATCATACTAAAGTAAGATATAATTCACTTGTAAAGTGAGACATAAGAGCCTCCGAACTATCGTGAACCTTATGTAAATGATATTTTCTAGTAACTAAAATGCTCTGTCATTGTTAGCTTTTTACAATAATTGGGTTTAGGAGTTTGTTACTTCTAGGTACCACTTGAAAATGGTGTATTTTCTCTTCTTTTTCTGTCTAATAAAGTACTGGAATGATGATAGTGTGTGTAACCTCACTATTGGGCAAAGAACTTCTCAGTATTCAACTTTGAACACTACACAAACCCTTGATTTTGAAAATTTACAATGAGTACCATTACGATATTTTGACGAAAATATTGTGAGGACATTTATTCCTTCATCATTAGTTTAATGGCTGTTTATATTACTGACTAGCTGGTGACCGCGGCTCCGCCCGCGTTTCATATGTTCTGTGCATATGACGTTTCATTTATAGCTAATTAAAAAAAAAAACAAATGAATGAATAAAAGTAAGAGTATTTTGTTTTAATTAGCGGAAAAAATGTACATAAGCGTAAATTGAAGTGGAAAATGTACATAAGAGTAAACCGAAAAAAAAAAAATGAGAGACGTTCGGTGGAATCCAAAAAAATACCTGTCTACTACTAATACTGCGTTGAAAGGTATTAGTCCTATCCCGATGTGTTCAGTAGTTTTGGTGCGTCAAAGGAATAATAAACAAACAAATTGAGAAAACATGGCAAAGGGCTCATAGAATTTGATAAATATATAGCCTATAAGCATCTAGGATTAATTCCGCGTCGAATGGTTGCGGTTTCACGCTGATCGGTCCAGTAGTTTTCGAGTTTACCTCGGACAAGAAAACAAACTTTGCTTATACATATAAAATATGTATAAAATGAATCAAGTGTCGAGAATAATAATAGGTATTGTGGTCAGTTGAACAGCGAGGGAGCCGAGTGGTCGGGGTCGGGGTCGCGGGAGGCGGAGCTGGCGCGCCCCCTCACCGCCGGGGAGGAGGAGCTGCAGCTGCAGCTCGCGCTCGCGATGTCGCGGGAGGAGGCCGACAAGGAGGAGAAGCGCCGCCGCTCCGACGACGTGCGACTGCAGCTCGCGATCAGCCAGTCGCAGCAGGACTTCCAGTCAGTACATTCACACTGGAGTCTACTCAATAATTCCCTAGTATCCTTTACCTGCCCTTAACCCGACTACTAACATCCCTTCATCCCTTAGATACGAATTCCATGAGTCCCACCACCTGCCGTGTCCAGTAGACTTGGAGCCCGCGTCCCCCGAGACAAGTCCCCGCTGCTGGGCCTGCGGGTGCTGGCGATGCCCGCGACAGAATGTAATTCCGTTAGTGCACAGACACGTCTCAGTAGCGGCACCTCGTACCGTCTGTCTGTACGCTGTGTGTAATATTACGCTCGGCTTGATCCACAGGACGACGCCGGATAAGCCGGAGCCTGCTCAGCAGTCCCATCTCCTCGACCTGCTGGACGTGAACCTCGGCGGGCCTCCGCCCCCGGCGCACTCCGCCCCGCTAGACCTTGCCACCTGGCCGGGTGCCTCGCCGGCACATCACCAGGTAAATCTCATTCGACTAAATACATCTCTACACTCTTTAGAACCTAAGAGGTCATTCATTCATTACGGAAGGATGGTTGTGATGATTTTTGACACCCCCTACCCCCATGTAAGCATTTCTCGAAAACACCCTACCCCTCAACCCCCCCCCCCCCCCCCCCCCCCTCATCCCTCCCCTCAAATACAAACCCTCCCCCTCATCATCCCCCCTCAAACCTATCCCCCTCCCCCTCATCCTACCCCCCTCCCCCTCAACCATCCCCCTCAGACCCCTCCCCCCTCCCCCCTTTTCTTCATATGTAAGATTCAATGTCGTATTAATATAATTATTATTTATGACATTTAAAATGATAAATAAGATGTAAATCGAAGTGCACAGTGTGGGAATAGAGGAAATCATACAGCGTCCGAAATAGACATATATTTTGAATAATTTATTTCGACTTGTAAAATACTACGCAAGGGAGCGTTCAACTTTTCGAGTGACGTAACGCAATTTTCGGAGCTTTTATTTAGATTTGGATGTATCGTTTTTCGTAAAAATAGTTTAGTTATTTAGCATCAAAAATGTCATTTCATCCTCACTTCACTTCTTAGTTTTTGGCCTTTGTAGCAATTGGCCACAATTCTGCCAGCGTCCGTAAAGTAGAGTCATGAACCGAGGAGTGGAAACTGGTAAACAAGACTGGCTGATGAAATGAAAACAAAAATATCCTTTGACCCTAGGTGATCAACCTGAAAAGGGGACAACACAAACATATAAGACAACACAATATTAGTAGGACAATAATACAGTATTTACCAGTGAAAATGTTAGTAACATATACTATTTACAGTTTTATGTTGTTCGTTTGTACATATTTACATAATATATAGTTCATTATGGGAGAAACGGTGAAGAGGGGTAGACATTTAAAGGTTGTAGGAGGGGGAACTTCAGGAGGGGGGATGTCATACAGGGAGTGACGCATCTTAGGGCAGGAGAAAAAAGATATGGTTCAAATCGCCCTCGTCGAGGCCACGTTCACACAACGAAGAATTCCTGATCCTGAGCTTAAACGACAAATAGTTGACGTTGTCGCCTTGTTGGCCTTAGGGAACTTGAAGAACCATGGGATGGGAGGGATCTCAGGCTGAATGTCAGCATAATATTTTCCTTTTTCAGTTTATGAGGAATTCCAGATAATATTCCATGATTTCACAAGTCGACTTTTGACATATGAGTTTGACAGTTGTCATTCTAACATCGAACTAAATTCAAAAACTCTAGTAATAACCATCGTTTTATTTCTATATCATAAACACATGTGTAAGTGAAAAAAAAATTGTAAAATATTCTATTCTCCTAAATACGTGACAAATAATTTCTACTCCCAGTTAGTTGACGATGAGAGTTAATAAAAAAACATTTTCTCTACAGCGGCCTGTGTGTCTGGATTTTGGTCTATTCACCGATATGGTGAGGTTATCTAGTTCGAATTGGGGCTAACTTGCTGTATATTGCTAGATTATTGTGTTATTTATACGCTAGACTCTTAAATATATTATAAACTGAAAAACTATAAAATTTGTACTCGGTACTTTCCTTCTAAATAGTTGTAATGTGTCTCACTATAATTTATCAAAGTTAAAAATGAAAGTATTGGATTTTGATTACTTTATATTATTCTGAATTTATATAATTGTCGCTAGAATCACTACTTATATAATAGGAAGTGGAAAACATAATATATACTAATAAATAAAAATTGAAGTGTTTGTTTTGTAATGTCAAAATTAATTATTTGTTTTGCTAAATAGATATACAATTTTTTAACAAACAAAAATACGATTTTTTGATGTGAAACATCTATAGCCGCACGTAAAACCGATTTCTGGCGTGGCGACGCATGCCGTGGCGACGCGTCGCCACGCTATATGATGGTATATATATACACTCTATATGCAGTAGCGTGTACGGTGTGGCGACGCATTGTGTACATTTCTCCTAATAAAAAATAAATGACATTTCATTTTTACACGAGAGATTATTTAATTTTTTTGTCTGTTTATAGTGGGTAATCTCAGGAGCGCCTGGTGCCATAATTTATGAGATTTTTTTTACTTTATCTTAGTACTAATAAAATATTAGGAATATAATTAGGTAAAAAAAAAATTAAAATGGAGTGAAGAACATATGAAACGCGGGTACAGTCGCGGGCACAGAGCTAGTCTTATAAAATCAGTCCTTAATTATATTCACGTTTCCAGGACACGTCTTCGGACGCGTGGTCAGCAGTGGGCAGCCCGCCGCGGGACCCGTGGGCCCCCGCGGCACACGCACCTCCCCCCGCAGTACCCGGGCCCGCCGACCCGTGGGCCCCGCTAGGATTGGTAACGTCCATATACTTTATTACATACTATAATAAAAAAAATTAGACATACAAACGTATTTATAGTGACCCAAAATAAATCTATTTGTAATTTTTTTTTAATCGATTGTGTATATTTCTTAAATTTAGGAACAGTCATTATTAATTATAAAAATTGGGAAACAATAATATAAGAAGAGATAAAACTTGGTTAAAAACATTATTTCTTCGTTCAAAAAAATCAATTAATAAAGTATTGGAAATACGAATTTATCGAGTTTCAATTATCAGATTAATTCTTATAAATACAGTGAATATAATATATTCCGTTGTTCAGAGTAAATCACCGCAGTCGGTGTTGTCGTCGCCGTCCTCATCGGAACTGGAGCAGTTCGACGCGCTCTCACAGCGGCGCACCGCCGACGATCACCATCCCCATCACCACACAACACCACCATCTGAACAACAACAACAACAACAACCACCACCACGCGGAACCGGACCCATTCGATCTGACCGGACTAGGTAATATATATATAGGTTTTTTTCCGGTTCCATTTCTTCCTAAATCTGTATACAATCAGTGTATATTTTTACCGCGAGCCCTTCCCGGTGAGGTCACTAGTATACACTTTCACATTGCTTCAGTTAAAACTCCATAGTACTCTTTGTAGTATTTATTTTCCATACATTAGAACAATGTACAAATTGATGTCATATTTTTGGCGTACATCTTGACACCGCGTGTTAAAAAAATTCAAATTTATTACAGCGCGCCATCTATCTTTAAGAATCTTAAACAATTAGTGCCAATGTCATGTAAGTGAGATGTATTTTTTCTATCTCGTATCAGAGTTACAAAGCTAGAACTTTCCATGGAGCTTTGCCGGCACATCAGAATACATGTTACGCGTTATCTTCTATAATAAATTTAACTTTGACACAATAACTAAACACAAATGTAATGAATTTAAGAATACAACTGCTACATGATAAAATCAAAAATCAAAATTTATTTATTCAATTTAGGCCCTAAGAAGGCGCTTATGAACGTCTAAAACACTACCACCGGTTCGGAAAACAACCCAGTCGAGAAGAGCGCAGGCGAGAAACTCGATCTGGTTTTTTTTTTTTTCATAAATATATCATTTTTTTTTGTCATATAAAAAACTATACAAATCGTAGTTTTTAGTGGAAGCACAGAGATGTGGGTTAATTCCAGACATCACTATCGTTCACGTAATGATCCACCCTGTAATAACCTTTTGAGATTAAAACTTGCTCGACATAATACTTGAACTTATTGTCAGGTAAATCGGTAATGTTACTTGGATCTTATTGTAAAACCGAATACTATTACCTATAAAGCTTTTATTACACTTACTTAACCTAAAGCGTGGTTCCGGACAACTTGTCTTTACTTCTAGTATTAAAATTATGTCGATCACTCACTAGATCGAGTTTGTCTAAATTTTTACGAATATGCATTAAGTTATCGAAGATGTATACAGACTGAGATACCGTCAAAGGAACCCTTCGTTCCATTTATTGGTGTTTAAGGAAAAGGCAAAGGCACTAGTGTAGCCATGCAGCCAAGTCAGACGCAAGAGGACACTATCAATAAACGGTGGTAACAAAATGGCGGCCTTCTGTAACAGCCACAACGGGAATGATTGGGACATTTCAGAATTCACGCTCCGTGTCATTATCTTCACTTGATTACACTAGTGCACTTTAATTTCATAATATATAGTCAAATACTGCGAGATAATTAATTGATAATAAGAACGACTACATGGCAAATCAAAATCGCGTTAAGCACTCCCCAATCGGAGGGTATATAAAATAAGAAAACTTTTTTCTTAAGGCAAAGGTACTAAACCGTTCAGCCAAGTCTGATGTTACAAACACTTTTCATACAACCATGTAAAAAAATAGCGGTCTTCTGTTACCACTATTTCATAATTTCAACGCTCTATAATTAAACTGACGAATTAAAAATAAGGATGAATTCGTTTTGAAGGTGAGAGCCTGAGCCCGCAGACGGTGTCGGCGGGCGGCGCCGTCAAGAAGTCGCCGTCCGCGTTCCTCGGCGAGAACTCGGCGCTGGTGAACCTCGAGCGGCTCCTGCAGCCCGCCCCGCCCGACCCCCCAGCGCCGAACCCCTTCGCACCGCCCCCCAGCGCGGCTAACCCGCCCCCGGTATACTTTACCCCCACCCTCACTCCCCGCTTCTATTACGTGCCTTGTGTTCCGGCACCGTCACTTGAGAACCAGTACCTCTACGCTTAGTTTGCTCACCATTCTCGTGAGATTGTGGTCAATGCACCGAGCCTATTCAGTAAAAAAAAATATAACAAATACACATAACGGCATTAACCTGCATTCGATTAAAAAAAAGCGACTTAAATTGCCAAAGTAAATGCGAAAAAAAAAAAGTGTGTGTGTACTTATGTACGCACGTAAGAAATTATATTTCTTTGACGTAATAATAGAAAAAAAATTGAATTTAAGGTTGGTCATTTTTTAAATATTTTTATTGATTTCTTAATTTAATATTCACTTTTCATTTTTATCAAATATTTATTATTTATTCAATTTAATAGCATATATTAAAAATTAATATTATAATTTGATGTTCAATTTTAATTTTTATCACAAACTTTTTATTAAATTTATTTCTTTATTTTGTAAATATTAAATAACCAATAATAAGTATTTAACATTAATAATTTAATAATATTTAGTGTTAATTATATTAAATAAAAGTATTTTAATTTATATCAATAAATAATACATACGGATAGTTAACCTCAATTATATTGGAGCACTTGAAAAAGTATATAAGCACAATCTTTTTCACTAATATTCACAAATAGTAAGTGATATCAATCAAAATATTCAATTTAAATCACTACTGAATATAATTTATTAGCACATATATAATTCGCACTTGTATGAAACTAAAACAGGTGTTGTGAATGTATAAACTAGAAACATGTTGATGGTGACGAGCGTACCAACATGCGCGACTAACGAGACTCAATGAGCGGTTAAGCAGACAACTTCATACTGTTCATTTTGTATCACAGATGCGCGCGCATCTTCAAATTTCACTCTCATCATATTTTCATAACGCGCCTAAAGAAGTATAACTTCAATAATATTTACTTATTATATATTGTTACGTCTGAAGGTGCGGCTAACTATCAACGAGCTGAAGCAGCAGCAGCTGCTGGGGCTCTCGTTCCAGGCGAGTGCGCCCCCCGGCCCCCCCGCGGACCCGTGGGCCCCGGTCGCGGCGCCCCGCACCACCTCGCCCTGGTCCCCCCCCCGCCGCAGCACCAGCAGCAGCAGAGACACACGCCGAACCCGTTCCTCTCCTAGCGCGCGCCCGGTCCGGCCGCTGCACAACACGTAAGCACACATTTTGTTAACTGAAAACTTCCCTAGTAACGTTAAGCGATACCCAGTAGGGGAAAAACTTACAGCGACCGATAGTGCAATGACGTCACCCGTCAACAACACTCATTTTCTTTTGTTGCATTTAAAATAATTTCCCGTAAATGGTTATTTAGCAAATTTATTTTATACAAGTCCTTGAGACGCTGAGCTAATTTAAACATTTAAAAAAAGTATTTCCAAAGTATCGAGTTATGGAAGTGAAAACTCCTTTAGCATCGTCGTGATTTGAAAGTAGCCTATGAAACGAAAAAGCGACAGTATGTTTCTGATGGAGGTCGGATTTGCTCATAAAATTTTTGAGAGCTTCGATGGCTTACCACCGGACTCGGTGGACTAATCCGCGTGTCTCATAGACGGTACGATTAAAAGGTCCGAGGTTCGAACCCAGAGCGGGTAACACGTTTTCTCACTTAATATTCGAACTCGAAGTTATAAACACCTACCAAATTGTAACAACGAAAAATATTGAATTTTCTGATACAATCCACCCCCCCCCCCCCCCCCCCCCCCCCCCCCCTTAATGGATGAGACCTATGTCCAATAGTGGATTTCTTATGGTGGAACGAATGAAAAATGAATGAATCTGATTCAATGCTCAATTTTACGGGTAATTAATGCTATAATGTACGAGAAATATTTTTACTTTATCCAACTACTACATTTTATTTAGGAAAATAATTAGGGTTCCGTGTATAAAAAAAAAATTAAAACGCAGTGACGAATACATGAATCGCGGGCGCAGCCGCGGGCTCACACCTAGTGCCAAATAAATTAGTGAATTTATGCAACAAACATTATCGATGATAGCTAAAAATGACCATAGAGTCAAATACAGTATATTCTCGTAACTATAATTTAAAAAAAAATATTTCACATTGATGTGTCTGTTTGTAAAGTCAAAGTAACAACTATATGTTAATATTTACTTATTAATCTACTGTTTTTTTTTTATTATTGAAAATTTATGCTAATGCTTACGTCATACGATAGAAAAAAAAAAAAACGATAATTTAATTTTATATTACAGGGTTGCAGTTAACGGGGCCGTTATATCAGCGCTACCACCTCTAAGGCCTCCGCGAAACAATACTAACATCACACACGGACAGACAGACAGACAAACAAACAGAATATACCTCTATTATAACTATTGAATTATACCGTATTATAAATACGGCGATGATTATCAAGTCAGAAATTAATTACGAATATATATAAAGAGAGATAAATTTTCTATATCTTTTTGAAAATAATTTTAATAGAACAGCCTGTACATGTGTAACGTCAACAACAAAAGAAAAACATAAAATAAAATCATAAAGACTAGACGTAGCAATAAACTTGAAAAGAAAAGAGATAGATATATATATGTCTCACAAAGAAAGAATGAGACAGCGTATCTATGTGTTAATATATTGTTTTTAAAATTGACTATTTTAATGTGATCGTATGTTTGTACATTCGAAAATAACAACCGAATAAGAGGGGGGGGGGGAGAGGTGGAAGCTTTATGAATGATTTCGTGTATTTATCAAATAAATTAATTGTCTCTTGAAAATATCTATGACGTCAGCTATTTTTTTTTTTTTTTTTTTGGGTTTTGTCGTCGAAAATAATTTTAAAGTTAAATTTAAAATAACATTTAATTTGAAGACTTATCGATAATCATATAAGATCGATTTGAACAAAGTATTTATAATAATTTTTTTTTTTGTCAATTTAATTTGAATGTCTTTTTCGATTATTTTTTTTTTTTACAATCTAAATTATACTAATTTTGCTGTGTTTTTATTAGTATTTAATAAATTCGTGACATGTGAAAGTAAATTTCTATTTCGTGAGGATATCAGTTTAAATAATGGACTATTATTACCTTGTAATGAATTTGTAAATTATTTATTGACACCCTGTGGGTTAAAAAAAAAAAAACAATCTGTGAATTTTTGTGGGTAGATGTAAAAACGACATGAGTTTTTTTATCGGGGGGGGGGGGGGAGTATCGATAGTTGTTTTATGAGGGCGAATTTGTAACTACTTATTTCTCCCATAATTATGGAGATCGCGCTCAACACGTCAAAGTATTCGATTCGCGCCAACGTAACAGATTACAAAATTAATATAACGGAGGGTAGTTTTGATGGTGGTCCGCCATTTTGTCTGCGTCACATCGGTAACGGTGGCGGTCGCGGCGGCGAACTCTATAGTCGGTGGTAGCGAGTTAGTTTGCGTCCGTTGCGTGTCGATTTACGTACACAAGATGGCGTCTGCGTACGTTTACCGTGCCTTAGATTATGACAGCTGCAAACTTATCTGATCCGATGGATAAAATCGAAGTCGACGACAGTATTACCAGTCTGAAGAAATATGCTTTATAAAAATTAAAATGGCAAAGCTTTATGATATATCCGATTTATTACAAATGGTGTTTACTGGCAACACTGAAAGCGGTCAAAGCGTGTCGCCATCACCGGGCCGGATAAGTTTGCGCGACTGTACACACTATTTTTTACCGATATATACATATATTGTAGTTTTGAATGTATTTTGTCGCTTCGTCCCTTATTATTATTATTATTATTATTTATCAGAGAGGTTGTTGCCGTCGCAGATTTAAAAAAAAAATGCTAGACGTTTCTTGTAAGATATAATTAAATAAAATACTTTTGGTAGTGGTTTTTTTTTTTTTTTCGATTAATGGGGGTATTTATGAATGTGTTTTTTACGTGCATTTACAATGCGGTCGAGAATTAGCTGAAACATAAAAAGTGGTAACGGCCGTCTCCAGCGAATAGTGTTTTGGTGTTGCCCAGTTTTAAATTAATATAATATATTAAGACGGGATTGAAGAGCGTTTTTACAAAGTGTAATGCTTTTTCTTTCCGTAGCTGATTTTATTGACGTCAATTAACTTTCCTTAAAACAATACATAAACCATTCAAATTCTATTACGAAGTATTAATAACTTATTAACATAATAATAACATAAGCTCACGCCTGTTATCCCGGAAGGGTTAGGCAGAGGTGATGTAGCGAACTACACCACTCACATTCCGCCGAGCTTAGTTCCGTCCCGGATGTGACAGGGGGCGAGCCTGTCGCCATATCGGGCACAAATTCCAAACTCCGGGATGATACTGAGTAGAAAAACCCAATACCACTTGACCCGACCCGGGGATCGAACCCGAGACCTCAGAATGCCAGTCGCACCGTAATACCACTGCGCCACCGAGGCATAACTTATTAAGTCTAGAAAAATAAATTAATAAACTCGTTTCCTGAAAAAAACACATGTAACGTTTTGTGAAAACGCTCCTCAATTAAGTTGAAGGGGCCGTACATATATTACGTAAGCAAGATTTTGAACGACTTTGCCCCCACACACCCCTTTTGTCAAAATTCGTACCTCCCCTTCCCTCGAGATCACGGAAGCACTTTCATAAATTTGGGCAAAGAACGGAGATTAATAAGTGAATATTCTTTACGTAATCACCATTCAAAACTCTCGTCCCTCAAAAAAAAATAAATAAAGCTTAAACTTTCATTGATGCTTGCGTAATACTTGAACGGACCCTAACGCGGTATATTTGTATTTGAAAAAAAAAAAAAAAAAACTCGATTCGATACATTGGTAACATTGATTGTGGTGAGACGATGTAAGTTTACTTAAGATTGTTAGGAACGTAGTCACATGCTTTTTGGTATACTTGCAAAATATTTTTCAAATATCGAACACACAATTAATTAAAAGAGTTGCCATGTCGTCGAAAAAATAAAAATGGAGATCTATATCAAAATTGGTATATTTTATTTTTATAAAAAGGTTAAAGACACGTTTTTTTCCTCGACACTATATGTTTATTGTCTTTGCGCGAAGTGCCGTGCTTGTCAATGTTTCTTTTTTTTTACGGGAGGCTTTAGTCTATGAGTCTTTTTTCTCGCGTTTATTTTTCATACAAAATTCATTTATTTTTGTGTTGTTACGTCGCGCGGGAGAATTATTCTAACCTCATATCGATGTCGTATTGTTCGCGTTTAGTTGAATTATGTAATATTGACTTTGTGTTGCCAGGATGAAAAAAAAATAGATAACACTTTGCCGGTTTCCAAAGCATTTAATACTAATCGACATCCAATATACTTAATGTAATATATCTATTAGCAGAATATTACGCTCTGGCAACACAATATTTGTTGTTTTTTTTTCCTGTTGCTTTTTTTTAACTACCCTGTTTATGTGGTAATAACACATTTTGTGTATTGTGAAATATATATAAAAAAATGTAGATAAATTATTTTTTATTACATACACCATTTATATGTATTTTTTTTTTTGTTTTTTGACCAATAAAATGCATCCGCGATAATCCAATGTGTCACTAGATAGGAAGAAACTGTAAAGAGTAATGTAACTATTTAATTAAAATATATAAGTTTTTCAATGATATGAGTTTTTCTTATACCTCACACCTACATCCCACAATTGGGCAAACGTCTGTTCTCGAGTGGGAGGCACGATGTTCTTAAGGATCCAAGCCAGCCGACGACGTAATTTCAAATATAAGATTTTTTGAAACGTCCACGTGAGATTTGAACATGCAGCAGCAAAACTGTGACAGTTAAAACTATTATCGACAGTCGCCGTTCTTTTTAGAATGTACAGTCAGCATCAAAAGTGGGTATGCAAGCCTGGAGTCCATATAATGCTGCACACTGAAGGTGACCATAATTATCTATACAATTTTTTTTCTGATGTGAGCATACAATGTTTCAAATTAAACTGAACACACGCCCCCTGTCATATAGTACGTAACAACCTGTAAGTCGTTAATACATAAACAAGCCGACTGTCGTTGGTATCTAAGCAGTTAAGGGGGCCGTTCATAATTACGTGAGGTGTTTTTTTAAATTTTCTGCCCCTCTCTACCAATCTTCTCCCAATCACACGTGAGATTTTTCAAAATGTGAGTTTCTGACGTAAACGCGTTGGATTGTTATTGTAAAAAGAAAAAAACAAATTTGCTTCGTGCTTTTATTTACGACTAGTTAAGACTAGTAATCAATATTGCTGAGAGCTTAATTATAATTGTAATAAAAATTTAACAATAGAATACTTAAATCGTAACTACTGTTATTACTTAAGACGTTCAAAATGAATTAACAACTACAAACAAGAAATCCTATGCAAACGCATTAACACTCATAATAGATTGAGGTAAAATAATGTAAATGTCGAAAAACTTTAAATATATTCTCTCTTCATTGTCCCCTATTTACTATCTCTTTCATTTCTTGGATGACTTTATTGACGTGTCTTTTGTTTGGAATTATTTAGAAGCAAAGAAAAGTAACGTATTGAAATCATACTGTTATTGCGTCCTCCGTAACTAATGCGCACCCGTGGATCCGCTTAGACTGACGCTTGTATTGTTAATAATATACGAAATTGTTCGTTTGGCCAGAAAAACTAACTTCAATTCCCAGTGATTACATAACCAGTTTAGAACATCCATTTTCCAATTTGGCATTACTAGCATTACAATCGAACTAGGAATCTTCTTTGTAATCTATATAATATACCGCTTATCATGTAGATTATTGTGACTGCCTCGGCGGCGTAGTTGTATTACGGTACGACTGTCGTTCTGAAGTGTCGGGTTCGAGCCCCGGGTCGGGTTCAATTGGGTTTTTCCACTCAGTGTCATCACGGAGTCTGGATTTTTTTCCAGATATTGCGACAGGCTAGCCCTCTCTCACATCTAGGACGGAACTAAACTCGGCGAAATGTGGGTGATGTAGTTAGGCTATTTCCTAACCCTTCAGGGATAACAGGCATGAGCTTATGTTATGTTAGGAAATGGTAAAAAAAATGTATTAAATGAAATAAAATTCTACTTATTAAGAAGTAATAGCTCAATCTTAATCTTTTTTTATATATTTCAATTGTAGGTATACCTATTTCTTAACTATACCTAATAAAATATGTGGTCTATACTTGTGTGTCATTTATTTCACAAACTATATCCAAAAGGGCGCTTTTATGGGATTAGTGGCAGCACACTTAGACTAAGCATCGTAAGATCCTGGGTTCCAATCCCAAATAAGGGTTATTTTTATTTGATATGACCGTAGGTTCACACCGTATCATATAAAGAGTTTGAAATAAATTCAATTATAAGATGTGTGTGCTTTGGATGTACCGCTGACAACGCTCTCGCCGGTAAGCGTTACATACCATAATAAAGTAAAAAGTAACACTGATATATTTAACAATCGAAAAAATCTATTAACATGTCTTTTACTAGTCTTAGCATATAATATGGGCTATGGTCCTGGGTTCGAATCCCAAGTTCCTAGCTGCAAATATCATTTAGAGAATTTTTCAATATTTGCTCCAAATTGAACAACCGAGTAGGGTTCACATCATACGGGGTGCGGTGTCAGACAACCTCCTCGTGATGCACCCTGGGCAACGGCAGTCCTTCTGACTGTCGGCTAATAGTCTGACTGGGCGGCTCGGGCGAAAGCCCACTTTTTTTTGGGGGGGGGGAGAAAGGTGATTACTGCGGTCGCAGTGATCACTCCTCTTCTCTCCGGAAGGTAATGCCTCTTTCAGAGGCGGGCGAAGAGGTGGGGTAGAGAAGTTCTCCCCCACCCCCGCTGGGCCATTGCACAGACGGGCCTGGTGGGTTTGCCGCAGGGGGGCGACGCGGCGACATGCCTTGCAACCCCGTATCGCCCCCTATCTCAAATGCGGCGGACGGCCCCGGGGGGTTTTAGTGGGTATTATATATACACGGAACTCGTCACTCCCGTGCCCCCTTACCTAATGTATTGGAGAGACTCACGTCCCACTCATACAGTAGGTAAGGTGAGTGCGTAAAATGCATTTCCCCCCGTCAAAAAAAAAAAAAAAAAACAACTAAGGTAAGTAAATCTATTCTATGCCCACTGGACCTTAGCACCGCGCCGGTGGTAAATAAGAATTATAGGTAGTATTGCTAACAGTATGTTTTATAACACTTTCTGTGCTTAGTTACATTTGATTACCTCAATTGATTAGCTAATTGTGAATATTAGTTTGCACAGAAGTAATTGACAAGCGAGCGTGTAGACCAAATCGACGTGTAGGATGCTATCATTAACTTGAATACTTTTGATGCTCAAATGATATTGTTTTTGTTAGGTATAGAATTATTGCCCCGTGTCGCCCCCATCCCAAATCCCCGTGTCGCCCCCATCCCAAATGCAGCGGACGGCCCCGGGGGGTTTTAGTGGGTATTTCCGGGCGACTCTCGTCCGGGTGAGTCCCACACTGCACGGAGCTCGTCACTCCGTGCCCCTTATCTAGTGTACTGGGGGACTTAGATCCCCTAAGTACAATGGATAAGGGTAGTGCGTAAATGCATTTCCCCCCGTCAAAAAAAAAAAAAAAAAAAAAAAGGTATAGAATTATTTGAGTCCAAGTATCTGCTAATGACTGCACCACACTTACCATCAAGTATTATTTCGTTATGACAGTCACTTTCACTAACAACTAAATGTTTGAAACTAATTTAATTACAAGTCTGTAAAAGATAATTTTGCATTAATTTATTCCTTAGCGAATGCCTAGATTTCTCGGATATGCAGAAGATTTTCCCGGAGTTAGTCGTTTGATCATCATTCAATGTTCATGATATGTAAAAAAATATTCATAAAAAAAATTACGAAGAAACTTCGTTTTTTTATACTTTTAATGACTTTGTTTTTTGCCGATATCTCAAGTAAGGATTAATTGATTTCGGTTAATTTTTTTATTCTCCTTGGGCCCGAGAAGACACAGATTGAAAGAGAAACTTTAGTCTAGCTAATAACTCAACATTGGCCTTTTAAACCTTTCCTTAGCGTTTAATCATAGCAAATTCCTCAAATCACGTGGGATTGTGGTAAAAATTGTGTATGAAATAAAAAAAAACACACGGTGTACAAATATGATTATAATTTATTAATTATTATTACATATTACAATAATTTGAGGAAAGTGACGTAACCGCAGAGTAGTGAGGCGGCGCCGCGCAAACGTATCGGTTTTCTCGTTATAAAAAATGTTGTAATATAACCTTAATTAAATAAGTACACATCATATAAAGTTTACAAATACACATACGCATATAAAACATTATTTTATATATAATACACAATACGCACCAGTACAAAAGAATGTATATATATATATTCAGTGTAAAAAATTGTTATAAATATATGTTCAAAAGGGATGGACAGTGTGTTGTTTGTCGATTTATGATTTTGTTTTTTTTTGTTTTAACATCTTAGTATATGATCTTTTACTCGTCTCCCATAAGAGATTCATAAACTACCAGAATTACGAATTTATTTATCAGATCCATCCCTTTTTAATTAAATCTAATAATTATAAGCATTGGAATGGACGATTAAATAGTTCGGATGCGGCGTTACAAGCTTCACTTATATATTACTCAGAATATCTTAACTTATTACTTCGATTAATTATAAGCCCGTAAACGGTTACGACATTTGCATTTTACCAAAATCACGCTTCTTATATTGCGTATTAATCTCTCTGTTTAGTTCAAGATTATTTGAATTTAAATGGGCGGGATTGCCAGCTCTGGGTAAAAGAAATTTCCAGATTGTCGCGTTATGTCAAAATGTTGGCAACCCCAGCAGCAGGTCAGTGTCAAGGTGCCGTTTATAGACGTACATTTTACGGTACTACCTGACTGTTTCGGGTTTTATAAAATTGTATAAAATACGACTAGCCACTCTAAATATCCATAATAAATATTTTTTCGAAAGGATTTTTACTTCTCATTACTACCAACATCATCATAAATGCCATAATATCATTTATATCGTAAAACTAAAATAAATAAATTAGAAATGAAGCAAAGACGATGATGGTCACCATGACGTTTATAATTGGAATAAACAAAGAATGGGCAGATCTTCTAGTTAGAAATTAAATTCCACTTTTTATAAGTAAAACAAATTCGACGTGACTTCCCCGATATTTGTTTTATTTAAATAATATTCAAATAATCAATTAACATTTATATATATTAAAATGATCATGTAATTAATGAAGATATGTGTTTATTTTATAATGAAAATATCACCTAAGCATTAAATAGAAATATCTTAAAACATAATAATATTAAATGCAAAACCAAACGACTTTCTCGAGTTTGACGCATTTGTGCTTTTTTATCATTCATTTTTTTTTAACCAAATGTCAAAACACCAATGCGACAGCATTGACCGACAGACATTCATATTTTATTATAAAGAAATAACCATTGACAGCGGTTTCTGATCAGAATCAGCTGGTTGGGTTCGTTCGGCGCCGCCATTTTGTTCACGTCGATAGACGTAATGGCGGCGGCCGGGGTAAACAAAATGCTCGTCAAACGGAGAAAGAAAGAACGTTCGGGTGGATTTGTTTTACTGATTAATTCGATACGACATTAAGTTTCTCGCCAAAATACAATCGTATAATTCGAATGAATAATTTTTTGGAAGAGTATTTGTGAACTGGTTCTGTTGGGAGATTCGTTTGAGGTAACCTCAAATAAAGCCTTTAAACTCAAATTTGAGACTTTGAGAATTTTCACAAAATCTTGTGATTTAAACGTAACCGATTGTAGTGATTTTTAATTTTACACAATCAAAATAACAAGTGCTTCAATAAGTTGAATGTCTGAATAAAACTTGACGCAGTTGACATAACGTGTGAACAATGGGAGTCCGTATGCGAATAGTGTAGTGTTATTGTGTTGTATGATTGTGTCTAAATAAAAATTATAACAATAGTAAACTATCAATGTATGTTTGAATTAGGGTTGCCAGTAGTAATTGATCAAATTGATAACATTTTTACGAACACAAATTTATTTTAAATTAATTGAACAAAGGCAGACACGTTGATAAGAAACTGTTGTCTCCTTGAAGTGTAGTAATGCGTGTCCCCTCCCCCCAAACGAATCCGGTGTATGTATGAGTGAGTGGGTGAGTGGATGTGTGTATGGGTGTGAGTGTGTGTGGGCGGTTAGTACTCCCAGTGCGTGGCGGAGGCGAGGTCGGGTCCGGCGAGACGGAAGTTGCCGTTCTTGGCGGCGGCGAGGTACTCCCGCTCGGCGGCGGCGCGTATGGCGAGACGCGTCGGTTCGCGCAGCTCGAGGTGGAAGCCCTGCGGCGACTCCGAGTCGCAGGTGACGCTCTCGCCGTCCGCGTGCCAGTACTTACCGTTTTGTCCTATTCAATAAATTACATTTTAGTATAAAATCATTCACCGTGCACATTTCAAATTAATTGTTCTACGCGGCGTTTCCTAAATTACATAGGTATATAGAAATAGACACTTTTAAATAATAATTGGATTTTATATTCAATGAAGAAATTTTATGTTTTCTTGCTGTAATTTATTAACCCTTCTTTGCATGATGATGGAAATTCCCATCATGACATTTAATGCGGGTAAAAGGGTACACAAAACCAGTGTAATTTAAATTTGTTGCCGTTGGCAACTTTTTGCAACTCCGTAGTGTGAAACGAAACGCAGTTGGAGTTTTTGGCGGGATCTCAGTCTGACATGTAGCAATTGTTTTCTTTAATTCATTAAACTTGTGTACTTGACTCTATATCATGTAATCTTGGTGGCGTTTTGTGTGAAATAGTTTAGTTATTGTGTTCAAGTTAAGTTTATTATAGAAGACAACGCGTAGCATACATTCTGAGGTGCCGACAAAGCTCCATGGAAAGTTCGAGCAGGATAGGCCACCATTCTGTTGGAGCTTGGTAACGCTGATACAAGATTGAAAATCTTACCCACATGACATTGGCACAAATTGTGTGTACGCACAGATTGCCATTAACTAAGAAGAAGAAGAAGAGAAAACGCAGTTGTCAAAACAAAAGCTATCGTCACTGTTAATTACCAGGATTTGAACTTGTCATTCCGCTGTTTTTTATGATTCGAAATAACGGCCGAGTTTTGTTTGTAATTGTTTTAGGAAACTAAAGTGAGATTTATCTGCTATAAAAAGTGATAACGAGTGAAAATAAGGTTTGATTCTGTGTTTCTGTTATTTTACGTACAATTTATATTGAAATATTCTGAATAAATTTCTCAAAAGTATATGACAGAAATTTACATCACTATGCAGTCGCCTCACGTACGTAATGTACGGCGAAAATATTTGTACTATAAGTTTATTTTGTTTTGATCTTCTAGAAATACTTGAAAGACGTGGACATCGAACTTCATCTGAATCGGTTAGACGTTGGTTGGCTCTCGGAAGACAGCCTTGAAGACCATGATCCCGAGGATGAACACCACAATACTGATAAGATTGCAAGAGTGTTGCAGGACGAAATTGATGATAATGATGCAGATGACGGTGAGAATGAAAGTGCTGATATTGACCTTCCTCTTCTAGACCCAGAAGAAATGGAACCCTCTCACACATCATCGTCCGATTTGCAGGCTTTCAATCAAAACCTGATTTTTCCAGTTTGACAAAAGAAACTTGATATGGAAGAAACGCCAGCCGGTGTATGACACAAACATAAGTGGGTAAAGTAGAAGAAATAACAAGTAAAGAGTATATACCTTTGAAGTAAACAGCTCCCTTGGGTCCGCGGATCACCTGAATGGTCTCGTAGTTGGCCTTGTTGCATTCCAACCGCACGCCCTTCGGACCGACGAAACCTTGTTCGCATTTCAACACCAAGATCGGTCTGTCGTAATAAAAACACATTTTTAACTACTACCTATTTATTTATTAGCCACGTGAATTATACGAGGAAGTGTTTTTTTTTTTTTTTTTTTTATAGATAGCTGAAGTTAAGTTAGCGGCTACTACGTGTGATCCGCAAATCCCCTTCAAATTAAAGGGGAAGATTTACAAGAACATAATGCGACCTGTCGTCTTGTATGGATCAGAATGTTACCCCATAAAGGTGACGGACGAAAGAAGATTACATGCAGCTGAGATGCGAATGTTGAGGGGGATGTGTGCCGTGTGGGGGAACAAGAATGGACAGGATTAGGAATGAATATATTAGAGGAAGTTTGAAAGTGGCGCCAATAACAGACAAGTTAAGAGGCGGTCGTTTATCCTGGTATGGACATGTGATGCGCGGGGGGAAAGAGAATGTTGTAAAAAAGGTATTGGATATGAATGTGGACGGTTACATGGGAAGGGGAAGACCAAAGAAAAGATGGATGAACTGTGTGGAAGATGATATGCTTAGGAAAGGAGTGAATGCGGAGATGACAACAAATAGAGAGGAATGGAAGAGGAAGACATGTTGCGCCGACCACAAATAAAAATGGGAAAAGGGTAGGGAGATGATGAGATAGCTGAAGTTACTTCGCGTAACTTAGGGTACTACTTTGATTTTCGAAAATAATTAGAGTTCCGAGTAAAAAAAAATCATACAAAAATAAAATCCGATTCAATGCACAGTTATAAATTTATGAAAAATATTTTTACTAGAAATTTTAGGAAAATAATGAAGATTTTTTATAAAACAACAACCGCAGTGAAGAACATTTGAAACGCGGACGCAGCCGCGGGCACTCAGTTAGTTTTAGTATATAATACCTGTTGATAAGGTAGAAGTAGTATTTGCAGTTGTTGTCGATGGAGTCCGAGTTAGCGTACAGGTGCCCAGAGCGCTTCGTCATCAGGTACTTGCCGTTGTTAGCGCGGAACGCGACCGACCCGTCCCCCTGCCACTCCAGCTCGAACAGCGCGTTCGACGACCTACACATACATGTCGTTTCCTCTATTAGGGATCATTCAAGTATTACGTAATCATCAATAAAGGATGAATGCTAATTACGTAGCCAATATTGACTTATCAATCTTCGTCTAGTCGACACGTCTCGCGACCCACAGGGCTGGCCAATATTTGGCACAGCGAATTAGCATTGCCATCCAACGTGGCAATATGGCCAGTCACCTGGGAACCTTCCCGTCTGGCGGCGAGCCGGACGGCATTCATTATTTATAGTATTTTATTTTATTTAAATTTTTTGTGTATAAATTTATGTACTTTTTGAATAAATATATCTTAGTCTTTTGTTTTTTAAATTATGCTAATGCTACGTAATTATGGGAAGTAAGGAATTTGCTTACTGTTGCTGACAATAGAGAGGGGTTTATATTTTGCTTACATTATGCTTGCAAAGACTAAACTTACAATAAGCCTGCGCTTTCATGTTTACCAGTAAAAATGTATTCCGGCAACTTCACTTGATAGCCTTAGGCTTAGAGTGTTTACCATCCTGAACCACATCTTCACATAAAAAACCTCTTACATTCTAACAAGAAATGAAATAGCCAGATGAGCGCTGGTTAATAAAGAAATGGGGTGTTATTAAATTTAGTGTCTATATGGATCAATTCATAATTGTATAATAAATAAATATGAGTTTTCCTTTACTGGGAAAAAATGGGTGCGTGTACGTTATGTACGCGCGTGAGAAGTTATACTTCTTTGGCATCATTAAAAAATAGTTTTTTATTGCATGCAAATAATAATAAGTATTTAACATTAATAATTTAATAATATTTAGTGTTAATTATATTAAATAAAAGTATTTTAATTTATATCAATAAATAATACATACGGATAGTTAACCTCAATTATATTGGAGCACTTGAAAAAGTATATAAGCACAATTTTTTTCACTAATATTCACAAATAATAAGTGATATCAATCAAAATATTCAATTTAAATCACTACTGAATATAATTTATTAGCACATATATAATGTAGCAGTTGTATGAAACTAAAACACGTGTTGTGAATGTATAAACTAGAAACATGTTGATGGTGACGAGCGTACCAACATGCGCGACTAACGAGACTTAATGAGCGGTTAAGCAGACAACTTCATACTGTTCATTTCGTGTCACAGATGCGCGCTCATCTTCAAATTTCACTCTCATCATTTTTTCATAACGCGCCTAAAGAAGTATAACTTCAAAAATAGTTTGTTTCCACACCAGCCCACGGCGTCTTGGCGATTGCAAACGATGACAAGATGATACTTAAATATTTTGTATAGTATTAGAAGGAAACGAAACTGACTTGTTATCCCCGCTGGCCTGGATCCCGCCGCCGGTCTCCAGCGTCCAGTAGCGATCCTGCATAGTACGGATGTACCAACGACGGGTGCCCCAGTCGAACTCCAGCTGGAACGTCTCGTGGGAGGAGATCTCGTCCTGGTTTGCGGTCACGTCAACACCTGGAACAAACACATACTTACATTATATAAAAGGAAACGCCTATATATCACTTAATTCGTTTACGTACCTAAATCATTTTTTGTATTATTAAATTTAGATGGGCAAATTATGAAAATAAAAGTAAAGTTAATATAAAATACGACCAATGTCCAACATATTATCAGATAATATTTTAATGAAACTCCATTGCATATTTTTGATGAGAGAAAAAATTATATTTAAAAACCCGCGGGAAAAAAAAAATTATATCAATGCGGATTAGTCAGGAGAAGACACGGTCGGGTCACAAGCATTATGTTAATGGTGTATTCTGTGAAATAAACTTTAATATTTAAAAGGTGAAAAAAAACCGGTATATGGAAACAAAATCAAGTATGTCGTAAAATCTATAAGTCTGCGCAAACGTTATAAATAAAGGGGCAATACAAATAGCGGACTCGGTTCGGAGTTTGTTAAGATTTGCCGCGCGATCGACGAGCAGTCGTGCACGACACCCGACACTCAGGGTTGGCAAAACTTACTTTTAGATCAGTTTAATTTTTACTAAGCACATCTGCGAGTCCCGCTGGCTAGTATCTTCTTGGAGGCCACCAGTAATTACACCATACACATAAAATTCTCTATTTTCGGTTATTATTATTAAGAAATATGCGGTAAGACGTCTGCGCGTAAGGAACGCAGGCGCACGGTAAGCGAGCGGTTAACAACTAACAAATCACTCGAAAGTCTGGCGTCAGAAAACTATCCCGATTCATTGCATAGGCTAAATAAAAATGAACAAGAAAAAAAATCGGATTACCCGTCCAACCACCTACCATGTTATATTTCTGGACGTTTTATAAAGTCATACTAAAATTGCCCTATAAAATATAATCTTTAATTATTTATCTTACTAGCTGTCCTGGTGACCTTCGTACAGCCTTGGACATGATAAATGCTGTGATATCAACTCAGTTAAATTTAGTTTCCGTTCCAAAGAGTGAGGAAATTTTGAGAAATTGTACTTGAGAGTACGAGATACAAACAAAAAAATAATCGAAATCTGCCATTCCGTTATCAAAATATCATCAAAAAACCCGTTCCATACAAACTGTATGAAGTAATTAATTTTCTTAATAAATGATTATTCCGTGAATTTACCAATTGTTTACTAGTCCGACTATATTTTATAAATATGTCTTAAGCACATATGTACCTTGAGCGTGTCTATCGTATAGCTAATCCCTTGTAAACGCTATTAACGTATCTATTATTAACATAATCATTGTACAACTCCATATATAATAATGTAACGTTGTAATCTGAATTGAATTATGAATATATTATTCTGGAACAAACGGTTATCAACTCCAACGGACTTCATCATTTGAATAACCCGCCGAGTAACATAAACGATTATTTTTTTACAACTTGCCAATATTTTATTATATACGTGCGTGTCAGCCCTATAATATAAGAGAAGGTAACGAGCCGCTCGATCGGGCGTCGACACCGGCACGTCTCTCGGTACCTACATCTAGACATTACACAGCTCTTCCGTTGATTCCGCTACACACGGTTAATTGCTATGAACTTAGCATATTTTATAAATCCCATCTAATCTAGTTTCCACATATTCTACCTAGTTTAAAAAGGAATTAGACAAAACGAAAAGGTATTTGATTGCTAAACGGGTTATATTGCGGAAGTCGATCATAAACAGCTTAGTTGAAAGCGGAATTAAAAAAATAATAGAACAATGAGAATAGGGCAGCGATAGAACTCATGGACGTCTATTATATGGGCTTGAATTCAACCAGTGATTATCATAAGTTATCAAGTCTATCTTCAAGTGGTTATCGATGCTGCGCCTTAACATATGGTTACTTAACATCAGCTGAGATTTTGCTCAAACCTACGCTACCCTATGGATGAATGAAAAATTTACCATCCTGGTCTCTTTTTTTTCTCAAGTCCCCGATAAATAAGTGAACGCATAACAGTTTTATAAGGTAATAATGAAGTATGTGACCACTCCGAAGCCTTTTCAATAGCCACTTTTAGGCAACTTATCGACTGGGAATACTGTCAATTAAGTAATGATTTACTTAATCAAGGATTATTTAGCAAATAAAGTGGTGGATGAAAGAGGAGTAGATGTAGCCAGAGATATAAATGGCATAGTATTAGTATAATCAATTCATAAGATTAGAAACAAAAAAATCAGCTTAAAAGTCGTGCCAGTGTCAGAGAAGTTAAAAAGTGAGATTAACGTAACATGGACGTGTCACGAGGAGAGTTGTGGATAGATATATTAGCGAAAGATTTTTTTTTTCTGAACTAGCTAATGCTGTTGACCAAAGTGGCCTTTAGGGCTTCACCGAACTATGGGGGCGAATGCTGAAGGCTCTTAGCCGCATAAGGTAACTAGCACAAGGGTTCGAACCTCGGCTTGGCTCCTACCTAACAAAAAATTCCCGAGGAATTTAAACCTAGCTAAACCCTATATTTTTTAGTTCTTAAATATATATTAAAAAAAAAAGGTTCCTTACAGGACCTATGTACCTGCGTGTTATATGCAGGAGTGTGTATGCAGTGTTGTGCGTGTAATGCTTAATGTATGGTCAGTGTCAATGTATCGCGCTGGCGGCGACGCCAAGAGCCTCCCCAGTTGGGGAACGAGACACGTCTTGGGTCGCCGCCTGAGGGGGACCCGGGGAGTGTGCGAGAGCAAAATTAGCCGCTCGTCCCTGGCGGCGGGAACGGCGGTTACGCGGGCGTGGGCGTGTCAGCGGTAAGCGGTCACCGTAGTCTATAGACATCTGCGACACCAGTGGCATCACATACGCGTTGCCGGCTCTATTGGATTATGTGAAAAACTACGTATGTATGTTAGTGTGGATATAGCTGATAGAGAAGAGAGACATGTTGTGTTAACCCTGATTGATATATGACCAAAGAATAATGATGAAGTCAAGTTTAGGCATGATCACCATTATAAAGGTTTATCCCAGCCACGACCCAATAAGACTATAATAATGTCGAATTACCATTGATAAGTATCAAAATAAAATACGTAAAAAGAACGAAAGGTAAACATTAACGAAAGAAGAGGACAACTGCGTAAACAGAACGTTATACGTTTGTCAAGGTCCAGTCTCGATATTGCTTGATTAACTAAGTAATAATTTGACGATTCCAATAAGAAAACTTCCGATGACGTTTTAAATCCATTTTGGATTTCCTGGATTGGAATGGATTGGAATCCATGAGCGCTTTCATACATGCTCGTCGGTTATGACTACTTTTTACCTGGCCTTTATTTATCACACGATTGATTTGGTCTAGATACGTTCGCCTAGGTCGACCCTTACCGACTTGCCCATTCACCCTCGCTTTATAAATTAATTTCGTTAATCTTCTCTCATCCCTCCTCTCTACATGCCCAAACCAACTAAGCATACCTTTCTCTATTTTGGTCACCACATCCTCTACCACACCGCTCTATCATGCTGTTTAAATAGTTACCTTAATAGCAGTTTAAAGTCTATTTAAATAATTACACCTCCTCTAGTTTTTATTTTAATGATTTTAATCAATTTAGTGTTTTAATTTTAAATAGTAATTACTGTCATGAATACGAATAATAATTTGTATTAATTAATTCATTCATTTTGCTTTCGAACATGATTCTCGTGATTTTAATGGATATACTATTTTATTTAGAAAAAATATTTTACTTCATACAAATGAGAAATCAATACTATACAAACATAAGACTTTCACTGTTGGACATAGGTCTCCCATTATAAGGAGAGGATTGCCATAATCGCCATGCTTAGTAGGCGAGTTGACGGTTGCATTCAGGTATTTGTGGCACTCAGAGGATGCTAATACCCATCCCCTGGTTTAAGGCGTGAAATAATTATTTGTAATAAAAAAAGTACAAAAAATTTATTTTGTGTTGTACTAGTAGCTTACAATACATAGCTAAATGATCAAAGATAGTATTCAATGCATTTTGAAGACATTTTTTGCAAAATTTGGTACCGTACATATAGTATAGTATTACGCCCTGGTTGGAGAATTCCACCCAGCATAAACTATAGAGAACACGTGAGAACAGACTAAGTAGGAAGTAATCTCCACTAAGTAACAATCGAAGAATGGTATCCAAAGATCTACGTAAAAAGAGCCAGAGATATATAAAATCAGTAACTGTTATCACTTTCATGTTATTAAAAATAAATAGTTCCACCTACGTAACTTTTGGTTTTCATGATCTTAATATAAATAAAATCATATCCACGAGGAAATACAGTGGAACAATAAAATACGAGAAGCTTGGTAATAATGTTGTTCTAATAATTTACCACACAAACAAATTGAAAATAGTACCACGTTAATGTTCCGAGCTCTTTAAAAATCGAAGCAAAGTGGAGGGGTTCGATGTCTTGATCGTAACTATCCTTTCGAGCGGGTTTTGCGGGCTAAGGTTGTCGGGAAGAATGAGAAAGCGTCTTCAGACCCCGGATTGAAGAAACCATCTTATTAGACTGGAAGAATTTTAACCAGTAATCCTGATCTGATTCCATCTTTCACTTCCTACAGACATAAATTTAGCAGTATTTCTTAGGAGGTAATTGTGTTAGATTTTACAATAAAGTCCCGTTACATTATCAATCTACCGGACAATAAGTTCAGGCGCCATGTCAAGCAAGTTTTAATTTGCAAAGGTTATTATAGGGTGAACGATGGTTTCTGCGAGAGCGTCCTCACGCAGAAAGAGGAGGCCGAAAGGCAAAGAGAGAGGGAAGCTCTGGCAGTTAGTCGCAGGAGCACGGGTCGGGGAAGGCGGAGAGCAGACTTCCACCAAATGCCTCCGTGACGATAGTTTAGGTAACGGATAAAGGGGTGTCCGTTACCGAGGAAGAACAAACCCGTGAAGGAGAAGCTGGGTTAACAGCCGCCGCTTCATACACAAAGAAGCATGGGGAGAAAACAACAATCTCTCTCCCCGAGACGAGGGTTGCCCGCACGCCGTGCACGGGCGACCCAGGCGCGTGGACAGGGTAGCGGCGCATGCTAATCGTTATCCCGAGACCCTGCCCAAATGCGCGCCGATGCGGCCGTGGGGTTTTAGCCGGTAAGAGTCCGGCACTGTCCTCTCTCCCGGGCACAGGATGTTCTTTCCCTGTGCCCGGGAGAGGGGTTCGTCCACGAGGATTTCCCTACGTTAAAAAAAAATTAAAAAAAAAAGGGTGAACGATGGTGATGCCTGGAAATGACTCCCATCTCTGTGTATCCATTAAAAAAACTTGTAACAATGTGTTGTATGGTCCTACAAAAACATATTAACAAAAAACCATATCCAGTTTCTTGCCGGTTCTTCTCGATGTCTGGATTGTCTTCCGAATCTGTGGTAGTGGTTTAACGTTCATAAGCACCTTATCAGGATCTAAATGGAATAAGGATTTTTTAAATTTGAATTCAAAAATAACGAATAATATACCATAAGATAGATTCATATTGGGACTGTAATTACATTTTACTTTCATGAATTGAAAAAAGAACACTGGCTGGCAAATGATATTACGATGTTAATTGGATTTAAAAAAGTATCTATGTGGTGTTTAATCGCATCGTGATGGTGCGATAGCTCGGCGGGCCGCACCACATCGCGTTGCGGTAATCGACTCGAAGGCATTCCGTACTGAAGAAACGTTAGAAAGTCGAGAGCATCGAGATGCGGTTTTTACACAAATAACTGTTCGCCGCAGTATTGTATAACGCAATTATAATAATACATAAATTTTAACACGTTTCAAATATGTTTATTTTTCATGACGTGCGCTTTAAATGGTAGTTACGTAAGGAATATTTACTTATTACTTTTAACGTTTTTTATGTCCGATGTGCAGGGGGAACAGCTTTGCTGACTATTGCTGACAAGAGAGAGGATTGCTGCGGGGGACTTGAAATAGATTGACAAATGTTTATCAGTGTACTAAATTTTACTTTTAATGTTTTCATAATTACTGAATCGGTTTAAATGTAGTTTTAGATAGAGACTATGGAGAGTACGCGAAAGATCTCTGTCAGCATTTACCGAAGTATGAGTCACGAATCTTAAATAATAGGACGATACACTCCAGTGCTTTGCATGCTTCTTGTGCTCATTTAAACGATCCTTCATTCGCATAATTAATATTATTTTTATTTATGAAAACAAAGAGGTGGGACCAGAACTTGAAAATTTTTGTTATATGGGAACCACTGATCTGGGTTACTTTCACGGGCCACGGGCGGAGGCTAGTATTAAATATATGTTGTAATAAAATTAGATGACTACAATTTATCTGTTCAATAGTTGTAAACATTAATGTTTTCCAATTTACATTTACTGTTAACGTTAAGTTATTTATTATTCGTTTAACCTTTTCTTTGGCGTACACTTGTGAAATGTAGTAACCATTCTGTTTTTAACTTCATACAATAATAACGTCTAACCAGAATCACAATTAACCGCTAAGTTTAGAAGAAGTATGCAATTATTAGCATTTTTTTTAACCTACTGTTATATCTTTCTATTGTACCCTCTTTCTAGCCTAGTCAGCTGCCTATGCTGCTGACACATGATTCTTATTCCCTTCCTTTCGTCTCTCGCTCATCAGTCCTCATTCCTCACCCATACTCAATCCACGACGGTCCTATAGTGATTCTATATAATTATAATCATAATTAAGTTGTATTTTAAAACGCATTCAAATAAACAAAATTAACATATCAGTGTGTATGAAATTCTTTTTTTAAAAAAAGCTATCACAGAGTTCCATATAACACTACGTACATGTTTTTTGCTACAGACGGTTATAATAAAGACGGAATTTGATATGGCGCACTTGATGGTGCGCTCGGAGTCCGCGTCAATGAACGCAGGTTCGAGGCGACCTATTCAACTCTATAATTAGCCTATGCTTTCGGTGAAGAAATATCTCGTGAGAAAACCATAGCATGGCATTTTCTAATAATGTCCAAGTTTGAAAACCTGTCGCCAAATATCAGTAGGTGTGTTTCTCTGGCAGTATCACTTGAGAACCAGTACATGTAGGCTTAGTGTGCTTACCATCCTGGACCATATCGTCACTTAACATCAGATGAGATTGTAGTCAAAGCAATTTACAGTGTAAAAAATTAGCTACTAAATGATGCTACCAAAACGGGCATTGATAGAACAATCCTATAGTTTCATAAAGATCCTTCTCCGTTAGAACCTCGGGATTCTTGTGATGGTAGCTAATTAGGCGGCAATTAGAATCGTTCACTATTTCGAAGCCTCTCAACAAGCTAGTTATAATATATGACGTGGCTAAGTCGTGCGTAACCTTCGGCGTCGATTTCGGTCTGTTTTGCGAAAACCAATAAAACGTGACTATCTCGCAGTATTCGTGTGCGAGGTAAATCAACGCTCCGTGAACTCTAGTAACGTTGGTAGGCACTAACACTTTGTATGAGAGATAGCGATTTATTATACTACGACTTGGGGTAATCGCTCTCCTTTTATGGAACACATTCAATTTGTATTATTATCTTCTAGTATGACAGCTTCCGTGTCCGGCTGGTTAGCGGCTATCATGCACATGGTGAAGATCTCGCCATAGTTCACGAACAAGCACGTCGTGTTCGAATCCGTGTACAATCAATAATTGTATATCCAAACAGATTTCGAAAGGTTTTAGTGTGATAATGCCGACCAGTCCACAGATTCTCCTCATCAATTGGCGATTCGTCATCCTTTGTACATACATACATACATATCATCACGCCTTTCTCCCGTGGGGGTAGGCAGAGATTACGTCCTTCCACTTGCTACGATCTTGGCATACCTCTTTCGCTTCCTCTACTTTCATGAGCGCTTTCATACATGCTCGTCGGTTATGGGTATTTTTTACCTGGCCTTTATTTAAGACATGATTGATTTGGTCTAGATACATTCATTCACTAAGCATACCTTTCTCTATTTCGGTCACCACATCCTCTACCACACCACAGCGTTCCCTTATCATACTATTCCTGACTTTGTCAATCGTAAACTGTTCTTAATTCAACATCAGATGAAGTGTAGGTGATAGTACTGTATTTTGCCGAGATTTAAAAAAAACATGGACCCTCATACTGAGAAAATACAGGATTCAAATAAATCACAAGTTATGTAGTTTTATTCAAATATGATTTTAAATCATAAATGCAGACCGTCACAGGAGTTATTTCTGCTGCAATCTACTCTCATGTAGCTAAAGAAACCAATCTTTTTCTGGAAGGTGTTTACCACAGCGGTTACGTGACACCATTTAAAAACAAGTCACTGATTGCCACAATAGACTGCGTTTTTCATTTTATCGCATCAAAAGTAGTAACTCTGTGCTGTTCAAATACTTACACTTTGGTTTTAAAATGTAATATTACAATGAGTCAGGACGTTCGAAAAACATCTCATAGCCTAAAGATTTACGTTACAATGCTCGCATCGTTCTCTACCATTCTCAAATATGTCGTCAAGTTTCTATCGGTGTATTTCGGTAATATATTAAAAGTAAATTGCTATAAGTTGTATGGCCTGTCACCATCACAGATGATAACGATGCTATCGTAACATTCGAACATATTTTCGTTTGTAATCACGTGAGATAAACACATTAAATTAAATATTATAACTTTCTTTCACCTTCTTCCACTTGTTTGTCGACGAGAAATTGCGGACTGTACTTTACTTCCTAAAATCTTCCCTGATATTGACTGCCCAGACCTTCTATCCAAATTCTCTTTAAACTGTCCCGGAAAAATCGTTAGATTCAACCCTCCAATTTTTGTTCCGAGTTGTTACACCAACTATCGCCAAAATACTTTTATAGTGCGAGCAGGTAGAAACTTTAACCAAATCTGTAAGCGACACGACTTTGATATATTCTCCACTAATTTAGTATCTGCTAGAAGACAGCTGAGCTTGGACTTTTTCTGTTAATCATGTCATCTTATAATATCTATTATTTAACGTTTAATATCATTTTCTCTTTTTAAATTTAGGATAAAATAAGTTAGATATAACGTTGTGACTTTATTTCACATGTGTATTTCCTAGAAATTTAATATCTATTCGTGAAAATCTGTAATTGGCTAATTATTGTATATTCTTAGTGCTATATCGTTTTATTGCTGTAGATTTTCCATATAAATAAATAAATAAAAAAACTATTCATACAATAGCGAATCGCTCAATATGATGAAAATATAACGAATAATAGAAGTTTATCAAAACGCTCCGCTTATGTTTAAATTTCAATCTAATTCAACGAAGTGTATTCGCATGAGCGTGACTTCGCATCAAACGTCGGTCCGTGTATTTATGTACTAACACGCTTTCCCCCAAGAGTCAATGTGGGTTTTTTTTGTCTTGTAGATCAATTTTATACCACTTGTAATTATACTTTTGTAAAAACGATATGTAAGCTAGTATATATCCAAATACTGCGATGGATGCCAAACGTGAGACTTACATATGGTTCAGACATAGACAATCAGTCTATTTATACAATCTAAACTATACTAATAAATAAAATTGAAGTGTCTGTTTGTAATGTCAAAATTGTTTTTTTTTTACTAAATAGATATGAATGTATACGATATCTATACCAAAAATACAATTTTTATAATCTATGTCTGTCTGTTTGATCCGGGTAATCTTCGGAATTTCTAGACAGATTTTGACGGGATTTTTTTTTGGTACATAGCTGAAGTCACACCGGTTACATTTAATTTTCGAAAATAATTAGGCTTCCGCGTAAAAACATTAAAACTCCTAAAAATTGCCCGATTTAATGCACAGTTTTACGGGCAAGTGCTTGAATTTATGAAAAATATTTGTAGTTATTACATACATACATATGCTCACGCCTGTATCCCCGAAGGGTTAGGCAGAGGTGAAGTAGCGAACTACAACCACCCACATTTCGCCGAGCTTAGTTCCGTCCCAGATGTGACAGGGGGCGAGCCTGTCGCCATATCGGGCACAAATTCCAAACTCCGGAATGATACTGAGTAGAAAAAAAACCCAATAACACTTGACCCGACCCCGGGGATCGAACCCGAGACCTCAGAACGGCAGTCGTACGTAATACAACTGCGCTACCGAGGCAGTTAATATTTGTAGTTAATATTAGCACAAAAAAAATTAATAGGGTTCCGTATTAAAACAAATAAAACGCAGTGAAGAATATATGAAACGCGGGCGCAGCCGCGGTCACACAGCTAGTAAATAAATAAAAATCAAGTGCCTTGTTGTGATATCAAAATATTAGTTTGTTACTCAATGGAATTGAATGTATTTTTACGAAATAAAAATTGTCTCTGCCTGTTTGTTCTGACCAATCACCAAAACGGCTGAACCAATTTTGACGAGACTTTTCTGGCAGATAACTGGAGTTATAAAAAATAACTTAGGCTAGTTTTAGTAAAGGAAAATATTAAGGGGTTCGCGAACCATAATTAAGAGATGTGAACGAGCGCAGCTCGGTGTCAAAGTGTTCATTCGTTTTACTTTAGAGGATACAGTAGTTTGGTTAGCGGGAACAATACAGCCGGCCCTACGCGCTTCGTTCCGGTACTACTCCTCTAACACAATACAAGTTCTCGCAACTGGAACAATGCGACGCACACACAGACATACATACTCACTCATACGCGCGCACACACACGTTCATAAATTAAACCGACTTCACATTTTTCCCGCCATCGGTGAGGTGCCAAACTGTGTTTATTTATATGGAAAATCTACAGCAATAAGACGATATAGCACTAAGAATATACAATGATTAGCCAATTACAGATTTTCACGAATAGATATTAAATTTCTAGGAAATACGCATGTGAAATAAAGTCACAACGTTATATCTAACTTATTTTATCCTAAATTTAAAAAGAGAAAATGATATTAAACGTTAAATAATAGATATTATAAGATGACATGATTAACAGAAAAAGTCCAAGCTCAGCTGTCTTCTAGCAGATACTAAATTAGTGGAGAATACATCAAAGTCATATTGCTTACACAGATTTAGTTAAAGTTTCTACCGGCTCGCACTATAAAAGTATTTTGGCGATAGTTGGTGTAAGAACTGGGAACAAAAATTGGAGGGTTGAATCTAACGATTTTTCCGGGACAGTTTAAAGAGAATTTGGATAGAAGGTCTGGGCAGTCAATATTATCAGAGAAGATTTTAAGAAGTAAAGTACAGTCCGCAATTTCTCGTCGTCGCAAACAAGTGGAACCAGACTAATCATGGCATCAAGATTATGGTAAACGTAAATTTATAATCAATGAACACCAAACTCAAATCTTGGGTAGGGGGTTTAGTATTATAATATTACGTTACGTTGGGTAATACAAAATACGAGTATAAATATATAGCTAGGAGGATAAGGGCGCAGACACACTTTTAACAAGCCAAACCGGTGTTTCTGGCAACAAAAGATAGTTACGTCACGTTCATTCCATAAACACAAGATCAAAAATTCAAATTCGATTTTCTTTTATATGAATTTGATTTTTTTTTTAACTCCGAGATATCAATTTCGATATCCATAAAGGTCAAATGGCAATTCCTCATAGCACATTTTCGAACATGTGCGACATAAGGGATCTTTCATGTATTACATAAGCAAAATTTGAGTCATTTTTGACCACTCCTCATCCCTGTCAATAGTGAACAAAGGTCTTAGTCCCCATGACGCAACAACCACAGACCACCGTCCGCCATGTCACAAATTATAAGCAAAGGACAAACTAACTATTCCATTCCACCTCCTCGATGCTAACGGAATACTTGATTGGTCCCTAATTTTTATTTCGTAAAACATGTTTCTAAGAGAAAGGGATATACCATACCATTATGATATAGTTGAGAGAGATAAATGGACTACGTCTGTTTAAAAAATAACTTTGACATTTTAATGTCCAGTGCTCTTTTAATACGCACCATTTCCCACTAGCTTGCAGGCAAGCGAGTATACTATAGTAAATGAAGACTTATTAACATCGCTGTAATAAGGGCGGAGCAATTCTTACCTTGTTTTACTGAGACGTATTTCTCGTTCAAACCAGCGACGAAGGCAGCTTGAGGAAGACTGTCTTCCAGGGAGAACAGCTCGTCTCTGGTGACGGCTGTAGAGCGAGTCTTCAGCACGGCCTTGGAGCCGATCGGGGCGAGGTAGGCTCCGGTGCTGTCCCGGAGGGCCAGCGCTCCGGCGTGATACTCAGCGCTGAACAGGCATGTTGCCGTGCACGCATCTTGGAGCTGGTGGTGGAAAATTATATATTTTATTTACACGACAGTACAACGGCGGTGTTAATTCTTTTTACATTTTCTCCCGGTCGATCTTAGAGCGATGAAGAAATATATAAAATCTTGCAACAATCTGATAAATAAAGACGTATACGTAAACTTAGATCATGGTTAAAACTTTTTTAAACGTATTTAATCAGGTCAACAACCAATCACACATGTATATGGCAATACTTTGATATTTAAAGTTAAAGGATGTGCAGATTCTAAGAATTTAACAGATAAAATAAAGTTCTATACGCTCGTAGGCTCTATCGCTGACATATAGGAAGCCATTTTAGCTTTTAATGTGCTCATTGATAACGAATCGAATGAAATCTTTGATTTGTATATAAAAAATTGCCCTAATACAGTGTTATTGGTTCAGCAGAGTTGTAAGTCAGCTCTGTAAGATGTCACCACTTACAGCTGACGTAGACCGCCATACAGTTCTCACACACGATTGTTTTCGATGTAAACGAGGACAAACGGCGGCGCACCATTGTTTGCAAAACAACTCACCAATGCATTGAGTCGCAGTTGTGTGCGAAATATGACATTTCTCCATATAACAGCTTTGCTTATACTTTTGTAAATTGCCTAAGTAATCTACACTAATATTATAAAGAGGAAAGATTTGTATTTTTGTATGTAACGCATAAACTTAAAAAACTACTGAACCAATTTGGTTGAAAATCCCACGGGAACGGGAACTACGCGTAAAACCGCGGAGAGCAGCTAATTAGTAATAAAGGTAAATTGATTACAATAACTAAAAATGATATTCCATAGGCCTGTTTTATATCTACCAAGAGACGCAATACAGATAATATAGAAACGCATACTTATCCACGAATAGCTTCAAAATTTGCACACTAACATGAAAGTCCTTTCACATATCGTAAAAGCTAAATTATTGCTATATTAGCGATAATAATAACATAGTCAACGTATGGATAACGATAAACGGCATCATTACTTTGTAAGCTTAGATAATATTAGTGATGTAATATTAATGATAATAGGTCTTTCCTACTATGCCTCAGATTTAGGTAATATAATGTTCACAAAGACATCGCTGCCGACAAAACAATATCTACCTAGTACAAACAGTGAGCCTAGAAATTAACGATTAAGTTAAAGAAACCCCGGGGCCAAGACTTAGACGCTCATACAGTAAATTACCTACATGTAAATTGTTTCTTCTATTATCGCATACGAAATATGAAGACAAATCTGAGTTAGTGATATTATATATATACCCCATATAAACCCCAGAAACTATGGCAAATGAAATGAATAAATCGTCATAGAAATGTGGGTAGGCCACCGAAGAGATGGGACGCGGTGCTTGCGAAAGCCACCCCGTGTCGCCCCCATTCCAAATGCGGCGGACGGCCCCGGGGGGTTTTAGTGGGTATTTCCGGGAGCTTCACGCCCGGGCGAGTCCCACACTGGCACGGAGTTCGTCCCTCCGTGCCCCCTTACCTATTGTATTGGGGGACTTCGGTCTCACTAATACAATAGGTAAGGGTAGTGCGTAAATGCATTTCCTCCCGTTCAAAAAAAAAGGCCACCGAAGAAATGGACCAACTATGTACACAAGATGGTGAGAAGAAGTTAGGAGAATATTATCTTGGTGAGCAAGTCTCTCATCTTAAGGACCTAAAAAGCTTAAAAAACACAAGCCAATATATAGTGGAAGCAGATTTAAGAGGAACAAGAGTGTTTACCTCTATAACCGACTTTCATCCTAATATGAATATAATTTTCCTTTGTCAATAGGTCAAGATTCATGTCAAACAAAAATATATAAAACGCATAGTTGTTCTAAATAATCACTCAGTTCCATTTAGGGAGTGCCTCCCTCTGTGACTATCCACACACCCAGCGGAACTAATTTTAATAAAAATTATCGAACTGCGTGCTTGATATTAGAGTTTAATTTTAGTAGTTTTATGATAAATAATAATAATAAGTTAATTTAATTGTACACGAAAATTAACGACATCAATCACCAGGTACGTAACATCTGCCATAGTGATACGCTTAGGCGTATCAACTGCTGACGTCATCCAATATTTATATGATTGTAAAAAGTCTAATTTCATATTAAACTACGACATAAATGAAGACTGTACGTTTTCAAATTAATAATGGATTTTATTGTCTTCGACGTGTCGGATATTGTGTCAGACAACAATATTGTTATGTTTTCTTAATAAACATTTAACCTTTTTATTTTCGACTTTCCTGTTACGAATGAAGATTAAATTTATAAAATAACATTAGAATATCGAAGAACATTCTGGCGATTAACGATGACAAATGAGAAATCATAACTTGATAAGTTCCTTTGAGAAGTAATGAATCAATTTTAATAATACTTCTAATTACAAGGTTAACTCGAGAAGATTACGTATCGTTACCACTTTTCGTAGGGATTAAGCAGTAATTTTATAATTATTTTGCATTAATAAAATTACAAGCACTAGTGAGTAAATAATATATTTACTAATTAAATAATACATTTGTTTCATACATTGAAAAAAAAAATGGGTGCGTGTACGTTATGTACGCTCGTGAGAAGTTATACTTCTTTGGCATCATTAAAAAATAGTTTTTAATTGCATGCAAATAATTAATTACAATAAAATAATAGAAGGATTGGAAAAGGATAATCAACAAAGTTCATTTTAAATTTGAAAAATTAAATAAATAAATATTTATTTTCTTATATTAAGTTTAACATAAATTGTCTTATTATTCGAATTGTATTTTTAATTAAATGATGTCCACTTCCATAGTATCTTCCGGTAATGTCTGAATCGGAACTTCAGTTATCAGTGGCTTATGATAACTAAAATATGATACGAAAAGTTTTGTATTAACAGCGTTGAGATATTAATATTAAAAATTGAAAATTAATATATATATAATTATTAAAAACCAAATTTAGAGAATAATAAATATATAAGACATAATTTGTACTAAATATTATAAAATTCTTAATTTTAAATGTTTATTATTGATTATTTAATATTTTAAAAATAAATTTAATAATAAATTCAAAAATTGAATTTAAGGTTGGCCATTTTTAAAATATTTTTATTGATTTCTTAATTTAATATTCACTTTTCATTTTTATCAAAAAATTTGGTACATTCTATTTTAATGCTTATTACATTTTAATGTTGGGTTTACTCTATTGTGAATTTATTTAAATCTAAACACATGCAGATCTCATATAACCTTTAAAAATAAATTTATAAAATAAACTATTTTTGTAATGCAATGGAGCCATTATTAAATTTGTCATTGTGTTTATAATGTTGTGTTTGCTATAGCTATCCCATCCCAGTTTCGGGTTAAATGTCTTGAAGAGACTATACTGTGCTTCAGTTCCATCTGACCTCACATTTCAGTAGTTAATTACAGAAGCATTATAAGCTAGCACTTTGTATGTAGTACAAATTTGACTTAAATTTTGGGATAATATTAAACAGTATAAAAAATTTTCATTAAATTTATTTAGTTATTTTTATAAATATTTATTATTTATTCAATTAATAGCCAATATTAATAATAATTATTATTATATTTAATATTCTATATATATATATATATATATTCTAGTCATGTTTTCTTAAAAATAATATAACTGGCCGGTGCCCGCGGCTCTGCCCGTGTTTTATATATTCTTTAGGTGTGAGTGAAAAAGTGCATATAACATTTCATTTTTACCTAACCTTAAAATCAAATCAATGAAGAAAAGTGAGAGATTTTTAATTATCGGAATAAAAGAGTGTGTACAAAAAATGAGTGAGGCTAGATGGTGTGGAAATATCTAGAAAGTATGATGTTGAAAGGAGCAAACGGAACTTACCTTTATTATTAGCCTTCGATTAAGCTGGTTCAGATATTATTTTCCACCTCACTTCACTTTATGAATGTTCTATATAATTTGATAACTAATGTGCACTTTTAAACATACGAGAGACAGCGGCGGCGGTTGCGTGTTGGCGTTCCGTTTTTTGAATAGGAAGAGGAAGGGATAATGAATACATAGACTAAATAGAGCGGGGGCGTATAGATAATATAGACAAGAAATAACTTAGAATAAGAAGAGAAAAAAATACGATAATAGATGGCGTTAACACTAGATGAAATTCAAAAAATGAAAGCCTATAACCATCTCAAATATTTCGCGTCGAATGGTAGTAGTCCTATCCCTATATGTTCAGTTCATTTTCCTTATATAGGTATATAGATTCTAGTTTCTTTATTTTGTAATAATTTGTTTACATCCTGTTATACTAAATCACCAGAAGCTGCTATTAATAACATGTAAAGGAAAACCATAAGTTTATAATTATTAAATTAATATGTCGCTGTTAATTGTTTACATACAAAACTGTTCCGCCGAACAATTTGTTTAATATTTCGCCGTGAATCGGTGTTTTGCCCAGAGTAAATAGGTGGAGTTCGTAGATAGACCAGATACTGATGGTACTGACCTTACCACTGGCGCTCAGATACTTGTTGTTGCAGGTGTGCAGGGCGTACTTGCCGCCCTCGTCAGCTCTGAACTCGAGGGTGAAGAGCGTGTCCTCGCCCCAGGGCACGTTCGCGTCCACGTGGATCTCGTCCAACGACTCCGACAAATGGGCGAAGCGCTTGCGACCGATCGAACGGAGGTTCACCTATAGTTTAGACAATATATTAAAACAGGCATATTCAAATCATTCCGACTTATGTTTTAAAAATTTAATATCATATACAAAAGGCTCTGTAAGATACTCTTTGGTGAATTGAAACTCTAAAAAGTTATCTCTTCTTATCGTTATATGGTGGTACTATATTTAGTTAAAAAACTGATGTCACTATAAATAAGTGTATTATGGCAGTTGAGGCAGACAAATACATTTCCTATGAGGTTAATGTGGGACCATCTTAGAAAACATTATCGTTTAATATATAACCAGAATTCTATTTTTAATTTGAGTAATTCGTGAATAGGGTATTCGCGGAGAGAGTTATTCGTGCCTTTTTGGTTTGTCATGTCTGTAATGCATTTATCTTGCAGTATTATGTAACTTTAGTGCAATTTACGTGATATAGTTTCGTCATGGTGGACAAGTGGAATGTATTAAAAATAATGACACGCAGCATGAATTCAAAGAAATGCCATTTTGTTGGAGCATGGAAGATTAAAAAAATAACATAAAGCTAAACCTAAAGAATTCTTTTTTAAGACCAAAATATTTAATTAAAAAAGCAGTATTTCTAGGTTAACGTACCTGATCTCCTTCCTACGTCTTGTCGACTAAGACAAGACGAGTGAAGGGGAGGGACCTACTCTCCTTAAAGCAGTGGCGGATTTCTTCATCCCTTTCTCTTTGCCCGCCACTGCTCTGTCCAAATCTTCCCTTTTCTATTTATGGGGGGCAGGAAGTATATCCTGCCCCCCCCGGACTGTCGACCAGTACGGTCGTGCCTCCTTCTGAGGCGGGCTAAGAGGTGGAGGGGAAGTATTCTCCTCCATCCCTACCGGGCCATTGCAAGGACGAGGCCTGGTGGGTTCGCTGCAGGGGGCGACACGGTGCTTGCGAAAGCCACCCCGTGTCGCCCCCATCCCAAATGCAGCGGACGGCCCCGGGGGGTTTTAGCGGGTATTTCCGGGCGCTTCACGCCCGGGTGAGTCCCACACTGGCACGGAGCTCGTCCCTCCGTGCCCCCTTACCTACTGCATTGGGGGACCCCGGTCTCACTAATGCAATAGGTAAGGGTAGTGCGTAAAATGCATTTCCCCCCGTCAAAAAAAAAACAAAAGGTTGACGTACCTGAGGTCTGGCAGCGAGGTGAACATGCCAAAGCTCAGCATCTCCTGGTACTTTAGCAGTGCACGTCAATTTGTCAGAGCTAGAGCCGAGGAAATAGCCGCGCTCAACGTTACGCAGTGCCCACCTTCCGCTATGGTCATCTGATACACTGGGAACAACGCGAAATAAGGGGGTTAAGCGTTACATAAAAAATACCATAAGGCTAAACAAAGATCTTTACTTTTTCCTTGAACATTTATTTCACAAATAAAGACATCTTAATCCAATATGACGCAAGAGGTCACAGATACATTACTGCTCTAAAGGACGAATTTGGAGCGAGAATTCGTGTTACCAACTTATAACTTTGCAATCGGAAAGCAGCAGAATGAAGATTTCTACTCTGTTCCAGAATAATGACGACTTTAAATAGAATTTTAATTCTCTCATAATTTTGTAATTGAAATGTTGTGCAAAATTAAACATTTTTCGGACATCATCATAGATTGATGTACGAGTATCAGAACTTATAACAAAATTGCAAAGCGATATTGAGAGATTACAAATAGGGGGTGATATTAAGAATACAAATAAATTAAAATAGTGCAATCAGAGAAGAGTACGCGATCATAACAATGTAATACGTTGTTCTTAAGATTGACGGTGAACGATACGTGAATTTTATTTGTCCTCCATTTTTTTAAACCGCCGACTAAAAATATAACAGTTAAATTATATTATTAACAATTGACACAAACATAAATATGATATGTCTTATCTGAATTAATCTGTCATTTTCTACCTCCAACAAAAAAAAAACTTACAAGAGATTTTGTCCAAAATACACAAAGCGGTGTTATATGTGTACAAAATTTCAAGAGGGGTTGGATAATTGCGAGTAAAACGGATACACATGTGTCTATATACATAGTGCTATGTAAATTACAAAGACTATTTGCGGAGGAGGGTTAGGAAAGGGCACGCTTCGTGACACAGTAAATTGCTCGTTATGCTTCATCTATCCGTTTTGCGTCGTATTGTTATTCTTGGGCTTTGGGACTTTTTGCGTTGGATATTAAAAAATGCAAGTAAATTTGATTTTCTTTAATACCAAATTAGTCCAAGAGTGTTAACTATTCCTCTAATTTAGAGTAAAAAGAACTTTGAACCAAAACATAGACCTGTTTTAAACCCAAACAATTTCAAATTATTATGAATACGTATTTGAAAGTATGACTAATCACTGTTTGTATAATGTTTCGAATTGTCTGCATGTATATTCGGTGACATTTGTTTTTATATTGAGACACTCCAGACATCATGCCCGTCAGAGAGAAGGGGCCTCACCGCTTCAATTAGGAAACTGATCGGTAATAATAAGGTATGAAAATGATTTTTCCGCACTGTTTTGGTTTACAATAAGAGGTATATTTTAGCAATTTACCTCAGTTAAGATGTGCAATTCATTTGTAAGTAAGTTTAGAACTATAGCGAATCAGGAAAATCAGGTGAGTTTTTATCAGTGACACTTATGTGTCTGTTGCTAGAATATAATAAAAAAACCTCTGCCTTTTAACAGGGATATTTTAATAATAGCTAAAAACATTCAAAATTATTTATGGTGAATGATTTAAATGGCTTGTAGAATAACCGGTACTAGCTTTTACCAAAAAAATGGCTGAGATTTAACATTAATTGACGTGCTTTCAAGTTAGTAACTAATACCATAAATTAATAGTGGTAGTAATAATATTGGAATTCACTTGGCAAATATCTTTGTAAACTAAACAATAAGTAATAAAAAGTCATAAATGTATCTAAAGCGATAATCAATAAGCGATCTGCGTGATGTAGAATGACAATAAAGGGTTTTGCGTAAGTCCGAAACGAGCTATATCCGGTGAGTCACGAACCACGCGCCTGATATTAGTATGCGATAACGAGATATCGGTTAACATGATTTGTTACTTCCGTTATTTTGGATTGTATTCTTACGAGGATTTCATAAAAGGAACTTAACCTTTTATCAATTAATTCATAACGAGAATTTCTTCTTTTTTTTTTTTTTTTCGAACCTAGCTAACGCTGTTGACCGGAAAGGCCTTTACACCTTCACCGTGACTTTGGGGGCGAGTGCTGAAGGCACTCAGCCGCAAAAGGTGACTAGCTCAAGGGCTACCAAAACGGTACGAACCTCGGCTTGGCCGTCACCTGAGTATAAAACTCTCTCGCGAGTTTGAACCTAGCTATTCCCTACATTTTTTATTTATTAATAGTAAAAAAAAAGGTTCCTTACAGGACCTATGTACCTGCATGTTATGCATGAGTGTGTATGGAGTGTTGTGCGTGTAATTGCCCAATGCATGGGCAGTGTTACTGTATCGCGCTGGCGGCGACGTCAAGAGCCTCCCCAGTTGGGGAACGACGAGAATTTCGAGTTTCGTCTTTGTTTATAACAATTTCCGTTTGGATCCTCATTTGATTTGGAGTTGGAATACCAAAACTCTTGTAAACAGTAAAACAGTATGTCTTTTAAATTGTTTATTTAAATTTATGCTTATCTCTTTCGCGTTACATTGTTTATCCGTTCGGGAAAAATATAGTGGTAACTTTTATTTCCACCGCATACTAAGTTAAAGTTAACTTGAAGTTCTAACCGTAACGCACAGTTCTAGTTCTAAATTTAATGCAAAAATATTAACTGAAATGGTGTATGTATCTACCAAGAACTACACAACTTTTTTTTTTAAATCGCAGTAGGTACCTATAACAAATAAGTATACAGAGATAATGGTATGACAGAGATTATTTGAGCGAGAATCTGCATACCCCATTTTGCCTATACCATAGTCAAAACTATTTTGGGTCCGACTTTTTTGGAAAAATAATACTCTGTATCATCTAAACGAGAACCTAATCGCAAACTTTTGTAGTAGTGTAGACGAAGAACTCTGTTGTTGAAAATGTTAAACAAAACCATAAACAACATATATATATATATATATATATATATATATATATATATATATATATATATATATATATATATATATATATATATATATATAAAATAATTGTACCTGATATGGAACTTGCTGCCGGGCTCTTTCTCCTCAGACTCGCAGGTCACGTTCCCGAAGGAATCGACCGCAAGGTACTTGTCCAGGTGAGACCGAAGGTATATCATGCCTGTCGACAAATATTGCCTCATTAATTTTCAATACATTTCTAAACGACAGACCGTACTTTTGATTTATTAAATATACGAACAGATTTAAATAGGTAGAATGTTTAATAATTTTGGATAATTATAATTTACTCTACCGAGCTTTTTTACCCTGTAATAAGTTCAACGATTTTGACCACAATGTAACCTGAAGCCAGGTGACGATGCGGTTTCTTCCCCTTTGTCCCTTTGCCCGCCACTGCTCTGTCCAATTCTTGCCCTTTCTTCTTATAGGGGGCGGAAATATTCCGCCCCCTGGATGTCTGACCTTAGGTCATGCCTCTCCTGAGGCGGGCTAAGAGGTGGAGGGGAATTTTTCTCCTCCATCCCCACCGGGCCATTGCACTGACGGGCCGGGTGGGTTCGCTGCAGGGGGCGACGCGGTGCTTGCGAAAGCCACCCCGTGTCGCCCCCATCCCAAGTGCAGCGGACGGCCCCGGGGGGTTTTAGTGGGTATTTCCGGGCGACTCTCGCCCGGGTGAGTCCCACACTGGCACGGAGCTCGTCACTCCGTGCCCCCTTATCTATTGTATTTGGGGGACTTTGATCCCACAAATACAATAGATAAGGGTAGTGCGTAAATGCATTTCCTCCCGTCAAAAAAAAAAAAAACAAATCCGAAATTGAAGTCATCGTATACACGTAAATAAAAAAAAATCATCCCCCCAAAGGTTGCTTGTATTACGGTAGCCATCTATTTTATCATAAAACGTTCTTTACTTTGGTTTTATAAAGCGAGGGCCTTCCGTACGCAGTACATGTTAAAACTTTCCGTCTATAACCGTTGCAAAATCACCTCTCGTGTTTCCGACACTTTGTTATAAGTATCAGCAAACATCTTGAACATTATCTGGAGGTGAAGGGGAATAGTCCTTAAATGGGTTTGCCATCACATAATCGACATGACATATAATCACAATTCTCCGCGCACGGCGACGAATCAAACGCACTCAGAGACTAAAAGAGCATTCAAGGTCAATTGCGAAGATAGTTGTCGGTATTTATCTAAATTTACTAATTTATCTGTTTAGCAACATGTCAATTGGCAATCAAAATATCCCCCAGATATACTCGCAAATAAACTGAAATAACAATAGGATTGTTAAAGAAAAATCTCATTTTAGTACCAAATTACCCCCAATACAAGAATAGCACGATAGAAAACTCAAAAGTCACGAGAGTCCGTAAAATGTCAACTCGCGGCATTAGATGCAACCGATTCTATCGCGTTACGACACTTGAATGCCGAGACATGACATTTTCCTGTGTTTAAACTAAATATTTATTATCATATTTCTTCAATAATTCATTTATATATATTATATACTATATATATATATATATATATATCGTTGCAATGTATCTTTTCTCTGTATTTTTAATATAGACCTATTATATAGACAATAAGGACCTATTTCTATGCAGATTTAAATTAACATTTGCGTTCTAATGATAAGCAATTGACAAACATTTTAACAACTATGCATTTGAGCGTTATTTTATACATCAGCGTCATTTCTTTTTTCTATTAGCTCTTTCTTACTTAACAAGTAAGTTTATGAGATAATATGAGAACACCTTGTATCACATTATAATAGGGACATTACCTCAGTATTGAAATCTATGTATTTTCAACGAGGGATGTACTAAGCACTAGGCACAATAGAAATTTAGGCGCAGTTCTAAGGAGTAAGGAGTTTACTTGCCGCGTACGCTAAATGTTTACTTTTAAGAAGGTTTTACTTTAAGCAATTGACAAAAAAATCCGAATAAAATTGTGAATATTTGTTATTACTCTTTTGCAAAAGAAACCATATGCGTTAAAGAGTTATGGTCGAATTTCGATCACAGGCGAACAATAGTTCAAATAAAAACAATAAAGTATAATGAAATGTTAGGACAAAGCGAACAGTGAAATAAATAAACTGCAATCCCTTTTATTGATTATTAACATTTGCGATTATTGTAAATGTTATTTAAAACGAACAGCTTTGTTATATCGCAAATATTAAAAATAATAAAAATAACTCACGTTTGACGACACAATAAATAACTGGGACTATCTTATGTCATAAAAACCACCTAATCTGCTACATATATAGAAAAAATAGTAACTATAGCGCGTCCAACGGTCATAATACCGGCGCGCGAAACATCTCACCCCTCTACTCAGCCTTGCAGGCGATCCCCGCGCACCCCGGGTCCAAGGACTCGCACACGCGCAGCCGCAGAGAGTATGAACGTGGCAGTCAGTTAGGAAAAACTGTTTTAAATCGTCGTTTTGTTCTCTGTTGATATTTTTTTTAGTAAATATTGGGCATGTTGAACAGTTTGTGTTTTTATTTTAAAATAACTACGCCATATAACCTTATTGTGATCATTAACATTTAAAAATAAAACCCCACGTGACCTAACCAGCAAATACTTTGTAAATATCAGAACGGAACACATTTATCAAAATTATTTGTATAATAAAAATAAAATTAATTACAATGAATAACAAGGTATTGTTTTTACGTAGGTAGTGATATGAACTCGACGCTTGTCGAGTGTTGATTACCTTTTAATAGAAATAACAGATTATATTCTGTGTGAGGCGAATGACAGAGGACAGGAGAGCCTTTTTTTATTTAATTGTATGATAGAAAATTTTGTAAGATAGATAAGACTAGCTTCTGTCCGCGACTTATTCCGCGTTGTTTTCAGATTTGGGTCCAGAGATAAACTATGTTATTGTGTGGTCAATCGTAGGCGGCTATTCAAGTAGATAACAAGCATTATTTACTTATTAATTTTCGTCTTTTTGTTCAAAATTATGTCAATGCTTAAGTAATCTTGGAGGGGGTGGGAGATTTTGTTTATTAATGCTGACAAAAGGGGGTAAAAAATTACCAAAGTTTTAGTTACAAAGTATTATTTGTTTGTTGTACTATTTACACGAAAGTTTAATTTACGACACATACTATTGTGTGCTTTTAAAAAGCGTCATGACTATCGAAGCTGATCAACGCTACCTACATTCAAATGGGGAGACGAAAGCGATGTTGTAAATCTTTCAAGTTGTATTTTTTTTTAAGTTTATACAAACGCCTCGTGTAAACATAGTGGAAGAACGTGAAGCTGTTATCGATCAGGTGTGTGTAGGGGCGGCGACCGCCCGTAGTAGACCTTGGCAATGAGGGGAGACATCACCCTCACGCGTTTCGGGAATCGCTGTGGATGGTCGGGCCACGCAACACGCTTTCAGAAATGACTAATTACTTTGGTTAGGTTTTAATTTTCGTTGTAAGTGTTCATAAATAATCTAGTTTGAATAATTGGTGTTGAAGTAGTAGAGGATTTTGTATCCACAAGTTCTATCAGTCACCAAGCACCTACAAGTGAGTTCTAGTCGCATCGTTTATGAACAATTCCTCTAGGCTTAGTGTCATTTAGGCAACATCATCACTTAATATATGGTGAGATTGTGGGCTGAACCTATCTTTATAAATTATAATGTTGATGTATGCGTTTACCTTAACATTGCAATAAGCTTATCTTGAACGGCTAAACCGATTTTAATGACGTTTTTGTATGTGTTTGAGTTGATTTTAGATGGTTTACAGTTTGATGATGAAAAAGGTAGCATTACGATCAGACTCCAGGTTTTATTACAGAGCGGGACAACATGTGCCAAGATCGCTAGTACACCGTTCAAAAAGAAAAATAAATTATATCATACGAATAAGTTTCCGCTAGTTTCATTGCCCCACACTACAGTTTAATTTAAACACTCTTCATTACTCGAGGGGAACCTTTTTACATCAATTAGTGAAGGGGGATTTGTGCATCTAAAAAGGTAATGTCAATAATTTGGAATACCAAACAATTCTGTTACGGATGTTTATGCATTCTTACATTGGTTTGTTTGTTCAATAGATAAGTAATTTAGATCCAAAACTCTAGCAATGTTTTAAAGGATTCAACTACAGGATATGTCGCGTACGTCACGGCCCTGCTCGCACGGATATAATTGTAGTGATGAGTAAGCGAAACAAATAAACTAGATGTTAACCCGCGTCTATACTTGCGTTTACTTACAACGGATAGAACACAGATAGACGTTGCCTTTTATAAAAAAAAACATGTCAGTATTTTTCAGTCAGTCCTAACACCATGCTATAGTTTCCTCACGATGTTTTCCTTCACCTTATCCTCAGGCAGATTTTAGAGTTGGAGATTTGAACCCGTGTCCATTGACCCGGAATCCAGCCGCACTATCCACTGCGCAATCATCGTTTCGAGAAACATTGCCTTTTCTACAATGCAAAAAATAACTAACGTAAGAAAATAAATTACCGTATGTCCAAGTAACTAACAAGGCCACAGATCTCCAGGTTTACGTGGTACATCATGGTAATAAAACACATATACTTACTGTCGTTAGCATTCCCGGAAGCAGGCTCCAATGTCCAGATCTGTTTTTTCTTAAGGCTGGTGCCGTTAGCATTGATCTTGAAGCCGAAGGTCTCAGCGGTGAGGTACCGATACCTGGAGTTGATGAGTCCGATGGTCCACCAGCCACGCTGCTGGTTCTGAGTGATGATATCGCCGGCGCTGCCCATGTCTCCGTTGCTGTGCCCGTTCATTATATCCTGGGGAGAAAGGTCACTATTAGCTGTTGTTGTTGTTCTAATACTTTGAGATGTTTGTAAACAAAAAAAAAAAAAGTAGTTCCATGTATGCCATGAATACAAGTCCTTTAAGGACAAAATTACGTTATTTTACTAATTTGCAGTGCTTCAATAATCAGCTACCAGTTTTCAAAACTTTCCAAAGGAGTTGTGTGAGATCTTAAAAACACGCTCTGTTTAACCAATATATATCACATAAAATGCCGCTAAAATTACATACATCGAATCATAAACTAAAAGTTAATAAATTAAAAATAAGGACCACTATATGACAAGGTAAATTGCACCAAGAAATTAATAAAATATTTAATCTATACTAATAAATAAATATATATACTATTAAATATAGAATAAAGTGTCTGTTTGTAATGTCAACATTTATTTTTTTACTAAATAGACGAGAATGTATATACGAGACCTAGGACAAAAATAGAATTTTTTAAATTTTTGTTTGTGTGTCTGTTTGTAATGGGTAATCTCCGGAACGGCTGGACCGATTTGGACAGGACTTTTTTGGTAGATAGCTGAATTTATTCCGGGTATAACTTAGGGTACTATTAATTTTCGAAAATTATTTGGGTTCCGCACAAAAAAAACTTTCATTGAAATTCGATTCAATGCACAGTTTTACGGGCAAGTGTTATAATATATGTAAAATATTTTTACTTTATCTTAGTACTATTTTTCTAGGAACATAATTAAGGTTCCTTATAAAATAATTAAAGAATATATGAAACGCGGGCGCAGCCGCGGGCAGACAGCTAGTATATAATAAACTGAAATACGCACAAAGAATAAATTATGGGAGTAGGGATCTGTATTATGTTTCCATAAGCAAATTTTTGTTATTTAAATCTTCGTCTCTTTTTTTAAATATGTCAGTGCTAACACAATCAGGGGGGGTGGGGGGAAACTTTGCTTACTATTGCTGACATGAAGGGAAAGGTTTATTTATTAATGCAAATTATCGTATTAAATCTAAATTTAAGTAATTATTATACGCAGTTAACCAGAGCCGTCTTTACCTATACTGTAGGGTGTGCAGCGCATTCGAGCGCAGGGTTTAGGGGCCGCCGAATTCCGCAGGCGACACCTATAAAGATGTGTCGCTCGGGGCGCCAACCCTCTCAAAGACCCTGCGCCCGTGTCATGGGCGACACCGAGCGCGGTAATGGTTAAAATTGCTTCCTAACATAAATTGCATCCGAGTTGTCTTTTGAAAATATAACTGTAAGTATTCCATTAGAGGGCACCAGGATATTGCTTGCACACGGGCTAGAACCGCCGCTGCAGTTCCGTTAGTTGTACATGGAATAAAACTATAGAAAAACAAATGACTCAATATCATCTTCGTGACGCCTTTATTATTAGCATGTTTAGCAAATGCGTGAAATGTCTTGGCTCTGATTACGTGAATTACCAAAATATTTAACTAGAGTAGGTACTGTATAAAGTGCCAATGGATTTTTTTAACGAATTGATTATTATTCTCATAGTTACTTTTTTATATTAATTATTTTATATGTAACCAAATACACACATATATACTAAATCCTAATTGGAAATTAGATCTATTTATTTTATTTTATTACGAACTCGCAAAACACTTTACACTTAAAACTTTCAAAAATAAAATATAAGCTTTATAGGTTATGGTTTTATTATTATCTAGATGTGTATGCTACTTAATTGTATAAATGATTTAATATCGAATCGATCATTTGAAGAGATGTTGGATCAATGTTAGTATGATCTTATAGTGTCGAAAGACATAGCCTCGACTGCATTTATCCAATTAAATAATAACCTTTCACTGAAAGAAGACAGCGTGATGAAACCATACCTTTTTACAGTGGTAGGGCTTCTTCTAATGGCCACCTACTACACTCAAATTAGAAAATCATAAGAAATAAATATACAAACAGACAGAAAGGACCGCTTTGCATTTTATTATAAGTAAGGAAGCGAAAACTATTCATTCAAAAGTAAAATATACGACGAGACGAAAAATAAAACGAAAACGCATTCTGGTTGCGACGAGACGGCCTCGAGACTATTCGACGATGTTTTATATGTACAGAGAACAATAGAGTGCGTCACTCAGACAGACCTTTTTTTCAGTCTAAAGGTACAACTATATATAAACCTATCTATATATTATTGGAATACCTACTATTAACGAACAAAACGGACTATTTTAGCAATGTCGCATGTGATCCAAATGCTAATTCTAACTCAGCCACTCAACTCAACAGACCATGTAAATGAAATTACTCACAAAGGTAAAAAAAAAACATCGACGTTGCTTGAATGAACTACTGTTTTTAACTAAATAAAAATGTATAATAACGTGTGAGAAAAAGTAATAATCAAGTGTTAAAGAGAGAAGGAAATTGCCTTAAAAGCTGGTTTACCAAAATATGGAAAGTCTTCATTTCATTTTTTTTTACATATTCGTCGGTTGCGTTTTTGAAGTGAAATTTCTTTGCGAGCGATTTGAGTAAAACGTTGAAAAGTTGAAAGGTTCCCGTTTGTCGCGGTATGGACATGTTATGAGAAGAGAGGAAGCGCATGTGGGTAAAATAGTAATCAATATGAATGTGGAAGGATGGAAAAGTAGAGGAAGGCCAAAGAAACGTGTGGATGGAGTGTGTACGAAATGATATGAAAGAAAAAGGAGTGAATAAAGAGAAAACATACTGCGCCGACACCAAGTGAGTTGGGAAAAGGCATGAGAATGATGACGTTACGAGATTTACGTGAGAGTATAAATGTTACGGCTTTGAATTTAGAAGGACGGATAGAAGGTCCGAAAGAGGCAAGAATAATAAATACACTATACTTTTTGACCGTAGAATAGTAAAATCTCTTCTCTGATAGATTGCGAACAAACTTATTTGAAAGTAGTTTCACTTCTGACTCGCGTACTTTGTACACACGTTTGTTTATACAGAATTTATTCATTTCAACAATCATATTAGCAAATTTCAGGATGGTAACTGACCAGGCTTACACTACAAAATGGCCTACCACAACGATATGTTTTCGTCAGTGTTTATACTGAAAGAAGCGGTTTATTATGGAATAGGATATGTCGATTCAAACCTACGTTCGTCTACGCGGTATCCTACTACTTAAACAACCAGTGAACGAACCATTATCGTTTCAATAGCATTTTAAACATGGTTTTGCAAGTGTACACCCGGACTCGGATATTCACCACTACGTAAAAAATCAATGTTTTGATGGTGCTGTCCGTTGAATCATATTTTATTCACAATTTGATGAGCTTTTTTTGCACGGACCCTTAATAATTTTCCTAATTGTTTGTACAAACAGAAAGAAAAAATATTTCTCATAAATTCAAATACCTTTTTTTTTTTTTTTTTTTTTTTTACGGGGGGAAATGCATTTACGCACTACCCTTATCTATTGTATTTGTGAGATCAAAGTCCCCCAAATACAATAGATAAGGGGGCAAGGAGTGACTAGCTCCGTGCCAGTGTGGGACTCACCCGGAAATACCCACTAAAACCCCCCGGGGCCGTCCGCTGCATTTGGGATGGGGGCGACACGGGGTGGCTTTCGCAAGCACCGCGTCGCATAAATTCAAATACCTGCCAGTAAAATTGTACATTGAATCGCATTTTATTCACAATTTTTATAACGCGGAATCCTAATTATTTTCAAAAAATTAAAAGTAGCCTAAGTCACAAGGAGTAACTTCAGCTATCTGCCAGAAGAAGTCCAATCAGAAACTTTAAAAATTGTGTTTTTGTATAATACCGTATAAGTATATAAATTCATATGTATTTAATAACAAAAATGTTAAACAGACACTTCAATTATATTTATTAGTATATATAGATAATGCAGTGAATAACCGTAAAAACGATTGTAACGTAATCAACTGGTACACGGTATATTTATGGTGTGTATAAAAATTCAAATATAATACATGCCTCTGAACTCGTTGGAAGCAATTAAACTTGAATAGGAACATTACATATAGTAAATTGTAGATAAGTCAATTAGTTTAGAGTAAAATAAATGTGGAGATAACAGTGGAGTCGTCTATAACGGACAGCAAGTCGTAGTAGTGCTAGGGTGTCCCGTGCGCCCGCAGACATACAAATCCAAACAATGCGGAAGTTAACACGAGATAAACGACCGGACGAGGATAATCTGCAGATTGTGTACCTACCGGGTAACGGTTACCGGGAATAGAATCCGCTCAGTGTTCAGTTTATACGTTGTGTTGTCAAAAAAAAAAAAAAAAAAACAAGTCAAACATATTGTACTAAATAACATATAATTTGGAGCTATTTGTAGACATTTTCGTCCATCTGGCAACCGTAGAAATAAAATGAAAACCAGAAATGTATATATCTTTTACGAAATAATATAACTTACTATAGTTATTACAATATTTTTTAATCAGTCGACATTTTATTTATCGGAAAAATAACTTTCTTTTTGTAGTACACGTTTAAAACTAGAATAAAATTATAATAGTTACAAATGACATACGGCATAAAGAAGAAAGAAACGTTGACACTGTTCCCCATTAGAGATTTAAGTGTTTCTTTGTACTGATCATTACGGTAGGAGAGTGGAAACAGGAAATCGAATATCCAAATTCCATCCACACGTCGACAGCATCTCTGGCTCATAGAGAAATAGCAATGCTTTCAGGTTTTTTTTTTTGTTATTGTTGCCAATAACTGTGGCGCATGAAGCGTGACTTACCACGGCGGAGCGGCGCCGGCTCGCGCCTCGCCCGCTTCACGCACCAGCGCTCACCTCTCTGTCAGAGAATACCTATCACAGATTCCAGAATACCTATCTACACTGGGTATGTCTATATACATTATTTTATTATTTCATAAACGAATTTTCCATGATCACTATATGATTGTATCTTTCGTTTTAGTCTTATTAATATAATAAATTGAAAAGGGTCAATTTATTTTTGATGCCATTAGCATCGTCGATTAATTTAGGTTGAAATATTCCAATAATCTTTCCGTAACATAAACATCGTAGGATGTTATATTGTTTTATACTAAACGTTTTACTATCCTAGGCATTTCTGAAAAGGGAGCTACATGCATGAAAGAAAACAAAATTATTACATTATTAGATTACATGGACCTAATTCTGCTTGGCTTGTTACGACCGTTAATAAAAAAATAATAATCAAGTAATAATTATGTAATTAAATAATTAATAATAACAAAATAATTTAACATATAGATATAAAAAATTTAATAGAAGTAGATTTAAGCTCACATATGCGAAAGATTACTAACTGCATAGCTGCTTGAATTGCTATTATAGGCAATTATTTCCGACGCAAGTCGATTTAAATCTACAATATAAAAAAAGGTGCGGACCCAGAGGCTGCAGATAGTTTAATATCAATAATATAAAAAAAATAAAAAAATATTAGATAGTACTTTAAAATAGTCATAACCAAAGTCAGTTCCGGATGCGACTCGATGCCTCGCTATCTATTCTAACAGTGACATGGCAAAAACGATGCCGAACAACGAGCGCAGTTATTGTGTGAAGTGGGTTAAGTACCGCAGTTTATAATAAACAGTTAGATCTCCGACAATACAGTCTGTTTCACTGTCCGCTTCATCATTCCTCTGTTAAAATTAGAGTTGCCAACGTTATAACTCAGATTTACGAGAAGAAAAGATTCTAGAATACGGGAAAAAGACCACAAAAGCGGAACAGGATTAAATGATGGTACAATTTATAGAAAATCATTAAATTTTCAGTAATACTGGAATTACATTGTAAATTATTTTTTGGCGTTTAACTAAGTCACTGATGAAGTCTTCCACATCAATTAATAATAATGCTTCTAAACAAAGTTTCGTTACTATTTCAGTTCAAATCGAAATTTGTCTGATTTACGACCTACCTCACAACCTCAATAGATTACAAGATAAGGCTTGATTTATATAATTTGTTGTGTATTTGGTGATTCAGGGCGATTGATCAGTGTTTACAAGAAAAAAGGATTTCTAAAATCAAATTTAGGCTCATGAAACAAAACGAAACAATTGGCAACCATGGCCCCTAACACAACGTTGCACCGCGATCAAAATAAACAATCGAATCAGTCAATACATTCGCGTTTCAATTACTTACTGACATTGTAATAGTTAGCTATTAATAGACTACACAATACAACACAACAATTCCTTAAAATATTAAAAGTAAAATAAAAATAAAATTTAAAATATTAAATTCCTTAAAATTCCTTCTCTGCAATTTGCAATCTAATAATTGTAAAACAAACCTGGGCGACGATAGCGCTAAAATCCTATGAGTATGAGCTTTCCATAGGTACTATAATGAAATTATATCCTCCTTGACAAATAATAGGTTGTTGAAAAAGTTTCTTTGCATTTTATATGAAAACTCAAGGCATGTGTTTCCAGGGTATGTTTACATATTTTACTAGCAGTGCTATTTTCTTCGACGGCTTTCTAACTTTTTGTAGGTAGTGCCATTATTTTGTAGTTGTAGAAATTTTTGGACTATTGATAAAAAAAAACGCGACAAGTAGTTTTGAAACCTGATACAGGTGACATTGTGAAGGTACACGGACACGGCTATAAGGCAGATGCATTAAGCCAACTTTGTGCTACTCTTACTGATACTAGATTCACTCATTTTGGCAGAATGAAAAACAAATGAAAAAAAAACTAGAAACAAAATTTTGAATAATGTCATCAAAACCAGCCAGATACAAATACTACAGTCAAAGAGATTTCATTACAAGTATATACATACTATATGCGAAAAAAGTTTTTTCCACGACCTATTATTTTATAGATATTCATTGTCTTTAATTTATAACGCCTAAAAAAAACAAATTATTTATTTCACAAAAAGCCGTTACCTTTTATAATAATATGTAAAAGTTAAGGCGGAACACACACTTAACACGCCACCCGATGCAACGTGACGTGGCGTGAAGTGGCAAAGGTGTGTTTCCATGTTTGGTATGTATCGCTTTGGGGGTGAGGCTTGCTTAAGGTTATCATGACTTGTGCGACCCCTAACCACAGACAATAATTCAGGTAACTAGTGAAGTGCAGATATGCGCGAAAAAAAACCGTTATGTTCCGGTATCAAAGGTTTATCAGCGAGCTGAACCGGTTCTACCGGCGAATACACACGCTTCTCGTCGACAATCGCGTGCCTATATTATTATATATTCGCGATACAACTTTACATAAATCATTTAGCCTAATGTTTATTTAAATTTAATTTCGTAAACACCCACCAGTCGTGGTTTAGTGGAAAATAGATTAAAACTTTTAATGTTAACGCCAATAAGGGCCGTTTCACATTATTGTATTCCAAACTCAAAGAATTTAAGAGAACTTGAAAAAAAAAACTGTGTTGTTAACTGAAAAATAAATGTTAATTGAATAATGATTAAAATTGCATAAGTACAGAATTGCTGTGCCCACGACTTCGTTTGCATTTTATATATGAAAAAATAATTAAGACAAACATTATCTAATGGACCAAATTGTGAATCTAAACCATTCTCGAATACTCAGGAATAGACACCAAACATTTCGTTAAATCGTTTCAGCCGTTTAGGAGGAGTTTAGTCACATACACACGCATAGAAGATTTATAACACATAATTTATATTTTAATGAAATTGATATGTTTAATCACTCGCTTATCACATTTAAAAAACTAATTCGAACTAAGAGTGATATTGTTAAGATTGGATTGGAAAAGTAATTATTTATTATTTGACTGGTTCGCTATTTGTAATTTGATTGTCGCACTATATTTTCATTTTAATGCTTGTGCCTTTTGTGTATTTGTTTGAAACTTTTTTTTTTATCTTATACAATTTTTATTGTCAAATTAATATGTACACGTTGGCTTGTATGTTTTAGTAATACGTGGAAACTTTGTTGGAATATGAAATTTTAATATATTATGTATTTAGTTTTAAGCGTAATGTACTGTTTGTTTCCCAAATAAATAAATAAATATATGTAAATAAAGATATCAAGTTTTGAATAGAGTTTGTTAACCTTGTAAATAAATGCCCAACTCGTATAAATTTAGACCTCGTTATCAATAACTTTTTAGTTATTATTTAAATCGATCTGAATTAATTTACATTATTTATTTTTATTAAAAAGATAATAATAACTATTCGATATTTGTAATTTAGTATTTCTGAAAAACTAGTTTTATTCTTGAAACAAACAAAGTGACCTTCTAGTAAAGTTTGTACTGTAAAGAAACTGGATAAATTTTCTCTTAAAATAACATGACACAATAAGTCGTATAATATACCATGCAAGGGGTTCAAGTACTGCCTAAGCAACATTTCAGACATTATCCCACTCCCATGACTACATTAGTATAATTACGTATGACTTCTACAGCTCCAAAAACATAAGACAACAAATACATACTTACCACAGCAATAGTAAATTCGGGGACACTTTTTTCATATGAAACCAGTTTGCAAATAAGTTCGTTGGCATTCGAATAGCAGCGGATACGGCGATACAAACCGAAATATATTTTTAAGAAAATATTTCATGTACGAAAGTGAATTTGAGACGCACTTTACTGTACAGCCCAGTGTTGTATACCGCCCACTAACAAAGCGTTCCGTTTGTTAACCCCGGGTTTATTTATCACGAAATATTGATAAACGAACTGTTCGCAATTCAATTGTTGCTAAATATAATCACATTGAATATTTCCGTATTATATATCCCTTACTCATCCGTATTAAATATCCTGGGAATGGATATTCGGAGCGACCTAAACCTCAAGGACCACATCGAACATGTCATCTCCACAACATCTCGGAGACTCGGAATCCTAAACAGAGTGCGACGGTTTTTTCTGCCCGAGCAGCTGTACCTTCTTTACAAGGCCCAGGTTCGGCCGTGCATGGAATACTGCTCGCACCTCTGGGATGGATCCGCTAAATATCTCATCGATGCCTTAGACAGGTTGCAGAGGCGTGCAGTCCGCATTGTAAATGATACAGACATCACCAACTCCATAGAACCGCTTCAATTGCGCAATCATGGCGAGTGTTTCTGAAGAGCTCTTTGACCTGATCCCCTCCTCTCCATTCCATAACAGAACCACGCGGGCGGGACTTCGTTGTCACGGTTTCACGGTGACACCCATAACTTCAAAAACCAAAAAGTTTGCTGACTCTTACTTTTGTCGCACTGTGAAGTTATGGAACCGACTTCCTGTCAGCGTGTTCCCTCCTTCATACGATATTGGGTCCTTCAAAAGAGGCGTGAAGAGGTACTTAAGCAGGCCAGCATGACAGCGGTGACTGGCATTGAATTCTGTTCAGTGTCAGTCATCGCTGTTTTGGATTGCACTGTGCTTACCATCAGGTCCAGTGCAGTCACTGTGCTGTCCATTGTAAAAAAAATATAAAAAAAACTAATTATAAAAGACAACTTTATTAAGTCTGTCAGACTGGCTACTAAAAGCAAACTCGCTTAACGGAATTATTTCATAAAAACTGCAAATTTATCGGCTTTTAAAAGAAAAAATAATAATATGTGTTGATAAGTCATAAATGTCTTCCTCCAGTAGGGGTACAATTATGAATTATAAATACCACTAGCAATAACGCAAGTTTGAAGGGTCGCTTGTAGTATGCGAAATCGCTGGTTTTAAAATACAAGCGATGTCACTCGGAAAGGCTAGTTTATTTAAAAACAGTTGCAACGGACGCATGCTCCGCGGCCGTAGACCTCTGAACCACGGAGAGAATCCGATAAAACTTATTTATAGGACCTCATGAATCATTTATATTAAGCATACAAACACAGTCGAGGTCGACAACTTCCACTTCCAATGTAAACAGATACCATTCTTCGATTGACAGAATGATTTATTGGAAAAGTGGTGTGGGTACAATCCTTCTCTCTCGATTTATATTTAAATTATAATTTTAGATCTCAACTATTATAAACGCTCTCAAAAGCTACCCTTCAAATAAAACAATAAATACGTGCACCCTTTAAATAAAATAAATAATAACAGAGTGATTAATTTAGGTCAAGTCTGGTTTCCCATATGCGAAACACGCATTGTGAGACCACACGCGAAATTTATTAATGTGCAAATAAAGCATTGTTTAAAAAAAACTACAAAACAAAATACCACACGTGAAGAGTGCCATCACGTGCATAATTTATACACTTCGATTAATTAGTTTTCATGGGATTGTAAAAATAATAACGACTCATAGTAACAAATAAGACAACGAATATAAGTGATACCAAAGACTATTAATATTTTATCAATGTAATACGAAATGTTTAAAAACGTTGGATAGTACGTCTGCGCTCTATAATCACTGACATCAAATATCCTTGTTATATTTTGTTATATATCCTTGTTATATGCAAACGGACTTTCATTTCTACCTAAAAAACACAATTACACATGACCCGACATATAAATTATGTTAATTATTTATTAATTTTGAACAAAACATATGTAACGTTGTAACTTCGCGCGCATAACGGGATTGGTTCAGCCCCTCGCGGCAAACGCGTCGGAACGCTATATCGAGACGGTCGCGTTATTAGTATATAATTAAATTTACCTACTACCTCCTATTTTAATTGTATTGTCTAAATATAAAATTAAAGATCTATATCCCGCTAGGGTGAGTAACCTTTATCTTTTTATTGTGTTCTTTCCTATGTAAATGCTGAGTTGCTTTGCGTAGGAAGTATTACAGTGTGGTTAGGGAGGCACTGAGCTTGTTGAGGGTTGTCTAGCCAGATATAATGCTTGCCTACGTCTTGGGCTTCCAGGATCACCTACCTGCTACAAACAACTGAACACAGAGGGCGGAAGGAGGACTCTGGCTACCATCTTAAGACCCCTAGAGGAACACCGAGGGCGGAAGGAAATCTTTTGCAGGCCAGTGTTCTTCCTCATACTACACCGATAGAACTGTAGTGGGCGGAAGAAGACTATTACTACCAGAACCCAGCTAGCCGGGATCCTAGCCGTTACACATATAATCCAGTGTCGGAAATACAAATGTTAAAAATGCAAAAAAACTGCAAACAGTCGTACAAGTAACATGAATATCATTACTTACAGAGGCTTAGCTTTCCAAGCTTAAAGTTCAAGTTTTATTTAGAACTTTTACTATAGCAGTGAAGAAGTTGGTAAAAGCTAGTATGCTCTTCGTCGAAATTCAATTTTTAATAGATTTCCCCATCTAATTTGTGGATTGTCTTAATGTAAATAAGTCTATATACGGGTTGCTGTAATTCCGTAGGTACAAATTTATTACAAATAACCTATTGTTTTATGTGTATATATCATTATTTTTTCTATTCTAACCAATAGTAAGAACTACAGTACACCGACCTGATGTGATATTACTCGTTTGTTGGGAATTTACGTGCTATTAAATTCAAAACTATTGATATCGTGAACATAACAAATAATCGTATTATTAATATATGATTAATATTAAATAATAAGTAATTTACATTTGTTATTTTGAATATAACTCGTTTATTATTATACTGATTGTACCGCGGCATTACAAATGTAAACAAAAATGTTACAAATAATGGAATTGGCATAAATCAGGAAAACATTACCACCCAGGAAACTAATCAAGAGGGATGGCGGCTAGATTACAGCACAATATATAAGTAATTAGTATAAACTGGACGAAATTAGAAGTTGATATATCAGAAAAAAAGTGTGTGTGTGTGTGTACTTATGTACGCACGTAAGAAGTTATATTTCTTTGACGTAATAATAGAAAAAAAATTGAATTTAAGTTTGGTCATTTTTTAAATATTTTTATTTCTTAATTTAATATTCACTTTTCATTTTTATCAAAAAATTTTCATTAAATTTATTTAGTTTTTTTATAAATATTTATTATTTATTCAATTTAATAGCAAATATTAAAAATTAATATTATAATTTGATGTTCAATTTAAATTTTTATCACAAACTTTTTATTAAATTTATTTCTTTATTTTGTAAATATTAAATAACCAATAATAAGTATTTAACATTAATAATTTAATAATATTTAGTGTTAATTATATTAAATAAAAGTATTTTAATTTATATCAATAAATAATACATACGGATAGTTAACCTCAAATATATTGGCGCACTTGAAAAAGTATATAAGCACAATTTTTTTTCACTAATATTCACAAATAGTAAGCGATATCAATCAAAATATTCAATTTAAATCACTACTGAATATAATTTATTAGCACATATATAATGTAGCAGTTGTATGAAACTAAAACACGTGTTGTGAATGTATAAACTAGAAACATGTTGATGGTGACGAGCGTACCAACATGCGCGACTAACGAGACTTAATGAGCGGTTAAGCAGACAACTTCATACTGTTACTTTTGTGTCACAGATGCGCGCGCATCTTAAAATTTCACTCTCATCATTTTTTCATAATGCGCCTAAAGAAGTATAACTTCAAAACTTAATTTTGAATCAGCAGTGACACAGAAGTTAAGGAGTAATGCTGACCGTACTATAACCGTGCCATGATAAAGCCATATAACTAGAAAAGTGTTAAGTTTGAAGATGGATGAATAAATCTAGAGGTAGAGGAAGATCGAAGAAGGTATGGATAGATTTGTGTATAAAAGGTGTGTAAGTGTTAAAATTAGATCTGATAGAGTAGGAGAAAAAAAACATGTTGTGCTAACTCTATTTACTAATAGGATTACAATAAATTAAAGACAATAACAACAAATTTAATCCTCATGACATTAAATGCGTGCCGATCTGTGCGTATTTTGTATGTATATTATGAGAAAAAGGACTTAATTTTTTTTAAATATTGAAATGTATTAGGGCTTAATAAATAAAACCGCGTCTGGCCTCAACTCTGTTTATTGAAGACTTTAACTTAATGTTATAATTTATAATACACGTATCGGCGTCGGTCATTAGTAACATGAACAAAAAAACTGACGCTTTGTCTGGGTTACCACATAATAAAATACTTTATTGGGCTAACATTATATATAACAAAAATAGTAAAGCTCTCCAGACTACATATTAGAGTTCAATTTATTAACGTGCCGTGAGCAGACACGTCGAGAACTACAATAAAATACAATGTTGACATTAAAAAATTACAAATTTTAACTACATATTCACTGATTTGCAAAATCGATAGATGTTTTACTTTTTTTTCACTTCTGGAAACTAATACTCGTTTGTCAAATCTATCGTGCTTGCAAAAAGCAATATGGTAAAGCTCTATTCGTAAGGATTTTTAATTTATTAGGAATAAATAATAAACCAGAGCATGGAGATACAGTATTGAAGTTACGATATTGTGATGTAAACAAAAGGATTCCTATATATATTTATGTGAACCTACTTACTTACTTATATTTTATTATTGACGTTGCTAGGAAGTTCGGGCTACAACGACTATCGCTAAACGTTCGCTTGGTGGTCCACATTGTTAGAATACTATTACTGACGTAGACATATGTTATTTCTATATAAATTAATCTATTTAATCTACATTTGAAGTTTAGTAATATATTGGTTAGTCTTTTTAACACCGCAAAACTAAAATTTTTATATATAGTCGAACTTAAAGATTTCTTATAAGCAGTCCTTATTAAATTTCATTACGTTAAGAAATTTTAGTGTACAAACACAGGGACAAGTATATTTATTCACAGGGTAGCGGTAACACGATCCGAACGTGTAGGAGCCGATGTCTTTGACCCAGCGCTGGGACCTTGGGCTCGCACCGTGACGGCGACATCTCGTTTTAACATAACCCACAATGACCCTCTAATGAACTTAGCACGTACGTAATCATTAAATTTTCATGTACCACTTAAGGTATGCCGATGGTTATTTCAAACAGAATTCTTATTGCATTTAACGAAGGAGTCGAACGGGGCAAGCCCGAGTCTAAAGACAACGAATCTTATTTAATGTACCATCAATTGGCAACCACGGTTATAAATGCACAAACTGTGCCCGCGGCTCCACCACAAGTAATGTTTAATTAGAATGTAAAAAGTATTACGGATCGTACAACCAGTTTTGAATACTGATTTACTCTAAGCATATAGTACAGAAGCAAGCATAGACACAATAATAGACGCTATAAAAAGCAGTAAACATGGAAAAGCATGCTCTAAATAAATATAAAATATATTTTACATTTACAGTCGTCAGTGTAGCTAGTTGTTGAAACCATCACAGTTTGTTCCAATGTTTGATATTTCGTCGTCTGCATTTATTAATTTGTCGGGTTATATTTAACTAATAAACTCATTGGGCGATCAAGTTTCTGTTAACGTAGGTCGTCTCAAATAAAAACTATTTGTAGAACTACATTATCAATACGCCTTTGACGCGATAAGGGGCGGGTTGAAAGGTTACAATTACTTTATATAAGAAATAAACTCGATAGCTTCCCACGGAGAGTTTGGTAAATGCGTTTCTTTTTAAATTATCTATCTGTATTATTTTTTGTAATAATGTATAGGTCCAGCGCTTTGACCACGAACTCACCTGATGTTAAGAGAGGACGTGGTCTAGGATGGTAACACACACTAAGCTATGAGGTACTGGTTCTCAAGTGCAAGCTGCCGGAACACGCCGATTAGTGTTTAAGGACAGTAAACCTGTCCTGTAAACTTGAGAGTTGTGGCTGTGCAGACGAGCATTATTAAAAAATGTCCTGCCATCGTGTTATGGTTTCTTCACGATGTTTTCTTTCAGGTCAAACTCATTATAAAATTGGATAGGTGTGTTCAAACCTACGTCCAACGACGCGGAACCCGATCACACTACTAACTGACCCATCATCGTTTTATAGTAATACTCCTAATTAGTATTAATATAAATATATATAATATACAAAACGGAGTAGGATAAAAAAAAAACGCCATTTATAACTGAAGAACGGCTGCAACGATTTTATGATGTTCTTTCAAAAGATTCAAAATCGTTTTGTTAGGAAAGCTGTAAATGCCCAATGGTTCCAGAGGAACGTGAATCTCCAGAGACATCTGGACCTACCCTCGATTGAATTCGTTCTCAAGCCCCTAACTAGTAGTTATTTCGATGGAGCGGAAACATATCCGAACCCTCTGGTGGTTGCTGCCGCGACCTATACCCCAGACACGAACGCCCCTCGAAAGAAACGACGTCCACGTAATATACTAACCGAACCAAAAGACAAAGAGATTTTTCCCCTTTCAACCGAGACGTCGAGCATACTCCTGCCCACGCCCGCGTAACCACCTTTCTCGCAGCCAGGGACGGTCGGCTAACTTTTCCCCCGCACATACTCCGTGTCGCAGCTGTTGCTCGAACGTGCTCCGACCTCCATCTGGGGAAGCTCTTATAGCCACTGTCAGATCGAAGAATCGACACCGCATGCACTAGCACCAGACGCGTCATACTGCACACACTACACGCTAGGTACATAGGTTCTGTAAGGAGTTAGCTAGGGCAAACATGGGTAGCAGCTCAAGCCGATCTTCGTACAATTTTGGCGCCCTTGCTCTAGCTACTATTTTAAGTCGAGCGATGTAAGCGCTCGCTTCAAAGTTCGTTCGAACTGTGAAATGTGACTGCATTTCGTCAGTTTAAAAAAATTTTTGGAGATTTATTAGTTGGGATATACGCCTCAAATAGCAGAATAACTATTAAAATATAGGAAAATTTTACAAAATATTTTTTAAATAAAATTAATTTCCTCATACATTTTGTGTGGTACGGATTTATTGGTTCTAAGGTGGTACGAAGTACACCGGATCGTCCTTAGTAATGTAATAAAAGTAGTAAGTACACTAAATTTTAGTTCCACTAAAATATACTATAGGCACTAGTATTAGACGTATTTTGATTATAATGACAGATATAATGTTTTTCCCATAGCCTTGACCCCTAGCATCCGAGTGCGCTGCGCGACGGCGCGGGTCTGTGACCTCGTTAACTTATAGCCTTTAGTTATGCACGTATTTACGTTTGCATTAAAAACAATATTATTTAAACAAGGCAGTAAAAAAGGATTTAAAAATTTGATTATAAATGATGCACTTTACATGACGCTGGGAAAAGTGACGGTCACAAACGGTAACAATAATTTGCTAGATCAATGTCATTTTTTATTTCCTGTTAGAACTATTGTAATTGAAACAAAGATATTTTTTACTGTTTCAGAATTTTAATATTTATACTTCATTGATTTTTTAATCCCGCTATTTCAATTTTTAAAAGTATGATGGGTTATAATCCAAAGCACAAAATAATATGCTATGAAGGTTTTTTCTCCAAAACACATTAAATAAAAGTTGAAACAAAATTGTTGGATTATTCAATGAATTTTAATATGGTCATCAGAATAACAAGATCAAAGTTAATTGTGCAATAACTTTGTACAGTTAACCAAGAAATATTCTTATTTATATGTAAAAGAATCGGCTTCACTGACTATGTAACGTATCCGCTGAAACGGGAGTGGTAGAGGTCGTCGCTCCGCACCTCTTACAACTGGGTTAATTGTCATAACTCACGGGATTTCGTGTTTTTTATAAATTAGATTATTGAAGTAACAACGATTAGGAGTTGGTAAGTAGTGCCAGAGAATAGTGTACCTTTAGCGAAGACGCTACTGGAAGTATCATTAAAGTAACTCTGATAGACTCCCGTCGAAAGACTAATATACAAGATACGTCCGACCACTATCGCCATTCGATACGTTATGCGAAATGGGCGTGCTAATTTATTCAACGCTCTCGCGTTAGATTTTATTCTACCCGCAATTATATCACAAATGTTTCAAAATAGACAGTTATAATGTAAAAATATATTTCAGTACCGTTCAAGTATTAAGTAAACACGAGCACGGGGACTATGGTTTGCTTATTTTTGATCATATGGGGTTCGGGGGGTTCTGAATGGTGAATACGTAAGCAATAATTGTTTTAATGTGTTTAATGTTTGTTTGCAATTATGCCAATGCTTACGTAATCACGGGGGTGGAGTGTAAGAACTTCGCTTACTATGACTAACAAGGGATCGAAATTATGCTCACGTAATGCTTCAACAGTTTCTTAAACGTAAATGTATCAAAGACATTTGAACTCGAAGAAGCTTTCAATGTCATCCAAGATGCTTTTTTTAAACCAAAAACGGACAGACAAAAAAGGGACCTATTTATAGTTTTTTTATGTGTATAACAGCTGTTCGTGACACGCCGGTTGATGTCTCGAGCTGTCGCGCGTCCCGTCCCATCCTGTCCCATAGTAGGCGATGCAGTCTGCATCACAATGACTCCGTTTATGTGGACACATTCAATGATACTCGTTAGACAACTCACTTGTGTATTGATGCATGGTTTTTTTTTCTGCGCTAATATGTTTTAGGTTTGTCAGTTCAAGTTTGAGGTTATATAAAAAACAATCTTATCAAGTTAACTAGCTACCCGCCTCCGCTATTTTAAATTATGTCTATAAAAGTCCTAACATATTAAGAAATGATATACATACTTGTCCTTTTATTTTGAAAACGTGAATGAAGTGGGTATGAAATTTCATCTTATAATTGTCACGCCAAATGAAGTAATTTGAAAGAAGTTATTGTTTCTTTTAAATTAATAACTGACTGGGTAATGTTACGTTTATTTATTTGTCAAAATCCCACATAAGGGTACTACTTACGTTACTAAAATTAAAGATATTTACGACGAGTGGAGCTATTCGACATTAAGGTCTTTTAATATCATGCTAAAAATCATTGACTCACCACTTTAAACGTTTTAAATATAGTGTTGGTTTATCTTTAAGTTCTTTGGCGCTAAATGACATAGTGCTCAGGTTTCAATTACAATTGTCAAAACATATCGAAATATTTTCAATTCAAAAATCATCAAAATCAAAATCAAAATTTATTTATTCAATTTAGGCCCTAAGAAGGCGCTTATGAACGTCTAAAAACACTACCACCGGTTCGGAAAACAACCCAGTCGAGAAGAGCGCAGGCAAGAAACTCGATCTAGTTCTTTTTTTTTCATAAATATAATATATATCATTTTTTTTTGTTATATAAAAAACTATACAAATCGTAGTTTTAATAATGTTAGCGGGTGCGCACAGAGATGTGGGTTAATTCCAGACATCACTATCGTTCACGTAATGATCCACCCTGTAATAACCTTTTGAGATTAAAACTTGCTTGACATAATACTTGAACTTATTGTCAGGTAAATCGGTAATGTTACTTGGGATCTTATTGTAAAACCGAATACTATTACCTATAAAGCTTTTATTACACTTACTTAGCCTAAAGCGTGGTTCCGGCCAACTTGTCTTTACTTCTAATATTAAAATTATGACGATCATTCACTAGATCTACATCGATAACCTATTTCCTATATGAAACTGCCCTAACATCATTTCTAACGCCGAAAGCTTAAAATTATTGTAGTCCAAGTGTGTCATCAATAGCTCTTCATCGGCGCACAAGAACACTTGAATTATAGATACAATATTCCTACTGAATTCACTAATTAATGCGAAATATATTCGTCACAGCTTCAACCGTGTGGTATTCCAAAAAGAAAAACCAAACGTATGTACATAAGCAGTCAAAGACTCGTTGCTAAAATTAAACCACGAGGCGCGCCAATAGCGCCATCCCGTGTCGTCGCGACGTTTTTTTTTGTTTTATTCGCATATCTATACTGATATTATAAAGAGAAAAGATTTGTATTTTTGTATGTAACGAATAAACTTGAAAACTACTGGACCGATTTGGATGAAATTTGGCATGGAGATAGTTTGAAATCCAGGGAGTGATTCGTCTTATGGGGGGCAGGAAGTACATCCTCCCCCCGGTTGTTGACCAACAGGTCATGCCTCCCCATTGGGGGGGCGGGATAAGAGGTGGGGTAGAGAAAATTTTTCTCCTCCCCCACCCCCGCCGGGCCATTGCACTGACGGGCCTGGTGGGTCTGCCGCAGGGGGCGACGCGGTGACATGCCTGGCAACCCCGTATCGCCCCTACTTCAAATGGCGGCGGACGGCCCCGGGGGGTTTTAGTGGGTATTCCCGAGCGCTTCTCGCCCGGGTTTGAGTCCCACACTGGCACGGAGCTCGTCACTCCGTGCCCCCCTACCTATTGTATTGGAGGGGCACTAGGTCCCACTAATACAATAGGCAGGGTGAGTGCGTAAATGCATTTCCTCCCGTCAAAAAAAAAAAAAAAAAGGAGTGATTCGTCAAACTTATTTTTGAATCGATTCAAAAGTCGATTTTTTTCGAAAAGGATTCCCATCACTACTTAGGTGACTGATAACATCGGCCGCCCCCGGCGTATATGCCCGCGGTCCGGTCCGTGTGTTAACACCATTAGAGATTTTTGTAAATCCGCGCGAAACCGGAGCAGGTCGATAGTGATAAATACCTACAGTGAATAATTCGTTTTGTATGAACAAATACAATTTTAGAACTAAATAAATCTCGGAGTTTTACGAGTTATTTTTTACTAAGAGAAATCCGTCGAACGTTAGAAAAATAAATTGTAAGGAATAAATAATTTCGAAGAGATAAAACACGACCGTCTCGTTCTGTTTTATATGTTCGTGGCGTGGCGTGAAACATCCGCCCGTGTGAATAGCAAGAAGGATCAATGTACGTCACACGAGTGCAGTCCGATATGGACGGAGACTCTATTGTGAGTAAACATCCCCTAGTGACGGCGCCATCTAGACCGGGAGACATTTCCTACGAGCTACTTATCACACAACACACTCCGATAATTTAACACTAAAGACAAATACTTGCCTTTTAATTGTCTAGTGAAACTATGAAATATAATATTTCGCAATTTATTACATTCACCTGTTTTTGTTTTTGTTTTTTTTTTTAATATCGTATTCAACACTTTGACCACAATCTCATTTGATGGTAATAAGTGACGATGTGGTCTAAGATGGTAAATACGCTAAACCTCTACAGGCTCTAAAATATTGCTACGGGAATACTGTTGGTGTTTGGCGACAGGGATTCATACTTTAGTGTGGTTGATTACCCAATCGGTCATTATTAGAAAATACCCTAACGACACATACTATGGTTTCCTCACAATATTTTTCTTTTACCGAATGCTCAGGTCCATTATAGAGTGGAACAAGCGGGTTTGCCATAAGCGCTTCAGTTTGATGATGTTTTATAAAAAAAAATCGAATATAACTGATATTCTATCGACAAAGATTGTTATATTAATCTATCAACGTTTATGTAACAAAACCAGAGTTTTGTACCAATTATTTCCCATCTCGTAATAATAACTATTCTGGTTTTTGGATCGTTGATATACAGTGGGTTATCTATAGCTTCATATAGGAAAGTACATGTGAATGTTACAACTATCCTATGTGTATTATGAATGCATATTGCTAGATGCTAGATCTAGTAAATGATCGTCATAATTTTAATATTAGAAGTAAAGACAAGTTGGCCGTCCCACGCTTTAGGTTAAGTAAGACTAATAAAAGCTTTATAGGTAATAGTATTCGGTTTTACCCAATAAGATCCCAAGTAACATTACCGATTTACCTGACAATAAGTTCAAGTATTATGTCAAGCAAGTTTTAATCGCAAAAGGTTATTACAGGGTGGATCATTACGTGAACGATAGTGATGTCTGGAATTAACCCACATCTCTGTGCGCGCCCGCTAACATTATTAAGACTATGATTTGTATAGTTTTTTATATGACAAAAAAAATGATATATATTATATTTATAAAAAAAAGAACCAGATCGAGTTTCTCGCCTGCGCTCTTCTCGACTGGGTTGTTTTCCGAACCGGTGGTAGTGTTTTTTTAGACGTTCATAACCGCCTTCTTAGGGCTTAAATTGAAGAAATAAATTTTAATTTTGATATTAACAACATTATTTTTCAGTAAAAATATAATGAAGTCTATATAAACTAGAGACGACATAGACTAAACAATCATCGAAATCGATTTTTGGTGCAACTAACATATAAAAAAATGAAACCATCAGACTCAATTTCTTCCAGCATTCGATAATATACTATATATACTAAAATATAATAAAATACCGTATATCTTCAATATGATAACAATATAATAATGTTAACAATTGCCAAACACTGTCGGCGTGAAAGCCTCTCGAAAATGCTAATAACCAACGTAATAGATGCGCGCTCGACCGATAAATATTGTTACGATAACTTATCAAATATATATTGATAAGCGAGATATGTCAATCATACAGATGACCGATTCTAAAGATCTGCGATGCAAATATACCGAAATTATTATAACAACTTAATTCATTCACAAACATTTTCGGGTAATTAATAGGCATTTTGTAAAAAAAAAAAAAACAGCATTGCCGACGAGAGATAAAAACCTCCAATAGAATTAAAAAATATATTTCAAATTAAGAACAGCAAGCAAACAGCATGTCGGCCGCGGTGGAGCGTTCGAAAACGCTTCACGGTTACCGCGTAATAGGATAATTATCAAATCTAAAGACGCACTTAATTACTGAAAAAGACGCTAACAACATCAGAACATCTCGCTGTGGAGTTGAACGATCTCATTTTTATGTTGATAATCATCTATTATCGACCATACTCTTTGGAAAGTCGTAGCGAACGTAGTTTGTATAACAACGTATATGGGGAAAATATAGAAATGTATCCGAACGCACACTTTTAATAATACATTTTTTGTTTTTGTTTGTTTTTTTTTGTATAATTTAAGATGCCTTTCACCTCGTAATATTTAAAATGAAGTGTCTCACACTTACTAAGCAATATTTTAATGAGCACAAGGCAATAGCGAGCGGAGAGCGCTTCGAGAAGTGCAATCGTGACGTTATAAACAGTTAGAAGATCAGTTATATACATTCAATAAAGCTTGTGATACATCCAACATTCACGACGGACTTTCTACGTAGATCATTACCTACTACTCAGATCTGTTACTATAAGTATATTCTAAGAAAAAGAGTTTTTGTTATAATGATCATCCATTTCAATAACAAAATTAGAACTCGTATAAACGCGCTTTTTAATGTTTGCCTTTTTTGCCGTTTATTTAAACAATCAGTTAGGAATTTGGACTTTTCATTTAAACAATAATAGCTTTATAATAATGAAAATTAAATTGCAATAAACAATCTAAATAAATGCAAGCGGTATCAGAAAAAAATATACACTACAGTTAAAACTGAAATCTGTCTAACATCGTGTGAAAAAAAAACAGTGTTTACATAAAATGTTTGCATCAAATTTTAAATGAACTAATATTGATGTTCCAAAAAGACCAAGGTTTTACTTGATATGATAAAAATATGTAACTTCTAATTTTAAAAATAGTACATTTCTATGTCAATCTAATAATAAAAGAAGTAATAAAATATATACAATTCAATTATAAGAAGCTTTTAATTGTATAATGTTTAAAAATGACCGTAAATATTTAAATAAATAAACGTTCCCAAAGCCCCACAACGTGGCGACCGTGATAATAAAAGTGCCTTAAAATAATAAATACGGAAAAAACACAATTGATTTATAATAGTATGAGAAATTTAACTTCTTTTTCTTGTACGTCACAAACATCGAAACGTTTATATGAAGAATCCCCGAAACATGCAGTCGCTTTTTCAAAAAATAAACATTTACTTAAATACTATAAACGTTTGTAAAAATATAGCAATTAGTGTTAATCGAATTGATACCTCGTCTCATAAATGCAAAGTAATGAATACTCAGTTAATTATATATTCATTGATTTCTTTTAAAAAATATATTCTTTCTTAAAAATTACCATAATTTTCAAATGTACAATTTTTTGAGGTTATAAGACAAAATATCCGTATGAAATCGTCATCTAAATCGCATAAACTTTACGTAGTTCAATAGGTTTGATTGAAAACAACTGCCATTGTGATTCAACGCTTACTGCCTACGTAATGTTAAATAAATAAATAGTCCAGGGAAGGTTGTTGTTGTTTATAAAACATATATAACAACTGCAAGTGTCCAATGTGTAGACGCGTCAGCTACTCGGAGGCTTTAGCGTTGAATTATTGATTTATAAACAGTACACCAGACGTTTGTTAATGAATCATCGCGAGTGACCGAGCGCGTTGAACCCGCCTTCCCGAAATTACATACGTTTAACCTTGAACATGAAATGTATTTATTTCAGCTGCATCGCATCGCTGCGGTGCGACACGACGTTCGCCGGCTTTTGCCTCCACAACGCACGTTCATAATGAAACTGGCTCAAGTAAAATAAACGAGATTTTGAGTTAAGATTTCGCGTTCCATATTTAAATCCAGTTAATTTAGAAGGGTATACATACCTATATAGGCATATTACGACTCTTAACTCAAATGCAGTTAATTTAAACGGGTTTTGACGCGTTACCTTTGCTTTTTCTATCCCGACGTTTCGGCTAGGTTTCACCAACCGTGGTCACGGGCTGACTGGCGGTGCGCGGCGTCGCCTGCTGCGTTGAGGGGTATTTTTTGATGAACTTTGTGAATTGGTGAAACCCAGCCGAAACGTCGGGATAGAAAAATCGTAACGCGTCAAAACCCGTTTAAATTAACTGCATTTGAGTTATGAGTCGTAATATGCCTATATAGGTATGTATACCCTTCTAAAACTAAAGCAAATCTTAAAAAATATTATTATGTAGGTAACTTGTTGTAAATATTTTCTACACTGTGCGAGGGTAATAGAGTTGTCTCGAGATAGCAGATCCCGTTCTTTGATAAATTAATGAGGAGATAACAGCAACGGGGTGGTCCATACACGAAATGGATTAATAGAGAATAGTTTGTTTTATATTACTTTGGTACTTCCGCTTTACATATTTTATTGCCTGCTGTCACATCTGTAACACGTAATTTTATTAGATTGGAACCGTGAGCATAACGTTCGAGCTTACTGAGCCACAATGTCATTAGTAATCTGGTTAGGTGCTAGAAAATGCCAAAAAGCTCGCCAGAGTACAATAAAGAATTCATTCACTCATTAATCATTATACATCGCTACTTCCACCACAATTTGTTAGAGATGACTTGTTTCGCTTAATTACCATTTTCTTTCTAAGTTATTTCCTAATATCATCTGTCGTACCGTACGGTCTCGCTCACTTCCGCCCTTGTGCTGGCCAGATAAACTCACTTTGTACTTGTGGGCCCTCGAGGTGGAGAGGCTTTACCGTGTAAGGAAGGGCGGACGCGAGTTGAAGTGGCCCGTATAGTTCGGCCAGTATCCGCATCCAGGAATTTGAATGAGCGAGGAGTACGAGTGCCTCGAGGTCCGTGCAAACCCGGGCGGCACCGGCATATTCAGCGAGTCAAAGTCGTCGTTGGAAATGCTAGCCAACCCGAAGCCGCCGCATCTGGCTCTGGAGTCACAGTGGGCTCTGCGAAAAATACGGGCAGCAGGAGGCTTGGTACGCTTGTGTGGGTGTGAGCACATGTCGGCACCGTAGGGAACGAGCGTGCCAACGAACTGGCCAAGAGTGCCGCTTTTAAAAAGACTGCGCCCGACTACGATCTGTATCCGGTGTCTTACGCCAAGCGAGTCATAAGGGCTAATACAGTTCGAGCCTGGCTGGCGCACTACGAAGCCTCCAACACTAGGGAGGTGACGCGAGTCTTCTTCCCAAAGATGGTCGAAATCCACCGGGTAGTGAAGAAGACTCGTCTATCAAGAACCCACATGCAGGCATTCATAGGCCATGGGGGCTTTGCAGTATACCTGCATAGGATTAGACTGAAAGACAGCCCTCTTGTGCGTGCGACCCTGATATGGCCGAGACAGTGAGACCACTTGCTCGCGTATGCTGCACGAGGTGGTTACTGCAACCGCGAAAATAAATAAATAACAAATTGGAATTAATATAATATGACAATAACAAATAAAAACTTAACTTGGTCTCGGGTTACGGAGTGAACGGGGATTATTAATAAATAAAAAAAATATCATGTCACCTGGTTTCTTATGATGTTCCGATTTATTGGTGGTTGAGATGGTTCTTGGGCAGTAGTTTCATTTAACGGTTAAAGTGCATTCATTCTCCGATCTCTAATAAAAAACAGTGTTAGGTAAAATGTAAAAGAATACGTCTTATACCGTTTGACCTGTACGGCGACGGCGCGGGTGGCACGTCGGTTCCACGAACGCTAATAAACTGTGAACGATGTCTAGATGCGCACTGAAGGGACGCATTCGCACCCGACGCGGTGCCTTCTCTCCCTTGCGACACTAACTACCTATCTACTGCATTGCAGATAAATTAATATACGATTTTGTATTTGACATTATATAAAGACAAACTAAAACGTTGACGTAGAGATGAGGTAAAGTCCCCATAATTATACCGATTAATAAACCTATCACCATATTGGAGGCTATTTAGGTACAATCGAGTGGCTATTTGTTGGATGAAATGGCGACAGGTCTCTGGTGTGATTTGTGACTCCAGGATGCCCCTTAAATTGAAGGGGAGGATATATAAGTCCATCATAAGACCTGTCATATTGTATGGATCAGAATGTTGGGCTAGGAAGAAGATGGATGAGAAGCGACTGCATGTAGCTGAGATGCGAATGTTGAGATGGATGTGTGGTGTTACAAGAACGGATAAAATAAGGAATGAATATATTAGAGGGAGTTTGAAAGTTGCGTCAATGGTAGAAAAGTTGAAAGGTTCTCGTTTGTCGCGGTATGGACATGTTATGAGAGGAGAGGAAGCGCGTGTGGGTAAAATAGTAATGAATATGAATGTGGAAGGATGGAAAAGTAGAGGAAGGCCAAAGAAAGTGTGGATGGAGTGTGTAAGAAATGACATGAAAGAAAAAGGAGTGAATGAAGAGATGACGGCTGATAGGGAGGTATGGAAGGAGAAAACATACTGCGCCGACCCCAAGTGAGTTGGGTAAAGGCAGGAGAATGATGATGAGAGTGGCTATTTGTAGAAGACTACGCATACCAGAATCATTATTTGAGGATATAATCATGTTTGTTGTGTTGGTCGAACCAAGTGTCGCGGACCCTAACAGCAACAACAGCGAAATAAAAATATACAACATAATCCATGAGAAGTTTTTATTGTTAAGTAGTACCATACACACACCGAAAAATGTTCGTATATTTCATTCTGGTGACACACGTCATCGTAGCATATGCTGGTAGGGATATAAACATTGTTACGCAAATACTAAAAAACTTGCTTAAAGCAAAAAAAAAAAAGATACAGCGAAATAAAAAAGTAATACGCGAGATATTTACCAAAGTCCATGTCAAAGAATAATCATATAAATCCATAACGTTTTGATAGTATGTACACGCCGTATTATTGACATTATTTTTATCAAGCCATTACTTTTTTGTGTATGAGAAAGTGACTGTAAAGTGCCTGATAAGCAAATACAGTAGAAGTTCACCACATTCTCCAAACCATCAGTCTCCGAATCATTCTCATCTCCTATTCTCAACACGGTTGGGATTAACGCAGTATGCTTTCTTCTTCCCATACGTTCCTATCAGCTCTCATCTCTTTCATTTATTTCTTTTTCTATCATATTATCGATCACTAACCACATTTTATTTGGCCTTCCTCTACTTCCATCTTTCCACTTTCATATTCCATTCTCATAACATGTCCATACCACGGACAAACGATTCCTGTTCAATTTATCTTGTGTCATGATTATAAATAATAATACCATGTATAAAATTGTTTTTCGTATAAACTGATAAAAGTTTAATAAAGCTCGGCGGCGACACAGCGGCTTGCTGTTGACCCAAGAGATCACCGCTTCGATTCCAACACAATACCGTAACTTCTATATCGTGAGCACTTATTATCAGTTTTATGTCCGAATGTTTATCGTTTTAAAACCCGAGTCGATAATCTCTCTCGTCGAATCGAATCGAATTTTTAAAAGTATGGATAGGTTACCTATAAAGTGCAATGCAAAATTAATTCTCGAAAGTATACCGAAAAGAAATAAAAATAAATATATTACATATTAATAAATAAAATTGTACATATATAAATTACAATAAGCTACAATACAGGCAGGTATGACAAATTCTATGAATAACATAAATTGCCATGTTAAATAAATTCTGGGTAATGTTAATAATGTATACCTAACTAATTATTTGTGTTTGATAACCACGATTGGATCAATACAATCTCAAACGAGTTACCTGAATGTTCGGTTTTTTTAAACATAGATATAGTCTTTGGCCAGATTTAAGTATACCTTCATACCAATATAGAATAAATTATAAGGATAAGTCGCCAATAAATTACTAACGGTACGTTTTTTTCTGTAATACATAACCTAAACAACTGCATATTTAACAAATATAATGCAGAAATATTTAAAAATTATAATAATTGTGAGTCTATTATATTCAAATTCTTTTTATTAGTAGGGGAATCAAACAAGACTAATAAACTCTCCGCTCATTCACAAAGTCAATGATTTCAACACAGTTTGAAAATAAAACACTACAAAAATCGACATATTTTTTTTGTCCAATGACTCATTTTAAAACAGATATTGTGATTTGTTATCCTTGTTGTATGCGCGTATACACTGCAAGTATACAATAGTGTTTAAAAGATCTAGCTGTACCCGCGACTCTGTCCGTGTGGAATTAAAGTATGTGTTTGTAAACAACGATTTCAATAAAATATAAATTCCTGTTTTCGATATAATTAATAAATTAATATCATTTACATCCATTTTCGTATAGCATAGTTATTTTTTTTTCGTGTTTGTCATTGGTTTTAAAGCGGGTTTTCTCAAATATGACGTACTGATTATGTTTCTTTACAGTTTTATTAGAAGTATAGATATTGGTAAATAACCTATTAGTGGTTTAGTTTATTTTAATCAATAATGTCCTCTTTCGTATTTTTTAAATTATATAACAAAATTCCAAAGCCTTACAGATAATTCATGTAGGTATCTAGGTATATAAAAAAAAATAATTGCCAACTAACAGATAAACTGTTTGATCGACTAAACAACGTAGATATACATATTTAGGAAGGATAAACTGAACAAAATTAGGTTCATTATTTTCAAAGAGATTACAATATTCAACAGTTTCTGTTTTCCTCCTAATAATAATAAGAAATATCACGCATGTATGCGCTTCAATTATCAGAAGCTTGTGCGTTTTATTTACTCTGTAATTAATTTTCCTTGTCTACTCATATGTAAAACAAATTGTTTCTACATAAAACACATTTAAATGTATAAAAGGCAAATAGGATGTCCGATGTACTTTATATATGTATCTAAAAAGTTAGCAAAATATAATATAGACGACAAATTTAAACATAGTAAAAGTTATTCTACTTCGAAGATCCAACTTTGAGAAAGGATATTCGTCAAATCCAACTCGGTTGGGCCGTTTTGGGAAGCTATGCACAATCTTCTCTTCCGAAATACCGCAGTATCTCAAGACGAAAGTATTCGACCAGTGTGTGTGTTGCCAGTGATGACATACGGCACTGAGATGTGTTCGCTTACAATGGGCCTAATAAGAAAGCTCAAAGTTGCTCAAAGGGCAATGGAGAGGGCTATTATGCTTGGTGTTTCACTGCGTAATCGAATCAGGAATGAAGAGATCCGCAAAAGAACCAAAGTAACCCGAAGAATTGCTAAACTTAAGTGGCAGTGAGCTGGGCACATTGTTCGCAGAAAAGATGCCAATGCCAAGAAGACTTAGCGTGGGTAGGCCCCACAAGGTTTACCGATGGCCTGGTGTGGTCGCGGGAATCCGCTGGATGCGAGTGGCCCAAGATCGGATGTCGTGGAGATATTTGGGGAGACTTATTTCCAGCAGTGAACGTCTTTCGGTTGAATGGATAGATGGTAAAGTTATTAAACTGATCCCATATTTATGGTGTGTGGTTTTACTAACGATTTTATATGTTCCTATATTGAGATCGGACATTGGACAAGGAAAATTTAATTATAAATTAATTTTATTTTTGCTGTAATTAAAGGTGCAGGATAAATCTTCACTATGTGAGTTTTGGGTATATAGGTATTGTTAGAATTAAATATTTTATTGTATATACCTACTCTTATACGAGTCATACTTACGATACCTTTTTTATTTACTATAATTTTTTGTTATTAAATCAAGCAGTTAACTTTCTTGTTGCTATCGTTTCTTGTCTCACAAAGAGATGTAAAGCCAAAATCTACTGTTGCACAGCTTCTGCGGCGAAATGGTGCTTCGTAGATATTTTATCTCATTACTTCAAACTCGATGACTCAAATAAAAAATTTGTTTGCCGAAACAACATAAGAATCCGTGATATTGATTATCATTTTAATGAAAATAGACTACTTTCAATGTTTTTAGATTCCGACCGCGAATAAAACAAATTTCGTAGATTCGAAATACGAATGAAATTAAACCATAGACTATTTTACCTAAACTTAATCTTTTTAACGCAGTTCGTATTTTAAAACTCATCATCCGTTAAAATATAAAACAGTAGAAAAAATATAAGAAACTAGTACGGAATAATATATAGGAACGTATGAAATGAAGAGGGTAGGTGTAATAATATACAGTATTTTATTTTTGTACAAGTCGTAAGTTTATTAAACCCCTCATAATCTACGCCACACTCTTTGAAGACAAGCTGAAAAAACATTCAACGATACACCCAACAAAAGATGTTTATAAATAATTCATTATTCATAACAAAACCGGCGTAAAACATAGCTAGTTCAAGATCAAGTGAAACGACAAATATACAGTTCGGCATAGTCGAGAGAGCGAGGGTGTGCCACCCTACAGGCGATGTCTGCCCGGGCTCTATAGATAAGTGTGTATAGCATGCCATCCCGAGTCGGGACAATCGATTCGCGGGAGTTGAGCTCCCCTAAGGCTCGCGAGCATAGCCGCGCCCGGCCATCAACCTAACATCCAACGACGCATTCTATTAAAAAACTATTCAAAAAAAAACTTACCTCTTCACACTCGAGCTATCTTGCTCCACAGAAGAAATGCAGTCGCGGTTATACCGAGAGAAACAAAGGTACAACACTGCAAAATGAACAGTTCTCACAAAAAATGCAAATAAAATTATCACTGAATGTCATCAACAAATCTTGTTTTTTTTTTTATCTAAAATAAAATACCGGTTGAGTTTGTACCGGTGTACTTTTGAATTAGTTTAGCGAGAACACTACCCCCACGGCTGTTCGCGGCGGACTGAGCGATGTGAAGATTGGGCGTTCCGTCCGTTTGAGATGATTAGAGTGAATGTAGCCACGAGGACCCGTTACATTTTCAGCCAACTATAATCCACTACATTTCTCACCAGCCAATCGCGTCAATAGCATAGACTTTTAGATAAACTATTTTTTTACGGTATTGCGCGTGAAAGTTCAAAAATGCTTACCTATGTTTCTTTCACTGCTAATCGTTTTAATAAAAAGTCTTTAATATGAATATTCAGTAACAAAGCAATTAACACCATATATGGTTTAGTTTATACTTTACGAAATTTCTCGAATGTCACATCACATGGTGGATAGTATAATAATAATGAGTTTTTACAAATAGACCTTAGGGTGTTTACTAGAATTTGATACATTTTAATATTTATATTATAAACCACTACTCATTTACTTGATTTTGTTCATTATTTATGTAGCGGCTTTCACTAAATATGCGTAACTTTGGAAAGTAGAGATATCGTAAAACGGTATCATACCGTACAATTTACATACATTTAAAAATGAGAGAACAATTTACCTGGCGCAGAATAATAACGTTAACGGCTATGTTGTGACTTCCATTGAAGTATATGTACCTACGTTCCTCAACGGTGACTTCATAATATATGGAATTTTCATCTTAACATTAATAATTCATTTCATTTCTAATAGGTTTATTTAGAAAGAGTATTATTTATTTATATATTCGGGAACACTATTTACATTCACTATTCAAATATATTATATATACTATTAGGTATGCAAGTAAAAGGTTGTTTGATGGTTTACTTTTGAATAGTAACGTACAATAATTCTCAATACCTACGTATTAGTAACTTACTGTGCTTGAAAAGGATTGTAATAAAAATTAAATCAATGAAAATGTAAAAAAAAAAAACAATTCTATGGTGAGTTTTACTGACAATTGGTCAAATTTGTGAAAAATGTCTTTGATTTGTGAATTAACATTAACCGGAACAAATTGTCTGGTCGTTCTGTTAAAAGAATACAAAAAATAATTTAGGGCCAGTAAATATTGACAAAACATTATGTATTATTTAGTGATTATATAAAAACTTTATTACGCACTGACTAGTAAAGACACAGCTAGTCTATATCTATGCTAATAAATAAATTTGAAGTGTCTGTTTGTAATGTCAATATTATGTTTTTTTATTAAATATATGTGAATGTATATAAGATACCTATACCAAGAATACAATTTTTAATATTTTTGTCTGTCGGTCTATCTGTCTGTCTGCTTGTAATGGGTAATCTCCGGAACGGCTGGACCGATTTTGACAGGATTTTTTTGATAGGTAGCTGAAGTTACTCCGGGTAACTTAGGGTACTTTTAATTTTCGAAAATAATTAGGGTTCCGCGTAAAAAAAACTTATAAAAATAAAATCCGATTCAATGCACAGTTTTACGGTTAAGTACTATAATTTTTGAGAAACGTTTTACTTTATTTTAGTAATAATTTTTTTTAGGAAAATAATTGGGGTTCCGTATAAAAAAAATTAAAAGGCTTTGAAGAATATATGAAACGCGGGCACACAGCTAGTAAAGAAATATATTTCGTTTTCAAACAATGACAAACATGTTCGTATGTTGAAACGATAACCGACGGGTCTCATTCTCGACTACTATTTTATGCTATTCTGAATTTGATGTGGTTTTCATTCATTTCTACCTAATGCGATAAATCGATTTAACGTATTAATGGTTACAAGACTATCCAAATATTTCTTTAATTGATAAACTAGTATTTTATGTAACGATAAGAAGAATATATATCAATGATTATCATACAATTAAAGTTATACATACATACATATGCTCACGCCTGTTATCCCCGAAGGGTTAGGCAGAGGTGAAGTAGCGAACTACACCACTCACATTTCGCCGAGCTTAGTTCCGTCCCAGATGTGACAGGGGGCGAGCCTGTCGCCATATCGGGCACAAATTCCAAACTCCGGGATGATACTGAGTAGAAAAAACCCAATATCACTTGACCCGACCCGGAGATCGAGAACCCGAGACCTCAGAACGGCAGTCGTATGTAATACAACTGCGCTACCGAGGCAGTTAAATTAAAGTTATATATCTACTATATAATAGATTATGTAATTTGAGAACTCGTAAAGCACTGAAAGTGTATACAAACAGACATCGTTACTGTCAATCAGCTATTCCGCATGTAATTAAGCATGCTAGCGACGGCTGATTAGCGTTTATATACAACTCGATGAAGCGTGAACTGATTTACTGACGCGTCTCCTTTTTAATAAGTACACGAACAATGGCGTTGCTATGTGCAAATGTCGTGTGTGCAGACTTTTGTGCGTATGTAGTTTTGTCTTTATATATACTGGAAGTTTTTAAACGGATAGGAGTTTTGGAGGAATGTTAACTGTCGCGTAGTAGATAGTTTAAAAATTCATTAACTTTGAATGTACTGTGTAATTTTTGTTGCACTGATTGTGATATATCTTGCATTATTGTGCATAAGTGAAGCGTAGGTATTGAAAGTAATGACACACAACGTGTTCGAACACTGGTGAAGAGACGAACCTAAGGTTTTATGTGAAAAATATTGCGAGAAGAAAAAACTATAGCATGTTGATTGGACTTTTTATAACTGTCTAGCTGGTTCTAGTCTAGTCTAGAAGCATCACTTCAAACCACGAGGTCTCTTCAAATTAGATTGTGGTGAAACGCTAAATTTTTCTTTACTAATAAATCAAATTGAAGTTTGAAACAGACGTTTGTAATTTCAAAATTATTTTTTTTTATACTAAATAGATATGAATATATATAAGATACCTATACCAAAAATAAATTTTTAAAAGTTTTTGTCTGTCTGTCTGTTTATCTCCAGAACAGCTGAACAAATTTTGACTGGTCTTTTTTTGGTATATAGCTGAAGTGACTCCGTGTAACTTACGGTACTTTAAATTTTCGAAAATTATCAAGGTTCCGCGTAAAAAAATTAAAACTCATAAAAAATCCGATGCAATGGACAACTTTACTGGCAGTATTTGAATTTGTGAGAAATACCTTCGCTTAATGTTAGTAGCAAAAAAAATATTTGGAAAATAATTAAGGTTCCGTGTAAAAAATTAAGGACTATAAAATTAAGGACAGCTAATACTTTATAAAATGATAAAACAAGACAGCCCGCATGGTGGTAAGTGAATAATTCACATTTGAAGGACAGCAATGGCGCCGATCCTAGCGGATAAACAGACAGACAAACGTGAAAAGCGACTGTTTTATACCATGTACAGATAAGGATGCAATTACACCTACCTAGGTACATCAAGATGAGTAGCTCAAAGCGGAAAGATTGTGGATAAAGCGCGTCGCATGCTTTCTAGAGCGCTCGGCATGAAACCAACATTTTTTATTTCATTTTTATATTTATTAAACTTTGTTGTGAAATGATTATGTGCTCAAAGAGTGTGTGTGTGTAATTACTCTCAAAATTTTCAGATTGGCAGTTTGGCTGCAAATTTATATCAATTGAGTCACAGTGCGACAGTGCAAAATAGGTGACACCTGATTGTGAATCTTAACCTTACATTAGTAATGTCACCAACATACATTCACAATTATTTGGTAGATTTTGTTGATGAACTTGAATGGTTAGGTTAGGTTAGGGGAAATAGGTTATGGGGTGCGGTGTCAGTTTGGGGTGCGGTGTCAGACAACCTCCTCGTGGTGCACCCTGGGCAACGGCAGTCCTTCTGACTGCCGGCTAATAGTCTGACCGGGCGGCTGGGCGAAAGCCCACTTTTTTTTGGGGGGGGAGGGGGGGAGAGGTGATTACTGCGGTCGCAGTGATCACTCCTCTTCCCTCCGGAAGGTAATGCCTCTTTCAGAGGCGGGCGAAGAGGTGGGGTAGAGAAGTTCTCCCCCACCCCCGCTGGGCCATTGCACAGACGGGCCTGGTGGGTTTGCCGCAGGGGGGCGACGCGGCGACATGCCTTGTAACCCCGTATCGCCCCCTATCTCAAATACGGCGGACGGCTCCGGGGGGTTTTAGTGGGTATTCCCGGGCGCTTCTCGCCCGGGTTTGAGTCCCACACTGGCACGGAGCTCGTCACTCCGTGCCCCCTTACCTATTGTATTGGAGGGACTCAGGTCCCACTAATACAATAGGTAAGGTGAGTGCGTAAATGCATTTCCCCCCGTCAAAAAAGAAAAAAGGGGAAATAGGTTATTCGGAACTATGGATGGAACTTTTATTCATTGTAATAGTTTTATCATTATAAAAGTCTTGAAATTATACTACAATATTCGCATCGGTTATCACCAATGGTAACTACACCAGTGCATAATCTAATCCTTATAGTATATAAAAAGCAACATCCATCTGTTTGTCCGTTAGTTGGTTTTTAACTCGAGCGCAACTGAATAGGTCTGACACGGTCTGCTCTAAAAATCGTAGGCATACTATCTAGCCAAATTATAAACGTTTAAGTGAACACTTTAAGCAAGTATATAAAATATTGTACGCGAACGAAACCACGGGTACAGCTATCTAATAAATAAATAATCAAGAAAACATTATATTCCCGAATATGTAATATAAAACTCTTTGGATAAGGTTATGGACAGGGTTAACGTGATTAACGTAAGTTTTCAAAAATGGTTTTAGGGTCAAATCGTTAAAACCCAAGTAGAAAAGTTAGCTTAGTAAAAAAGGATATTCTATTTGACATCTGACCTCTATTACTTGGCTTCTAATTGATCACGCTTTTTAATTTCGCCGATGCACAATATGTTTTTCAGACCTCTAATACAGCTCATGGTGGTTTCATTGTCGATAGATGTTATTCGATAGACCCTTATCCTGTATTTTTTAGACTGTATAAGCGTTATGACCACAATTATACCTGATGTTAAGTGACGATGTGTTCCAGATGGTAAACACACTAAGCTTAGAGGGTACCAGGTCTCAAGAGACACTGCCGGAACATACGTACTGCATAGGCCTCAGGCGCGCGATCTCATACGCCGGTCCTCGCCTAGCTGAGTAGGTAGTTGAAGGAGGACCGTGTCTATGACGCGTATAGATCGGGTGCATCTCCCTGACCCCTCAGAGTCCGATCGATAGCAGGATTAGCTCCCAGAACTCAGAAGATTACTCCACGAGGGACGCACCTGTGTGCCTCACCCAGTAGACTTGTCCGTAGACGCGGACAAAGGAAAGGCCACCGTCGAAGGGAATAGCCCTGATGCGGTTTCCCCGTTCCTACTAGTTCGCAGTTTAGTCAGTAAGTGTAGTTTGTGTGGAGTTTTTTCCAACGGTGTTTTTATTTTTACTTTTTATTTTTTAATTGTAGTATAAGATGTAAATTAGCTATAACTTGCATTTTGTAATGTTTTTTTTTAAATAAAGAATAAGAAAAAGAAATGGTTAGGGAAAACACACGACACACTGCTGCTGGACTGCTAGACCTAATAAGGATGATGCACGAGAAGATTGTTATATAACATACGTACTGATGTTTGTCGACAGGGTTTCAATCAATGGGGGTGGTAGCTACCCAGGCGGGCATTATTAGAGAATGCTGTATCACCATGCAATGGTTTCCTCAAAGCCCATGCTTATTATAGAGTTGTGTACGCAGGTTCGAACTACGTACTGGGCCATTGCACGAACTGGGCCATTGCACGAACTGGGCCATTGCACGACGAGGCCCGGCGGGTTCGCTGCAGGGGGCGACGCGGTGCTTGCGAAAGCCACCCCGTGTCGCCCCCATCCCAAATGCAGCGGACGGCCCCGGGGGGTTTTAGTGGGTATTTCCGGGCGACTCTCGCCCGGGTGAGTCCCACACTGCACGGAGCTCGTCACTCCGTGCCCCTTATCTAGTGTACTGGGGGACATTTGATCCCCTAAGTACAATAGATAAGGGTAGTGCGTAAATGCATTTCCCCCCGTCAAAAAAAAAAAAAAAAGGTTCGAACTACGTCCATCGGCGCGTAATCTGACCGCACTATCAACACACACCAATCATCACTATAACCTCAAATTTTAGCAATTAATGAAATCATTGCACGTAACCGATTTGTTAAAATTAAATACCGAAAAAAGTCATGCGGAGCATTTTCAGCGGTGACCACTTAAAATGAGGTAGAGAGCGTGCCGAAAATAAAATTCAGCTCATTATCATTCAAGGCATTAAATAAATTTATTATAAGTTTACGGTACTGACCAGATAACTTTATAACTTACTCGGTAATAACTAACGGTTTGCAGCTTCATCTTCCGTTAAACTTGTTAAATTTTCCTTACCACAATCCAGCATGTGCTGACCTTCCCCGCTTCCGTTACCCACACGGTGTTTATGAACTACGAGGAGTTGCTTATATGATAACCAGAGTTCTAGATTAGGTGGTTTATGATATTGTAGGCCGGCGAACAGGAGCGTGAAGTCGCGAGAGAACAATTTCGGTATTTGCTCGATTTAATTAGAAAAGTTTTAGTTAATCTAATTATCGTGAGCTCTCGCTCGGATCAGTTTATGTATTCATTCATTTACGTGAAATATCTTCAAAATTCGTATAATTGTTTATTTTATTATCAAACCACTTTTGTTGAGATATGGATGACGTTTCTCAAAAATTACCACTTTTGAGTCAGCAAAAGAATAAGGATAATCCTAATCTATTTTCTCTAAAGATAACATAATTCATGCCTTTACGGTTAGTTTCAATATTGAATCTTAAAAGTTAAGATCAAGATTAAGCTAACATTATATCGGTTTTTCTGACTGATCTGACACTTAAAGAGATAAATAGGATTAAAATTTCGGATGTCAGTAGGTAAAACAGATTGGGATCGCATATTGAACATTACAGGCCAATAAACTAGCAAAGTGACAAAAGTAAATAATTGACAGTCGCATAATTTATTTAAAACTTATAAAGTGTTGTAGATATTCAAAATTAATCCTTTTTTAGCTATTTGTCGCATTACAATATCTTTTTAAATAGGGAATAAATAAAATAATTATAAAAATTAAAAAAGTAATTACATTATTCTTTATATTCGGAAATTTAGTAGGCAAAGCTTTTATTAACAGGATATATTTTGACAACCGTAGGGAGAGTCCTGCGCCTTGTGTGGTAAATTATGTGGAACTGGCGCTAGATGGTTAACCAATGAACCAATCGACTTCTGAATAAATGAAAAAATAGACTAAACGGAAATATTTATATAGGATTTCATATCGATTTTTACTCTTTAAAAATACTATCAAATTGTTTTCTGAATAGATAATTATAGTTCCTGCGAGTAGGTAATTGTTTCTTTACATTGGTAAATTATATATTCACATTTAAAAAATTACATTAATTTATACAATACCTTATAATAATAAAATAAAAGAAAAAAAAAACTATAAATAATGAATGCCGTCCAGCTCGCCGCCAGAAGGTTCCCAGAAGGCTGGCCCTATTGCCACGTTGGATGGCAATGCAAATACGCTGTGCTGTGCTTGTTTCTTTTAAATTTATATTGGATCCTATTTTATATATAGGTATGGTATTGTACAGACTTTGCAAAACTATTAAATATCGTCTAAAGGGCCGTTAATTATGTACGCAAAATTTTGGACATTGTTGAAATGTTGACCACCATTCTGATTACGTAAGCATTGCAATAAATAACTAAAAAACGAAAACAAGTAAACACTACTTACGTAATTACCATTCTGACACCCCGTAACCCATACCATTAAAAATAAGCAAAATATACACGCACCTTTGGTGCTTACGTAAGCTCAAACGGCTCCGAATCAGACTGATGTAACGACAAAATAAAGTCCGATTTATTAAATATTTCCAAGTGGGAGCCAGAAAATTAGCTAGTGTATTTATTATATAAAGTGTAAATATTTAACAGGTTTTATTGAAATAGATCTAATTTGAAGTTAGACGTACTGGTGTCGCATAGGCACGTAGGGTTAAGCATCGTTGAGCACGTTTGGAATTCGGAGCGAGGCGGCTGTCGCGTGCGCCCGCGCTTCTCTAACGAATATTAACATAATTGATGAAAGCAGTTTCAGATACGTCCGTATAGTCACAGCATAATATACAGATTAAACACTGAAAAGAATAATACTTTTAAATAAACAAAATCTACAATAGAAAGTAATGTCTTGCTATCTGCATATTTGTTCTCTGATTGGGTTGTTTTTTGATGTAAACCTATTGGACGGCCGAATGAGGTCTAATGTCTGCCGGAGCTCCCGTGATGAGTAACTTTGTTTTAACCATAAATGTATTTTCTGGGAAAGCTTTATTATTTATTTCCATTAGATAATATGTAGGTATCTATGTAGATATATGTAAACAAATTTAAAGTACCAACAGGTAGGTAGGTACTTACTGTTACAATATTTACCTAAACTATACCATACTAAAAGTGAATATTTATGAACAATAATATATGTTACACGCAAAGAAAAATCTAAGGAATAATATATTTACAACCCAAGGGAGATAAGCTTAAAAAAGATCTTTAATCGCATATGTATGATTTGAAGATATGTGTAAAATAATTTATGAGGCATATTTGCAAGGAGAATTTATTAATTTAATAGTATTCTGAATTTATGGATGTATCAGTACACTTCTGTTTGTTTCTAACATAGTAAATGTTGTTGACCGGACCTTTACAGCTTCACCGAACTTTGTGGGCTAATGCTGAAGGCCACATAAGGTAACTAGCTCAAGGGTTCGAACTACGGTTTGGCTATTGTTGATAGAGTAAAAAATTCCCGCGGAAATTTAATATTAGATAATCCTTACAATTTTTATTTATTTAACAATAATAATAAAAAAAGGTTCCTTACAGGACCTATGTACCTGCATGTTATGCATGAGTGTGTATGGAGTGTTGTGCGTGTAATTGCCCAATGCGTGGGCAGTGTTACTGTACCGCGCTGGCGGCGACGTCAAGAGCCTCCCCAGTTGGGGGACGAGACACGTCTTGGGTCGGAGGGGGACCCGGAGTGTGTGCGGCCCTAAGAAGGCGCTTATGAACGTCTAAAATACTACCACCGGTTTGCAAAAAAAACCCAGTCGAAAAGAGCCGCCAATAACTCGATCTGGTTCATTTTTTATTATAAAAACTATACAAATCATAGTCTTAACCAATGTTAACGGAAGCACAGAGATGTGGGTTAATTCCAGACATCACTATCGTTCACGTAATGATCCACCCTGTAATAACCTTTTGAGATTAAAACTTGCTTGACATAATACTTGAACTTATTCTCAGGTAAATCGGTAATGTTACTTGGGATCTTATTGTAAAACCGAATACTATTACCTATAAAGCTTTACTTACTTAGCCCTTTCTTTATTTCTAATATTCAAATTATGACGATCATTCACTAGATCGAGCTTGTCTATTTTTTTTACGAAAAAACATTAAGTTATCGAAGATGTATTGGGAGGGCAAAGTTAAGATATCATATTCCTGAAACTTGTTCTTTAGAGATTCGCGAGGTGCCATATTGCATATTGCTCGAACTGCTTTCTTTTGTAACGTAAAAATGGTGTCTACCTCTGCTGCTGTACCCCACAGCAAAATACCGTAAAACATGAAAGTAAGCAAAGTAGTCTAATCTAGCTGTAGCAATATCCGTCAACTAACGAATTTTTCGAACCGCAAAAGCATTATTAAGAAACAGATATTTTGCATTTCGTTTTTTTTGTGAATCAACTCATTAGAATCATTTGTTCATTAGAAATATTTGCCATCCCTTATGAGCTTTGTTTAATTTTGTTGAGAAGGGGAACTAAAATTTTGTTTACGTAATTCTTACGTATATATTCCAGAACACACTATACTTGTATATGGGCCATATAGGGTGTTTGACGATAGAGTTTAAATTTTAGTGTGGTAGCTTGCCTGGTTAGCTTTTCAAAACGCCATACATTGTTATCAAATAAATAATATGTTTTATCTAAATTTTAACTATATACTTTACTAAATATTTGTGCTGAAATATCTATCAAATACCTCAGGAACAATAACGGCCGGCTCTGACAAACGTTTAGCAAATTGATGATTTTCCGACGCAAATATTTTAAATTTATAGGTTTTATTTCTCCGCAGAGAACTGCTGTGATACGTGGACATCTAACACGCAAGATTCTTACATTTTAGGTACTTATCTACGAAGCGCTGCGTTTTGTAATAATTTGTTACCAATTACGAGAAACAATAAATCTGTATTTCAGAATTAATAAAACAATGTTTCGTTCGTAAAAACAATCATTCTGAAATGGTAACTTAAAGTGTAGATGTTCTTTTGGAAAATTAAAAATTATTTGCTTGAAAATAAAAATAGGAGTCGGTATTAATAGGATCACAGATACTTTGTGAATTACATTTTACGGGATATTATTTGGTTGCCTATTGTGTACAAGTCAAGTGTATTAGAAATAATAACGCGGAGCATTGTTAGAAATCGGTAATGATTTTATATAAAGCAAACCTCGTTGGTCAGCGTTGCGCATATAAATAAATAGGTAAAAGGGTTTCGTTTTTACTAAATAGATATGAATGTATATATGATATCAAGACCACAAATACAATTTTAACATTTTTTGTCTGGTTGTTTGGGACGGGCTGGACGAATTTTGACGGACTTTTTTTGGTAGATAGCTGAAGTTTTATGGGGGGCAGGAAGTATATCCTGCCTCCCGGAATGTTGACCGATGGGTCATGCCTCCCTTCGGGGGGGCGGGCGAAGAGGTGGGGTGGAGAAGTATTCTCCCCCATCCCCACTGGGCCATTGCACGACGAGGCCCGGTGGGTTCGCTGCAGGGGGCAACGCGGTGCTTGCGAAAGCCACCCCGTGTCGCCCCCATCCCAAATGCAGCGGACGGCTCCGGGGGGTTTTAGTGGGTATTTCCGCACTGGCACGGAACTCGTCACTCCGTGCCCCCTTACCTATTGTATTGGGGAACTTCGGTCTCACTAATACAATAGGTAAGGGTAGTGCGTAAATGCAAAAAAAAAAAAAAAAAGATAGCTGAAGTTACTCCGCGTAACTTATTGAATAAAATCCGATTCAACGCACAGTTTTACGGGCAAGTGCTTGAATTTATAAGAAATATTTTTACTTTATCTTAGTACTATAAAAATGTAGGAAACTAATTAGGGTTCCGTATACAAATAAATTAAAAAACAGTGAAGAATATATACAACGCAGCCGCGGGCACACAACTAGTTTAAACTAAACACGCTACACGACAAAACCTGAAAGTATGAAGAACAATAAAAAAGTTTGCGCCTAAAATTACTACAGATTAAATAACCCTTGTCACAGATATAGTAAACAAGATTCCACCGATCACATAAAAAATGTATCGTACCTATATTAATGTTTTAATATTTTTTTTGTTCTACCAGAGACCGTCGATTGGTAATACGATTTCAAATCTAATCCATGCATTTTATAGATACATTCAATAATCACAGTATTTATAATTCTTTTCCAACACCTCAGGCAATAGTTGATTACCGATGATGATGCTGTAGTAATAATTAACCATTACGCATTATTAAACGAGGCAAATATAGTAACTGAAGCAAAAACAAAACGTTATTCGTTCGCCATATGTCGTTATACCTAATTAACGTAAATAGACACTCGAGAACGCATAGTTGAATAATTGTAAAATCGATAAGGTTTAAAATAAATTACCGTTCATTAACAGACAACAAGGCATACAGATTATAATTGAGTTGGCAATTTGAAAAGAAACATAGACAAAACAAGACTATATAATATTATTTAACTGTAGCTAACAGTAAATGTAAATGATAGATATATTGTATAAAATATTCATCTAGAAACGTGAGAGGGCATCGCTGAGCGGAACGGGATCCTAATTAAATTATTTAGAGCGGAACGTGCTGCGCGCGAGTATGCCTTATGGTTTTCTGGAATCGAATTAAACCAGTAATTTTGTTATTTTCAACCGACTTCAAAAAGGAGGAGGTTATCGATTCGTATCGTATGTTCTTTTATTGTATGTTTGTTACGCGATTTCTCCGTCATTTGTGGACCGATTTGCAATTTTTTTTAATCGAAGGAGTACACTTCCGTGGTTGTCCCATTTCTATCAAATCAGGATCTGATAAGTAGCACTCAAGGATATTGAGAAAAACTCTCAAATATTATACACACAAGTGTTTCACACATTCGTTTCGAAAGCTATGAAGTAGGATTCACAGCTTTAGCTAAAAGTACATACATAAACTAAAAAGTAGAAAAAAACCGTTCTAATTAAAAACAAAACCAACTTCAAAAGGATAAATTATAAAAATAGACTAAAGTCAATAAATAATTACTTTATTAATCTGGTTCGTTAATTCTGGAGTCGGTTTTGTTTATATTTAAAAAAGTTATTTTAGTAAATGAAGCTTTCAATAATACAGCTCAGAAACTGCTTTTCCTAAACATAGTTTTGTTTTACACGGTATAGGATCAGTGCTTTGACCACAATCTCACCTGATGTTAAGTGACGATGTGGTCCAGGATGGTAAACACACTAAGCTTAGATTCTGGTTGTCAAGTGATAATAACTAACCTAACTTTGATAATACCTAGAAGTTCCAAACGATTATAAATTTTAAAATTTTTGATGTCAAATTCATTCAGTAGGTACTACCAAATGTATCAAACCTATTACAACTAAAACACTAAAACCTGTCTAGATAATATATTTACTATTAAAAATTGAATTATGTATTTCGGTTCGATGGTTCTCTAGTTAAAAACCAACTAACGAACAGATGGAGACACTGAGTTTTTATTATATGTGAAGATATTTTCTAAATTAGTAGGTACAACAATGTCTTAAACTCAAAAAAATTAAAAAGTTTTCAAATGGTGGAAAATATAAAAATCTCAAAGTATTCCTAATAAGTACCTAATAATAAAAATATGTTGAAGTAAATGAACATGACTACGTTGCACGGTGACATCTTTTAGCAAGTTGAAACACTGAAAAAGTTTAGATTAACTTGGAATTCATATTGCCCTAGAAATATGTTTTAATTATACAATAAAATTTTTGGAAAATATAAAGTTAAAATTAACGAGTAAGGTGTTATAAGGCATATTAATATCGTAAAAAAAATGTGCTAGACTTTAGTTTGTTATTTAATAGTCCTTATTTTTAATTTGTTAACTTGCAGTATATGACAGTATTTTGTAATTTTTATGGCGTTTTACGTAATATATTTTGGCTATTATGTGAAGTGTATTGAAAATAATGACATGAAACGTTTATTCTGAGGTGGCACGGAAAATTCATGGAACATTCGAATCGGATTGCCATTGTCTTGATAAGGTGTTGATACAACTTTGAACTTCAGAATAGGCACTATGGACAAACATATTTCAGCCTGTTCTATCGAGCAAATAGTTTTACTACTGTTCTAGTAATAAATAAGACAAAAGATAAGAAGTATGATCTTTGCTTAGTTACTTTACAAAAACAATAGTTTAATCCATGTATCGTTTAGATTGCATGCAACATTTTTATAATGTCAAGTGTCAATAAATAATTTCAAGTTATATAGTTTTATCTAGGGGAGTGTTTGGCGCGATTTTGGTCTTTCATGTTGTCGTCCTTGTTTTTAATTAATTACACTGCAGTATTTGACTAAATATTATGTAATTTTGGTGGCATTTTGCGTGATATATTGTAGTTATAATACAAAAGTGTAGTGAAGTGTGTGTGAATTCTGAAATGTTCCAATCATTCCTGTTGTGGTCGTAACGGAAGGCCACCATTATTTTACCGCCTTCCATTTATTGATAGTGTTCCTAATATCTGACTTGGCTGCATGGTCTACTAGTACCTTTGCCTTTCCCTTAAAAATAAAAAAATGGAACCAAAAAAAAATTGACTAGTTATCTATTTCTATGTTTTTAGTTGTTCAGGAATGCAATAAAAATAAATGTTCTATATTAACCAGCATTGCTAGAACGCTGCTTTGTAAACATGGCTTTCCTCTCATCACGAATTAACTTTTTACCTAGAATAGTAAAGAGTCATACTTTCAGTACTTTAATAAAAAGGACATTGGTTTACAAAAGTTCTATTTCTTTGGAAACATTATATCCTAAAAGCTCTTTGAAACTTACTACACCAGTATTTGTAAGTGATTATTAGTGAAAATGTAATCTTAATGAACACCATGTAACAAATTTTTAAGTGACATAAATTCCATAACCAATTACTTTCTTATTGTAGACTCCAGATCTAAATGAAAAATTTTCCGGCTTCATACCGATTGAAAAGCTGGATATTACTTATAGCGCCAGCTCAGGACCCGGTGGACAGAATGTTAACAAAGTGAGTTATTTATCTTGAAGTTGTCACATTTTTTTTATTGTAATGTATTCCATTCTAGTATGGACTGGTAGTAATAATTAATTTTTTTAAAAGATATTAAAAATTGATTGCTAATAATAATGCATATATCATTTATGTATATATGTATGTTTATATTTCAATTATGAAATATTTAGGTAAAAATATAATTTCTCAGTAAAATGTCAAATCATGGTCTTTTTTCTTTTTGGGCAGAGACACTAGTATGTAAAATTAAGAAATATACATACATGAACTTTTTTATGGTGTATTAAATGTGTTTCAGGTACACACAAAAGTAGATCTAAGGTTCAAACTTAATGAGGCTGACTGGATTCATAGTGATATTAGAGAAAAGTTGCTAGAACTGGTAAGGATGATAAGCATATCATAATTTCATTAGATACGTTATCTAATTTAGTTCAATAGTTATTATTATTATTTTATTAAATACAAAATATCAGTTTAATATACCCTAAAGCTTATTTTCTTCTCTAAGTGATTAATTGACCAACCGGTTGGTCGGTTAACTCTAAAATCAGCCTGAGCTTTCGGTGAAGGAAAACATTGTAAAGAAACCATAGCATAGTGGTAAGGCATTTTCTAAAAAGGCCTGCCTGGATAGCTACCACTCTGAAGTTCGAAAACCTGCCACCAAATGGCAATAGGTGTGTTCCAGCAGCATCACTTGAGAACCAGTACCGAGGCTTAGTGTGTTTACCTTTCTGGACTTCATCGTCACTTGACATTAGGTGAGATTGTGGACAAAGCACTGAGTAAGCTCAGGCATACCTTGTCCGGTATGACAAGGATGAATGATGATGGATAATCAATCTTTTGGCATTTGCCACTGTTTCGGGATTCGATCGGCTCAATGCTGACACTTTGTCGAACTACTATAAAAAAAATGAGATCCTATACTCTGAAACGCTGTGGTGTGAGTTAAAGTTTTTATGTTCTTTGTTCTAACGTTAACTGAAGAGCAGCCAATTGGTGTTTATTGTTCACTGTTGGCCTCTTCCAAAGCATGCCATTGTCATTGTATATTTGGTGAAGATACTCTGTGTTTAGTATATTCTTGACATCTTTAGTATTTTGTATCGGCATTATTGAGAGTCTTTTCATGCCATTACAAGTAGTTTCTGCTTTACCCCTTGTAATATAATATAAATTTTTGCATTAAATTTGACTGCATTTTAAAATTACATCAAAATACAAGCAAAGTCTTGACTTTTTTTCTAGCATGGTAAAAAACTGTCCAAGGAAGGATATTTAATCATCAGGTCAGATTTGACACGCTCCCAGCAGCTCAACCTCGCTGACTGCCTGCAAAAATTGAGAAATATAATTAGAAATGCAGCAGTGACTAACAAGCAGCCATCACCGGAGACACAGGAAAGAATAAGACAAAGGTTAGTATTAATTCTAGCATATTAATGCATTATTATTTGTTTAAGACCTCTTCTGAAAGTCGATTCATGGACTAACCCTTGATAAATTGGTAATGTAGACAATGACTAGAGACTATATTTTACTATGAGATAGCAGTAATAACATTTCGTGTTTTTCCTCCATCATCATGTTTCTTTTGTTGTTTTTTATTGAAAATAACTCAATAGTGAGAAACATGAATTGTGTGTTTTTTGATGAATGAAATCATTGTGAACTAAAACGGAAAATATTCAAACGTCAAAGACTATACCAAGCAAGCTATCAGTGTTCTAGTTGATCCTCTTTATTATTACGAAACAGTATATTAATGTTATCAACTATAATTTAAAAAATGGCGAAACTGAATTGATTAAAAAAATCATGTTTGTAATAATCCAAACAAGGTTAAAATAGAAAAAGTTAAAAAATTAGCCTTTGTAATTTGAAACTTCAGGGAAAATTAAAGTCCATTTTGTGGAATTTTTTGTGATCATAAAATTACCTAAAGGTTCAATTGATAAATTTGCTCAATTCATTACTGTTTTGATAAAAGTTTTTGCAGATATCTAGTGGGAAAGTAAGAAAATTTTCACAAGCTGCAAAAAAATATAATTTTTATATACAAATCGATATGTCGAATGTCGGCTCAACTAAGCATCAATAAAGACTTAATATAACAGTATAAAGTATAATCTGTTTCAGGCATCTGAAGGCGGCGCGGCTCCGCGTGGCCGTGAAGCGCGAGGAGGCCGCGAAGCGCGCGCTGGGGTCTCCGCCCACTGTAGTCGACTTATGATTTTTCTATTAAATTGGGCATAGCTAAGGAGTGCACCAGCTGAACAGAGCATTCGCTGTGTAGCCCCTTGAGAAGTATAGTTGTTTTGATAAAACTTGTAAATAATAAAGCTGTTGTCTTAACAAATATTCTCTCTTACTTACTTAAAGTGTAAGAAACGTCGTTAATTTATTGAAACCAATATATTTATATACTAACTTTGTGCCCGCGTTTCGTATTTTCTTCGTTTTTTTTTTTTTTTTATGAAACCCTATTTTTTACTAAGATAAAGTATAAATATTTCTCTTAAATTTAAGCACTTGCCCGTAAAACCGTGCATCGAAGCGGATTTTATTCAATTTTTATGAGTTTTAATTTTTTTTTACGCGGACCCCCTAATTATTTTAGAAAATTAAAACTACTCTAAGATATCGGGAGTAACTTCAGCTATCTATTAAAAAGAGTCCCGTTAAATCCGTCTAGCCGTCCCGGAGATTACCCGGGATTATCCAATTTTATTTATTAGTAATAATTATTTGTTAATTTCGCATAAAATTTCAAATGGGATACCATTAACATTATTACGATGGTTCTTCGCAAAGTTATGCCTTTATTATTTCAATAACATTAATTTAATTTCTAGTAACTGAATTATTTATTATTTACTTATAAAATAATATAATAATAAATATTAAGATGTCTTGCTGGTCTTTATAGGTACCTACATAATATAAACTCATTGTTACCAGGTTTTTAAATTAATTTACAATTGAATAATACATAGGTATATTTTTTCTAGCCATATGAATAATTTACCAATAACTATAAATAATGTTCCACATATAACATACTTCGATTCTTTTTTTCAAAATTATGTTTATGTATATATAAGCTATGTATGTCCACCATTAAAAGCGCCTGATACAAAAATAACAGCAATCTATAAGTAAAATGCCTTATTAACGGAAATACTAAAGTAGGCGTTTATTTTTTCATAACGAGTTAACTATCGAACTATTATACATTCATAACTATCGAAAATAAGAACTACTCGTATCTTTAATTTTTAGTAACAATATATAATATTTAATTAAATAATCATTACTTAGTATTATTGTGTAACTTTATATTTATCAGAATTGAATAACATTCTATACTCTATAAATTATAAAAATCTTAGAAATTAATTTAATAATATACAGAAACTAGCTGTTAGAGTTTCGTGTAAACCACCACGTTATATGGACATAAAAATTATATATGTTTATTCTTATGACTTCTTGAAAGTTATCTCATAGTATAATAATAGAATCATAATAATTAGGTAAATCAAAACAACTATATTTCTTTATGCCCAATTTAATTATCTCTAATAAAGAAATTATTTTATTGTGTAATTAGATGTAATTCTTTATATATAAGAAATATGTAGCTATATGAAAAATAAATGAATACCTTTTTATTTGTTTAGTGAGTTTATAATGTAATAAAACATGTAATTGATTAATCCCAAAACTAATCTCTTTAGTCTGTATTGGTATCGTTGCTATAGCAACCTATATAGAAACAAAGTTGACGTTACTCATTAGTTTAGTACAGTAAAAGTCTAGGTTTTATTACACAAATATAATAACAATGTCATACAGGGATCTCCGGAGTGAGTATGCTGTATTTTTTTAAAATACTTAGATATTTGGATAATGATGATATGCTATTAAGTGGGGAGTTAGTATGTGGATTAATAGATAAAGTCTGGGTGTTGCTTGTACATGGCGTTAGGTAATCCCAGCAAAATCAACTGTTTAATTAAAGCCTTTGTCTATTACAATAAAGTTTAATTATATAGGAATTAAACCAAAGAGTTTTAAAAACAGATTTCAGCGAAGCCATGCGCGTGTTAGGATTTCCGCAACAGATATCACTGGAGAGTTTCAGGACTCCGAACTGGGAGTTGATGGAGGAATGTCTCAGATGGCTGGCAGCGCGGTTAGAGCCGGATGCCACATTGCCCGGTGGTAAAGGTTCTATGGAAGAACGTGTAGTGTTAGTGAACCATGCTATCACACTTTTCGTAAGTAATGAAAAATGACTTTTATAGCTATTTATTATTATCCACATAAAACAGCACGGCTTACCTATTCAAGATTTTTTGTTCGAACGTGGCAAAAGGAGTACACTTTATCCCGTATTAAATATACTTCAAGAATGATGATGGCAGACTATACCCGCCACGGGTAAGGGTCCTTGGTAGCTTATAAATTGACTATTTGTGCTGGAAAAATAAATTTGAAGAGTTTGTATGATATTGCATGTTGTCAACCATGTAACCGATATATGAATAGAAAAGAGACGTTTCTTAGATACCATACTTATAGAATAATTCTTGGGTTGCGATTAAAATTATATAAAAAAGTAATTATTCGATTGATGAAGCCGATAATTTGCGGAATTCCTTCAGCACTCACCCCCAAGGTTACGGTGAAGCTGTAAAGGTCCTCCCGGTCAACAGCATTAGTTAGGTTTGAAAAAAAAAAAAAATACTTTTCCGAGACGAGCGGCCGAGTTTTTGTAAGATTTCATTTATTGATTATTTACTTCATTAAAAAATTAAGATATACATTAACACCCCGCTTTACGCGAGAGATACGTTCCGAGAAAAAAAATCGCGTTAACTGAAATTCGCGTATATCGAGGTTTATGATTAAACATAGTCAAAATTTAATACAAAAAAATACAAATCATTTTAATCAATCACTTTAATTCTAAGAACACTTTATGCAATACATACTTTTATTTTTTTACGGAAAAATACATCTGTTGTCTTTACATTATGTTTATACGCACTCTTTCGCGTAATGCGAGGCATTTGAGCGCGAAATTTGAAATTCGCGTTATAGTGAAACCGCGCGTAACGGGGGTCGCGCTAAGCGGAGTATTAGTGTATTTGTTTTGTAAAAATTTTGCTTATTTATTTTATATCTAAATATATTTTAATTTTTCTAAGTTCTATAAGATAAATTGAATTGTATATTTCTTTATTTATTACTGTTTACTTAATTATAAGAAATTATTGTATGTTAGTGTAAACAAATTAGTTTCCAAGAGACGTGATTGCTGAAAATCATCTGAAGCGGATTTAGCAAAGTAAAAAATCAACCATATTTCACTTCAAGCACTTCGCTATTGTTTATTGACGTTTGATGCAAATTGTATAAATCTTCTGAATTTTCGGTGAATAGTAAAAAAAATATGCAAATATTCACTGATGCTTGCTTAGCTGGTAGTTACGGGCAAGTTAACAATCGACTATGAAATATTGGTCGGTTCTAGCAAATGCATTGTTATTCCACGAGATCCCAAAAGTTACGTTTATTTTAAACCTAATTGTCAGCATTCCCGCGCGAACCTTAAACTTAACGGGAAGAAGATTTACGGAGCAGACGGGTGGGCCGTGCGGGAACTCATGAAGGTGGGCAACTTCCTGAGAGCTGCTCTCGAGGCACCGCCTCCTGAGGACCAGGAGGCTGGTGCCGGCTCTTTGAACTACGATGTTACCAATCGTGTAAGTGTACAGACAGATAGATACATTTGTTAGTACATTATGAATCATTAGTTTTAGTGTCATAATATCTTAGTGATATTTTTAAACTTTTCCTAAATCGGCCATTAATATAAAAAGGATAAAAGCGTCTCCTAATTTTGTTAATTAATAACAAGGCTGTTAATTACTAACTTAATAAATTGATATTTTAGTTAGGAGAAATAAAACAAGCTCGTGCACTTGCGATGGACATCACATCCAAAGGGGCTTTCCTCTACGATTTACTTTCGAAAGAAGCCAATAACAAGGTATTAATGCGATTGGGAAATCATTGAAAACCCATTTAACAATAGGTTAATGTAGATGTCTTGGGTTAGGAGTTGAGAGAGTTAGCGTTGTCTCGACCACTGGACATGTCGGCGATGGAGGGCTGTCTCCGGCGCGCCCTGGACTCGGTGTCGGGGAGGGTGGCCGCCGCGAGGGGGGGGATCGACAGCGTCGCCGCGAGCGAAGCCGCGCTCGACGCCAAGCTAGAGCGGCGCAGGGCCGACCTGCAGAGAGCTGAGAAACGCTTACATACTGTACAGAAGATCAAGTTAGTCTCAATCGAACCATCATTTAAATATATCACTGTTATCTGGATCATGTCTTTGATTTTTTTGTCCCAGCTTTTTTTTTTAGTGGGAATAATAAGACAACAAGTTAGGGCGCGTCGTATGTCCGGGGGTCAGCAAGGGTTTCTCTCGAACTATCTAAAAGTGTAACTCGTGCCATTATAATATCGATCAATCAGCATTTGTCAGCGTTTTTGAACGTTTTTTTACACGGTATAGGCCCAGTTCTTTGACCACCAATCTCACCTGATGTCATGTGACGATTTGGTTCAGGATGGTAAACACACTAAGCTTAGAGCTACTGGTTGTCAGTGATGCTGCCGGATAACACGTATTGATATTCGGCGACAGGTTTTCAAACTTGAGGCTGGGACTTTCCTTCACCGAAAACTCAGAATGATTTTTAGAACTGGGTAGGCGGGCTCGAACCCGTGCACATTAAATCCAGTCGCACTATCCACTGCGCCATCATCGCTTCACAAATCACCTTTAAATTAGATAGTCGTTTCACCGAGCTCGGGTAATAGAAAGTAATTTATCAGATATCTCAAATGTTTCTTCTGTTGTCTCCAGAAGTCTTACTATTGGCTAGAAATATATTTCCCCTACCAACAGGTATAAATAACCTATTATACAAACGTGATCGAATTCACCAAATATCATAACTTTTATAGGACACTCAGAAATCGCCAAAGTTCCAAGTAAACTGATTTACAAATTGAGTCGTATTCAAGAATATAAAATTAGAATCTGGGGGGGGGGGGGGGGGGGTACTACCTCTTTTTTTTTTTTTGACGGGAGGAAATGCATTTACCCACTACCCTTATCTATTGTATTTAGGGGATAAAAATCCCCCAATACAATAGATAAGGGGGCACGGAGTGACGAGCTCCGTGCCAGTGTGGGACTCACCCGGGCGAGAGTCGCCCGGAAATACCCACTAAAACCCCCCGGGGCCGTCCGCTGCATTTGGGATGGGGGCGACACGGGGTGGCTTTCGCAAGCACCGCGTCGCCCCCTGCAGCGAACCCACCCGGCCCGTCAGTGCAATGGCCCGGGGGTGTACTACCTCCCTGCCGGAGGGGTTCGGGGGGCGCGCCACAAATCTACTGAGGCTACGCGAGCCTCGCAAGGGACCTTTGAGTCGAGGTGCAATGACCCAAAGGAGATTGGAACCTACTAGGCCTAGGGAGAAGCCGAGGACGTGAGTCAGATGCATGGTTCTCAGGCAAAGGCGAATGCGCTTATCAGGTTTTGGTTTAAGATAAGTGTTTGTTGAAGGCCTGCGTACCAGGGAGAGTTAACCGCGTTGGAGAATGAAATAGAACAGCTGTGGGACCAGTACGTGCTGAGGTATCGGTGTGTCGAGGGCTTGAGACACCAGCTCAGCGTGCTCGAGAGCGCCCAGTCTGAGGTGAGTTGCGCGGGGAGTGCGCGCGGGGGGGGGCGGGGTGAGACAACAACACAAACAGACATCACGCGGCCAATTTAATAATAATCGTACATGATGAGAAAAAAACTAAACTAAAAACCCCCTATAAATAATTTATTTATATATTCTGATACTCAACCCCTTGAACACTGACCTGGCGTTTACGCCAACTTTCCATTGTTTTCCTATTGTCTCATTTTTATGTGTAATCGACATAATAAATAAAAAATAAAATATTAGGTACAGATAAAGAAATATTTCTGTAAAATCTAGTAAAGTATCTGGAAATCTTGGCGAATAATAACACCATCAAAATGGCTAATTAACATTCTCATGACGATATATGAAAAAATATCTTCTTACATCGGGGTTGAACCATTTTTCATATTGACACTATTTGCAAGATCTTAAGTAATGGTTTATTTGATTTTATCTGGTCGACTCCCCCCCCCCTCCCCAACCCCCCACAGTCGCGTACTTACTTTTATAAAATCGATTAAAGGCGGCGGAGGAACAGCGAGCTGCTATAATGCAGCTGATACATAAGTACGAAGCCGAAGATGTTTTGGGGAAACTTAGCGATTCCGGTAAGAATTCTACCAATTTTCGACAGTTAAGCTTTTTTACGTACATTTTTCTGTCGGCTAGAAGTTATCCAATTTTACCTAATTACTCGTTTAATCACCTGTATATCTCTACACAATAAATCTAAAGAGAAATAATGTACCAACTGTAGGAGGAAATTGTGTATTTCGGTTCATAATATGGTTTTATTCGGTAAGATCGGTATTCATTTGGATTTAGATGGTTTGGGATCTAGTGAAGAAGAGCAAGAGCTAAGTGAGGCGAAGCAGCCGCGGCCCGCCACCAGGCCGAAAACTAGGCTGAGAATTAAAACTGCTGGTGAGTTGTTTTGATTTAACAACAATTAAAAAATCATAACTAGAATGTTCTTTATTCAATTTAGGCCCCGACAAGGCGCTTTTCAACGTCGAAACACTACCACAGATTCAAAACAACACAGTCGAGAAGTGCCGGCAAGAAACTCCATCTGGTTCATTTTTTTTATTCATAACTTGGAATCTATCTATCTATATACGTATATATATATAAGCAAAGTTTGTTTTCTTGTCCGAGGTAAACTCGAAAACTACTGGACCGATCAGCGTGAAACCGCAACCATTCGACGCGGAATTAATCCTAGATGGTTATAGGCTATATATTTTTCAAATTCTATGAGCCCTTTGCCATGTTTTCTCAATTTGTTTGTTTATAATTCCTTTGACGCACCATCACCTCAAAACTACTGAACATATCGGGATAGGACTAATACCTTTCAACGCAATATTTTTCCTAGACAGGTATTTTTTGGATTCCACCGATCCTCTCTAATTTTTTTTTTTTCGATTTACTCTTTTGTACATTTTCCACTTCAATTTACGCTTATATACATTTTTTCCGCTAATAAAAACAAAATACTCTTACTTTTATTCATTCATTTGTTTTTTTAAATTAGCTATAAATGAAACGTCATATGCACAGAACATATGAAACGCGGGCGGAACCGCGGGCACCAGCTGGTATACATATAAAAGCACAAAGAGGGCTGTAAGTTCCAGACATCATTATCGGTCACAAACAGATTTATTGACGCAATTGGACCCTAATTGTGATCACAGACTCTACCAAATTTTGTTAGGATCTTAGTTTTGTGTATAGAATGAGGAGTTGGACTCTGAACCCGTCATAGTGACTCGTTCTGGTACATCCGCAAGTGTAGGTTCAACTGGATCGTTTTTCTAAAGGTTTCGTGATAATGATTCGACTTGAAATCGAATTCAATAATGAATCTCTGAGCTTTCAAGGACGATAAAGGGAAACTTTCTGATGAAACCATAGCGTGATGGTACTTTTAATATTAGCTTTTCAAGATTCCATCCTCGAGTTACAACTTTTTTTTTTCAGTGCTTTGCTCACAATCTCACCTGATGTTAAGTGACGATGTGGTCCAGGATTGTAAGCACACTAAGCCTAGAGATACTGGTGCAAGTGATGCTGCCGGAACACATCTATTGGTATTTGACGATAGGTTTTCTAACAATGATGATGGTAGCTACATAAGCGGCCCTTATTTTTAAAATGTCCCACTTCCAAGTGATGTTTTCCTTCCCCGAAAGTTCACGCTGGTTTTAGAGTTATATAGGTGGTTTGAACCTGTATCCATTGACCTGAAATTCGACCGCACTACTAACTGCGCCATCACCGCTTTAAAACCGAGCCATATTACCCAGCACTCCACTGACGGTCGCTGCCGTCACGCTTCCACACAATTAAAACCATTGGACTAAATGCTGTTGACCAGAAGATTCATGAATGCTTCATCGAATCTTGTGAGAAGCACTTCAGAAGTTGCTCAGCCGGTAGCTAGCGCAAGGTCGCACCGGTATGGCACGGACCTCGGCTAGCACTGCAGTTGCCGATCGGAACAGGTCCTGGGCCGCTGCTGGAAGAGGCTCCGAGGTCTACAAATTGATATCTGTTGGGTTATCCGCTATTCAGGATTTATTGGTGTTTCAATAGGTGTGGGGGGTCCGGGCGGGGCGGGGACACGCGCGTTCGGCGCGATGCCGGGTGCGGGGGTCGCGAGGGGCTCGGGGATTCGAGACTCCCTCGACGACATACGCGACGAGGACGGGTCACACTCGGACTCCGACGACCTCTCGGACGCGCAGCTTTACGGTGAGCCCACTGGACCACTCACATTACGATTAGGATCAAGATGAAGGAACAGTTTTTTTACCGACAGCACCTCCGTGAACACAGGGGAACTTCTCCTGACATTTTCCATGTCCTTTCTATGTCGAACCTCATATATTAGCAGTTTTCTTTTGTAAAATTGCGAAATATCTGATGATAAACATGGTAGAGTCCGAACGGCAAAGACCATCAGTCGTCTGTTCCACGTCTGAATAATCATTAGTCGTTATATCGGTGAGCGCGACGCGTGTTGACGGCCCGTGTGGCGCCGCAGGTGGCGTGGAGGTGGCGCCGCAGTGGCGTGGCGCGAGGGCGCGACCCGCGACGCGGACGGTCGCCGTCGCTGACGATGACGACGACTTTGGTGATCTCGTTAAAGGTACACCATTCCTTCTCCCTTAAAGACTTGCTGCACCAGATAACTATCGCGCTACGAGACTCACCCGCAGCGCTTGTCGTCACGTTATTACACTTTGTGTTCGGTTCTAATGAATATTATAATTAATTGTGACTAGAATTCATAAATTAATACAGAGCTTTATAATAACGAAATCAACGCCATTTATTTCTCAGTAAAATTATAGAATTTTTGATATATAAAACAAATATTATATTATTGTAAATATGAGTTTAATCGGTGGTTTTTTTTTTATTTCAATTTTGAGCAAGCGAATAGAATGTTGATAGTATTACTAAGTTTTATAGTTATGTCACGTCTTAAGAAAGTACAACTTCTTTCTTTCTGACTAGCTATGTGAACAGTATCAAATGCGTCATAGTGACTCGCTTCTGGACCAACGAGTTCAATTTAATGTAACAACGAAACAGATGAAATTTTGTTAAACTTGTAGTCGGTGACGGTGATGATGATGGAAACGACTCCCTGGGCAGCTCCTCGGAGAGCGAGCTCCGGCCGCGGAGCCCTAGGCCCGCTGCGGCGGCGGGCCGGCTCTCCGTCCTTAGCGATAATGAATTCTAAACTCTGTATTTATGATTTAACTTCAGCAAAATAAATGCACCGAGGCAATTTTTGCGAAACTAATTTAATTTAATTATAAACCCCACCTCTTCCCTGTCCAATAGAAATAAATAAAAAAATATTTTATATACATATATAAAAAACATTAAATACATTTATTTTTTTTTATTCATCTTTATTACAATGTAGGTATATAATAAATTACTAGAAAATGTCACGTCCTGAGCACTATAACTTATTCTAGATTTGATAAAATAATATTAACATAATTCTATACAAATAAAAACGATTAAATATACAATATCATATTATTTACAAAACTACGCGTCGACTTGTTCTGCTCCACCGCCCACACACAGACGCACGCACACACACACACACACGCACACACACACACACGCACACACACATGTGCACGTGATGTTAATACACAAAAGAACAATATTTTTAAGAGAAACATTAAAATAACATGTTTCTCTAAGAACAGATGCAATTTTAAACGTTACGTTAGATCCAACGGTTCTTTTACGTGTTTTGTATGTGAGCTCTTATCTCGTACTAGCTGCGGTGTGCCCGCGGCTGCGCCTGCGTTTCATATATTCAACACCGTGTAATATAATTTTAAAACAATAATTGGAAAATAATGTTTTAATGATATTGTTCATTGAATTATAATTTGTTTACAATTACATAGGCTTCAATTATTTTACACGGTACGCTAATTATTATCCAAAAAAAAAAAATATAGTACCTACTTACAGAAAGGAAAAATATTTCTCATAAATTCAAACACCTTCCAGTACGACTCCATTGAAGCTTATTTCATTCACAAATTCGTGACATTTTCTATGCGAAACCGTAATTATTTTCTAAAAATAACGGAGTAATTTCAGCTAACTGCCAGATAAAGTCTACTCAAAATCGGTACGGCCGTTCCGGAGATTAGTCAGAATTTTTAAAATTGTGTTTTTGTTGACTATCGTGTATACATACATTCATTTGAATTTAGTAAAAAGTTGTTATTTTTATATAACAAACAGATACTTCGACTTTATTTATTACTATAGATTAACTTAAAGGGGGTCGTCAATCAACTACGTGATATGTTTTAGTATCTTTTAACTCTCCTTCTTGGTGGTACTTGGTGAGGCTTTTAATAATCTACATAAAGAAATTATACATAAACATATACCTTGAAAACAACTAGAATAAATAAAAGCATAAAAATTTGCCTTAGAAACGAATTGAGCAATGGATTTTGAAATGAAAAGAATTATACCAATAACCCAGAAACCCTCATCGTTTTAGGTACATTGGGACTACGATTTCATATTTACAGTACTTAGTTAGATTAAAATAGGATATTATATTACAAACATACAAAGAATTTAAATAACTAGTTGTCTTTTTGTATTGTTACATTTCATACAAATATATAACTACTAAATAAGACATCACTTTGATATAACCTAGAAAATGTGCGTAACATAGATACTTGACGATTCAAAAAAATATAGACAGATACACAACAATATTTTAGTCAAGAAAGTTTATAGTTAAAAGAAAAATGTTTGTTAAAATAAAATATAACTTGTTAATAATGTGTTTCTAACACATTTTAGTAATTTTCCTCTTAATATATGCATAATATTATGTGGAATAATATTTTAAACAACCTCAAGTCATAGATATAATAACTGAGCCGTATAGAATCATAATACGGCTATCTACAATCGCCAACAAAAAAAAAGTTAATATTGCTTTATTTTTAAACTTTCTGCTACTAACTTCATGGTACTATGATAAGTGAACTATCTACAGGTTAAAATAAAGTTAATAGATCAATCAACGCTGCTATACTTTAGAAGATAAAAAAAAAACATTTTATCTACTTTACTAAAAATGAGTTCAAGTGTAGATACCCACTTTTGATTCTATACGACTCGATTGTTATTCAGGAAGGTTGTGGGTTCGAACGTCCATCACTGTGAAACTACTACTGAGCTGTTTTGAATGGAATTTTCAGACTATTAATGTCTAAATTCAAGTCAGTCATTATACTTTGTGAGGGCTATAGCAATAATGATAAAATCATTTCAGTTTAAAGAAGTTAGAGGCATTAACTAGCGTTAATAACAAAAGAAAAATTTGAAATATGCTTTCAATGAGTTATTCTATTGGACTAGATAATTAAAGAAATAACGTTAAAGAATTAGATAATTTTAGTACGAAATACAATTACAAAATATAAAGGTAATTTCTTAATTATATAATTAATTAAATGTTGAAGTCTTATTTCTTATTTAATATGATTTATATACAACAATAAAATTATAAGTACCTATGTTTAATAATAATAGTTTTAACATAAATAAACTAAACGGTTAGTTACATATAATAAACGAGTGTTCAAATTTTTTTAAATTATTAATTACATTTATTTATTATTATAATTTACATTCAAATTTATGTTTAAATAGTTCGTACAAAATATTATTATATGTACATTATTAAATTTAAAGAATTTCTCTTGTCAGTATATACGTAGACATTTTTGTATGTAATCACTAACCTTAGAGTGAGGCTGTAATTTTATACAAGTTAAACAACCTGTATTTGCCCATTTAAAAACTCACCTAAAAGATATTAATACTAAAAAAAAAAATGTAAAACAATATTTCTAATTTAGTCGCACTCACATCTTTTTACTGATTATATATCCTGGTAATATATTTGTGCATGTGTAACTACGTCGAAAGGCATACGATAATTATTACACACTCGTACTTAAAATAACATTTAATTTGGACGTTGCAAAACGTTAGTTAATAATTAATATTGAAAGGACGGTCGTTGCTGAGTTGTTACTACCTCGTGGGAGTCATGCGTCCAGCAGTGGGCGAAGAAGTATGAAGGTTTAGGGTAATTCCCCGCGCGAGTGTGTGGTGTCGCTGGTGGCGGACGTGCTGGCGAGGGAGTCGTGCCGCTCGCTCGCGGCGTGGTGTCGGCTCTCGTCACAAACCGCTATGAACTGCTCCGCGTACTCCCTGGAAATGTCATCCATCTCATTCAAAACCAACACTTAGATTTAAAGCTGGTAGTTTTTTTATACTGCATAGTTTTAAATACAATATCTGATATGAACAGCGAAATATGGTCATGTTTGTTGCTCATTCTTCTCGACTGGGTTGTTGTTCCGATCCGTTGGTAGTGTTTTTTTTTCGTTCCTGATCGTCTTCTCATGGTCTCATTGATTTATAAAATGGTTTTATATATCAATGCATGGTCTACATTGAATAAAGTATTCATTCATTCTTATATTCTTGAAGTGAAAACTTCTATAGCGGCTTTGGGTAAATCTCGGTAGGGTTAAACTTATAGATTAGCGTTGCCAATGTTATGACGTCAACTGTCAACATGCTACAATAGTCAAGTATAAGATAGCGTTTAAGTGATGGCGTTCAAAGATAAATAATAAAATGAACACTAGCGCAGTCTATCGTATGTTTGGAATATGAATATGCTATTTGAAAATTTATAAAACATAAGTATTGTTGACAGCACCAATAGACGTAAAAACAAGATCAATATTATATGTCAAATGTTAAGTTATGTTAAGAATTTTAATTAACAAATTATGACATTTAAACTTTTAAAAACAGTTTTGCCCAAGTTTCGAATTTTCTCATCTGTCGACAATCCCCACGACTGCCTAGTTTTTACTTTCTTCATAACTTCATTATAATACTAGATCTGCACCTGTCAGATGTTATGTGGGGATGTAACTTAAGATACAGTGAATCCGTCTCTAATGAGATTGCTAATGCTTAGAGGCAGAAACAGACGGCTATTAGAAAATGCCCAACCGCCATGCTACCATTTCGTAACGATGTCTTCCTTTACCGAATCAATGTAAGATTTGAACTAACGTTCACATTTAGACATTATTAAAAAAAAACATAACCAAAGCATATCTACTTAAATCGAGAGCAATCAAAAGAAAGAGACATCTATCAGTCCACGCTTCAGTCCTGTCTTTCTAGATTTAGTGTTTTATACAATTATCCATTTGGAGAGAATGTCGAAGCTGGAGAGCATTTGCGTCGGGTGGGATGTCAGGCACGATACATACAAGTACTGTTAAAATGCATAATAGAGCCTCGCACTGGCAAGTAGCGTCCAGAGTGAATCGCTGTTTCGAAAATTAACTGGCTTGGTCTGCGGTAGCTTCATAGGCACAACGGAAAATATCGTGTTTCTCGTATATTACCATTAACTACTGTATTTGGAAGAAGATCAGTGGCGTAGGTTGCCCTAGCTGAGCTCTGTATCAAACTTTGTTCAGGGGCCCTTTTAAACGTGTGTTGCGAAGTTTTAAATGGCGAGTAAAGATATTTTACAAATTTTTGATTGTAGACCGTTCAAGTATTAAATAAGCAAAATTTAATCCATCCATTGATGGTTACGTAATACGACCCCTCACATGCGTCAGGGTGCCTGTAGCCCGGGAGCTTCATATCATTGATATGGCTGACACGAGGCGCGTGATGAAGATTCTGGGTAAAAGAAGAAAGAGGAGCGAACCTGTCGAGGCCGGTGTATGTGCGCTTGAGGTCGGCGTCAGTGATGTGGCTCCTGTTCGCTCGCCGCTTGCGGTGGATGCGCTCGAGTGAGCGAGCGAGCTGCGTCTCGCGCTCCCCGCGGCTGCGAGCGACGCTTCCGCTCACCGCCTCTAGGCGACCTGCGTCTACGCGTGCGCTGCAAAACAACACGTTAAGAGGAACTGCGGCCGCCGTTTATTACATACAAATCTATTCCCCTCTTTCCTCCCTGGGTAATAGTATCATAGTTAACATTTGTAAACCATTTATACACACCACAGCCGTGCCCCTACGTTTTGATCTTTTCCATAAATTAATCGTTATAGAAACCAGAAGCCTTTGAATATGAGAAACAATGCTCGATTTTGACTGTCGTTTTCAGAGATCCATCAAATTGAGTTGACAAATTAAAAAACAAACAATACGTAGATCTCTATAGCCAATAGACAAATCCTTACTTATTTTATAACTGAAAATTAAAATCGCCTTATAACTTTTTAATTGGTGCGTAACGCAATACCAATAGGCTTCTTAATATAATGCTGATTGATTACTGATTAATTGTTTAAAGTGTTGATATGACTACTATAACCATAAGACTGGACTTTATTTTATTACTTTAGACGAACAGACTGTATTGTTAGATTTAAGAGAAATAAAAAGTTTTATTTCAACTGCCTCGGTAGCGCAGTTGTATTACGTACGACTGCCGTTCTGAGGTCTCGGGTTCGATCCCCGGGTCGGGTCAAGTGTTATTGGGTTTTTTCTACTCAGTATCATCCCGGAGTTTGGAATTTGTGCCCGATATGGCGACAGGCTCGCCCCCTGTCACATCTGGGACGGAACTAAGCTCGGCGAAATGTGGGTGGTGTAGTTCGCTACTTCACCTCTGTCTAACCCTTCGGGGATACAGGCGTGAGCATATGTATGTATGTATGTAAAAAGTTTTATAAAAAGAAAACATAAGCAAAAGAACACGCTATAAAAAACGAAAAAACAATAAAAGATCACAAATAAAAGGACAGTAATAACAAGGTCTCTGGTCATGCCAGAGGAAAGAATTGGCGGGGACAATAAAAAAAAATATAATGCTTTACTTATTACTGGGGAAAGGATGCCTGAAGTTTGATTACATAAGCAATATTTACTTATTAATTTTAGTATTTTTGTCAAAATTATGCCCATTCTTACGTGAGGGGATTTAACTTAATGTGGTAACTTAGGCAAAACTGTCTTCCCTTTCCGGTTGTCAGAAATATAGATATAATTAATGTGTTATTGTAATAAGTTTCTTTTAATTTTTTTTTTTAAGAATTACGCTGTTTACTTGAAGACACCTCAGTTGCTATTACTGACTAGGGGTAGGGGAAGTCGAAAATGACCAAGATTTAGTTTACGTACAACTTAAGCGGCCCCTTAGGCTGCTTGTCTTGGGTTCGTGCAGTTTGAGACTAAGTAACTTACTGTGTCATGTACGGGGTAGTAGACTGGTGCGTAGGGCGCCGGGGGTAGCGGCAGGGTCGCGTACCGAGGGGCTACTGGCAGGCAGGCCGGCGGCATACGCCCTAGCTGGAATTAGATACAACATCAGTTAATATGTCAATATTATAACCAGTACCTGAACGATACAATTTTGTTTGCCCATAAAAAACATAAGACAAAAAAGCAGGTATTCGTTTAAAGTAAGTCTTAACTTAATATCTAAGTTAAGTGAAAAATAAATTTAAATAGTTCAATCGTATGAAATCATTTTCATATTTACAAAAAAAAAAAATTTAATAAAAAAACAAAACCGGTTTCAACAGAACAAACGATTAAAATGTACTAAAAACTAAATAAATCGTTACTTTATTAATCTGGTTCGTTCATTTTGAAATCGGTCCACAAATGAAAGAGAAATCGCGTAACAAACATACAAAAAAAGAAGAACATACAGACGAACTGATAACCTCTTTCTTTTTTTAAGTCGGTTAAAATTAACTTTAAATCCGGTGAGGTCCGGTACGTGACGATTCCATTTACACAGAAATTCCGGACGAATCCTGCGAAACGAAACGCGAACGCACTCGTGTTCAAGATAACAATGCGTTTATTATCTGTGTCGCGGAACAATTCAGTCGACCTAAACACACTGACACACAGACATAACTAAGAATGAATTTATTTAACACACGACATATGGTAATGGCGATCAAAACAATTGTTTTACGACAATAGTTTAACCTAATATCGTTTCTACGACTCTCGATATATCCAATGAAAACACATTCTAATAACGTTTTTCTAGTAGATACCTACTGTCATAGAGCATCAATATAAATAAAAACACTAGTCGTGCCTATCGCCTCTGTTCGTGTTCAATGTTTTGTATTTTTCGCAATTAGTAACCTTAAACAGGGTAAAATATTATCATTTCAGACGTATTACATACATTTATTCGCACGAAAACTAATAATAATAATAATTTATTTCCCAAAAAATTTGTTTACAAAAAAATATATAAGGTTAGGCCCTGTCACCTGAACTAGGCTTTTTAGCCTGTGTCTCAGGTGTCAGTGTCTTCCCAATATACAGAATTCCTTACTCTAAAATATTATTCTTATTAATACAGAAATGATTAATTTAGCGCACTTTTCTTCTGTATGTTCTGTGAGTATATGTTTTGAATGTGTGTGTTCGTGTGTATGAATGAGTATGTGTCTATGTATTTATTGGCTCTCATAAGATATGGGTAATAAAACTTGAATATTTTTTAATCAAAATTAATTTGCTTTGTCAACCCTATCGCATATCGCAACTTAAGAATGAAAGTGACCTAAATCAAAAAATGAAATTTTGAGAAAATGTCGATGAAAGTTTTTAAAAGATTGCACATTTGCGTTTTTGAAGTTATACTTCTTTAGGCGCGTTATGAAAAAATGTTGAGAGTGAAATTTGAAGATGCGCGCGCATCTGTGACACAGAATGAACAGTATGAAGTTGTCTGCTTAACCGCTCATTAAGTCTCGAAAAAAAAGCTACCAACAAAATAGAAATTGAACCTCGATATTAGTCGCGCATGTTGGTACGCTAGTCACCTCTGATCGCTGTTTTCATATTTTTTTTTTTACTTCAAATTATAATATTAATTTTTAATATTTGCTATTAAATTGAATAAATAATAAATATTTATAAAAATAACTAAATAAATTTAATGAAATTTTTTTGATAAAAATGAAAAGTGAATATTAAATTAAGAAATCAATAAAAATATTTAAAAAATAATCAACCTTAAATTCAATTTTTGAATTTATTTTTAAAATATTAAATAATCAATAATAAACATTTAAAATTAAGAATTTTATAATATTTAGTACAAATTATGTCTTATATATTTATTATTCTCTAAATTTGGTTTTTAATATATATATATATATATATAATTTGTAAGATATCTCAACGCTGTTAATACAAAACTTTTCGTATGATATTTTAGTTATCATAAGCCACTGATAACTGAAGTTCCGATTCAGACATTACCGGAAGATACTATGGAAGTGGACATCATTTAATTAAAAATACAATTCGAATAATAAGACAATTTATGTTAAACTTAATATAAGAAAATAAATACTTATTTATTTAATTTTTCAAATTTATAATGAACTTTGTTGATTATCCTTTTCCAATCCTTCTATTATTTTATTGTAATTAATTATTACTTTATTAACTGCCTCGGTAGCGCAGTTGTATTACATACGACTGCCGTTCTGAGGTCTCGGGTTCGATCCCCGGGTCGGGTCAAGTGGTATTGGGTTTTTTCTACTCAGTATCATTCCGGAGTTTGGAATTTGTGCCCGATATGGCGACAGGCTCGCCCCCTGTCACATCTGGGACGGAACTAAGCTCGGCGAAATGTGGGTGGTGTAGTTCGCTACTTCACCTCTGCCTAACCCTTCGGGGAAAACAGGCGTGAGCATATGTATGTATGTATGTAATTAATTATTTGCATGCAATTAAAAACTATGTATTAATGATGCCAAAGAAGTATAACTTCTCATGCGCGTACATAAGGGCGCGTACACGCACCCATTTTTTTTTCATTAATATTTGCTTATAGATTCATAAAAAATAATTTAAACTTATTTTATATAGCATTTTTATAATATAAAACAGTTTATTCGTTTCATTTAGAGTCATTCTACGACTTTAACTCAATATATTTCTTAATTGAATCAGTTTAATTGTGAAGGTGCAATTTTGCAATTATGTTTAACAAGCTACGTAAATATGTATAATAACATTTAAGTAATAACATTTTTACTTTAATTTTAAAGCCGGTAAGCAAAATTCAAATGTTAATACGTGATAGGTAATTGATATATCTTGCGTGGAGATGTCCCAAAACCTACATTTCGCAAGCGCAGTGCCTCGACCGAGGCGGTGCGTGCGTGACCCGCTTCTCTCAATGAATTATAAATGTTTGTACACACTACATAAATATATAGACGAAAAGTTGTATAAAGTAATATATAGACTAGGTTTTCACCGTGCCTACGCTTGCGTGTTTTACATATATTATCTATACGTAATAAAACAAAAAATAATAAAAAAAAAAAACTTACAACTCGCCAACCGTTAAACTAATTAACATGATTCTTTAAAATCGTAGTTTAATTTTCTTGGTTTTATTATATATATATACATTTAATTGCATTAAGTAAAATATGAAATTACTTATGTAATAAATACGTAAATGAAATCTATATAAAACCACAAAATATTCTAAAAACGTTTTATATGGAATTATTTAATGTAAAATAAAGCCACGGGTACAGCAAGTAATATGTGAAAAGTAACTATTATTTATATATGTCTTTATCAGTCTAAAAAGCATTAAAGACTACCACAAAAGGAACAATACGTTTACATTATTCGTAATCTTTGGAATAAAGTAAGTAAAGACAGACTTTTTGCGAATGTAAATAGAGATTAAATAATGAAACGTAAACATCAGAGGGCAAGTGGCACTCTGGGCCTCAAGAATCCTATAGGCAAATGTTATGAAACGGGGTGCGCCGGAACAAGTATTCTATGAAATAGCACAACAGAACTAAACCTCCTTGGTACTGTATTGTCGGTAAACATTACAATGAGAGCGCCAACAACCTGTATATACAATAATGCCGCAAACATAGTGTTCAAGGGAAGCGATTTCATTTTTAATAATTTCGAATAATTAATGTAATAAAGTAATGTCAAAATTCAACGTGAAACGGTAAACTAATGAACCTAATTTTTGTAGAGGCATTTTTACAATTCGTAAGAGTTTGAAACTTTTACATAAAAAGATTAAGGAAAGCCGCAAAAAGATTTTTTTTTAATGCACGCATTATAAATTTATTTTTATAACGAAACTTCTTAATATATTGTTTTTTACAATTTATTTTTGACGTGAATAGCGGTGTTAATTGATTCCCGGAAGTAGGAAGACTTATAGATTCGCGTTGACGATATTATGATGTCAGCCGCCAGTATGTTACAGTATATAAAATATGAGATAGAGTTTAAGTGCTGGCGCTCAGAGATAAATATTAAATTGATACTTACGCAGCCTGTCGTTTGTTTTGATTATGAATATGTAAAAATCAGGCCAATGTTAAATGTTAGGTTATGTTAATAACTCAGGGGGCGACGCGGTGCTTGCGATAGCCACCCCGTGTCGCCCCCACTCCAAATGCAGCGGACGGCCCCGGGGGGTTTTAGTGGGTATTTCCGGGCGCTTCACGGCCGGGTGAGTCCCACACTGGCACGGAACTCGTCACTCCGTCACTCCGTGCCCCCTTGCCTATTGTATTGGGGGACTTCGGTCTCACTAATACAATAGGTAAGGGTAGTGCGTAAATGCATTTCCCCCCGTTAAAAAAAAAAAAAGAAGGTTATGTTAATAATTACAATTAACAAATGATAACATTTTAATTACTCATGGCATTATTTAAACATTAAAAAAATGGCTACCTAGTTTTTTTTTACTAAGCTTTGAAAGTTTTAATAATTAGTAAGTGATTATTTAGTACATATGTTAATTAATTCAGAAAACGTTCAAATATTAAATACAATGATTACATATTAAAATGTTGATGATGGTTATCTACATTACTCATTAAAGATAAATTAAAAAAGCATGTGTATTTTCTGGAACAATCTTTCTTTTTTAAATGACTTAAAAAAGGTAGGATATGCAGGATCGTTTATCACTAACCCACCGCCCTATTATTATAAGAAATTCACAGTACAATATACAAGTGACAAGTGGATTAGCCTTGGTGCAAGGTGGTGGAGACGCCCAGCGGCAGCGTTCCACCGAACCGGTTGCAATTTGAATGGTAAACAAACATGCATAGCTCTATTGTCTCATTAGATTGTCGAGATTACATCATTTTCTTGTGATCAATTATTCACTGTATTATTATTAAATCCATGAGTACAAGTATTTTAGGCCTAACTTTGTATTACGTTTCTAATCTTCAGTACTCCAACAAAAAGGCCGTTTGTTAAAAAGTTTCATTGTGTTTTTGTGACCTGTCAGAATTGACGATCCATGTCATTATTTTCATTATTCAATATACTTCATTTGTGCACAACACACAATTTCGCCAAAATCTATACTAATAAATTAAATTGAAATGTCTGTTTGTAATATCAAAATAACAATTTTTACTAAATACATATGAATGTATATGCGATACCTATAGCAAAAACACAATTTTTGTCTCTCCGTCTGTCTGTTTGTTCCGGCTAATCTCCAGAATGGATAGACCAGACCTATTTGGGCGGGACTTTTTTGTAGATACCTGAAGTAACTCCGCGTAACGCAGGCTTCTTTTGTTATTCCAAAAAAATTAGGTTCCGCATTTTAAAAAAAAATTCATAGATTTGTGAATAAAATTTAAAATTCAATGGTACGTTTTACGAGAAAGTGCTTAAATTTATGAGAAACATTTTTATGAAATAACACTAAAAACAATTTAGGAAAATAATTAAGATTTCGTAAAACAAATTAAAACGTAGTGAAGAGTATATGAAACGTTGGTGCAGCCGCGGGAACTCAACTAGTTATATAATATAGAGTGCTGTAGTGCAAGTTAATGGACTTACAAACAAGAAATATTATAATACAAATCAAAATCAAAGCCAAACTTTGTAAAAACAATGACATCTTGTATTTAAAGTTGAAGAAAGCTAGATAATATTAAACAATATATAATTTTGGAAGCATCCATTTTATAGGCCTACTGCTCTCAAAAAATAAATTTTAGGTCTCCGCTTACCATTGTGATATTCTTCGGTGACATTGTAAGCTACTTCTATAGAACTGTATCGTGGACAATAGAGATCTACATCAGTCTTTAAACATCTGTTGATTTCAATTTAAAAAACCTATTTACCTTTAGCATAAAGTTTAAATTAAAGTAACGAGTGTGAAAAGTGAAATTTTGCAACATTTACCTACATTTGAAAAATTAGTATGGGTCTGTCAATTTACAACCTCTATACGGGCACACGTGATTAGTGTTAAACAATTTCAAGCGATTTCTAATTCTGTACATCAAATGACAACTTTTGGAATAGTCCTCCTTCCATTACATTATAATTGTTGTGGTGTATTAGTTGATGTTTTGGTCCTTATACATTATTCGCAATTTATGGTAAAACGGCAGATGTCTTAAACTTTAAGATGATAATATTCAGGTCGGTTTGGTTATTCTTCAAGTGTCGTCGTACATTTGAATAGTGTAAAATGTTTGTCGTGTAGTGTGAATGAGCGAGCAGTTGTCAAGGAGACCGACAATACTTGCGTAACGTTAGTTGTCAATTCGCCGGAGCTCTTGTGATCGCGCGTGCATTCCACCTGATTTATGAAGATGCCGCAATCGAGGTGAAGCGCCCATCACTCTGACTTACCTATTCAAAACGATTCTTGAATATTTAATCTTCTTATTTATTATTTCTACTTTTCCGGATATATATTTGTTTTTAAACATATTATTTCTCTCTAGGAATGCTCCTACTTTTTTTTTAGCCTTTTCCTTACATAATTTAAAAGTCAACGTCTGTTTATAACTTGACACCTTTTTTTTTTTTTTTGACGGGGGAAATTCATTTACCCACTACCCTTACCCATTGCATTAGTGAGACCGAAGTCCCCTAATGCGATGGATAAGGGGGATAATGGATAAGGGATAAGGGGACTATTTCAAAGTGTATTGAATAATTATTAATGAACAGCTGAAAAAGGTGCACCACCAAAGGCTACCTAAGTGAGGTATAAATATACAAAATAAAGTATTTAGTTACATCAGTGTATGTAAACCAATCTAAAATATAAATTACATTAGTAACAACATAATATGTGTACCCAGTATTTCCTTGGTTGAAGCACCTAACCTAACACGGAGAACGTCCCTTACTTAACACGAAGAACGTCCCTTACCTAACACGGAGAACGTCCCTTACCTAACACAGGGAACGTTCCTTACCTAACACGAAGAACGTCCCTTACCTAACACGGGGAACGTTCCTTACCTAACACGAAGAACGTCCCTTACCTAACACGGAGAACGTCCCTTAATGCTAACTTCTTCAGTATATAAAAAAGCGGTTCTATATAATGTAATAAGCAATTCATTGGGTTTATTATATATAGTAGAGTGCAGAAAGCGGAACCCGGAAACGATTGTATAACAAAATGACATGTCATTGAACCTTTACATAACTCTTTTATTTGTGAATTACCTGTTCGTATTATGCAATGTGTTTATACTGTATGTTGTTACTTATTACTTTTAATATCTCAACAAGTCAAACTAATTAGTGTTTTTAATTAATTATTTTTGTTATTTTGTGAAGCTATGTTAGGTATATGTTGCCTAATTTATTGATGAACTGTGTTATATATGTTCTTGTTTCGAATTGTCACATTAATAGAGCTCTAAATGTAACATTATTTAAGGACCGAGGTTCCAGAGTGACGACTCTAAATTTAAAACAATTCATTCAAACAGTTTAAATACAAAAAGTGATTAGTACGTTTTTTGTTAATTATTAAAATCTACGCTAATTTGTAACAAAGATGTTATAACTCATATTACACAAAAAACAATACAATTTATATTTCTAAACTAGTCGAGTGAAAGATGTTTGATTGGAACTGAAAGCGGCAGAAAAACTTTAAGAGTACAAAATTTATTATTTATGTCAAATTTGTCGCAAATGAACGTTTAGGATCGTTTTCTAAAACAAGTGCAAGATTTTACAGAAATATATTTGAAGTCTAGTAAAATAATACATTATTTTTATAGTTTGCACGTTTCATAAGTATGTTTTGAAAAGTCTTCACACAAATGTATGTCTGTCTAGGATTTGAACGAAAAAGTTGATTACTTCACGTATTAAAAAGTAACATTCTCGAGGCATGTGGTTTTTGTTGTAATTTGTGAATCTAGCTGTTACGTTTGTTCCAACGCAATAAACATTTGATATTTCTTGACATAGAAATGTAACATATAATTTAATTGTATTGATTTCGCACGCAAAGCTATTATAAAAGTTTATTAACTTTAAGCTCCACTGACATTTACTATCGGCGGTGATTTTGCTTTTCAAAACGCCGCCGCGGCAACATTCACAGAGAAACTAATCACTAACTACATACAACAAGTGTTTATAGTTGTAGTGTTCCTTCGTGATGGTGATCATTGGATATCGAAACCTTATTTCTAACGGCTTTGACTTTGTTATCTGCATATTTTTCTATATATGCGCATATTTGATAATTTTAATATCACGACTAACCTATATTATTCAACTAGATGTGCCCACGACTTCTCTCGCGTAGAATTCAGATAATGATAGTCCCGTTCCGTCCCCCTTGGTTTGGCAATCCAGCCATTCTTGCCACAATAGGCCCGAATGGCGGCCTGCACAGCATACTAACCATGTGGTGATGAGTGTGAGGGTGATGTGGATCAGTGTTAACAATCTTCACTAAAATTAGAATGTTTTTTTTTTCTTACCTATCTAATGCTGTTGACCGGAAGTGCTTCTATAGCTTCACCGAAATTGGGAGCGAGTGCTGAAGGCACTCAACCGCAAACGGTAACTAGCACAAGGGTTCGAACCTCGGCTTGCCCGCTACCTGAGTGTGAAAACTCCCGCAGAATTTTAATCCTAGCTAATCTCTACATTATTTTTATTAAACATAAAAAAAGGTTCCTTACAGCAGAATGATTTCTTTGAATCTGTCAATTTTTATAGAAACCCCCATACACAAGGTTGTTATTATAAACGTAAGTTTAATTATTTCTTTGTACGTATTGTGGGTAAAAATATTATAAATACTTTTTTATGTTAGTGATATTGTTTTTTTTATTTATTTTTTTGATTAATCACTTTAACATGTTTTATTGTCCTGTTAAATAAAACATATTTATGTTTTTGACACTTGTACGATTTTGTAATAATTGGAAACTTGATGAGACTATCATAATTTATAGTGTACCTTTAAGTTGGATAGACGGAACCTTAGTAATTCAGTTGGCGTTCTAGAATGCGCACAGGCGTGTGCGCGCGCGCAGGTGAAAGGGACGGCCCTAAGGTACACCGCACCTATAATACTGAATACGTACTGTTGTTAGTATCTTAGTATTCCATTCACAATACGTTATTTAGCTTTATTTAGAGCTTGTAAAATTACCGGACCAATGATACTCGATTCCTTTTATTAAACGGAAATAGCAAATAGACGCGGATTCCTCCGCCTGATGTTATTTGGTTATTTAATTCTATGCCTATCTTTGGCAAACCTTACATAGGACCACTGTTTAGGACTAAACTTGATCATACTAATAAAGTGAAGGCTCAGGATATTAAAGCACATATCATAGATGTATTCCCGTAGCCTTAAGTAAAGCATGTTTACTCTCTTGGGCCACATTGTCACTTAACATCAGTTGAGATTGTGGTCAAAACATTATTAAGTAAGTAATGTGTAAAATTAAAAAAAGTATGCTGTTACTTAATCTAACATACATAAATGCACCCTGGTAACTAAAACACTAATTACTCATCGAGTAGTGGTAACATATTATTCCTACGAGTTCTATTTTTTTTTTTTATATGATCTCAGTGCTTTGACCACAATCTCATCTGATGTTAAGTGTAAGTGATGATATGGTCTAGGATGGTAAACACACTAAGCCTAGAGGTAATGGTTCTCAGGTGATCCTGAAAAGGGAGGGACTTACTTTTCTTAAAGCAGTGGCGGGTTTCTTCCCCTTTTTCCCTTTGCCCGCCACTGCTCTATCCAATTCTTCCCTTTTCTATTTATGGGGGGCAGGAAGTATCTCCTGCCCCCCGGACTGTCGACCTGACGGTCGTGCCTCCTTCCGAGGCGGGCTAAGTGGTGGAGGGGAACTATTCTCCTTCATCCCTACCGGGCCATTGCAGGGACGAGGCCTGGTGGGTTCGCTGCAGGGGGCGACGCGGTGCTTGCGAAAGCCACCCCGTGTCGCCCCCATCCCAAATGCAGTGGACGGCCCCGGGGGGTTTTAGTGGGTATTTCCGGGAGAGTCCCACACTGGCACGGAGCTCGTCCCTCCGTGCCCCCTTACCTATTGTATTGGGGGACTTCGGTCTCACTAATACAATAGGTAAGGGTAGTGCGTAAATGCATTTCCCCCCGTCAAAAAAAAAAAAAAAAAAAGGTGATCCTGAAAACACCTTTTGGTATTTGGCGACAGGTTTTTAATCTTGAGGGTGATAGCTACCCGGGCGGGCACTATTAGAAAATGCCCTGGTTTTCTCACGATGTTTAGCTCCACCGAAAGCTCAGGCTGATTTTAAAGTTGGATAGGCGTCTTTGAAACCGTGTCTATTGACGCGAAACCCGACCACATTACCAACTAAACCGTCATCGCTTAACCACTTAATTACACCACCAGACTTGAAGAATATTCTCGCAGTACTTCCATTTACTAAGATAAATAACACGGGTCAACACAAAATTTGACTTCCAATTTAAAGGATAAAATTTCGTTATTTTAGGTCGTAAATAGACGAAAAAAAAATATGATATGAAAAAAATTGTTTTGAATTCAGAAGACCGATTGAACGTTTTTTTTTCAAAATATGTGGTTTTAATTCTTCATTTAATTAAAGATGAAACCATTCAAATAAACATTTTTATTATTTTTATTAAGTTTTAATATAAAATAAAATTCCAAAAAAGTGGAGAATAATTTTAAAAATGTACGCTTTCTCTTTTTCTTTGATGTTCACAAGTACTTTCTCTCTCAATAAACCTCTAATATAGTCTCCCATCATGTTTTCATTATACTGGCCTTTATAAAACGGTGTTCGAATCTCATAATGTCCTGATGAAAACGTTCTCCTTGCTCTTCTGAATACGCTCCCATATTGTTTTTAAACTTATCTAAATGAGCATGCAGCAATTTTTTTTTTCATCTCAATAGCAAACTTTATACAAAAAAAAAATTTTTTTTCGTTTTGTGCATAATTAACTGAAAAATCATAAAATAAACTTTAGGAAACGATAATTTTTTTGTAGATTCGTGTAATATACTACTAAATCTTGTTTTTAAGTAAAAAAGTAACAACATCTTCTTCATCGAAACTACCAGAATGTAAAGATGTTAGGATAACCAGATATTTCATAATCTATTGGACATTATTTCAAATATATTAACACGTTAAGCACTCTAGTTCGTGCGCTCCAGATTACAAGAATGTAGACATTTCGATGAACGCTTAATAAAATGCCGTCTTAAAACATTCATTACAAAATGCTTTGATAAGGTCAAAGGCTACAAAAATATATTATGAAATAAGAAAACAAGCGCAAACCTAACCAATGGATACGCTTATTGCATTAATAAATGCGAAAACATTTGAAAATTATTTATACACGCATTTGAGCTATGAATAACCTTACATAATATTATCAAAGTCATAGGCTGTTTGTAACTTGACAATTACTAAAACGATTACCCTGATTATTTAGTTCAATCAATCAATTATGTATTATTAGATAAGGTTTTAGTTTTTTGTTTTCGCGGCTACAGATGATATGTATTTCAAAAGTCATTAGGTATAGAGGCACGATTGAAATTATTTGTAAACAAATGTTGTTAATGCTTGACAACGATAAATAATCATGTATTCAGATTTAGGCTCGTACAAAAACTAAGAAAGGAGACTGTGTGTCATGCGCAGCTGCCGGAACATACAGACACACGAATAAGTGAACAGTTAGAAAACCACTGAACTAATTTATGTGACTATTTCTTCAAATAATATCTGTATTTATTTACCAGATTTTAGTATAAATATAAGGCGCGGTTGCTAATGCAGTGGGATTCTGCGTCGATGGACGCTGTTTGAAAACCGCTTACACAGCTCTATAATAGGCCTGGGCTTTTTTTTTTCGGTGATGGGAAAGATCGTGAGGAAGCCATAGTATAGTGGTAAGGCAGTTTCTAATAATGCCCGCATGGGTAGCTACCACTTACAAATTTGAAAATCTGTCGCCAAACACTAATAAACGTGGTCCTATTAAATCTCCTGAAAATTAGTATGTACTATACTTCTATACTTAGTGTGTTTACCATGCTAGACCATATCGTCTCTTAACACCAGGTGAGATTTTGGTCAAACCTGAGTTTATATAGTCATTTACTTCACGTGTCTTACTATTGTAAACGGGCGAAGCCGCGATTACAGGTAGTCAAAACGAATAAAACTCTAAGTTTTTTAATATGATTTTCGATGGCGCAAAATATTATGTATTTAGACGAGGGCAATAGAACATACATTTACATAAATAACATATCGCTTTTTAATAAATAAAATGTATGTAAATAATTAAGGTGAAATCTGTCATGACACGATGCTCAGCCGAAACGGGGACATACTTAATGTGGCTATGCTTGTCCAGGCGGTTATGGTCATTGGTCTCTCGAACAAAGTGAGAAGATTTTACAAATTCTACGACGTTGTCAGCCCGACCACCACAGACATTATAAGAAGCTATCGCCTCGGTGGCGCAGTTGTATTACAGTGCGACTGCCGTTCTGAGGTCACGGGTTCGATCCCCGGGTCGGGTCAAGTGGTATTGGGTTTTACTACTCAATATCATCCCGGAGTTTGGAATTTGTGCCCGATATGGCGACAGGCTCGCCCCCTGTCACATCTGGGACGTAACTAGGCTCGGCGAAATGTGGGTGGTGTAGTTCGCTACTTCACCTCTGCCTAACCCTTCGGGGATAACAGGCGTGAGCTTATGTTATGTTATAAAACATTATATGACACCCAGTATATAAAGCAATGTGCAGATTCGGAGCGTATTTGCTAATAGCAATAACATACTTGTATATTGTATTATATATAGAGAGGCGCTCGCGCCGCACACAGATTGCGTAAGTCGCGGAATGCGCAAGGTGGACAGCCGCTCTGCGATTCATAAATCAACATTCCTCACGTCAATATGTTACGTTCACTTATACTACTTAATTCGGTTCAAGTTATCTATATTTTTAGATATTTAATCCGCACACAACCCTCTCCTTGTACTTTCTTGCATGTTGTAAATAACAAACTCTCTGTCGGTTCCAACCACTGATCCGATTTTAATAATTAACTTTAGAGATCATAGACGGACATATTATTTGGACAGATTTTAGTATACCTATATATTATTACGTTATGTCATACGTGGTAGAAGTTATAACGGAAGTTTTAAATAAAGTACACAACATAAATTACCGACAATTTCTTGCAGTATTTTATCTGATTGAGAGAAAACCGCATTCAAGGGTTAAATTAATAATAGTGTAAAATAAAAATGATTTATAAATGAAAGCGTTTGCAGTAAATAATTAAAACGTAAATTGTTAACAAAATCGAATTAGTTTTATTTGAAACCGAATGAACTGATTTATATGTGGTTTTCGGATTAACACAGACTGAACCTGAAGGACTTATTACGATATTTGTAGGGGCTAAGCAGTATTAATTAAATTATTAATATTAATCAAAATCAAAATTTATTTATTCAATTTAGGCCCTAAGAAGGCGCTTATGAACGTCTAAACACTACCACCGGTTCGGAAAACAACCCAGTCGAGAAGAGCGCAGGCAAGAAACTCGATCTGGTTCTTTTTTTTTTATAAATATCATTTTTTTGTCATAATTTAAAACTATACAAATCGTAGTCTTAATAATCTTAGTGGAAGCACAGAGATGTGGGTTAATTCCAGACATCACTATCGTTCACGTAATGATCCACCCTGTAATAACCTTTTGAGATTAAAACTTGCTTGACATAATACTTGAACTTATTGTCAGGTAAATCGGTAATGTTACTTGGGATCTTATTGTAAAACCGAATACTATTACCTATAAAGCTTTTATTACACTTACTTAACCTAAAGCGTGGTTCCGGCCAACTTGTCTTTACTTCTAATATTAAAATTATGACGATCATTCACTAGATCTAGATATAATAATAACAGTTGTTTTCAAACTAAATAAATGCTGTTGACCTGATGGACCATAACAGCTTCACCAAATATTTAAGTTGAGTGCTTATAGTTTTCAACCGAAGAGGTAGCCAGCGCAAGGGCACTAAAGTGAAACATACATCAGCTTAGATCATGTCAACGATGACATGACAGTCGAAATAGGTATAAAGTGTACGCCAAACAGGCCTCGGCGTAAAGCCAAGTTAGGATCATATTGGATAGCTGTGGCAAGGTGGAGTTTGGTACGCCAGTTTATTGAAACTTTCCCTAGTGAAGTTGAAAGTGACCCGGCATGTAGCTTACCTAGGCCGTTTGAAGTCTTCTCGGAGTTACAACGATTCTGTACATTAACACACTTACAGCGTTTTCTAGGTTATTTTTTTAACATAACGATTCTACTTGTCTCCATATAAATAAGCAAATACAGATATGAAAATGAAGCGGCCATGTCGTAATGGTTGGATATCGTGTCCATTGACGTAAGTTTAAAAAACATACAATGAGCATAATATGGTAGATCATTTTGTAATAACTGCTTAGATAGCCAACACACGAAACTTGAAAATCGATTACTATATTCAGTATCTCTAACTATTAAGTCTCACTTAAAATAAAGAGAGACTGTGGTCAAATAATAAAACTTATATAAAAGGAATTAACATAATGTACGTGATACAAAAGTTCGTCCTGCACAATAACCGAATCTTTAAGATGTCAGCAGAAATGTCTCTTGCATCGCTAGACCTTTTCAAGACGTATATAATCGAAATAATGTACTCATAAGATGAGACATAAAACTGCTTAAATAATAACGAAATAATTATTGCAAAAACATAACTAATTATCCCGTAGATAATGGAAAAATTACAACAAAATGTGAATATAGATTATAATCACTGCTCATTTAATCAAATTCAACTGTATTAAATACTGACGTAGTCAACACGAGTGAACAACGAACAATTAAATCTATCAATCTAATTTCGAACAAAACTGTAGAGATATGTCGCTTCAAAGAGATTACAGTTATTAGGGCTTGCATCATTATATGTAAGCTACAGTACTAAGAGACGAATACTTTATGTTGTTAAATGGATGTGTAATACTTTAGAGGCTGGCAATTGAGCCTAGTTTTTTTTTTTTTTTTGCTTATTTTTTAGGACGTGCTGTCTGACTGGTGATTATATAAGCAATATTTACATATTGATTTTTGAAATTATGCTAAGGAGAGAAGTGGGGATAAGGAGTAAATATGTCCAAAATCAACTTACATAATAGTTGAATGGTCCCTTAGGCTTAGGTTTACATTAGCTGACATTATTGTAGTAATTTATGACCGATTGTCGATCTATTAATGGTTACAACGTAGTTTACATCAAGAATAGAAAACCTATATATAAGCATTGTCCAATAGTAGTTGAGTTGTGGATAGAAGCCTTCATCATTCCAGCGGATAAATTTAAAAGCCTTTGAGCTAATCACCTTATTGCGGCTGAGTGCCCTCAGCACTCGCCCCCAAAGTTCGGTGAAGCTGTAAAGGCCCTTCCGGTCAACAGCATTAGCTAGGTCAAAAAAAAAAAAAAGAAGATGAATACCGGCCAGGAGTCAAAATGATTCGTTGTATGGCAAAGCTGTAACAAATCTGTTGATTAGCCAAACTCTGCTTGAATCGTTTTCAGTGTAAATTTTTAAGTGTGTCGTACATACGACGCATGTTTGCAGGATAATAGACAATGAAATTGGCATAAAACTCTACCATAAGCACATTCATCTCTAAACCATCTAATAAGATTTAAGAGACTGAATTGCATAATCATTAATTGAATAATTAAGAGTGAAAATTGTGAAAAAATGTGATTTTATCCAGGGACACCGCTTTTTTCAAAGTCTTTCAATAAACGTCTACTCGCGTTGGAAAGGAATGCAAAACATTCGCCAATTGCGGAGAACAAATTGCGCACATGAGTTGCGCAATGAGAACTTTGTATGATTTTTTGCTTTATTATATTGCATACATGAAGTGAATTCACACGTCGGGACGCGGCGGTGTCACCTCTACTGAGTCTTTTGTAACCGATGACTTTAACAAACAGTTAATTACTAATAGAAAATACATAATCGTATCGTAAATCGGAAATTCCTTAGAATCCCGGAAAACAGATATATTTTAGCAGTAACTGGTCGATGATGAAAAATAAATCAACCAGCGAAGTGGTATTTCACTGTATTAGGCGACATCGATGCCCCCTTATCATTTGTTTATATGTCTTTTTGTTACTTTAAGTAGAAAACTTATGATGTGTACCGTGTCTCCGTTATTACTGTATTTCATTGTCTAAAGAATGGCCTAAAAATAACGGAGAGAGTGACACACACTGCTTGGAAGAGCGGTGTATCTTTGTCCAAGAACACACTTAGATACATATTCAAATGAATTTTGGAGAAAAAGTGTAGTCTATTTTAAAGTGAAACTTTTTTCCATCGCCTCAAATTTTTTCCCTTAATTTTTGAAATAATTTATTGGAAAAATCTTAAGCAACTGACAACCAAGAGTATGTAAGACGTAAGTAGTGTTCCCACGCGCCGGCAGATTCCTACGTGTTCGGAGTCGTGTCTTCGAGAAGAACGGGCGCAGTACAAAAAACGCGTTCGCCCGCGGCTTTAGAAACTTCAATTACAGATGCTTTCACCAGCTATATGGAGATACACGACACAACCCGTCGTCACGTCGACAACCAACCCAACGACTTATATCGAATAGTGTTTATAATAAAAGCCTATAAGTATTCCATTACTGAACAAATGGTCCTTCACGGGCTAAGACAAGAAGATTACATTTAAGAATTGAAGAATATTTATTTAGAGATCTACGTGTAAATTGGCATATTCATGGCTTTTGTTTGTAAATTGTTGTACAATATCTCCCTTTATTTGAAACTTAGTTCTTCTTGTGGTATTCGAAAACAAACTGTTGGGGATTTCGGCGAAACAAGATATATATCTCTGAACCAGTTTCATTCAATGACTTTTAGTCGCGGAGAATACTCAGAATACTCTAGAATTATGTTACAAAAGAGAGCTGTTCGCGCAATATATAATATGGGACCTCGCGAATCTCTAAAGAACAAGTTTCAAGAATATGATATCTTAACTTTGCCCTCCCAATACATCTTCGATAACTCAATGCATATTCGTAAAAATTTAGACAAGCTCGATCTAGTGAATGATCGTCATAATTTTAATACTAGAAGTAAAGACAAGTTGGCCGGAACCACGCTTTAGGTTAAGTAAGTGTAATAAAAGCTTTATAGGTAATAGTATTCGATTTTACAATAAGATCCCAAGTAACATTACCGATTTACCTGACAATAACGTTCAAGTATTATGTCAAGCAAGTTTTAATCTCAAAAGGTTATTACAGGGTGGATCATAACGTGAACGATAGTGATGTCTGGAATTAACCCACATCTCTGTGCTTCCACTAACTAAATTTTTAAGACTACGATTTGTATAGTTTTAAATATGACAAAAAAATGATATTTATAAAAAAAAAGAACCAGATCGAGTTTCTCGCCTGCGCTCTTCTCGACTGGGTTGTTTTCCGAACCGGTGGTAGTGTTTTAGACGTTCATAAGCGCCTTCTTAGGGCCTAAATTGAATAAATAAATTTTGATTTTGATTTGATTTTACTCCTGAAGATGACAGGCACAAGGGCACGCTTCAACACGTACTGCAAACAAAAACTTGTCAGTGGTTCTCGTTGGAAAAGTAACCGCCGCAACGACAAGTTCCACAAAACACAATTCAGAAAAGATACCGATTTAAAAAATACTGATAACAAGTTACTTCTTGTACTTTACTTTTGTTATCCAAATTCTGTAAACGGTGTATAGTGAACAGGAAACAAAATTTTCGAAATAAAGACCAGCGCGCATGCGCGTCTAGTTGCGGGAAAGCCTTTGCACAAACTATGTAAGTTACGAGTGTATATACTCTGTACTGAGGCATAAACAACAGAGTTAACAGAATAAACAATAAAGTTCATCATTGAAGGTAATTAATTGTTTATGAATACATTTTAAATATACGCACATCTGAAACTTGACCTTTAAGCACACGTGCGTATCGTTTAAGTTATGTAATGAAACTGTTCAGACAACAAAACAAGTTGAAATGAGAGTTTAATTGGATACGCATTGGATCGATTGCGTAATACTCGAGGCGGCTACGGTGACCATTCGAACGGAACAAACACAATTTAACAGGCATTCCATGATATAATGGTGTTGATATTTTTTTTTGCATTTCACAATATATCGCCAACGTTTGTCCACGACCGGTCAGTAAAAAGAAAGCGGGATTGCCTCTCAAGCTCCATCACATTATGAAAAATCATTCTAAACTCTTTGTATTTGCAGCATTTAAACTTCACACAATATATATTTTTTTACGTCGACGCCAGATTCAATTTTGGTCGCAAAGTCAAATAAATTTGTTTATTTAAGTTTCGCCACGCGACTTAGCGGGAGCGTGAGGTGGCTAGATAACATAAATATACCTCGCACCTCATATCCAACTGCATCTAAGAATTGATCACTGCGATAGTTCTAATTCCAGCACTATAACAATTGCTATGTATCTCAAGCTAATAGTCTGCCTCAGAGTAACAACTATTGCACAGTTTTAGTACCTATTCCCACATCATTAGCCAGTCTTATTTCTAAGATTAGCGTGTTTCTACCATCTTTCATACTGTGATCTAACGTTATCTGTTTCTATTATTTTTCCTTCATAGTGTTTTCTTTGGATCATGCTATATAACAGGTCTATGCTTAAGTAGAAAGTAAAATATTACAGAATAATTATTTCAATCCAGTTTACTCTTCAGAAACTATTTATTATTCTAAAGTAAAATAACAAACGCAGTGTATCTCACAATATTACAGTCTAGATTCAGTATCTGTTTACACCCTTAGTTTAATGCTGTAATGACGCATTTCCGTCGAGGGAACGTACAATTAGCGATCATTCAAACGTGCCGACTCGCTTTAGAGCGAGACGGTCGACTGCTTATGAGCAAGATAAATATATTCGTAAGGTTACACTTCGGAACCGACTAGTTAATTTTTTCAACTGTGAATGTGGTCGTAAAAGGAATTCGTTCCGTTTTTAACTGTCAGTGTTGCCATGTAATCGTATAAAATACTCCTATCGATCCTTTGTAAATTTATAGATGATATACGATTAGGATATTAACTTAGATTTTGTTTCGGATAACTAAAGGTTAAAACTAAAAAAGTGCCTTAATCTTATAGATTATCAAATATGGTTAATATTTTTAGATATTGCGCATACATGATATGCAAAATGACTATAGTTGACTAACGAATATTTTAAATTTAATATTGGTTACGTAGTCACCATTCAGACCCCATTGATGCAGTATTTTAACGGCTCTTAGTTTTGCAAAAATGAATAAATATTTGTTTAGATAAACCGGCACAGACTACTGATATATCGTTTTATTTCTTTTGGCTTACTTCACCGAATGCAAGAGTGCATTTCACTCGCGCTCCACTTGTTATCGCAACAGACATGCGCATTTTTCAAACAAATAAAACTAACATTTATTTTTTTACACGATATAGGCTCAGTGCTTTGATCTCACAATCTCACCTGATGTTAAGTGAAGATGTGGTCCAGGATGGTAAACACACTAAGCCTAGAGGTACAGGTTCTCAAGTGATGATGCCGGAACACACTTAATGGTATTTGGCGACAGGTTTTCAAACTCGAGGGTGGTAGCTACCCACACGGATACTATGAAGCTACTACGAGCTCAGGCTGATTTTAGAGTTAAATAAGAAGATTTGAACCCGCGTCTATCAGACGCGGAATCCGACCGTACTATCCACTGTGTCATAAAAAAGCGACTCTATCTCAGAGATTGTCTAATACAACATTGAAGAAATTATGGAACCGCAATTTAAAATCAACCCTCTGTGTTACCAATATAATTTAATAAAAGCTGAAATTATTTCGTAATTTAATAAACTGCCAACACTAATAAACCGGCATCCGCCGGATACACATAAGATCGTTGCGCAAATACTTTAAAGATTAATTAGTTACCTATAATATATGTGTTGGTCAAAGAGTCCTTGTACTGAATAGCAAAGCCAATATGGCCGCAGTAGGTGCGGCCCAAGCCACGATTACCTCTATAAAACATAAAAAAAACGACTGTACTCTACGTCAAGTTAATTGAAAAGAATTTTATAATATTTAAAAGATTATGGCATTTAAAATATTTGTTTTTAATACAATAAACTTGAAAATTAAGATCTTGCTATTTTTGCATAGACCTGCGTCTGACTATAATATGCCTATAATATTACATATTATAAAAAAAAACAATAATTCACTAATTAAATCACTGAATCGATTTATATGATCTATATTTATTCATATCATAGATATATTTCTTGCCGAGCTTTATAGTATATATTTTGTTACATTTCTTTTTCATTCATTTGTGTCCGTTCATCGTGGTTACATTATATACCTTTCACTGTTTTAACGACGTGCCTTATTTGAATCAAAACTAAGTCTCTTAATCGATTATAATTTTACCATCACTTTATAAAGATATTTACTGATATATAGCCTTATCTTTTATTACGTCCAATTTTATATAAATATGACAGCTAAATACAAATTTGTTGAGCGCGTTCGGAAATGAATTATTTACGATTTTATTGTAAAATGCAGGTTAACAAAGACCCAGCGCTTCAAAACGCAGGAATGTAAAGAATCAGCGGAGTTCCGTGACGCAGTCGTGTGAGTAACAGGCGAGATGTCTTTTTGCTTTCCGTCACGCTCTTAAAAACACTAACGAACGGTGAAGCGTAACTTATTAAACAGTTTAAACACATCTAAATGCCTGTAGGTTTATTATGGCACATGCACTTGATAAGTAACTAAGATCTAGCATTTGAAATTATAATATTTCTAAAATAATATTTATACATACAAACTGTCTCAAATTATGTTATTAAATTGCATGTGAAAGCGTCGAGACGTGGAACGTTGTAATTCTGTAAATGCGTTTGATTATAAACCGTGAATGAAGTACAGCTTTAGATAACAGTTAATAAAAAAAAAAACAAATATGCGGAAACAGTGTTGCTAGTTTAAACCGAGTTGGCCGGATTGCGTGTAACCTGTTTGTTTTTTGTCTACTATTGTTTGAAAGTATTTAGGTGCGGCCGTACAATCAAAATATTGTAATATTTATAAACAAGTTAACAGCGTTAGTAAACCTTGGCTTTTTACATTGTTTCGAGCCTCGAAGACACGATAAACCATAGAAAGGTGATTGCCTGTTAAAAGCAACTGCCTGAATGCATCTTCACGAAGATTGTCATTACATGAATAGGCCACTCAAAATGGAAATTGAAAATATTTTCTTTTTAAATTTATTTCTAAATATCTGCGTTTCACCTAAGACCGAAGGGAGTATATCTCGGCTTCGCTTCAAGAACGTGATCTAGCCGAAGCAATAGCCGCCTGGTAGTCACGTCTAGGAACCCACTTGCATTACGCAACATTGTTACTGTTATTTTACAACGTAATGTACCAAAGGGTTTATTAAAAAAATATCAGCTGTGGCATTCAAATTTGACATTTAACACTCGATTAATTATATTAACAATTATTTTTACATCGCTTATCAATCCTTGCAAACTGAAATAATGCTAACAAAATCTATGGTGGAATAGTGTATTTAACTTTTAACTGCTATTCTTTTGTAATAACATAACATAAGCTCACGCCTGTTATCCCCGAAGGGTTAGGCAGAGGTGAAATAGCGATATACACCATCCACATTTCGCCGAGTTTAGTTCCGTCCTAGATGTGGCCTGTCGCCATATCGGGCACAAATCCCAGACTCCGGGATGATACTGAGTAGAAAAACCCAATATCACTTGACCCGACCCGGGGATCGCACCCGAGACCTCAGAACGACAGTCGTACCGTAATACAACTGCGCCACCGATGTATATATTGTATATACCGATGTATGTCTATATATTTTGTAATCTATAAAATCAAGAGTATACGAATAAAAAAGTTCTTTTCATAGGTTACATTTTAAGTAAAGTCCTGGGATTTCAAATCATTCTGTTAAGATTACAAAGAAAAAGATAAAAAAACGCGCGTTATGCTTTATACCAGTATACCCTAGAGTTTTCACTTGAAAGTCTTGTTTTTTTTTCGAAAATTATAAAATAACACTCTCATGACAGCGTAGAACGTAGTTAGACTTTTCGTATCGTTTTCCTAAAAAGTAATAATATTAAAAGTAACTTTCTAAGATAATTTGAAAATTGTAATGAAAGCGAAACCGCCAACTGGTTAAAGAATGAAGAATGTTCGTACCGTGCTGGCCGGATGCGCTGGCAGAAGTACCACAGGTCCATGAGGGAGATTCCTCGGCTTCCTAACTCCCTTGGCTCGTCGTATCCTGCCGGTGGTAGCGGCTCCAGTCACCAGCGTGCTCTGGTGACGTCCGAGCCATTTAGTCACCAGTTTCTCCTTACTATTCGAACTCCCATACTCATGAGTTTCTTCCTGCGATTAAGTCAATATTACTACTGAGTTTAGTACCCGATTTTGTTTCATACATAAAACCACTTGTCACGATAAGATACATTGTATTCCTGGATCAACAATTATGTATCCAGAGTTATTTAGTGAATTTAACTGTGCAGATATAGACCGGTAAGATAACTTGGAATGTGTGGATAACGTCAGATGAAATGCATTTTTGCGAATTCAAATAAAAAATTATATCAATTTGTAACTTTATTCAGTGCTGTAACTAGCTTTTTATACGCCCAGTGCGAGTTTTTATAACATATGTAATAAGAATGCTTTTGTCTTACTCGGTTCTGTCAATAAAATAGCCAATGTCTACAAAAATAAATCTATCTTCCAAAGTTTTATGTTTCAGTTGAGCTATTAATAAATATAGGCATTCGCAGTATATAATAATGACAGTAATTCACTTCTACCCACAATATGCGATAAATGATATGTATTATTTGTATGCTAATACCTACAAAAAAACCAGATCGAGTTTCTTGCCGATTCTTCTCGATGACTGGATTGCTTTTCGAACCGGTGGTAGTATTTAGACGTTCATAGGCGCTTTATTAGGGCCTAAATTGAATAAGATATTTTTGAATTTGAATACAATGGAAAATTCAAAAACTTGGTTCTAGTCTGGTCAGTTCCACGCCTCTCTAGAGTTTGCGCCCTGGGCTTAGGCACCGGTGGCAACACCCTAGTTACTGTATTGACTGCATTGCATGTTTTTTTTTTATAAGTAACCACAAAGTTGCAGCTCTAACTGATAGGCCGCTAATCCTGGAATGGGTTGAAACGCTACTAAACTCTATCAAAAGTTTCAAAACTAACCTTTCTCTTCTTCAAAGTCTCCCCTTGGAGCTTGACCTCCAACTCCTTGCAAAGTTCATGGCTTTTCACCCTTTCCGCGTCCTGGATCTTTGTTTCGTCTACATGCACGACATATGGCTGGGCAGGCTTAAACGTCGGGTCGAATTGATTATGGTCGTAGGGCTGCTTCCGGCGAAAACAGGGGCAGACGCGTTTGGACAGGTGGTAGATTGTCGCGACGCACACCAGGCAGTGGACAACGGCAATGATCAGGAGTGCGATGTTAGTTAATACTGGAGTCCACGCTTGCATCTCATCCTGTTAAATATTGTAACATTTTAGAAAAATATTCAACACCAAAACGAGATAATAAGGTACTATGAGGACACTCGACTCTGATCGACTACCATACACATAGTGATAAATACTTGCACGAATGCTCTACTTTCATTGGCGGCATTTTCAGAATCTGACTAGATATCTTGGACCTCTATATATATGAGGCAATGTAAAACATATTAACCTGTAACAACGCATAAACCCCATCCGAAATCGCTTTTATAATCGATCGACATAGGGTTGTCAATCAGATGTAATAAATTGTACATTACATACAAATAATTTTAAAATACAAAACATATTTTAATTTTCATTATTTCGAAAATTCTATTCTGTTTTGTAAATATAAATGTAGAGTTACTGTGTAGTGAGACATCAGAGTAAATTTATACCGATCACTTTAGTAAAATTGATAGTGTAACGTTTTCCTCGCTTCAAGTAATGACTTCATTCATTATTGCATGGTGGTAGGTTATTTTATAATAATACCCGTCTGGGTGGTTACCACACTAAAGTTTGAAAACCTGTCGCCAAGTACCAATATGTGTGTTCCGGCAGTATCACTTGAGAATCCCTACCCCTAGGCTTAGAGTGTTTACCATCATGGACCACATTGTCACTTAACCTCAGGTGAGATTGTAGTTAAAGCACTAACCCTATAACGTGTAAAAAAAGACTTGCAGGTAAATAAGATTTCATATTTGAAACGTAAGTCTTGGTGAAGTCACAGAGGAAAGAGACCGCTGACTGGGGAGTGCATCACCTCTCAAAGACTAACCGATCAGATGTGAAATGTTATTTGATACTAGAATAATTAAAATGCACATTTGGTAAGATTCTTGTTTATTATTTTACATCGTAAACACGAAAAATGGTTATAAAACAAAAAAAAACATAAAACATTTGAATACGGAGTCACAGAAACGAGAGGGTTTATAATTATTGTGTATGGTTTTTAAATTACTTCCTACATTTGTAAACGATAAACGAAGTCGTAAATTTCAAGGTATTTATTAACATTATTTATTATATTGTTATGGTAACCCTAGCTGAATATAAACTCGTCTTCATTAATGACTTGAACCTTGTGTTTGACGATCGTGGGATATTTTTTTACAAAACATTACAATGTAATGTACGTACATCTAAATGACTCGTCAGACAGAATAACAATAATCTTAAAATATTGTAATTTTATACTTCATCAAATGATTTTTCTGGTGCGAATAGTTACACGCCGCAAGCGTGTTAAAGCTGACAGCTTTTTAATACTGTACAGGCTCAATGCTTTGCCCACAATCTCACTAGAGGTTAAGAGACGGTGCTGCTGGAACACATATATTCATAATCAGTTAATTTTAACGGGTTTTTACGCGTTACCTTTGGTTTTTTTTCTTTCTATCCCAACGTTTCGGCTGGGTTTCACCAACCGTGGTCACGGGCTGACTGGCGGTGCGCGGCGTCGCCTGCTGCGTTGAGGGGTATTGGGTATGAAACTACCCCCGTTTGGTCTTTATATTTATTATAGTCACAACACACAACACTAACAGTATCCATCGACGATGCCTGTGACGATAACGCAGCAGGCGACGCCGCACACCGCCAGTCAGCCCGTGACCACGGTTGGTGAAACCCAGCCGAAACGTCGGGATAGAAAGAAAAAAAAACAAAGGTAACGCGTAAAAACCCGTTAAAATTAACTGATTTTAAATATGGAACGAGAAAAATTTAAAAAAAAAATAAATTACATATATTCATGCTTGGCGACAGGTTTTTTTTAGGGTGTTAACAACTCAGACGAGCATTATAAGAAAATGGCCTGCCTACCTAAAGCAACTATAGACAATAGAATTTGAATACAATTCATTAATATTTTTTATAAATAAAATTAATTACCCAATAAGTTTCGTTCCGCATCTTTATAAATAAAACGTGATGACTACGATCGTTCAGTTTAGTACGTGTTGATTATTTTCTAATGTATTACTGCCATGAATACTAGCTCTTTAAGTGTTACTTTTCTAATATTCAGTATTCTAACAAAACTACGGCCCTTTGTTAGGAATCTCGATGGAGTTTTTGTGACATTTCAGAATTCACACTTCGTGCCACCGTTTTCAATACATTTCATTTGGGTACAATTATATCAAGTAAAAAAACCACCAAATGACATAATATAGAGTTATATACTCCAAATTGATGAATTAAACTTGTTTTTAATTACCATATTATATACTATATTATATATAAATAGGCTATGATAAACCAAAATCATGTCAAGAGCTCCTATCCCCATAGCTTGTGTAATGTATTGCTTTATGTAAAACATATACACTAAAACCTTGCCAAAGAACATGAAATTAAAAAAATAAACAACCAGATCCACGGGGCCTTTTTATAATGTCAGGTTTAATATATACTTTGTGGGTTTATTCAATACTATTTAAATCTAAATTACCAATCAATTAATTAAGCAAATCAAGTGACAAGTTACCGCGAGCGTTCATCGGATAATTGTAGTCAACGATCCGCGAAGTAATGGAAAACTGTTGCCTCGTCCCTGACTTGACCTGCGTCGTCACACACCGATGAAAATTGAGAGTTATACTCGCGGATACTTTCACGAATATGCTTTTGATGTTTACATATTTCCTTCATTGAATATCTTCTTTGTACTTTTCCATTATTCTTTTTTGAAGTGATTATCATTATTAATGTTATCGTGATCGCAGATACGTCCGAATGCCAGAATAAGTATGAGCTTTCCGTGAAGAAAAATATTGATACAAAACCAGAGTTTTGAAGGTAGAATATGTTCCTATTGTCCCGCTAATGCATTATTGTGTTATCTATGGGCTAATGAGCCAGAACTTTAAATTTAACGATTTGTTGCAAATAATAATAATAATATATTTATTTGAGACAAAAGTCCATTTGGTTAGTATACATAGAACTTAGAAACTAGTGTTAGTACTTACATCTACATTTCCATCAAGTAATTATTTTTATAACGCCACAGTAGCATGTAGGCGTACCCAATGTCCCAGTATGGGACTGTCCCACCTGTCTGCTAAAGTATTCAGGATGCTGTTGGGGCTGGTGCGTACCCTGCTCGTGAGAGAGGCGCATCGCTTGCGAATGATGGCATTAAAGTCATCAATTCTCGCCTCCGCGAACATCCCTAAAGCGCTGCAGTACCGCGGCAACCCCATCAGCACCCTGAATGCATTGTCGTATTGTACACGCAGAGCGTTGTATGCCCTCTGTGTGTAGTTGACCCACAGACTGCATGTGTACAACGACTGACAGTATCCTGTGAACAGCGCAGTCTTCACTGCAGTCGAGCATTTATCAAATCTGCGAGCCAACATATTACGTTGCGCTGATGCTCAATATCCAGGCTATCTTTTAAGTCATCGGATACCCAGTGGCCGAGATACTTGAAACTAGTAACTTGCTTTAAGGGGCATCCGCACAGACTCAACTGTTGTGCAATTGGGTAAGTCTTAGTGGCTGCTTTAAAGACTAGTACCTCACTCTTCTTAACATTGTATCTGAGCCCATGGGCTTCCGCGTATCTTTCACATATTATAAGCAGACCAATCATAGCGTTAATCGAGGGGCTCAGCAACAGCCCTGAAAGTTTAGGCAAGGTTTACGCATTCATGACAATGGTTAGCATAGCAACACGACAGTAACGGTTGCTTAGCGTGGGCTTGTGTTACTGGTTGTGGGCGAATTATATATGAACTAGCTGTGTGCCCCGCGGCTGCACCCGCGTTTCATATATTTTTCACTGCCTAATATAATATTTTTTTTATCCCATACCCTAATTATTGTCCTTTTTTGCTACTAACATTAAGCAAAGATATTTCTCACAAATTCAAATACCTGCCAGTAAAAGTGTGCATTGAATCCGATTTTATTCCCATTTTTATTAGTTTTAATTTTATTTCATTATTTTTTTTTCAAAAGTACCGTAATTTACGCGGAGTAACTTTAGCTATCAACCAAAGAAAGTCAAGTCCAAATCGGTCCAGTCGGAGATTACCCGGAATAAAGAGACAGGCAAAATTTTTAAAGATTTTATTTAATAGTATAGATGATAGCGATGACTAAAATTTATTTTCTTTAAACATTTCTGCATTGCGATATGGTTCTGTTGTTTTCCATTATAGATATATGTTCCGAAACAGTCTACGCTTCAATCTGCACACACTTCGGGCCCCCCTCCGGTGGCAGCAAAAGACGTGCTCCGTTCCCCAACTGGGGAGGCTCTTAACACCGTTGCCAGCGCAGTACTGTGACACTAAACATGCATTAATCATTACACGCACAGCTCTCCACTCGCACTCCTGCACATAACACGCAGGTACTTAGGTTCTTTTTTATTTTATATAAATAAAAAATTAGCTAGGACCAAAATCCTGCGGGAATTTTTACACATAGGTAAAGGCCAAGCCGAGGTTAGAACCACTTTGGTGCCCTTGTGCTAGTTACCTTATTGCGGCGAGTGCCTTCAGCACTCGCCCCCAAAGATACTGTGAAGCTGCTTCCTGTCAACAGCATTTGTTAGGTTAGAATAAAAAAACCTAATCATAATTCAGACTCCCCTCTCCCTCGTGTTATCAAAAGTACGCAAAGCGTTTTGCAAAGCCCTTTGATGGTTACGTAAGGTCCCTTACTTGATAAAATTATGAATTTTGCCGTTTTGTCTTAGTTCTCAACCCATTTATTTATATCTGTGCGTAATTTTCAAATATTCGCGGGCCGAGAGTTTTCTACATACGTGCTAGAACGTTTGAGGTAGGAGGCCGAGGTTGACCGGCGCGGTTATTGCGCGACCTTTGTACTTCAGACGCACTCCCCGCTTTACAAAATATTTACACGGTTCTTGTTCGTCATGGGAACGTGACGATTTTTGAATGGACAAATATTTGCGAAAAACCAACAATATTTACAGGTGGTTACATATCATACTAAGCTCATGGAATAGTTATAATTTTAATGATTTCAATTCGTGGTACTTAACTATCAACGTTTATGTCATGGCCCTTACCAGTTTGCAAAAACAGTATTAGGTATTAAAGAAATTAATAAAAGTAAGTATTTTGTCATACAATTTTTTAAAAGAAAAATGAATCGTCTTTTATATAACTAAATAGTTGCAAACAACTCACAATAGAATCGATTGAAAGCATAAAACGATAAGAATCTATGAAGGTAGGTGACATAAAGAAGTCAACACAATACTAAATCAACTAAGCGATGATGGCGTCAATCGACGCGGGTTTGATCCCACCTATCCAACTCTAAAATCGGCCTAAGCTTTCGGTGTAGGAAAACATCGTGAGAAAACCATAGCATGGTGGTAGAGCATTTTCTAATGATGGCCGCCTGAGTAGCTACCACCCTCATGTTGAAAACCTGTCGCCAAATGCCAATAGGTATGAAGCAGCAGCACTTGAGAACTAGTACGTAGGCTTAATGTGTTTACCATCTTAGACCACATCGTCACTTAAGATCAGGTGAGACTGTGGTTAAAGCACTGAGCCTGTATGGAGTAAAAAAACCTGTAAATGTTCGGCAAAGTATAACCATCTGTTGAGCAAAGTACTTATTGTGTTGTCTTTTGACTATATGCATGTAGATTCCGAGCGAGCAGCTACAATACATATTTCTCTACGTGATATGTAGAAATGCCTGTCGAAAAGAATAAATTACAGCTATAAACGAAAAGTCCAGTTTCAAGTAACTGATTTATCGTACGAATTTTTTGAAAACTATCAAAATCCGTATCCCGAAGCCGTTTACAGAGTTATCGTTTACTTGTAACGATGTGGAGTGTAATAGCGCTCACTGAGACTCTACTGGACTCCGCCAGTAGAACTAAACGCTAAAACTAATCGTCTCGATGAGGAAGTACCTTATCTAATGGCGGATAATTCAAGCGGAGATGTTTTGTGCAAGCGAACAGGCGAGTCTGGCGCGGTCACGGCAACTCTTGCGCAAGCGTTGGCGATTTCCGCATTAGACTGCATTAAGTTTTAGCATTGATTTGCCATGATTGGTAGTGAGAGGGCATGGGATGCCGTAAAGGGCTACTGTGAGAAGGTGATGGCAGCAAAGGAGGAGGCTGAAAGGATGCGGGAGTTAGATCCAGGGGCTCCGCAAATGAGGAGGAGAAGGACGGGAAGAAGGCGTCGCCGCTATAGAACGGCGATGCCATAGTGACGTGTGAGGTTTCATCCATGCTAAGTTCATGAGGTTGAGAAGCAAGGGAGGTAATCAACCTCTTGGCTGGATAGTAGGGCATGGAGGTTTGGGGCCCAAGTGAAGGGCCATCCGCTGAGCGCTGCGGTCAGTGCGAGACCGGTACCGTAGTGCTCAGATAGGCGGTAGGATGGCAAAAAAAAAAAAAAAAAAAAGGTTTTAGCATTGACTAGGTGATGCGACATAAGAATTGTGAATAACTTAATTACGACCGTCATACACCATGTGTGAAAAGAATTCAGACTGACAGGCGATTTTTTTATCTGAACCTTAACGTTACCTTATTTTATTAGATTTCATTATTTTAATCGGCATGACATGTATGAATTTAGTTTATCAATTACCTCAAAGCTAGTGTGTGCAGTTGGATCAGCTCGAAGCGTGTCTCTGTGCAAGCCGGTGGCTGCCAGCACTGCAGCGCTGTTCCCGCAGGCGAGGCAGAGCAACGACAACGCTAAGAACGCAGTCAGCAGTGAGCTCCTGGAGGACAAGGACCAAGTTCAATGTTACAGAGTACCTTCATTAAAATCATTATTCTCAAACCAAAAACCTTGCCTTACTGAAATATTTTATAATATCAATTGCAAAAAGTAACTAGAAATACGACCGTTATAAATCACATAAAACTTTACTACCATTAATAAAATGGCCATCATGCTTTCACCACTACGATTGTTGATTGAAGTTTCACCATGTGTTATGCGTACATACCCTCCCAATATCACAAAAATTGGAAGCTGTTGAAACAGAATTTGGTATTCTCCGGCTGCGGTCCAAGAAGTGTACTGATCCCTATCTGGGGAAGATCTAGGAAAGTGACACTTAACACTGGAGAAATAAGAGTTGCTAGATCAACACATAATTTAATACCACATTCAAGGAACAAAAGCATCGTAAGGAATGATTTTTAATCGATCTTTTCTTATGAAACTGATGGTTAAACTATGTTTAACTCTGCAGAATTTTGTGCGGGTAAAATTGAATAAAGAACTACTTGATTTTGATTGTGAAGTGCTAGCCTGATAAAGCTGTAAAGGTCAAGGTCAGGTGGACATAATAGTTTGAAATACAAGAAGTTTTTTCATCCCTATATATGCTGAACACAGTTTAGCTGTCCACTAATATATTATAACACCACAAAAATGATTAAGACATTCAGAAATTACGATGTGAAACGTCGAACTAATAGAAAACATAACATAAAAGTCTTAATTAAGATATTGATCATAAATTAGCAGCGCGACTTTCACAATGTCCATCAAAGATAATTATTACGCTTCGTTGTTTATTATATCCACTCTGTTATTATATGAAATGCTTTATATTGAGTGTAATAAATAATGTTGTCAAGTTTCAATCTATACTAAAAAAATAAAATTGGTATGTCTGTTTGTAATGTCAAAATTATTATTTTTTACTAAATAGGTATGAATGTATATACCATACCTATACAAAAAAAACATTTATTTAAATATTTTTGTCTGTCTGTGTGTCTGTTTGTTCCGGGTAATCTCCGGAACGGCTGGACGGATTTTGACGGGACTTTTTTTGCTAGATAGCTGAAGTTACTCCGGGTAACTTAGGGTACTTTTAATTTTCGAAAATAATTATGGTTCCGGGTAAAAAAAACAAAACTCGTAAAAATTGAATAAAATCCAATTCAATGCACAGTTTTACGAGCAAGTGCTTGAATTTATAAGAAATATTTTTACTTTATCGTAGTACTAAAAAAAAAAATTAAATTATAAATTATCAAATTTATAAACATACATACATATCATCACGCCCTTCTCCCGTGGGGGTAGGCAGAGATTACGTCCTTCCACTTGCTACGATCTTGACACACCTCTTTCGCTTCCTCTACTTTCATGAGCGCTTTCATACATGCTCGTCGGTTATGAGTACTTTTTACCTGGCCTTTATTTAACACATGATTTATTCGGTCTAGATTTGGTTCGCCTAGGTCGACCCTTACCGACTTACCCATTCACCCTCGCCTTATAAATTAATTTCGTTAATCTTCTCTCATCCATCCCCTCTACATGCCCGAACCGACTAAGCATACCTTTCTCTGTTTCGGTCACCACATCCTCTACCACACCACAGCGTTCCCTTATCATACTATACATACAGATGAAACCTGAACATACAAAATTAAATGGTTCGTATAAACAGATGTTTAGCATTTTAACCGAAAACATATAAAAAATTACACAAAAATGTATAAATAACTACGTAATATATTACGAGTAAAATCATTAGATACGCAACTGGTAGGTATATTGTGTTTGTGACTCTACGGACGAAGTTTCCTTCAAAGGCATGTGAGTGACTAGCTAGTACGATTATTCTAACCGTAATTATACGAAGATAAATAAGGAAATAACATTAATATCTAGGTTCGCTCTTGATTCTACGGTCGATAAAAAATGTTACCCAATTCTGTCGGTCGGAGGCGCATCTGACGTTGTTAAATTCTGTGGTAATATATATGTACCAATGAAAAGAAGCCATATCGGACTAGATTGAATCTATTTAAGTCTGTATTATGTAACCATCAACGGGGGGAGGAAGGGTTTGCTAATTTTTGATGACATGGAGGACGGACGGGTCTAAATGCTAATTACGTAAGCAATATTTACTTATTAATCTTCGTTTTATTTGTACAAAATTATGCCAATGATTATGTAATTTTATTTGGTGCGTACCGAGGTCACAAAGGACCAAAATTATAGATTAGTATTCTATCAAAATCTGAGAAGTGCTTTTTAAGTGGACTAATTATATTTCATATCGTATTAAATAGCGTTTATCTAATAATAAAATCTAATAGGAAAATATTCTACTTGTAATTGTAGTTAGTGAGGCGGGAATTACAAAACACCATATCATTGTGGTAAGGTTACCACGCGTGTTGCGTCCACACCGCGCGGGTCGCTGCGGCGGTACCACACTACGAGCCCAGTGAAAGCGACTCACTCATCTGACAGCTACAACGCACCGGTTTCTTAAAACCGTTATCATGACGAATATTATTTTCTAAACAAAAATCTCTTTTTATTACCTAGACTGGTTATATTTTCCCATGAAGGTATTATACTCAATGACTATAACTATTCTAGTGCGGACACGGAGGATAGTTCCTGGTGGTCGGATAGTAACAGATGTGACATTGGAACGGTGATTAATTTACTATAAAATAATTGTTTGAATGCAATACTAATACAAAATATAGTTATTATGATGTTAATTAAAAACAATATAAAGTAATTACACGTAAGAATTATGCTTTAAAATAAATACAGCGAATCTATACCTATAGAAGACTTCCCTTCACTTATCACCAGATCTCCACACTTATTACGTAAATCTTATCCAGAATACATTTTTCATCATGACTTCATTGTGATATGTATTGAGAGATTAGGGCACTCGGACGAAAATGGCAACCAACACGACAATAGACAACTCGACTTATGCTGTTATCGTCTTGCGAGTCTGTGGAATCAACCCTAGTTAAATAAATAAGGTACATTATAAAACCTATGTACCTGTATCACGCAAGCAGCTGGTGCATAAACTTCCTCAGTTGGGGATCGAAGCACATCTTAGCCCGATGAATTAAGTTTAACCATTCCCTGATTTTATTATTACGTTAACTGATATGACTAGATCTAGTGAATGATAGTCATAATTTTAATACTAGAAGTAAAGACAAGTTGGCCGGAACCACGCTTTAGGTTAAGTAAGTCTAATAAAAGCTTTATAGGTAATAGTATTCGGTTTTACAATAAGATCCCAAGTAACATTACCGATTTACCTGACAATAAGTTCAAGTATTATGTCAAGCAAGTTTTAATCTCAAAAGGTTATTACAGGGTGGATCATTACGTGAACGATAGTGATGTCTGGAAATAACCCACATCTCTGTGCTTCCACTAACATTATTAAAACTACGATTTGTATAGTTTTTTATATGTATGTATGTATATAAAAATGATATATATTATATATTATGAAAAAAAAAAGAACCAGATCGAGTTTCTCGTCTGCGCTCTTCTCGATTGGGTTGTTTTCCGAACCGGTGGTAGTGTTTTTTTAGACGTTCATAAGCGCCTTCTTAGGGCCTAAATTGAATAAATAAATTTTGATTTGATTTGATTTGATTTGATTTGATTTGATTTGATTTGATTTGATTTGATTTGCTTTGATTTGATTTGATTTGATTTGATTTGATTTGATTTGATTTGATTTGATTTGATTTGATTTGATTTGATTTGATTTGATACATGCTACTTGTAATGCCTAGAGAAATATTACATCTTTATAATTCCATACTTATTGATTAGAATTAAATTATTTTTCCGGGATTTATAAAGCCTTAAGCGGGTTGACATTTCCGATTTTTTTTTTTAGAGTTTTAATGTAAGGTGGTTGTAGTCGAAAGATGTTGATCAGAAATTTAATTTTCCATATATAATATTTTTCTTATATAATATATTATGAATTCCATGGCATTATAACTATAATATTAGTTGAAATCGTAACGTCTCTGCTGATCTTGGAAAGATTTAGGCGTAACAATAAACAGAACATTAGGCGCGCACGCGACTCGCTTCACGGACGAATGGAGAGAGAGAGAGAGAGATAGAGGAAATGAAGAAAACACATAACAACGGTAGTTACAAGTTGAATGGTAAACTACGGTAATAACTAGAAACATTGTATGTTAAGTCGCGGTCACCGAATACTTAACATCAGTGGAATTTCTATGACTTTTGTACAAGATCAACCACTAATATATATTAACATTTATTTATTTTTCGAACATTCGCTGATATAAGCTGTCATCCCAAAAAAAGAAAAAAAAACATTATTTATTCGACGCATTCAAATAGACAATATACCTATATAGAAAAATAAATTGCACTCAGTAATCAAGAAGGATATCAGCTCAACCTGTGCTATAACAAAATCGTTAAAGCATTGATTTTCACTTCGGCTGTTCTTAATACTAATCTGTACCAACATACTAATAATAAAAAAAACAAAAATGTCACCGGAACAAATGACAGGAACATAAAGTTTGTGTCGTACATTTAAACAATATAAAATCACCCGCACTATTTTCGTAATAGTTTTAGTACGCGCAGTAAGTAAAGAGGTCGTTTTTACAACACAGCGATAAGCACTTGACAACTGATGTTAAACTTTAGGACAGTAAATAGCCATATATTAAATTATTTTATCACCCAGTAATGACTTCATCATGAAATTACCCTAATTGAAATCTCAATCACGTTAATCGAAGTAATTTCCGAATCTTAAATCGTCGTGAACGTCAAATATGAAGTGATGGTAACGCAGTTGGTAGTGCGGTTGGATTCCGGTCGATGGATGTAGGTTCAAACCCACTTATCCAACTTTATAATGAACCTGGGCTTTCTGTAGAGGAGGAAAATAATCGTGAAGAAACCATAGCACCGTGGTAGGTCATTTTGTAATAATGCCCATTTGGGTAGCTACCATCCTCAAGTTTGAAAACTTGTCGCCGAACGCCAATGGTTGGTTCCGGCCTTAGGAGTACCTCTAGTCTTAGTGTGTTCAAAACACTACATAACTATAAATTACACACTAATGTAAAAAAAAACTTGTTTTGATATATTACAAACACGCTACAATTGCGGTTTTCCTAGAATTCTAATCCGGCAGTAAAACATTATCGGTTTCTGAACGAAGAATGTGTCAATTTCACATCTGTCACATTCAAATTTCATTCAAATGAAGTTTTGTATAAATCAACAACAGTCGAACTGACATTATTAGTTGTCAGTCAGTTAGTGCTGTGTCAACCGACTGCTAACTGCCGTTACTATAATCTGCATGTGTATGCCCTGAAACAGAGCTTTCTGTTTACATAAATAATTCACCTTTGTTATGTACGTAGTCCTTTAGGCGCAATAGGACGTATTTATAGAATATCTTTTTAAATAATAATAGTGATAACACAAAAGTTCTGCACTTTCTACATTATTATTAAAAGGTTCAGTTTTAGTAAGAAATATTACTTGGCCGACAGTATCGACCCCTACGCATAATGACAACTGTTTTGTAACTGACATTTCTTTTAACAATAATAATTTTAACGTTTTAAAATTTTAGTTTTATTTAATATTTCTTTAAAGGAAACATAATTTTATTTCCGGACTATTATTATTCTGTGACTTGAAATGATTGAAAAATAAATTATCAGTAAGCACAAGTGATGACTTCTAAACCATTTCTCTATCCAACTTGTGAACTTTACTCTCTATGTAAAGTTCTATCTGTCCGTAAATTGTTCATTCTACAAGTTGTCATAAAAAAACATGCTGAGTTGGCATATGATTGTAATTATACCAGCTTGAAGCGTAGACATGACCTTATATGCCCAACTGTATCAAGAAGAATAGAGTTAGCTAGTAGACACTATCATTACATAAGCCCTATGTTATACAACAAAATTCATAAAGAAATAAATATTTATCCACTCACCAAATGGAAATGTAATAAAACCACCTTAAACTGGCTATTAGGACTTACTTACGAGGAAACAGAACAACTACTCATATTCACACAATAGTAAAGTAAATAAAGGAATTTTATTTTTATTACACTGATATAGATTAAGCATACATACACACATGCACGCTTATACACGCAATACTAACACATGGTCATTTATATATTTATTTTTTTGCATTTTTTGTTTGTTTATTTTAATATTACTCGTATATATTTGTATTTATATTCTATAAAGTAGTTTTCAAGATATGTACCGGAGGCGGGCGACGGTAGTTGCAACACAGTTTTTTAATTAAAGCAACTATTATCGTTTTAAAACATTTTTGTGTAAATTGTTTTATCTAAATAAATAAATAAATAATAAATAAAAATAATTAGTACATAATATAATCTTCTAGAAGCTTACTTTTAAAATACCTACTAAAGTTAGAAGATAGCCAGGTAACCACTAGAAAATGCGCTACCACGGTTTTCATCAAGATGTTTTAATTCAATTTAAAGTACAAATTCATTGTAACATACAAATCCACGTTAAAGTGTTTATCTTCTTTTGATGTCGCTTTTTCGTTTCAACGAGTAGCAAATCATAATAAAACTACATAAGTTTTTATTGCAATGCAAAAGAATCAATAGAATATGTATGAAATTAGTTGTGTATTTTATAATGGTGCGTGGTGCATGTGCACTGGACACGTGGACTGCGGTTCGATGCGCAGGCGCACACTGCGGAACAATCGCCACGCTCCGTTGCGCACGCGACAGCCCTAGGAAGCGTTCATTATATACAGGAAAATTTTGAACGATATCTACATAGACATTCTTTAATTATAGGACAACACAGTATTATTATAATGTAGGTTTTTTTTCTTTATTTTACGCTTAGTCGCATAAAAAACTATATCGCCTTTGTATGATGTAGAATTTTAAAAGTAGGTTATTATTGTTATTATTAATTTGTTATTAAGGTCCGTAAAATAAGTCACACGAATCTTATAAATCCCACTCTCGAGCTTGTCACATTTTTACATACAAATATAATTAAATTAAAACAGCAATTCCGAAATTTGTTGTGTTTAAATGTAAAATATTTTTAATAAAATCAACATTAAATGAAACATTAGAAAAAAATGACATAAAACAAAAATAATTATATGAAATTTACATAGTTACAGATTTTGAAATGTGACGTTACAAAACTTTTTGATCATTCTTTTTGACACTTCGTCGATCCCCTCGACTTCCTTTAGGTATTACGTAATCATTGACATAATTTTGTAGAAAAAAAAATATTCATAATGTAATCGCCCAAACACAAACCCAAATTTCCCCATCTCATAAAAGATAAGCATAGCATAGTGCCCCCGCCCCCTATAGATACTTACTTACTTGAGCGGCTTGAAGGAAGGTGCCTTATTAGATTGTGAATAAACAAATATTTTGTTTAATTTAACGTTTGAAGTCAACGAACTAGACAGTACGGCGCACGGACCGTATATCGTGCGGTGCGCGACGCAAGTTCGAGAAAGCGTCTCGACATTTTCAGTACAAGTTCAATCAGAACTCGAATCAACTGATAACGCGTGTTATCAGACTGATTACTTTTTTTTTTTTTTGACGGGGGGAAATGCATTTACGCACTACCCTTATCTATTGTATTTAGAGGATCAAAAGTCCCCCAATACAATAGATAAGGGGGCACGGAGTGACGAGCTCCGTGCCAGTGTGGGACTCACCCGGGCGAGAGTCGCCCGGAAATACCCACTAAAACCCCCCATCAGACTGATTACCTGCTGTTATAATCTACTTGTCAACATCTGTGTCTATACATTACAACTTTTACTTAGGTTACGTTCCATTTTATTTTGCAAAGTGTCTGTTTGTAATGTCAAATTTATTTTTTTTGTACTTAATAGATATGAATGTATATACGATACCTATAGCATCTCTATCTATCTGTCTGTCTGTTTGTAATGGATAATCTGCAGAACGGCTAGACCGATTTGGACGGGACTAGTTTGGCAGATAGCAGAAGTTACTCCGGGTAACTTGGGGTACTTTCGATTTTCGAAAGTAATTAGGGTTCAGCGGAAAAAAAATAACTCTTAAAAAATTTAATCAAACCGATTAAATGCACAGTTTTACGAGCTATAATTTATGAGAAATATTTTTACTTTATAACTAACACATGTACTAACATTTTTTAGAAAATTAATTACTTTTCCGTATAAAAAATTTAAACGCAGTGAAGAATATATGAAACGCGGGCGGACGGCTAGTTTACAGTATTTTTTAAGCGTGTATATATTATCTGGTTAGGTTTTAGTATATATTTTGTTATAAGGTACGTATTACGTATGAGAAGTCAACAAAATATTTAAAAAAGACCATTTTCATGTTGCTTCTTACATGCTTACATTATATAAAATACAACGACTAATTGCCTGTCTCTCCATTAGTATATATAACGCGAGCGGAGCCACAGGCACACAGCTAGTTTGTAATTAAATGTACACGATTTATAATTAACATTAGGATTGTTTAAGTTGTTCTCGAGTCACAGGACAGGCAGCACATACGGACAGGCAGATTTTAATAATCTATACGGAGTTACACGGATATCATTCTGAACTCAAGTGTGTACTATTACAAAAAAAAAAACTAATTGCAGCCTGCGGCCTTGCTCGCATTTATTTCAGAGTAAATTATTTATAATGGTTAACATCACTTCACATTAAATTTACTATACTTACAATAAGTACGACTGTTAATTATTTTTGACTCAACTGGAGAAACGTTATATATTTTACACATGACAAGTATTATAATATATCTATGACTAAATAGTTTACGGTTACTCCATATGAAATGTTATTCAAATCAGTGAATACGCTTTTGAGTCAAAGCTTCCACATTAATAAAACAAAATGAGAAAACAAATAAAAATATCAGAAATGTTAAATTCTATTCGAGTTAGGCAGTACACCTAACAAGATGTCAGTGAGTATTTTTTTAATAGAAATACATTTATTTATTTAAAAAAATAAAATTGCTAAAACGTTCAACAACGGAATCGGTAAAAAAAATCGCCATAACCTTAATTTTTTTTTGGACTTAAAGTCTAATTTTTTTTACGATTTCTGAATTGAACGGATATATCGAAATCTCGAATCAGTATATTTTTATTTCGTAACAGAGTTTAATTCGAACTAATTTTATAGGTATACACGGTAACAAATATTTGTGAATAAAAAAGTGAACTTTCACTATAGTTTCCGGTAATGACAACTATGTCGCGAACCAGTGCCGCGGCGAGCCGAGCCGAGCCGCGCCGCGCCAAGCGGCTCACTCGGTACATTTGCTTTCGAAACGTGCTGAATTGTGTAAATATTGTTCGTCCGCGCGAGCCGTCTGTCTGTCTGTTGTATTTGTAAAGACATCGCGTTACCAGCTCTCTTGTCGTCACATTCATTGTTGTCACGTTTCAACAAATTTGTTAAATTAAAATTAATTGCAGATTTATGGTACGTCGATTGTCAATGTTTATTTATTATTCCGAAATCATCACCATAGGATAGGATTTTTTTTAATCGGTATATGCTGAGAGCTTTGAACACAATCTCACCTGATGTTAAGTGACTAGTACTGGTTTTCAAGTAATGCTGCCGGAATACATTGGTTTTGGCGACAGATTTTTAATCTTGAAGGTGCTAGCTAACCAGGCGGGCATCATTAGAAATTGCCTTACATGTTATGGTTTCCTCACGATGTTTTTTTTTTTTCATCGTCCGTTGACGCGAAATCCGACTGCCCTACCAACTAAGCCATCGTCGTTTCTAATACTGTTGATATTACTTTAATTATATCACGCTACGATTTTAAGGAATGGAACAGTAACTATAAATATCAACCAATCTTGTCTTTCCAACTCGAAACAGCAGACAAATGACAGACATGAATAACACAAAATGTGTGAATCCACAAATAGATAGGAATAAAATGAATAGCCTTTTGGTAGCATTATTAATGCGGTGTTCTACTTTTGTTTACGCTGCATTATTGTTCGTTTTTTGTAATATTTTATGTCATTAAATTTTGAAGAAGCGAAGTGTCGTGAGACAAAGTTGTCTAAATTTTAACTCCGAGTTGACACTATTTTTGTTCTGTTTGTTTCGGAATAAAACGTGGTAAATATAAGGTAAAAAACCTCAAGAAGTTTTTTGTAATCAGAGCAAATGTTATTAAGGAGCCAAAAACATGGTATTTCAACAGATTTTTTTCAAAAACTTCTCGATTTAATATGAGCAAATTTAGAGATAACGTATTAAAATTTTAAAATAAATCGCCCGCTAATACGTAATTGAAACCTAATCAAGGTAAATAACTATGGTTATCTATGCTGTGATAAAAAAAAAATCATGACAAATTAGCTCAGAGATTCTCACTAACTTTATATATTATTATTATTAACTGATATTTTTTGATATGTAAAAAAAAGCAAGTTGTCTTTCAAAGATCCTTAAAACAACATAAAGGATAATTAATATAAAGGTAATTTATTTGTAACAACGTATTTTAATTCAATTATCTTAGTTTTAATGTAAACAGTAATAATGAATGAGCTTGTGCAAAACAAAAAGAATTGCAATAGCTTTCCAAACCGCAATGAAATCGCAAATGAACAGAAATAAACTGGACGAATTATATATTTACAAACCTAATGCAGAATGTTACAAAATTGGGCAGATGTTATTTACGGATAAACTACACTACGCATTTAGATCGATCAGCTGCTCTCTAATTGACAATGTATGCTTCCCGTTTACGTTCACGTAACTTAACGGAAAAATAATCAACATAGCAATAAAACTCAATAGATCAATAATAGGTGATCAATGTTTTACTTACGAGTGATAGTGTTGGGTTCTACGATAGAGTTGGAAGCTTTATCAGTATGGCGGATTTAAATGCAAAACGTTATTAACTCGTAATGTTTGGAAGTAACTCCTGATTAGTACAAATAATTAATTTCTACCTAATCGAATTTCCCAATGAGTTTCCTTCACCGAAAGCTCAGGCCGTTTTTAGAGTCAGATAGGTGGTAATCGAACCCGCGTCGATTGACGCGGAATCCGGCCACACTACCCGCTGCGCCATCACCGCTTCAAAAAGTAGATTATGTTACGACTAATAAAAATATTCGATGAACTATACCCGAGGGGTTATTACTACAGTCCTTCCATTCAACCGAAAGACGACTGCTGGACATAGGTTTCCCCCAAAGATCTCCACGACGACCTGCCTTGCGCCACCCGCATCCAGCGGACTCCCGTGACCGTCGTTCCATCTTGTGGGGGCCCTCGCTGCGTTTTCCAGTACGTGGCAGCCGTTGACCCCATCGGGCATCGGTTTTACGAGCAATGTGCTCAGCCCATTTCCCACTTTTTCATAGTTTGCAGCAATTTTTCGGAAAATATCGGATACTTTGGTTCTTTTGCGGACCTCCTCATTTCGGATTCGATCACGCAGGGAAACTCCGAGCATAATAGCCCTCTCCATTGCGCTTTGGGTAACTTTGAGCTTTCTAATTAGGCCCATTGTAAGAGACCGCGTCTCAATGCCATAAGTCATCACTGGCAACATATACTGGTCGAAGACTTTTGTCTAGAGACACTGCGGTATTTCGGAAGAGAATATTCTGCGTAACTTCCCAAACGAGGCCCAGCCGAGTTGGAGTCGGCAATTAACCTCTTTTTCGAAACTGGACCTACCGAACTGTCCACAACTTCGAGCGTTTACCGATTTACACAGTCACTACAGTTATCTTACGATATTTGTCATTTTTGTGAAGATTCTTTTTCTATTATACTGATTACTTATCTTAGGTCTATACTCGTACATATGCAATAGGTAAGGGTAGTGCGTAAATGCATTTCCCCCCGTAAAAAAAAAAAAAAAAAGGTCTATACTCGTACATGTTATTTAACCTTTTTTTTTTTTTTGACGGGGGGAAATGCATTTACGCACTACCCTTACCCATTGCATTAGTGAGGGCGAAGTCCCCCAATGCAATGGATAAGGGGGCACGGAGACATATTATTTATCCTAACAATGTATATACTAGAACCCAGCCAGATAATATATCTACGATTTCAAAAAAGAACCATCTAAAACGGGTTTGGGATTCTAGAGTTTCAATATTTATATTATAAACGCTTTAGTAAATTAAATATAAAATATAGTTTTTGGTATTAAATTAATATTTCAGTAAAGAAACTTTAAAATACCTTTTGTGAAATGTAACTTGAACGTAGCGTGCTTGATCATCACAACGAATTACATGGTTTTTAATCTTATTATAATTCTGAGCTTTCGGGGAGATAATTATCAATTTTAACATTTAAAAATAAAATGATCAGACGTTAGTCCGGTCGGATTTCGCGCCGATGGACGTAAATTCAAACGCACCTATGTAAAACTCTATAAATACAGCCTGATCTTTCAGTGAAAGAAAACACCGTAAGGAAATTATTGCATGGTGGTAGGGGATTTTATAATAATGCCCGCCTGAGTAACTACCACTCCCAAGTTTGAAAACCTGTCACCAAACACTAATAGATGTGTTCCGGTAGCATCATTTGAGTCAGTACTTCTAGGCTTAGTGTATTATTACCATCTTGCAACACATCGTCACTTAACATTGTAAAAAATTCTGGTCAAAGGTTAGATGCTAGCACTTATCAAAACAGTCGTTTTTTATAACCTAACATTCGCTCCATTGTTTTCAGTTAAATGATTTTGTTTACTGACCCATTCCCTGATCCTGGTAGTCCATAGCAGTCAGTGATACCGGCAAGTACGCCCACGACACCAGCCACCACAGCAATACATCCCGCCCAAAGACCAGCTCCGACCCTTGAGAGTGCTGCTCCCTTCACGACGGCCACTGCTCCCGCCCCCAACAGCAGCGCGCCTAACAAAACCTGCCCTAACCCGAGAAAAAACCACTAATTTCTTTCCACTTTTCCCCTCCACACTACCCGCTTCGATACTCTTCGAAGCGACACTTTTTTCAGTTTTAATTTTCTTTGGCTTTTCTAGTGGACTCTTGCATATGAGCTGCTCGGTCGAGTCTTGGGACTTGAGGCTGGAGACGGTGGCCGCGGGAGCACGGTACGCATCGGAGCTTATCTCCGGCTCGGCCATCGCGGATCGGTAACATCGGTCGCGACGCGCGCAGTACACTGCGCTGGTAACACTCGACTGTATGCTGGAGTTTGATGCGCGCGCGCTTACAACTCTCTTAGTACCGCCGCCAGTGAATTTGGTTCCTCACTCTTATCTTTATTTATAGAGATAAAATTGTTTTTATTTTGTTTGTAATGGGTAAACTAGCGGTCTCGCGCCACCCGCATCCTGAGTTAATTTAGTTTAGGTTTTGACAATACTTTTTGTATTATATTAAGTCTAGTGTATATTCATTTTTTTAAAAGCTCATTTTTAGTGTGTTTTTGTTACAGCGAAAAATGAACAATATTTAGCTCTTACCGGCCCCATTTAATATATTTTTTATCCCCAAAATAGGAAACCGTTATAACTGACAATATTATGAATTGATTATTAATATTTAGTTTGAAAATATTGTAATAGTTATGGGAATCACTAGATTTGTTGTCTAGTGTATTATTGTAGTGTTTTGACGTTCATAAATGCCTTATTAGGGCCTAAACTGAATAAAGAATTTTTGAATTTGAATTACTTAAACGTATAACACGACAACAACGGAAGCTCATTTATTTAATCTAATCGAATTTATTAAGTATTATTTATTTTGTAAGATTTTGTTTGACTAATTATTTAGTTACGTATTTATTTTATGTTTAAATAAGATAAAGATAAATTTTCTAAGTTCTATAAAATACATTGAATTGTATATATCTTTACATATTAGTATCTACTTAATTATAAGGCATTATTGTATATTAGTATAAACAAATTAGTTTCCAAGAGACGTGATAGCTGAAAATCATTTGCGGCGAAGTTAGCAAAGGAAAAAATTAACAATATTAACGATGGATTTCTGCAAAGCATCGCCTTCATCAAGCAATTATTAAACGTGATATTTACGACATTTATTTTTGCGAACATGTTTACTGCGAAAGCTGTGAATATACAACAGTGTCCGTAATTCCTGAGTTTTAATGGGTGTCTCAATATACACATACATTGTAATAATCTTATGATAGTAACTAGATCAACTTACCACTTTTCAGTATCAGCCGATTTATGTCCAGATATCAAAAAGTTTCGCATTAGCCGAAATAATAGTTGCAACTGGCGATGCAAAAAATCAAAATTTATTTATTCAATTTAGATCCAAAGAAGGCGCTTTTGAACGTCAAAAACACTACCACCGGTTCGGAAAACAACCCAGCCGAGAAGAGCCGGCAAGAAACTCGATCTGGTTCTTTTTTTTAATAAATATAATATATATCATTTTTTTTATCATATAAAACTATACAAATTATAGTCTTAATAATGTTAGCGGGTGCGCACAGAGATGTGGGTTAATTCCAGACATCACTATCGTTCACGTAATGATCCACCCTGTAATAACCATACATGCATTGTCAGTATCTGAAGTGTTGCTACTGTTCTTTTTATATTATTATTTGCTCACTCCGAAGTACTCAATTTAAAAACATAAATGTATAATTACTAACTGTATCATCATCCACATTCATAATAACACTCAACCTCTAAACTCGAGAAATTATCTATATCCACACTAATAAGAAAATGGAATTTTTTTCTGTATATCGTGTTTTTAATTTTGTGTCAATGATTTTGTCTGTATATCCGGATTTGACTCGAAAATGGCTGGCACGATTTTGAAGAAAGTTTGTACGCAGATTTTTTTATGTTAAGGAACTGTTGATAGGCTATGTATATGTTAGAAATAATTTTTAGAATCCATAAAAAAACAACTCAAAACAGTTTGCCCAAGTCTAATGAAATGTTATGTGTACAAAGTATATTTTTGGAAATTAGGCACCAATTGAAACTGCCGATAGAAGGGAAAATTTTGAAGAAAACCTTTTTTTCAAGTGAAATTCATAATCTCATCCTATTTAGACAATCAACAGAATAATTTAGTTGTGATGTTCGTTTCAACTCGAACATTTTATTCGGGAATTTAAGAAAAATATTTTAGATATGGCAACACCCAAGCGTCCTTTTTAACACCACCTCATATTAGACAGTCTGTATCATGTCGTTGAAAGCTGACGTCATAGGTAGAGCGAATTAATAAGTTATTCCTCTACCGAAAATCGCTCAACACGGCTAAAGAAGTTTTCATTTTAAAAATTTAAATATCATAAAACGGTCATCGATTTGAATAAAATGTTTGTGTATGGATATCAAATATCAATCGGAAACTGATAATTTATGAAAAACAAAATCAGGATATCCCACATTAAATCAAGACAAGAAACGTAAACAGAAGTCGCAGATATATAGGTGTAGCGAAAATGTCGTTGAGGTGTACAGTGTAAACACAGAGCGACTCGTGAGCAGGTGAAAGCGACTATCGCGCGCGTCTGCGCTCAGAAACAAGCCGTCCAGCCGCCCCGCCGCGCCGCCTGTGTGTCCGCGGCGACTGCACGCGGCTTTCTCTGACACTAACATCTTGATCCTCGAAGATATAAAACACCATAATCACATCGCATAATTAACACACCTTTTTTTCTTCACACGTAACGTTTTAAGCTAACAATAACAAGGCCAAATACACATTTGTTAGTATTGTAAACATTTATGAATGAAGTGGTATAAAACACTCATGACCACTTCGACATACATACAGATAGAGAAAAGTAGACTATATTAATACGGGAAACTCACAATTAAAAAGTACTAGTCTCATATACCATAATAATATTAAAAGAAAGGATACATCGAAGATTAGTAAAGTAAATATTTATTTACTTTTTAGTGCATTTTTATAGTATATTCTTTTGTATCCGGTTTTGTTTTTAATTAAAAATGTTTTGTTGTCTACTTTTTACTTTAAGGTGTACTTTTACCCTTTTAGGTATAGTTTTGATGCTAGTTTTTTATTTACAAAAATTATTTTATTTCCGTATTAATTTGTTGTTTTTCCTCTTTTTATTCACTGTTAGTGCATATAAATATAGTACTCGTTAAAATGCTGCACCTTCCATCATCACATCAGCAAAATAAAATGGTGACTGCAATACACAAACACTTAAATAGCTGTGGAAGCAAATATATAAATATATAATTTTGTATAGAATTCGAGGGTTTCTCTTGATTTCCCTAAGATCCACTGACCAGATCCTGGTTTGGTAGAAATAGGACACCGTCGGGAGTGTACTCTCTCGATTTAAAAAAAAATGCAAATCGGTCCACAATCGACGGAGAAATCGAGTAACAAACATAGAAAAAAAAAATACAGACAAATTAATAACCTCCTCCTTTTTGAAGTCGGTTAAAAAAAAACTGTTAAAAGTGGTTTCTTGCATTAGGTTGAGGACATAATATAGAATACACACTAAACAATAGAATAAACGAAAAGAGGGGTTTTAAAGGAAATAATACAAGACATCGTGTAAACAAAAAACTTGATGGTGATAGCAAGTTATCAGATATGTCCAACTATCATGTTGCGGTTTCCTCACAAGGTTTTTTCCAACGAAAGCAAAGAATCATTTATAAAAAATAGGATACAAGTGTTTTTTTGAACCTATATCTATCTATCTCCGCGGAATCCGACCGCAACAACAACTGAGCTGTTATCTCTTCAAAAGTAAATTAAAACAGACACGATCACATTTAGTAAATTAATATACAGTTATAAAATATTGCCGAAACAGTATGTACCTACATAAATAATTGCTACAGTGTACCTATATTGTGGAAATAAAATAAAGTTGATTATAACAACAGCGGTGCCATTTCCATGACATTACAAAACATTGCATTACATACCTACTTCATATTGCGACAGTTATACCGCGGTCTTGTAAGACTTATCGATTCGTTTCTATAAATTTATAGTGTTCAAAAACGTCCGAATTAAAAGCACTACAAACTACGAAATTAGTTACAATTTTCTATTTCTGATGTTTAAATGGAAATAACTGCTTAAACTAAAATTGATACACATTTACATATAAGCCAAACAAAGGACTAAGGTGATTTTAACCCCCTGAGCACTAACCTGGCGTTTACGCCAGCTTTTTATTGTTTTCCTATTGTCTTATTTTTATGGGTACTCGACACATTAAAGAACAATTAATCAAAATCGAATATAATGAGCGACGTACATTTACACCATTTTGTTATCCGTAACCTGGTAACGATTTTCAAATTATTAATGATATTAAAACAAAGGATATATTGAAGTAAACAGAAGCAGATTAATGAAGTAATTATTTATTTACTTTTTAGTACATTTTTATAGTTTATTCTTTTGAAGTCGATTTTGTTTATAATTAAAAAAAGGTTTATTTTTACTAGCTGCTCTTCGCGATTTTATCCACGTAGTTCCCGTTCCCGTAGGATTTTCGGAATAAAAACTTCGGAAAAAATATCATAGAAAATAAAATAGTTATAATTTATATAGAAGTTATAATTAATCATTTTAAAATAATGAGAGTTGTTTTACAACCATATCTTATTTCCAAATAAGTGACCAAGTAACCCACTCAGTGTCCATCAGTTGCAGAGACTGTTTACTATCTCAATAATTAGACATATTTGTCTATCACCTTAGGGGGGTATAAAAATATATTTTAAATCTTACAAATAGATAAACAAACTGACAGCAAAGCCATTTAATAAATCAATGAGGTGAAAAATGATCTATCACACATTTTATTGTGTTTTCCATTTCAATCGACTCGATTCGATCATTTTCGGAAAGAATGACACCCCGGTTGTTGATTAATACGTGACATCACGAACTAAAGCCGCATGAGTCCTAGCGTTTTTGCGCTGGAATTTATGATTTAAAATGATTTTAGGACACTTAACGTTATCGAAAAGAATTAATAAAAAATCTAGCTGCACATTATCATGGAAGGATCTAAAGTAATGGTGAAATAGGCTATTCAATGCGAATGTAAAATGGTTGATAGATACTGTACAGTACAGTATAACCTACAACACAATCCGCTCTACTAAACCGAGATCTTAGTTCCCAACTGTCTTACGCTTCCGGCGAGGGCGGCCGGTGTACCGGAACTTATTGTATAATATCATATTACTGTAAAGGGGGTCCGTCGTATTTTTATGCCTGCCACCTGTCATTATACAGAGTATATATAAGGTACTCCGTGATTATACTGTCAAGTGTCAACTACATAGTAACGTTCGTCGCAGAACACAACTCTCACGTGAATGCACGTGTATATTATTTTACTAGCTGTGCCCGCGTCTTCGATCGCGTCCCGTCCCGTAAAAAGTAGCCTATATATAATATAGCTTTCTAACAGTAAAAAAAAATCGAAAATCGGATCAGTGGTACCGGAGATTACCCCGAACATCCAAACTCACAAACTTTACCACTTTATAATATTAGTATAGATGTTTTTATATTACACCATTACTATAGTGATTTTTTATGAATCTAAATAAAAGCTATTCATGCATTATGTAAACCATGTCATCAAAAATAAACAAACCCATTAATTTTTTGTTCTCGAATAAGACTAAAACCAAAGACTAGAAAATATAATAATTTATCTATGCTAAAACGCATTTACTTAAAAAAATTTCTTACATACTAAAGTAGCCGTGTGTCATTCAAATTTCTATAACTTTTGATTGAGTTTATTTATATAAAATAAAGTTTTGATGTTACCCCGGAATATGCTTTATAATTATCTTTTTAATATATACCTAGTACTTTCTAATTGATACCTGAACAGACAAACAAACAGACAGACGTACAGACAGACATTTCTACAAATGATAGAAATATGTTTAATTACCTATTTTTAGCCCTTGCAATAATTCTTTTCACAAAAATCGATAATGTACAGACACGTGAAAGTTACAATTTTATTATTAGTATAGACAGATTAATTTCCATAAATGAATAAATAGTTACATAAATTGTACTTATGTATAATTTTTATATACATTCTCATGTAAGTACTGGAATGTATTGAGAAGAATTGTTAGGTTTGTGGATCCATTACCGTGACATGCATCTCTGTCGTATGCGTATATCATATGTTAACGCTACTGTTTTTTAACAATGATTATAAATTGATATAGTTTACGGTAACAACTTAATATCTGGTGAACTGTGTGTTCGTTAGTGCCCTTAAAAAAGGTTTTTTATCATGCGCACAACCCTTTTTTTTTTTTTTTTTTTTTTTTTTTTTTTTTTTTTTTTTTTTTTTTTTTTTTTTTTTTTTTTTTTTTTTTTTAGCGGGGGGAAATGCATTTACGCACTACCCTTATCTATTGTACTTAGGGGATCTCAGTCCCCCAGTACACTAGATAAGGGGCACGGAGTGACGAGCTCCGTGCAGTGTGGGACTCACCCGGGCGAGAGTCGCCCGGAAATACCCACTAAAACCCCCCGGGGCCGTCCGCTGCATTTGGGATGGGGGCGACACGGGGTGGCTTTCGCAAGCACCGCGTCGCCCCCTGCAGCGAACCCGCCGGGCCTCATGCGCACAACCCTAGCTAAAGCTAAATACGTCCCGACAGCGAATGCAAGAGCTTCTACATATGATAATTGGAGCCACTTATACATACATTGGTTATACGTTACCGACAGTTACGAGTTTGAATAAAATCAAACAATTAGTAAAGCCGACACGTAGGCACGTCGTCGCATCGGTTACGTTACTGTTACGTGCCGTTACAGAGCCATACCATTGATGGAGGGAAACCATTTACTCACCCTTATTGGAAATGCAGACGTCCTTGCATATTACCACATACTCAGTCTTCTACTATGAATTCAAAAGTTAAGTGTTGATATTATTTATAGTAAATAATTATGACAATAACTGCCTCGGTAGCGCAGTTGTATTACATACGACTGCCGTTCTGAGGTCTCGGGTTCGATCCCCGGGTCGGGTCAAGTGATATTGGGTTTTTTCTACTCAGTATCATCCCGGAGTTTGGAATTTGTGCCCGATATGGCGACAGGTTCTCGCCCCCTGTCACATCTGGGACGGAACTAATCTCGGCGAAATGTGGGTGGTGTAGTTCGCTACTTCACCTCTGCCTAACCCTTCGGGGAAAACAGGCGTGAGCATATGTATGTATGTATGTAATTATGACAATAATAGTTAATTTTCTAAATCATTGAATACTTTAAATACATAATGCACTAAATCTATACTAATATTATAAAGAGGTAAAGTTTCTAAGTTTGGATGTTCGGAATAATCTTCGTTGCTACTGATCCGATTTTGAAATTTTTTCCACTGTTAGAATGGAATATTTACCGATAACAATCGCTTCGGACATTGTCTATTAAACAAGCAGGAAGAGCTGATGGAAATGAAGACCGATCTCAAATTGTAATTTAAATTTTCAGAAAGCGATTTAGAATAAAAAATATTCTCTATGAAAAATGAACACCCTCTACTTTCTAATCGTACTATTTCTATTGCAATACTTTTGCCATTTTTGCCAAAGGGAATGCCTCAGGACAACCGATGAAGAGATAAAAGCAGTCTCGTCAACGATTTCTCGAAATTCGGATCATCTATTGTCAATTAAACAGGTTTATATTTCACGTTAAATATAACTTTTGTGCAATATAAAGTTTAAGGTTGTTAATTAATATAAAACATTAGTGTTTTTTATTGTTGTTTTTGTTTACACGTTTAAACATTGTTTTTTTTTGGTCAATTTTATTGATCTTTCATATTTTATGGTGTTCCTCCAAATTTTCCGGAACACTGATCTAGACAACATATCGTCACTCTTTACACTCGTCAAAATATTTCTTCACATTAACGAAGTTACAAGATCCAGTTACCTGACGAATATAATTAATTCAATTTAACAGGTTTCAAAGTAAGCACCCATAGCTTTAAATTTCCCTTTTTTGTAACATAATTTCAGCCTTACCGATAAATGTCGGAAACTAAATAACATTGCCACAACCAAAGATTATAACTAGAAAAACATTACATTAAGACTATAAAAAACGAATATAAACTCGGTATGTCGATCTGTAAACGTGTTTCGATATTGAGGTTGATTCGGATCGTTCAGACGGACACTAATATTTTACTACATTGATATATATATAATATACTTACTGGTGTCAGCGGGTCGGCCCGCTGTCATATGATGTTAGATGTCAGTGAAAAAACAAATGAACTAAGAACATTGAGAGTCTTTTATTTTTATTAGCAAAAAAATTGTACATAAGAGTAACTTGAAAACAAAATGAGAACGGATCGATGGAATCGAAAAAATAGCCTGTAACCGTCTACGAAAAATTCCGCGTCGAATGGTGTTAGTCCCATCCCTACATGTTCAGTAGTTTTAAGGTAATGGTACATCAAAGTAACCCCATTTTCCTTATCCTATATAGATAGATAGATATATAGATATATATTTATATTCAAAATCAAAATCAAAATCAAAATCAAAATTTATTTATTCAATTTAGGCCCTAAGAAGGCGCTTATGAACGTCTAAAACACTACCACCGGTTCGGAAAACAACCCAGTCGAGAAGAGCGCAGGCAAGAAACTCGACCTGGTTCTTTTTTTTTTTTCATAAATATAATATATATAATTTTTTATGTCATAAAAAACTATACAAATCGTAGTTTTTAGTGGAAGCACAGAGATGTGGGTTATTTCCAGACATCACTATCGTTCACGTAATGATCCACCCTGTAATAACCTTTTGAGATTAAAACTTGCTTGACATAATACTTGAACTTATTGTCAGGTAAATCGGTAATGTTACTTGGGATCTTATTGTAAAACCGAATACTATTACCTATAAAGCTTTTATTACACTTACTTAACCTAAAGCGTGGGACGGACAACTTGTCTTTACTTCTAGTATTAAAATTATGACGATCATTCACTAGATCTATATAATATATATATATATATATATATTAATAGTATTATAAATGTAACGCAATATGCAAATATATTTTAATGAAGCCGCCTTTATGCGGCAGGTGAAAGTAAATTAATTGATTCTGACGCAGACGGAATTCTTAATAACAACTATGTTTTCGTTACTTGACTTCATTTTTGTTATTTTCCTCAGCAAAAACTTTAAATAACTACCAATGACGCTGTAAATACATCAACCAGGTACTACATTTACTTATGATAAATTAGTTATTTAGGTAATTAGTGAGTTGATAGTTGAATTTCTATCAAAAATTTCAATTATCATTAAATAGGCGCTAAAAACAAAGTTTAGCAGTTGAAAATCAACGCTATAGCGAGTTTGTCCTAGTGGATGTTTTCTTGGTTCACTTTTTTTGTTCAATGCAATATTTATGTTTGGCAATAAAATAAAATAAAAAACTCTTTTTTAATGCCGCTTTATTTAAAAGATAAATCAATGGTTATTTCTTTAGTTATAGCTGTTAAAATGATTTGTAATAATTATATTGTTGCCTATTTTTATGACACGTACTTAACAACCCAGGGTAGTGTTTTTAAATAAATATAATTTGAATCGTAAACTATCAGAGCTCGTGCCACCAGGTGTTCCGGTCCGTAGGGTATCGTTACCAACACGCATTGACAGCCGTTTCCACTTAGTTCTCAGAAATAGCAACCGATTATTAACACACCTCAGGGGTACGGACATTTTTTTAAATTGTTTTATATATCCCGTAGATCTCACTTAACACCATTTAAACTGTAAGTCTATTTAATACTAAATAATATTTAAAAAAAGTTATTGTGATATACATACGTAGGTAACAAAAAAATGTGCGTGAATGTTTTGTGATCGCAAAACGATTTCCAAAGTTTCCACTAACTGTGTACTCGTTTCGTTTTATGAATTAAAAAAACCTTAATATGGTTTTTGTGCCATCTAAAAGTTTATTAAACAGCTTCTCTATATAAAATAAGGTATAAAAGTAACAATTGACGAAAATTAACATTATTATACATACTTGTACATAACTGTGTTTATTGTATAAAATATATTTAAATTAATAATAATCCTACCAATGACATATACTCTGTACAATATTCAAACAATAACATATTTCTTTAATGACTAGTCTGATAAAAAATGAAACGGTCGCAGCTGAAGCGCCAGAACCTAAGTTTTGTTAGTAACATTTTTAGGTTTAATTCTTACAACAACTTTGTAGTAATAAGATTTCATTACAAACATGATTTAAAGCAAAACTTTAACAAACATAGAGCAATCCGAACGCACCTTCCAATAAAGTATCCGCAATACCCAAGAAGTTACGTTTGATAAGTTCTTTAAAAAAGGATAGACAATAATAAAATAATACATACTTCCTTATAAGTGCTGAAAAAACAAGTTTGTAAAATTAGAAACAACCTATAAGACATATTTTCTTTAAATTGGTTTTGGCAATTTCAAGAGGTGTAAATAATAAATAAAACCTAATAATTATGATCTATGAAATATTGGTACTGACGGACGCGACGGGCATACCTTTGTAGAGACCTCATCAACATCTAACGGCACACTAGCGCGAGCCGCGGGCGCACGGGTTACATATATTTAATACCTCGTATGAGAGAAGTCCGTGTGTCCCGTCTCGCTCGCACTCTGCATGTTTCTGATTGACCACCGTAATCTTTGTAAGCCCTACGACTACCGAGGGATCTTTTAGAATTTAAGTTTCATTATATGTCCTCAGAATTAATCAGAATCAGAACAAGCATTAAATAATCAGAATAAGAATCAAATAAGAATCAGTTAATAAATAACTTTCAACGTGTACCACGACTTTCCCTCCAGTCATCCTTCAACTAGCGAGAAGCAACTAAATTGGTGACCCCGAAAAACAAGAAGATGGCACTGAACGAGGGAACTAATGAAGAAGCACGTGCACTGGATCTGAACCCTACAACCCAGCAGTCAAGTTCAAGTTCAAGTTTGAGTGCGATACAACTCGCAGTATTAAGTAAGCAACTTGAAAAATTAACACTCGAAGTAGCGGAGCTGCGGGGACGTGCGACAAAGAGGCATCACTATCACCGTCCTGCTCGCTCACGGTCTAGTTCGCGCAACAGGAGCGCCGCCAAAGTAAAGCCTGGCGATGACAAGTGGGAATGCAGATACCACTATCGTTTTGGAGATAAGGCAAGACGATGTGAATCACCATGCAACAGAAAAAACAAACTCAACAATACGTCTTTAAACTAGAAAAGACACCGACTGTGGCGAGCGTCGGTGTCCCCAGCAAAAGCAATCGCCTATGTGTTCACGATCGCAACACTCACGAACGTTTCCTCGTGGACACAGGAGCAGACATATCAGTTCTTGCTGTACCGAAGCACACAAGACGTACAAGCCTTAATACTTTTAAGCTATTCGCCGCAAATAACTCTCCAATTGATACCTATGGAGAAAAAACAATAACACTCGACTTGGGACTGCGACGCAATTTCACATGGAAATTTATAATCGCCGACGTGAAAACTTCGATTTTGGGTGCCGATTTTCTACGCCACTACAGACTATTGGTTGATCTTCACAAGAAAAAATTGTTCGACGAAGTAACCAAATTATCGATCGACACAATTCAAATATCTTCAGCTACCGAGTCTGTCTACTTGATTAGCTCCGAACAAGATTACTACGATATTTTGAAAAATTACCCAGACGTATTACGCCCAATGTCGTTGAAGCAACCACCGAAACATGAAACAGTTCATCACATTGAAACCACGGGCCCGCCATTGTACGCGCGTGCGCGCCCTCTGCCGCCGGAAAAGTACAAACTTGCCAAAGAAGAGTTCGACCGCATGACAGAGATGGGTATATGCACACCCTCTAACAGTCCTTGGGCAAGCCCCTTACATGTGGTTAAGAAAAAGGATGGCGGAATGCGTGTATGCGGTGACTACAGACGGTTAAACTCTGTAACACAGCCGGATCGTTACCCTATACCACGCATACAAGACTTTACCTATCAGCTACAGAACAAAACAATATTTTCGAAGCTCGATCTTAAAATGGCATATTATTGGATACCTATCAATGAGGAAGATAAAAAGAAGACAGCTATCATAACTCCGTTCGGATTATATGAGTTCAACTGCATGACCTTTGGCTTACGCAACGCTAGTCAAAGTTTTCAAAGATTCATGCACGAAGTCTTGCATGGAATAGAAGGATGTTTTTGTTATATCGATGACATACTTTTATTTTCTACGGACGAAGACTCTCACAGGGAACTCTTACATACAGTTCTAAAGCGACTCGAGAAGTATGGTGTCACACTCAACGTAAACAAATGCGAATTCGGACGCTCAAACATCGACTTTCTCGGCTACGAAATATCTGCGAACGGCATTAAACCTACTGAAGAACGCACAACAGCCATATCCACGTATCCCAAACCAACAACAATAATTGAATTACGACGTTTCCTGGGCATGATAAACTTTTATCGTGACTGCCTGCCACATCAAGCTAACTTGCAACATGAACTCAATAAATACCTGCACAATGGAAAGAAGAATGACAAAACTGTAATCGACTGGACGCCCGAAGCAGACGAAGCTTTTGTTAAATGCAGACAAAGCATAACAGAAGCAACGACGCTAACGCACCCAATCCGCGGTTGCGCCCTAGCGGTTATGACCGACGCATCCGATCACAGTCTAGGAGCCGTACTACAACAAAAAATCGACAATGTTTGGAAACCGATTGCATTCTTTTCTAAAGCGATGAGCGAGACGCAAAGACGCTACAGTGTGTACGATCGCGAACTTTTAGCGATGTACATGGCTGTAAAACATTTTCGACGTTGGATAGAAGGATCGGAGTGTACTATTTACACTGATCATAGACCACTCTCTCATGCACTTTCAAGATCCGCAAGCAGCAGCGACACACCGCGACGTGAACGTCAATTACAATTTATAAGCCAATTCTGCACAAACATTGACTACCTAAAGGGAACTGAAAACACAATCGCAGACGCATTATCTCGCATTGAAGAAATTAATTGTCCATCCATCATCGACTTCGACCAACTAGCGGTCGATCAAGAAAATGATGTCGAATTAAAAAATCTGAAACAACAAACAAACTTGAAGTTCAGCGAATTATCGTTACCGGGACTTAGACACACAATCACGTGCGAAGTATCTACAGCGACGCCTCGTCCTTATCTACCCGTTACATATCGCCGAGTAGTTTTCAAGACTCAACATGAAATATGTCACAGCGGCATAAGAACGACTCGAAAGCAAATAGCATCGAAATTCTTTTGGCCCGCTATGAACCAAGACATAACTACCTGGGCAAGAGCCTGCCTTGGTTGCCAGCGTGCAAAAATTCAGCGTCACGTCATCACGCCTCTATCAGAGTTTCCACCGTCACAGCGCTTTGAACATATCCACATCGACATAGTCGGACCAATGCGACTATCGAATGGCTGCCAATATTGTGTTACCATCATAGACCGATGTACCAAATGGCCAGAGGCAATACCAGTGCAAGTGATCACAGCGGAAGTTGTCGCTAAAGCACTGTACGAACACTGGATTGCCAGATTTGGATCTCCACTGCGCATCTCGACTGATCAAGGACGTCAGTTCGAATCATCTTTATTCAACGCTTTGATGAAAAAGTTCGGCATAACGAGAATACGAACTACGGCGTATCACCCGCAAGCTAATGGTCAAGTGGAAAGATGGCACCGTTCATTGAAGGCTGCGCTCATGGCGCGCGGCACTACCACAAATTGGGTTGAAGATTTACCCACTGTTTTACTTGGGCTAAGGAACGCACTAAGAAGTGATAATAATCTCAGCCCTGCCTTAATGACGTACGGAACAACACTACGTATGCCATCAGATTTTTTCGTACCGACTCAGGCGAAAATCGACGATGCAGACTACGTGCGTCAGCTCTCGGAGACCTTAGTGTCACTCACACCATCGCAACGACCATCAGCCAGTCATCACACATTCATCCACAAAGATTTGGCAACATGTACCCATGTCTTTGTTCGGAATGACGCCGTAAAGAAGCCTCTCACACCACCTTACGATGGACCTTTTGAAGTACTTGAACGACATACAAAGCATTTCAAAATTCAACTACCATTACGCACAGCTGTTATCTCCCTAGACAGATTAAAACCGGCTTACACACTTAGTGAAGACTACATGGGAACGAGCGCAACGGAAACTTCGACGGCCTCTACAAACTCTCGTCAAAATCAAGCCACAGTGGACTCGAAAACAAACCAGCCTTACGTCACTCGAAGCGGTCGCGTCGTAAAGAAGATCGTACGCTTCGCTTGAGGGGGAGTGATGTAGAGACCTCATCAACATCTAACGGCACACTAGCGCGAGCCGCGGGCGCACGGGTTACATATATTTAATACCTCGTATGAGAGAAGTCCGTGTGTCCCGTCTCGCTCGCACTCTGCATGTTTCTGATTGACCACCGTAATCTTTGTAAGCCCTACGACGACTACCGAGGGATCTTTTAGAATTTAAGTTTCATTATATGTCCTCAGAATTAATCAGAATCAGAACAAGCATTAAATAATCAGAATAAGAATCAAATAAGAATCAGTTAATAAATAACTTTCAACGTGTACCACGACTTTCCCTCCAGTCATCCTTCAACTAGCGAGAAGCAACTAAACCTTCATTAATCAATTAGTATTATTTTCATTGTTTGTGTATTTATTTTTTTTTTTATTTGACAATTTCGTGCCTACCTGGTGTGATGTTTATCTCGTCTTGTCTTAGACTTATCGACGGTACCTAACTAATCGCTGTGAAAGGTTTATTTTTATATATTAAATAATATGTAGTCAATTTAATAAGATTTCAAACCACCGACACATAGCTATATCCGTGTATATTATTACTGGACAAGTACAGTAGACACTAGACAGTGAATCATTTCAATCTAAATTATTCACATCGGAAAATACGCAAGTTATTGTTTTTATTAATAATTGAGTTATTAATCTTCAACTACGTAATATCAAGTAGGGACCGAATGAGCTATAAGTAATAAATGTATGGCGCAAGTCAAGCCGAGCGCTCTTACATTAGCAGATGACTTCCCTCCCGTTTTCCATTCAGACACGCAAATGTTTGCACATTCCATTTGTATAACAGACAACTTTGTCGTATCTACTATTCGAATGAAAAAACAAAAGCCTTTTGGACCATAGGGGATTGTTTTACTACAAAACAAGTTCATAAGTATATTGGTCAAAACAAGACCATAAATATATTGGTTGAATCAAGTAAATAAGTATACTTGTTAAAAAAAGTTTAGAAATTATTTTTATTACTCATCCTAAAACCATTGGTAAATCATATAAAAAAGAAAGAGATTATGAAAAGGTAGTTCTTTATTTTATAGATATTCTTCTGCAACTAGGATAAAAGATCTTTCTGACCTTTTTTATAATCAACAAAAACTTAAATATATACAGAAGAACAGAAAATGATCATAGAATATCATAAAAGTAAAGAAATTATTTTTGTAAATAATAAAAATATAAAAAAGCATAAACAGACAATTGATGTATAGAGCATACTTTTTTAATTATTTTCATATACACATAATACATATTTAAATCGTAAGCGGTTCAATAAGAATCCTTATAATATTGTTTTATAAGGTCAGAAGCTATTTCAGCTATCATGACAACGGGGGCGTTCGTGTTGCCTCTTATTACCTTTGGCATAACACTCGCATCAGCTACCCTTAAGCCTTCCACACCGTACACCCTCAAATTACCATCCACCACCGAGCCCATAGCCGCAGTACCCACGGAATGCCACGCCGACGTCACCATAGCTTTTGCTTTGCATTTTATTAATTCGTCCCCTTTCAAATGTCCACATCCATCTATTTCTAAATCAACGATTTGCGCATTCTTACTTTTAAAGTACGCTGTGTTAGCAAGAGACCAGGCTGTCTTTATTAAACGAGGAATAGGTTCTATGTCTTCTGGATTATCTAAAGTGCCTGAATATATGAGAGGTTTCTCTTCAGGATCCGTGGACTTCAACCTTACTTTTCCTCTTGATTTAGGTTTCAACAGTAAAGTGGCTATAGAAAGCACTTCATAATTCTGAATAATATCATGTAACTTTGTGCAAATATCACTGTTGAAACCAATAATCATACAACTCTGGTAGAATGAAGTATACTGCGGTATGCAAACAGGATAGAAGCCATATTCAGGTAAATTTGGCACATCTTTGTTCAACGGTAAATAAGCAGCCATGCTTTCATGTCTAGACAGAGATCCAGACCTATTGTAAAGATATCTGATAACATCCATAGCTTCTGTAGACTCATCAGGTATGCAAGTACCATTATCTACAGCGATATAAGTCAAAATCATGACGTGGTCTTGTAAATTGTCTCCGACGGGTAAGTCTTGGACGACATCAATACCTAAGGAATCTAAGTGGTCTTTAGGGCCTATTCCCGACAAAAACAACAATTTTGCTGTATTAAAAGTACCCGCTGATAGAACCACTTCTTTGTTTGTGAAAAAATTTAGTTCTTTTCCTTGTTTGATTACCTTAACACCTAGGACTGTATTGTTTTCGGTTAGAATTTTAGTAACAATTGCGTTCTTGAGAACAAATAAATTAGGTTTCTTTGATTTATTGAGTAGAGCTGTGAGCGTGCTGTGCCTTTGCCCGTTATTTATTGTATGTGAAAAACGTCCGACTCCTATCTTTTCCGGGTTTGTCATATCTTCTACTTTATCGAATCCAAGCTCTTCGAATGCTTCTATAAACTTTTCCATTGGTAGTGTAGTTTCTTTGAATCCTGCTACTTCAATAGCTCCATTACGACTGTGGTATTTCATTAACTCTGGATTATTAATTATATTTTCATCAGTCATATCTTCTGTCTTCAGGAAGTAATTAAGTACATTTGTCCAGTTCCATGTTTCTCCAGCGATTGACGCCCATTCGTGGTAGTCTGCAGGGGAAACCACGAGCGTATATCATATCGTTCATGGAGCCGCTACCTCCGAGCATCTTGCCACGTGGTTGCCGCTCAACGCCATCCGCTAACGCTTGGCTCGTGCGGCCGTTGTTTACGGTAGTTAAGTTCCAGTCATATTTACTTGCTTTCAGTGAATTTAGAAATGGTGGTACCTAAAAGTCATAAAAATAATATTTATTATATGTGACAATTTGTCTTTCTCTATTCTAAATAATGTCTAAAACGTGCTTACGTTTTTTACAGTCAGAACAGTTTTAGATGAATACCGGCAATAGACTAAAGATTGATTGATTTCTGTTATAAAAACCAAGTACTTTCGCAAAAATTAACACTGTAAGTTTTAGTGGTTACGTTTAAAAAACTGGTAATAATCGTATAAATTTGTATAATAAAAAAATCGTATAAAATATTTCAAGCGTATTGAAAGTCGGTCGTATGAATGAATTGTAACGAATATGGTAGCGGATTGCAGCCAGTCAGCCGCCCTACGCCTTGTTCCTATCTTCGTGCTGAACAAACACAAACTCCTTATAAGTATTTTTAATTTAAATATAAATTATAAAATTGCATTTGTGTTAAGAACATAAAAGAAATACTAACAACGCTTTCTTTTGGTGGATCTCCACCTGCTTCTATCAGCAAGACGGTAAAGTTAGCCACCTCCGAGAGACGAGCGGCCAGGGTGCAACCAGCTGTACCGCCTCCCACTATGATGAAGTCAAAACTGGATCCATCTAAGAAAGTTTAAAAATTACTGGATACAGTTACATAATATTACATTAAACATTAGAGAAAAACATGCGCCAATATTTAAAAAAAATAACCTGCTTGATTTAATCGGGAATGCAGAGTTCGTTTGAAATTTTACCAATAACAATAATTCCGTTAAGACTCTGTTTAAATGAAATTTGCTTACCGTATTCATATAAGTCTATATAAAACAATTAAGTCGGTTATGAAATATTGCCAGTTTAGAGTAGATAATAACATAACCGTAAGTGTATCCTAGCACCAACAAGCGACTCAACACTTTTTTCTATTCACTCTGAGCATTTTTTCTTAACATGATAAATTCGAATCGGTTCTATTGTGATTGTGTAAAAACTTTCCATCTCTACTCACTTTCGACATTAGCTTCATGCGGCCACGACTCAGCCACAAGAAGATACGAAGCGGCAAAGAACTGAAGTGAAGAGCTGACGGCAGCGCCGAAAGCGCCTAAATACATGATCTCTGGAATGTTACATGATTTTACTAAAAACATAATAAACACGAACGATAGATACGTTTGTATCCGACATATCGTAAAGTCAAACCAAATAGTGTAGACATATCACCTGTATCTTTATTGCTGTCATCAAAATCAATTAACCCTTTTCAGAATTTTATCAAATTAGAAGGCGAAGTAGAATCCTTTTACTATCCGGCCGGTCTCAATATCGAAACCTAACTTTTAGATTGAGATCAAAACAAAAATAAACCCATTTTCCCCACTGATACGACGAGAAAGAAAGGATTGAAATTTCGGCTTTCAGTAGGTAAAAACAGATTGAGGTCGCATATTATGTTATTTTTTTTAATCTCTATAAAAAAATCAACAGGCCAATGAACTCTATGTATAACTTCAGCACAATGAACTCACGTAATAAAACACATTTCAATCAACGATGTACAGAGCTGATAGAGTGAAGACTCGACGTATTTATTCCGTTTATATATTGAGTGGAGTTCAATGAACTCTATACCTTGAACGTGATGCGAAATTTCCTAGTTAATATATAGCTAATAGTCACTCGTACAAACAACCTACTTAGCTGTTAATGACGTACCCATAGATGTGCTTTAAGTAACGTCTGAATTATCTTTGCCTATTATTAAAACGCAACATTTCTCTGTTTGCCCGTTTGTGGGACTGTAACTCAATAACCGCTGACCCGATTTACATGTTTTTTTTACACCATAGATGTAATACGTGAAATATAATGAATTAAACCGGCAAACAATCATTATCAGTTATTTAGATAGGATTCAATTCGCGAGAGAGTTTGCAGACTCAAGTGACGGCCAAGCCAAGGTTCGTATCATTTGGTAACCCTTGTGCTAGTCATCTTTTGCGGCTGAGTGCCTTCAGCACTCGCCCCCTAAGTCACGGTGAAGCTGTAAAGGCCCTTCCGGTCAACAGCGTTAGCTAGGTTCGAAAAAAAAAAAATTCTTATTTTGGACAAAACATTATATATTTAATAGATGTAATGTTGTTAATAATTGTGACGACTATAGGTTGTGATAGTTTTGTCCCTATTATGGATTATCCTTATTTAACACAACTACTCAGTAGCGAAATAAGCATGAAGCCGGAGGTTACAAATACTACGGACACCGTGCTTTGAAGGGCACCGCGAAAATAACAAAAGTACCAAATAAAAAAAAACCACAGACATCATAAGTTGCTACTCTCAAAATCTCAAAATGATCTCACCAAAAAGCACTTTGAAAATTATATGGATGAAGAAGACACTAAATTTGTCTACATTCAATCACGAAAAGTGTTATTTACATATATCCTAAATCTTAAGATAATGCAATTTATATGATACATACCTACATGTGATATAGGTGACAAATGTAAGGTAACCAAAAGGGTAAAGGGAAAAACACGAAACACTAATATCATTTAAATAACATTAACATAAATCCTATATTAATAAAATAGTGACCAGCGAAATTATTTCACCTATTTCAATAAATTTATATATCCTAATGAAGTAGATACGTACCACAAGATGGACGTTTACAAAACTCGTGAAGAAACGAAATAAGCACAAAATATTCACTCTCTCGCGTAATATATCATCCATTATCTAAAGATTTCTGATATACTTAATATGAATATCGTATCGTTTGTTTATCGTGGTTTTACATAATAGGTACCAGTTGAGTGGTCGACTGCATGACCGATAGCGGAAAGTCAAGAACGACTAATTCCCAAATAAGACTTTGCCTTGTATTATTCACGGGAAAATAATATCACTTTTCCTTAACCTCAGTTGGAAATTCATGCCTGTTTTATCAGAATTATACCTACTTATAGTCGGTTCTAACTTAACACATACATACATATCATCACGCCTTTCTCCCGTGGGGGTAGGCAGAGATTACGTCCTTCCACTTGCTACGATCTTGACACACCTCTTTCGCTTCCTCTACTTTCATAAACGCTGTCATACATGCTCGTCGGTTATGAGTACTTTTTACCTGGCCTTTATTTAACACATGATTGATTTGGTCTAGATACGTTCGCCTAGGTCGACCCTTACCGACTTGCCCATTCACCCTCGCCTTATAAATTAATTCGTTAATCTTCTCTCATCCATCCTCTCTACATGCCCAAACCAACTAAGCATACCTTTCTCTATTTCGGTCAGCACATCCTCTACCACACCACAGAGTTCCCTTATCATACTATTCCTGACTTTGTTCTTCTTCTAACTTCTAACTTAACACGTTTACATATAATAAAAGAAAAAATATTAAGGAAATTAACCAATTTGTATAATACTAGTAAATGCCCACGTGTTTGTATACGGTAATGATAAATATTAAAATTAATAACAATAAAATAAGGTATATACTCTATAATGATCAGGAATAGTGTTTTTTCGTATTAGTGTAAGCGTTTTCAGAATTTAATTTATACTTCAGGCACAATTTATTTCTTTAAATTATACAGGGATTCGTGTAGATAATGTTAATATATATTATATGACATTAAATATTAACATCTCTTCTTATTCGAGCTCCGTAAGTAACTAATAAATAAAAATGAATTATCTGTCAAATTTTTTTATTTTACTAATTTGATATGAATGTTTACTCAAACCTATACCAAATAAGCAATTTGAAAAATTTCTTTGTCTCTTTGTCTTTTTGTTCCGGATAATCTCCGGAACGGCCGGACGGATTTTGACGGGACTTTTTTTGGTAGATATAGCTGAAGTTACTCCGGGTAACGTATCCTAAGTTACTTTTCATTTTCGTAAAAAAAAATAATTTAATCCGATTCTATGCACAGTTTTACGGGCAAGTGCTTGAATTATTGAGAAAAACATTTTTACTTTATCTTAGTTCTATAAAATTTTTAGGAAAATAATTAGAGGGTTCCGTATAAAAAAAAAAATTAAAACCGTGTGAAGAACACATGAAACGCGGGCGCAGCCGCGGGCACACGGCTAGTTTTAAATAAAGTACAGCTCCAATAACGACATCTGATAGATGAAAATTTATTGATATTCGGCATCATTATACCGATCTATATAAACCACGACTAAAGCATTTCATATTCATAGCGTAACTTGTGTGTCTGTAACATAAACCGGTATGACAGAAGGCCGAAGTTAAAATGTCAGTATTCTACATTCAGTGAAGGTGGAGAAAAGTATGAAATATTAGCAATGGTGTTTGAGGGGTTTCAAGTGGAAGACTGGTTGATTATCACACTCCAATTCAAATGTCAGGTCACCACGTCAAGAATTACCAGTTTATATTGACACGAAAAAATGACTGCATTTAATCTGATGGTAAATATAGTCTAGTCCAAGAACAATGACGACCTCCGACAGATGAGGAGATATCAGAATATATTTAGCACGTGTAAAACATCTAAGGACTTGCTGGTCTCGGAACACACGTGTCATTATGGCGAGTTTGTGCTAGCGAATCGAATCAGATGGGCCATACGGACCTCTTTTTTTTTTTTTTTTTTTGTCGGGGGGAAATGCATTTACGCACTACCCTTACCCATTGCATTAGTGAGACCGAAGTCCCAAAATGCAATGGGTAAGGGGGTGCGGAGGGACGTCTCCGCACCAGTGTGGCACTCGCCCGGAAATACCCACTAAAACCCCCCGGAGCCGCCCGCCGCATTTAGAATGGGGGCGAAACAGGATTGCGGTCGCATCCACCGCGTCGCCCCCTGCGGCAGGCCCAATGAGCCTCGTCCATACTTAAGCCCAATGGGGATGGGGGGAGAATGCCGATGCCTGACCCACAGGCTCTCTCCCCACCCACCTCTTCGCCCAATACTCTCTATGAGAGCTTCTTCCAGAAGGAGAGGGGTGAGAGGGACCCCTAATCTAAGCTATAGTCACCCCTCCCCCCCTCTAATGTTCCCAATCGGAACTCTACCCGCAGACGGAACTCTACCCGCAGAAGGGCCCTACGGACCTACCCTACCCTACCCTCTAACTCTACTACAAATTTATATCCAAGTTTACCTTCAGACACATCCTTATTTATCATTAACCGGGTACACAATATCCGTAGCATCAGAGGGAAATAATAATGCTTTTGTATTTCTTATTAATTTTAATAAAATAAAAATATAAACAAGAAAAAATACCTCGGAACAATTTGATTCTTAACCTGAAATTATGACTTCTTTAAATGGTCTATAAATGTACATTTATTCAAAATTATTTAAAACGTACGTATATTATATGTAAATATAAAGGTACGGGTATACTTTATTTTAAAATTATATAATCCTTCTTAAAGAACATAAATACTAATAAGCACTCGATGCTGGTTATATCTATGATTATAAATCAACATAAGAATTTTAAATAACATAGTCATTAGTCTTATAATATGTGTTACAGTGAAGTTTTGATAATATGCCTCTTCGCTTTCACTTAATTTCACCATCGGCAATCCTCTCACAGAGTCCAAAGTATCCCAATAAGACAGGACCCTGGGCCAGGCCGGTGCGCAAGCTGATGGACGTCACCCGAGACTCTGGTGCATCGATCACGTAGTACCTGGACAAAGAGTCATATTATATGTATAGTATGTCTTTTGTTCAAAGATAGTGAAAACTTATTTACCGGCGTTGAACGATTTATTATTTGTAACCTATCTAAAGCTGTTGACTGGAAGGGCTTATCAGCTTCATCGAATTTTGTAGGAAAGTGCTGAAGGCACTCAATTGCACAAGGGTTCGAACCTCGACTTGGCCACTACCTAAGTGTGAAAACTCCTTCTCGAAATTGTAATCCCTACATTTTTTATTGAACATAAAAAAGGTTCTTTACAAGAATCCTATGTACCTGCGTGTTGCGTGCAGGAGTGTGTGTTTGATGTTGTGAGTGTGTGTGCGTGCAATGCTCAATGCGTGGGCAGTGTTACTGTATCGCGCTGGCGGCGACGTCAAGAGCCTCTCTAGTTGGGGAACAAGAAACGTTCGTTGCTTGCACCTCTTTCGAGGTCTCCCTTATTCCGATGTTGAGATCAAACCAAAGAGTCGATCGCGAGATCCGCGTCCGCTGACGTATCCAGTACATCAGTGATCCTATCTAATGAAGGTGAGGAGTGATGGTCCTTCAGATAACGGTCGAGCTTGTAGTAATCCGTGACCTTTACAGCTGGCAGACTAGAACCATCCTCTTGACCTAAATGTCGAACGATTGGGCGGTGGTCGGAGTCAAGTTCATGTACGACTTGTATGAGACGCACAGGAAGCGAGACTCCTTTCAAATTCTCTATGTCTAATTATGCACACAATACCATAATTTAAACATTAAAATAACAGTTTTTCCAAAGTTTCGAGTTTTCACTTCTGTCAGCAGTCCCCGTGGCTGCAGTTTACTTTCAGTTATCGCATGTATTTATAGCAACAGCAGTTAGCCAAAAAGCGACTGGGAAATCAATTGTTAATATAAAACATCGCTACCTCACATTCCAATTGTAAGAGTTTTCCATCGGCACATAAAATCCCGGGTTGTTAAGCAGCAGATACTTTTGTAATTCCCTGAAGTCCTCTTCCGATGTCGCGTTCAACGGATGAATATGCACGACTCCCCCCGTATTCGGATCAGCTTTGTAACTTTGCGAGATGTTCCTGCCCACCAGAACTACTGTCAAGTTCTCATCACAAGAATTCCTCATAAATAATTTCACATTTAAATACTGATCGCCGTAACCCGGAACACATTTAGTAAACGACACAAGCGACGAGCACTTCCCTGCAGAGGAAATCGCAATGAAAGAGTCTAGTCAGCCTGTGTTCAGGGCACAGTTCGTCAGATGGATGGATCTTCAAACATGAACCGCCTATAAAACTATCTCCGAAGTAAACCTCCAGGCACTCCCGTTCGTCCGGAACGCAGGCTAGTCCGTATCGTATCTTATCAGTATGTCCTAACTTTAAGTTGACGGACAGTTGCACCACTGACTGACCGGACATCGCACTCTGTCCGGCATCTACCTCATTGTCCTTAGCCTCAAACTCCTGAGATTTGAGTTTAAACATATTCTTCAAGGCGCTTCTTACTTTTCGCTTGATATTCTTCGGGTGTTCATCAGATTCCTCGGGTTCGGTTTCGACTTCTAATTCATTAAAACTATCAGCTTCTTGAAGTGTATCGTCTTCCTTGGTCTTAATCGAATGTAGTTCTTGGCGGCTCAGTTGGAAAAAATCTGCGTATCTTGTAATGCCGGAGCCGTCTTTATACATCGCATGTTGTGATATGTGAGGCATTATGTCCGTCTTACAGAGAAGATACCCGTGCGGCCCGTGCGCCGAGTTCGGCTGGTACTGCATGTGACGGAGATTAAACCACGGCACGGGACAGAGAACCTGGATTATTCAATAAAATTTTGTAACAACGTAAGAGAAAACACGAACAGGATTCTAAATTTCATAATATTTGAGACGTAATACAAAATAAATCTAACTAACAAAATGTAATATATAAAGTTGCCCATAATATTAGTTGCCAGCATTAATTTTGGATTATTCTTATGACAATGATCAAAATAGCCAATATTGGCTAAAATTCCGTAACATATCAGGGTTGCTGAACAATAAAGGATTTAATGCAAATTTATAGCTATACACATTTATTTATTGTATTGATTGATAGATTTATAGTAAAATCTTGCAGTAATTGTACAGATTGAGAGCAGTACCCCCATGGCTTACCTCTCCGTACAGCCGCCTCTTTAACCCTTGCCCTCTACAGAACGATGTCTGGAAAGGTAGCTGACTAGGCACCCTCGTGTTCAGGAACTGCCATATGCTGCCCCATAATGCTCTGTCTCTCAACAAGAACTGCCCGTACTTGTTAACATCCTCGGCCATCGAAACAGCGTTCACATCAGACTTGTCCAGCGTCATTGCTTCGTGGGTCCAAGCCGGTGCGAATATAGCCAGGGAACATCCGTATCTATGAGCGACTCTAATCGCCTATGAAGACATTTTTTATTGATCTTTAATTCAAGTTTTGACCACAACTTCAATTTTTATCAGGTGATGTTACAGCTAAAGAAACTAATATGATAAACTAGAGGGACTGGTTGAAGTAATGCTTCCAACATTTCTCGATAGATGCTTTTGAAAATAGTTTCAACTTGAAATATATAGCATGGCGGAAATAATCTAACAAGATTGAAATAGTAGTGATAAGATCAAGACATTAATGAACAAAAAGGAAACAAGGAACCGTACGAGAAAATAAATTGAACTAGCTCTACCTGCGTCTCTGTTTGCAAATAACAATTTATATTCTTCACTGGATATTTAATGACTTATTTCCCAACATACTCTTTCTCCTTCGACCACGACTCTGCAATCTGTCTACTTTATTATTATTGAGAATAACTACTATCATTTTAAGAACCGGAAAATAGAAACCATTCAAAGCACAATTTATTCCTATAATTATGATTTGAAATAAAAAAATCAATTAAATCGGTTCAATTGTTTTAGAATTATAAACTAACTGACTGACAGAAGGATATAGTAATGCCTTTTATAATAATATGTAGGTAAAAATTTAGTCTAATGCTAAAATTCGTTCTAAGTTTGTTGTCATACACATCGAAACTTTTGCGTTTGTGAATAATAAACAAACCCACAGGAATAACGAGTTAGATGAGCCACGTCTAGATATGTGTCACCCTTTAATACGAGTGTTTCCTTACGACTTGTTACTCGATGTTGAGTAATTGAAATTAATAAAAAAAAACCCCTTAGCGACGACTCGTGGACTCTTTGGTGTAAATTAGTAAGTAAACGAAACACTGTCCAGTACCATACACACGTTAAACTATAAACAGATATACCTTAATATCCGAAGCGATGATGATGCAGTGGATAATGCGGACGGATTCTGCGTCAATGGAAGCGGGTTCAAACCACCTATCCAACTCTTAAAAATCAGCCTGATCTTTCGGTGAAGGAAAACATCCCGAGGAAACCATAGCATGGTGGTACAGCATTTTCTAACAATGTCCGCCTGGGTATATACTTCCTGCCCCCCATATAAAGGAAGAAAGAAGAGCGGACAGAACAGTGGCGGGCAAAGGAAAAGATGAAGTAGCCCGCCACTGCTTTCAAAGGGAATTTAGGTCCCTCCCCTTCACTCGTCTTGTCTTAGTCGACAAGACGTAGGGAGGAGAAGGATACCTGAAAGAACGAAGGAAGGAACGGGAAGAAGAAGAGAGGACAAACACAAAAACAGAGAAACAAACAACACAAACAACCACCTCCCCCCCCCCCCCCGGGCACACCTTCGTACGGAAGAAACTTCGTACGTAGCGTGCCCATCTCCCCCTGGGCCTCTTCCTTCTCCAAGGATCAGCTACCCTACCCTCAAGTTCGAAAAAACCTGTCGTCAAATACCAATTGGTGTTTCAGCAGTATCACTTGAGAACTAGGCTTAGTGCGTTTGCCATCCTGGATCATACCATCACTTAACATCCGGTGAGATTGTGGTCAAAGCACTGAGCTTATACCGAGTAAAAAAATTAATAATTAATTATATTAAAACAAAAGATATATTGAAGTATTCACAGGCAGATTAATAAAAGTAGTATTTATTTATTGAGTTTTAGGTGCATTTTTATAGTTTTTTTTTTCGTTTGAAGTCTGTTTTTATTTTTAATTTTAAAAAAATTCTCTACTTTTTAGTTTAAATATGCACTTTTAGGTATAGCTAAAAGGCCTACTTAATAGCTTTCGAAACGAATAAATGAAACACGTGTAAGTGTCTTTAATGTGTCGAGTGTACCCATAAAAATAAGACAATAGAAGACAAGAGGAAAACAATAGAAAGCTGGCGTAAACGCCAGGTAAGTGCTCAAGGGGTTAATATTCGAGGATTTTTGTCGATTTCCCTGAGTTTTGAAGCGACGATGGTGCAGTGGATAGGGCGGCTGGATTCCGGGTCAATGGGCGTGGGTTCAAACGCACATATATCCAATTTTAAAATCAGCCTGAGCTTTCGGTGAAGGAATACATCGTGAGGAATGTTCCACTGACCAGATCCTGATTTGGTGGAAATGGGACTATCTAGGGAGATTACTATTTCGATTAAAATTCTTTTTTTTTGCAAATCGGCCCATTATTGACGAAGAAATCGCGTAACAAACACAAAAAAAAATACAGGCGAATTGATAACTTCCTTTTTTTTTGGTTGATTATAAACCAATTAAATAGCGATTTTTGATAGTTCATCTGTTACTTCTACAGACTCTACTTACTCGTACAGACGCTGTATCAATAATGCTCATTAATATAACGGTTATGTACGATAAGAGGTTGTCTGCGTTAAGCTAGTAGAGATTCTTTCATCAAACACCTTATAGCTGTGTTCCCTTTCATATCCTTATCATTTGCACTTTCAGTTGGGTGTGGTGGAGCCATCTGTGTAATATATATACAGTAATACCCCGCTTAGCGCGATCCCGTTACGCGCGGTTTCACTATAACGCGAATGTCAAATTTCGCGCTCAAATGCCTCGCATTACGCGAAAGAGTGCGTATAAACATAACGTAAAGACAATAGATGTATTTTTCCGTAAAAAATAAGAGTATGTATCGCATAAAGTGTTCTTAGAATTAAAGTGATTGATTAAAATGATTTGTATTAAATTTTGACGTATGTTTAATCATAAACCTCGATATACGCGAATTTCAGTTAACGCGATTTTCTTCGGTACGTATCCCTCGCGTAAAGCGGGGTATTACTGTATATAAAAGAAAGTGTTTAGTTTCCTCACATTATCGCTAGATGCGCTACTCATTTCAAATGGAAAACAAAGTGTTCGGTCGTAGTTAAAAGTGACAACGTATCAGAATCAATCGTGTATCACAATTATGACAGCGTCATTAAAAAAGAGTTATTATTCATCAGTACATGATTGATCAAATTCAAAATCAACGACTTACTTATTTAGGTCACTTGTGATACCGAAATGTATTCGTGATAACATACGATAAGAGACTGATAACGTACAGCACGCAAACTATATGGGAATAAATTTACAATAATGCTCTAGCTTTGTTTAATGACATAAGCGATGTGTGTGAGTCACAGAGCGGACAGTAATATATTTTAATGAATTTAACAGTGAATTCGAATACTGTTTGATTACGAGACCAGTTTTTAATTGGAACACGAACACATCATTTAGTTTTTTTTTCTAGCGTACGTTTAGAACAGTTGCGACGCGGTGCCTGCGAAAGCCACCCCGTGTCGCCCCCATCCCAAATGCAGCGGACGGCCCCGGGGGGTTTTAGTGGGTATTTCCGGCCGCTTCACGCCCGGGTGAGTCCCACACTGGCACGGAGCTCGTCACTCCGTGCCCCCTTACCCATTGCATTGGGGGACTTCGGTCTCACTAATGCAATGGGTAAGGGTAGTGCGTAAATGCATTTCCCTCCGTCAAAACCGTTAGAACAGTTCCTCGACGTTATCTTGCTCATTACCCACTTAGAGAAAATGATGTTTTCTAGAAGTCTAGAATTTATATGCCTGTTTAGGAGTATTTATTTTTAATCTGGCCACGACCCTTGTACGCTATCTCAATGACTCCCTTCCTAAGTTTCTCTCGGTCTTTTACTTCCACAAGGGGCTGTTATCCGGCCACATTGAGAACCTTAAGACTAGAATAACTAGAAGAGAGTTTGTAAATTTCACATTCAAAGGTTGAAGAACTTGCCTCTTATTGCTTTTTGGGGATCTCATAATTGTTCATAGCAATGTTTTGTCTTAACGTATGATCTATTGATTATGGTTAAGAATTAAGAGCTGGTTCTGGTTCGAATTTTTTGCTGTTAGTGCATATCTATTTTTTTTTGCTGACATTTAAAAAGTTTGATGCCCCTACTTGATGAATTTCCCTCGAAATCCATGGACGGATCAAAGAAAAAAAAGTGAAGATATTTTTCTCCTCTGTTTGATTATCGTTTTTTTTATTGTTTAGTATTTTTAGTATTAGTTTAGTATCGGATTTAGATCAACCAGTAAATACATTATGAACTGAAAGCGGTAATAAATACAATATTAAAAAACTGCATACGCGACCTTTTTTTTTTTGACCGAAGTCCCCCAATGCAATGGATAAGGGGGCATGGAGGGACGTCTCCGTGTCAGTGTAGGACTCACCCGGGCGAGAGTCACCCGGAAATACCCACTAAGCCCCCCGGGGCCGTCCGCCGTATTTGGGATGGGGGCGATACGGGATTGCAACGCATGACACCGCGTCGCCCCCTGCGGCGAACCCACCGGGCCTCGTCCGTGCAATGGCTCAGTAGAGATGAGGGAGGAATACTCCCCCCACCTCTTCGCCCACCTCTCTAAGAGAGGCATACGTCGTCCAAGAGGAAGGGAGGTAATTACTGCCCAAAGGCTGCAACCACCTTCCCCCCTCAAAAATGTGTTACCCACGCTAGGTTCGAACCTCCTACCTATCAAACGTACCGTCTATGAGACACGCGGATTAGTCCACCGGACTAACAACGCTCTCAACTAACCACGCTCTCCGCATACGCGACCTAAAAGTACAGAAGCGGATAGATGCAGGTGATGCTCACCGCCTGAGTGTTGAACTGTCCGCCGCCGTAGAAGTTCCTGCCCCAGACATCGATGCCGATGTAAAGGTCTGTCAGCCGACCGGCCTCCGCCGCCGCCGCGGCGCTGCTCTTCACGTGTCCCTCCGACCACGAGTAGTTCGTGAACAGTCCGTCGCAAGCCTCGAAGTATGCTCTGTTTATTATACTTTAGATAATTATATTTTCCCGGCCCGTCTCGCCCTGTCCCCTTGCAACATTTCAGAACAATCTAAATTATGAAGGAAAGGATAGCGCCATCTATGAATAATCTTCGTCCTCCATGACGTCAAAAATAAACAAAACGTGAACCGTCCAATTATGGTTACAATTAAATAATATTATGTTCCGCGCCATAATGACAATTGAAATTCACTTCACTATTTACATATACTGTCTCCTTAACACAACGTCTAAAAAGCCTAGATGATTGTGTGAAAATTGAATATCATAATATTGTTTTTTCATTAACTATGTCTTAGATAATAATTATTTATGTTTATATACTATACATAAATTTTATATTATGTCATTTTGTTCAATTTCAATCAATTCATAAAATGTTTGTTCTCGAATAAGACTAAATCGCATTTAGTTACAAACTCTTCTTCCATACTAAAGTCGCCGCGCGTGTCATTCAAATTACTATAACTTTTGATAGAGTGGACCGATTTTAATGAAATAAAGTTTTGATGCTACCCCGTAATATAATTTATATTTATATATATCTTTTGAATTTTTGAAATATACTTTATAATTGTTGCCTGCCCAAACAAACAGACAGACAGACGTTTCCAAAAATGATAGGAATGTGTTTAATTACCTATTCTTAATCCCTTGCAATAATTATTTTCAGAAAAATCGGAAATATACAGACACATGAAATTTACAATTTTATTATTACTATAGATTAATTTAAGGGTGATAATTGTTAGCGTCCATTTGAAAAAAAATTTGATAGGGGTACAAAAAGTAATTGAACTAATTTGCAAACTGAACTAAATGACTACAGTTAAACCTTAATACTCCAAAGTGTACATAAACGAGACCGACATAATCCGGTCCCTGGGGACGTGAAACATAACTTCTCATTGGTTCCCTTCTAAAAGACGTTAACACATATTCTGTATATAAACCTGTTCATGTCGTTGAGACCGTTTTGCCAGCTGAGGTGGCCCTGAACAGTGACGCTGTCGTACCAGATCAGCTCCGCGTCCGGTAGCTCCTGGTGGAGACTGCGATGGAAGTACCGGACGAACTCCAGAAGCACGTCCGGTTTCGCTATCTAAAATTACCAACCTGTTGTATTATTTTAACAATCTTCTTATGTATTTTATACGGCAAACCGACCTAATTTTTTTAAATTTAAATCTTAAAATAAAATGAGAAGCTGGTGCACCGTCTGCAATAAAATTAGCCAAATCCTTTGTTTAAATAACTTAAGTATTACTATGGATGAACAATTCATTATTCTCGTACTTACATTTAAAAAAAAGGTTTTAAATAAAAGTGATTATATACCTTAGGTGTCTACCTTAGCAGGGGGCGACGCGATGCTTGCGAAAGCCACCCCGTGTCGCCCCCATCCCAAATGCAGCGGACGGCCCCGGGGGGTTTTAGTGGGTATTTCCGGGCGCTTCACGCCCGGGTGAGTCCCACAATGGCACGGAGCTCGTCACTCCGTGCCCCCTTATCTATTGTATTGGGGGACTTTGATCCCCCTAAATACAATAGATAAGGGTAGTGCGTAAATGCATTTCCCCCCGTCAAAAAAAAAAAAAAAGGTGTCTACCTTAGAATACCTATCCCGCTTACTTTCAATATAATAGAGTGAGTAGCAGCGTCATATAGTCGAAGTGTTATTTGCCAGCCGGGCCCTAGCCTACGCAGGCCCCCCACGGGTCTGGCTTGCGGTAACCGTAAAATAGGAAGCCCGCGCAGGCTAGGTCCCAGCTCTTGCGACCTAAATGTAGAACTAGATCAAATAGTTCGTTCATACAATTATATCAGATTGTTCATACAACCTGAGAAGACACCCCCCGAAACTAGTTTTGATTTTTTTTCTGAACGGCAATAACTTTTGATCGAATCAACTTATTTAGACGTGTAATACAGTAATACCCCGCTTTACGCGAGGGATACGTTCCGAAGAAAATCGCGTTAACAGAAATTCGCGTATATCGAGGTTTATGATTAAACATCGTCAAAATTTAATACAAAAAAATACAAATCATTTTAATCAATCACTTTAATTCTAAGAACACTTTATGCAATATATACTCTTATTTTTTACGGAAAAATACATTCATTGTCTTTACATTATGTTTATACGCACTCTTTCGCGTAATGCGAGGCATTTGAGCGCGAAATTTGACATTCGCGTTATAGTGAAACCGCGCGTAACGGGGTCGCGCTAAGCAGGCTATTACTGTACACAACATTTTACATTGTTTCATAGATACACTGGTAGAGAATGCCTCTGGCATTAAGTCCGCCTTTTTACACTTTGTAAATAAGGTATGAATAAATGTAAAAAAAAAAACGTAATTTTTAGATGTTCTGATGTGCTATTGTCTGTACCTTTTTTTTTTTTTTTCGATGAGATTGCATTTACGCACTTGCTGTCCAGCCAGACCTGATAGGGACGTACCCTTCCAGGACTGACTGAAGCGCGACTGAAGATGTGTGACAGTCTCTCGCACAAGTGCAAGGGGCTGTCACACAGGATTAGTGTGGGACTCGCGGCGAGAAGCGCCGTTGACCACTACCCACTAAGCCCCCCGGTACCTCCCGCCACCTAGTTGGAGCAAACACGGGATCGGACTAGTGCATGCACCCCTAATAATTTATTACATGGTTGATAATTAAATATTATTTTGTTTATCTCAATTTGTGTATCTCAGTATTTTTCTATAGTATCCCATCTACCATCATCTAGTCTCGGTCCCCAGGCTTGTGGTCAGCCACCCGGACCCTTCCGGCCCAGTCCGACCCTGGTGAGTAGTACAATCAAATCTTTACATTATAACAAAAACCGCACTTAACCGGCATCGCAGATGAACAGTTACGTCACAAGGATTTTACTTTGTAATACAGGGTCAACGTAGTTAGCAAAACACTTTTTTCTTTTATCTTCGCCAGTAGGAAGTGCAGTGGCCGAAATAATTAATATTAAATGGCGTGCGTCAAGTTCGTGACTCGCAAAATCATGAACAAAAGGGATTTTTTTAACTATACATACTCATTAAGTACCTTATTCTCTATGTTTAATAGCCATCCATCGAATTTTAGCGTTTTAGCGATTGCGACCAGAGCGCTCGCAAAATTTTGATATTCCACCTCAGAATGTAAGATCTTGTCCCAGAAGACGACGCCATCGGCCCATTCGGTTATTATTGTACCTACAATTATCACAGCTTTATATTTAATTATATTATTATGCAGCGCTACGAACTACAACTTTAAATAAATACAACACATGTACAGTTTATGGTGGGGACCATAAGTAAGCACTATGAGGGCACTTCTGAAGCAAACTTCATCGTGTTTTCCTCTACTATTTAAAATAACTTTTTATATTTTTTTAAATGCAAGTGTATAAATAGTTAACTACTTGAATCTCTAAAGAACAAGTTTCAAGAATATGATATCTTAACTTTGCCCTCCCAATACATCTTCGATAACTTAATGCATATTCGTAAACATTTAGACAAGCTAGATCTAGTGAATGATCGTCATAATTTTAATATTAGAAGTAAAGACAAGTTGGCCGTCCCACGCTTTAGGTTAAGTAAGTGTAATAAAAGCTTTATAGGTAATAGTATTCGGTTTTACAATAAGATCCCAAGTAAAATTACCGATTTACCTGACAATAACGTTCAAGTATTATGTCAAGCAAGTTTTAATCTCAAAAGGTTATTACAGGGTGGATCATTACGTGAACGATAGTGATGTCTGGAATTAACCCACATCTCTGTGCTTCCTCTAACATTATTAAGACTATGATTTGTATAGTTTTTTTATACTTATGACAAAAAAAAAATGATCTACATTATATTTATTTAAAAAAAGAACCAGATCGAGTTTCTCGCCTGCGCTCTTCTGGATTGGGTTGTTTTCCGAATTTGTGGTAGTGTTTTAGACGTTCATAAGCGCCTTCTTAGGGCCTAAATTGAATAAATAAATTTTGATTTTGATTTTGTAAACTATTTGGTAAAATTAATGTACAAAACGAACTTTACAAACCAATAACTTTAACACCATGAGCATGGGCAATATTTATCCAACCTAGAGGTGGTATCGTTATCAGGTGATGGCTGAAGTAACAGAATATGTCGATTCCCGCCCAGTTGTAAAACGTGTACGCGTCGTAATTGCCTGTTCCGTCTATAATGCTACAAACATATTTAAGAATTTCAGATGTAACATACAATAGGTTAAATCATACACATGCCCATGCTAGTCAGTTTTAGATAGTACATCAAACCAAAAAATGTTATTTCCAGTGGTTCAAATTAGGAATTAAAACATAGACTATTTTATTGAAAAATTTCAGGTAGGATTTAGGAAACATAGAAAACCAATACCATAATCAATAGAATACAATAACCAATAATACAATACAATAGAATACAATAGAATACAATACAATAGAATACAATAACCAATAGAAAAACCATTAATAACTGGCATAGATTATTAAGGGTGATGGTGAATCGTGAATTTTTTTTACTATCGTGAAGATGTATTATGCTATGCCATACAGATACAAAGTAAAAAAACAAAAAAGATATTTTATATGTATCCTTAACTTTATTGACTTTATATTATAGTCTAGAATAATAGTTATACATACACCAATCTAGTAATTATTTCAATGCAGAATTGGTAAAAATAAAGTAATTTAAAATCTAATTACATGTTCATTATACATTTAAGGCAATGATCGATACGATCGTCAATCAAACACATCAGAAAAGTTAAATCAGTATGCTTGATCCAGCAAAGTAACATAATGCCTAACAGACGAACATGATGGCAAACCTGTAAGCTGGCTGCCTAATTAAATATATTACTGTAATGAAATATTGATTTTATAAATAATATAGATATAAAATATGCTAATATTATCAAAATAACGAAAGTTTATAACTATTATTCTCTTACCTGTCATCGTGGTACCCATTAGCCATATCATGGCAAACCAATGTCTTCGGCAATTTTTTTTCATTGCAACGCTGAACATTTTCCACATCCGGATCAAAATGACAGAAAGTTTCCGGTGTTTCAAGAGATGATATAAATTGTTTGTTGATATCAATATTTCTAATTAGCGAGTTACTATGTTCCGTTATACCTTTGCATAAAGTCCTCCAGGGAGGTGGATCTTGTAAAAACAATAATATTTCATCGTATGTATCAAGTGGTTTGCAGGTTAGTTCGTGATCTTTCCGAATGATTTTGGTACTCATTATTCAAGTCACTAAACTGTTCACTGATTATTATTCATCAACTATTAGTATTTTATTTTATATTTTATTGTGATGAATTATTAATTTTAAATTAAATTTACTCTAAGCAGAATAATAATTTGTCTGTTTACGTTTATGTTATTTGACAGTCATTCTGGCGCGCGATACAAATGTAGTGTGCGTGTTTGGTGATTTATTCTAAATAGATGAACAATGGAATATTTTCATTTGAATACATATATTACTAAATATGTTAATTAATTAGAACGCATGTCAAGGTCTGCACTATTGTTTGTAAGTTAATATATGAGTAATATTTAGATAACATAGAATCTACAGTATTGCGAATTTAAACTTTGATATTATATTTCCATTTTTTATTTATTTCTTCAAGTGCCATAATAATATGATTTGCCAGTGTCAATATATATTATTTCAATGAAAATATTGAAATAATTAAAGTTTGTTGTGTACACCTTCTTATCCTAGAATTTTTTAATTCTTTTATGTTTTATATCCAAAATAGTAACATAGAAGTTATTCAATTAAACCAAGATTTAAAAATAAAGCAACTGAAACTATTCCTCTCAGAATACTAACCTAACTATGGCAAATTAAAGTACCAATAAAATGTCAAAAAAAAAACCTTCAATTTAAACCCTTAGATTAATTATCTGTAAGTTGTCATTAAATGCTTAGGATGATCATAAGAAAGGAAGAAAATTATATTATCTCAGTCTTAGTTCGGATGATTACATTTCAATAACACATTTCCAATGTGCATAAAGTTGTTTTATAATTATATTTAGTGGTACTAGTTTGTCCTAGATATGATAAGCATGTGGAATTCAGGGCATGTTTGATAAGTTATTGCCCTATTATTCTCTATATCTAACGGACACAAAAGGTTTCTATACAGAGTTTTATTTAATATTGTATTACACTTTTAGGTGGATTTTCAATTATAATTTGTTTCTTAATTTATAAAGCTTACAATCACATACTTTTAAGATGAAAGAGTAAAAATTAATTTAAATTTCTATTCTAAAATAGGAAGTCGATATTCATGTATAATACTTAGTACACACCTACTTTTATAATGTATATATGAAGCCAATTAATGACGTATATAGGCATTGTTTAATTTTAATAATTATCTTTATATAACTGTTACTTTTCAATAAAGTAAAAAAAGACCAATTCAACATTTTTGTATTCAATAATATCTATATAATAATTTAACAATTTTACATGACTGATTCTCCATATATCATGTTAACTATTATATCTATACTTAATAATCGATATCTATACTTACTAATAAATAAAATTGAAAAATCTGTCTGTCTGTTTGTTCCAGTGAATCTCCGGAACGCCTGGACCGATTTTAACGGGACTTTTTAGATTAGGTTCAGAAAAACACTCGAACTAGAAATCCTGTAAAAGTCGACTCGTAATGCGCTCGCGTGCGAGTAGCAGGACACAGCACATCTCTGCTCATCATTACATTTTCATAATCGTTATAACTGCACTTCTTCATTCAACATTTTCGGAGGTAGAAATTAATTGGAAGCTCCGACCTTTCGGAATCGAAAGTTCAATATCCGTAACATCCATACTTCGGATTGTATAATTTTCTTGTAAAAAGTGCACCAAACTTTTACGTGAAAATACGCTATTTTGGACATTAGTAGTTGGCAACACTCGTATTGATTATCTCCTAACCAGAGATGAATTTAACCATAAAAAAAAAATCTAATTCATAACAATTTTCAATGTTTAATTAATCTAGTCTATTTATATTACTAAATTAGTATTCGAATATTTATACCTTGAGCGTTGAAGAAATTGGGAACAAAATTTGTTAAAAAATTGAGAAAATCAGCTAACCTAACTTAGGTTAGCTTGTTATTGTTTTTTTAAAATAATTACTATTAGTATACCCTGGAATATTAGAGTATCTGTATTAATTTTGTATGAAACCGTGATTATGTTCTTTAATAATAAATAAATAGTATTAAAACCTATTTTATTTAATTAATGTTTGTATTTCAGATAGGTATTTATGCTGGTGATATTACAAATGCCTAAATGTTCACTAAAAAGCAGGTTTGTTGTATATAATATTATACATTTGTTTGTGTGTGTTTATATAGCATATGAAAAGTAAGACAATGAAGTTAGCAGTTACAATACACACTCAATCCTTTTAAATTTATGCCGATTAAGGCTTGGAAAATATGTAATGTAATAATAATCTTTTTCCAGATAATATACTTTGTTAGTGTAAGAATATTACCTTAATAGCCCAATAGGACTGCTTGATGGTAAAGCATATTCCTTGCTAGAGGCCACTTTCAGTTAAACATTTACAGTAGGTTTCTGTTTATATTTTAGCAAATGAGAGAGCCAGAGTATTTCTTGGCTTAGAATGTAACTATCAAATGCAAAATCGTCACTTAAAATTAAATGAGTCTTCAGCCAAAACATAATCTATTTGTTAATGAGTAATTGTATTGAATTCAAAATAGTTATTCAAGTGTTCTTGACTATTGCCAAGGAAATAGTTGATTTTAAATTAATATAAATAGAAAATAACATACAATTTATCTTATAGCGTAAAAATAAAACTTGAAAGCTAAATTTGTTGCTCTACTACTAATTTATTTTTGCAGATTCATATTTGCTGTGTTATGTTTAATAATTATAATACAACTTCCTTTACATGGCACATACAACTATGCTCATATTCCAGTGGATGACATACAACATGAGCTATACAAAGAAATATCACCAATTTTAGCAATAAAGAAAACAAACCATGACTGTAAATATGAAGATATTTTGAAAAATGAGAAGAGCTTAAATACTTGGGAAATACCGAAGAAGTTTGATGATTTTTCTGCTACAGGACTTGTTAATGGAAGTTATGTACCTGAAGACTGTAACCCTATGTTTAGTGTTGCTTTGATTGTCACTTACAGAAATAGACAGAAACAGTTGGATATATTTATGCCATATATTCATAATTTTTTAAGAAGACAAAAATTACATTACAAGTGAGTTCTCTTTTGTTTTCTATTCAGGTAGATCAGAAAGATAGTTAAAATTATATTGAACCTTTGTGTAAATGTTACTATTTTCACAGAATATACATTGTGGAACAACAAGATGAAAAACCATGGAACAAGGGTATTTTGTACAATATTGGTGTAAAGCAGGCAATTGCAGACAAATTTCCATGTCTGATCCTACACGATGTAGACCTTCTGCCTCTAGATGAAAGCAACCTTTATGTGTGCACGAATCAGCCTCGGCACATGAGTGCCAGTATTGACAAATTCCGATTTGTTCTCCCTTACGATTTTTTGGTGGGGGGTGTGCTGGCGATACGCTCGGATCAATATATAGCTGTGAATGGGTTCTCGAACCGGTTTCAGAGATGGGGTGGTGAAGATGACGATTTCGCCGAACGGATTGCATCCCAAGGGTTAGATATAGTAAGGTGAGACAATTGTTAAGTATTATTTCATAAAATTCCTCTTTCCTAAACTAACTGCCTGCAGCTGGGTAAGAATGCAAAGAGGGAATAGGATAATGGTGATTTTTGTGATTTTTTTCCACTATTCTGATTATATTTGTCTATATATTTTCTATATTCAGATAATACTCGTATATACATATAACATGAACATGGACAAGACAAAAGTCATGTTTAATGTGCCAACCCCATTAAAAAGCGGTGACTCTACTCTCGAAGTTGTTGACAGTTATGTATACCCGGGACAGACCATCCAGTTAGGTAGATCCAACTTCGAGAAAGATGGTTAATCGTCGAATCCAACTCAGTTGGGCCGCGTTCGGGAAGCTACGCAGAATCTTCTCGTTTGAAATACCGCAGTGTCTCAAGTTGAAAGTCTTCGACTAGTGAGTGAAGCCAGTGACATATGGCACTGAAAAGTGGTCACTCATAATGGATCTAATAAAAAAGCTTAAAATTGCTCAAAGGGCAATGGAAAGGGATATGCTTGGAATTTCGACTGCATGATCGAATCAGAAATAAGGAGATCAGCAGAAGAACCAGAGTAACCGACATTGCCTGAAGAATTGCTAAATTTAAGTGACTGGGCACATTGCTCGCAGAACCGATGTTCGCTGGGATGAACGGGTTCTCGAATGGGTACTACGCACCGGAAGTCGTAACGTGGGTGGGTACCCCCCCACATGGTGGACCGACGACCTGGTCTAGGTCTCGGGATCCCGCTGGATGCGGGTGGTAGAAAACCGGTCCTCATGGAGATCTTTGGTAGGGACCTATGTCCAGCAGAGAATGTCTTTCGGTTGAATGAATGGACTAAAACTAACAGATAGAAGTTACCTTACATGTAATGTAAGGATTAGTTATATGATATCATCTTAAAAGTTGAAAATGGTAAATCACATATTAAAGCAACAAAATAATCAAAAATTATGAACGAAGGTTGATGGCAACTAGCCTCCAAATAATTTGCCGTCCCCTTAAATTGTTGGCACAGACAATAACTCCTATTTATCCCTTTGCTCTCATGCACTATCTAGTGTGTTTTCAGCATTCCTAGAGTTCATAACCTCTCTGGCACATCCTTGCACTTAGTATTTTGTATTGTAAAAACCATATCTACTGGTATCTAATGTCGCGTTTTGTGAAGTCTAGAGACAATGTTGGGTTCACTTGGAGAGATCACAACCAGGCAATGGTAATTAATATACGTCGTTACTCCACTGAGATAAAGAAAGCTATTGCTTCAGGATGTTTTCCCATAGCAGTAGATTATGACAAAAATTGTTTTGTCTCAGAAGACAAACTTCACTTAATATGTTACTTTGCTAATTTCACTTCAAATGATTTTCAGCTGTCACTTGTTTTAGAATAACAACTTCACTTAGCATTTGGTTAGAGACATTGAATGATAGGAGAACGGGTTTTAAGTTGATGTGATATTTTACTTATCAGTAATATTGTTAGGTTCCCGAGAGTGATGTCGCGTTACACGATGCTGGTCCACCAGCCAGAGCCAAAGAATTCTGACCGGCTCCGCGTCCTGACTGAGAATAGATACCAGCAAGGCAAGGATGGGTTTGACTCTGTGCAGCACCTGAGTGTTGAGGTGAAGCCACAGCGACTCTTCACACTCGTCGGAGTCAAGTTATGACAATACCAACTTTCTTGTGTCTAGTCTTTTAGAGAGTAGTCGATTAAGATAGCATTTGTACAGTATCTAATGAATAATGAAATATCCTATGTCAACTTGTAAAGTATGAAATTATTATAATTATGTTTTATAATGCAAATAACAGTATTTATATGATTATGAGCTTTTACAAGCCATCATTGCTTGACGGATACGTAGGTATCCAATTAAAGTCTTTCCTTTAAAACTATTCAGTTATTTTTTTCAAGGAATAAAATATTAGATAATATATATTTAATAGAATAAATGAATGTATGTACTTAATAGTTGCTTAGCTGTATGAAAAGGGCCTATTAAATATTTACTTGATCAAGACATATTGTGGTGCTCTTTGGAAAACTAAACTATTGACAACTAATAGATGGTAAATGGTCATATTTTCCATTTATTTTTCATGTACCGGTTATAATTTGTCATCATTTTAGTTAAGTTGAGGTTAAGTTATATTTTATATTAATTATGTATTTTGAATGGACAAAAGATATCCTATTATTAAGTATTAAAAACAAGTCGTGGCCGCATCCAGATGCAGTCTCCTCGAGTAGGTAATAGCTTATTGTCAAGTCAGTTTCAAGTCACAATTATTGTTTTAAACCACCTATGCTTTATCTTTAAGTAACCAATTATATACTTACTAAATATTTATAGTCTTTACTTGATGACAGAGATGCGTACTATTTTTTTTTAAATTATATTGATACCAATGAAATTAATTGCAACTAAATCCATTAATGATGTTTACAATTTGATTTATTTGCAAATATTATTTTTATCCTTATTTAAAACTAACTCCGTTTACATTTATGGTTATTCATGTTTGTATTAGTTTATACTATGTAATTAATCATGTACCTACTTAATAATAAAAGTATTAATAATTATAATTTATTTGAAAATGTTAAATTTATTTTATACAAATGCTTTATTGAGTATTTATTTTAAATATTTTTCCAACAAATAATAAAATCTAGTGAAAAGTAAAATAACATTATAAGTATAATTTTGGAGTTTTTGGCGGGATCTCAGTCTGACATGTAGCAATTGTTTTCTTTAATTCATTAAACTTGTGTACTTGACTCTATATCATGTAATCTTGGTGGCGTTTTGTGTGAAATAGTTTAGTTATTGTGTTCAAGTTAAGTTTATTATAGAAGACAACGCGTAGCATACATTCTGAGGTGCCGACAAAGCTCCATGGAAAGTTCGAGCGGGATGGGCCACCGTTCTGTTGGAGCTTGGTAACGCTGATACACGATTGAAAATCTTACCTACATGACATTGGCACAAATTGTGTGTACACACAGATTGCCATTAACTAAGAAGAAGAAGAAGTATAATTTTTTATATATTATTGTATTCTTTAATCATTACATTTATACTGTAAACATATTCATTATTTTTCTTTTTTTTTATACTTAATGATTATATTGTTTGATTATTTTTATGTAATAAAATGATTTGTTTCTTGCCTATACTTTTATAATATATTTATTTATTTTTAAATTTAAATAAGCAAAATTATTGTGATTCAATTGTGTTTTTTTAAATATGAACACAATATATACCTGCGGATTCGATTGCATTATATAAAATTTATTGTCTGTCTGTCTGTTCGTTAGCTTATTTTTATATTTTAGTTATATGTTATTTGACCAAATAATAAAGATGAAAGAAGATTAAAATTCAGCTATGTCATTGATTATCAAATATACTATTTCTTAAGGGAGCGTTCTAGTATTACTCTCCCCCCTTCCCCCCGTGGTAGTGTAAGCGTTTGTATCATTTTTACAAGATCTGTAAATGTTGCTTACGTTATCATCATTCAGTCTCCACATTAATAAAAATATGCAAAGCCCAACATTGTTGGTGCTTAAACTGCCACCCAAATGTAACAATATGTTTTGTAATATGACTTGCCCGAATAACGTAAGAATTCTTCAAATCGAGTCCAGTGGTTCTCGAATTATAAGTTGACAGAAATGTTACCTTATAAATTCTATGTACATACCAATAAATAAAATGTAAGTCTGTTTGTAATATCAAAATAACCTTTTTTTTTTAAATTAAATACAAGTTTGATTTAGATGCCAAAAGATGGTGCCACTCGCGAATTAGCTCGCACTATAAGAGGCCACTCTTCTTTCAAACTTCCACTTTCAAAAAATGTTGACAGTGTTGCGGCCAAGTGCCCCCAGCACCCGCCCCCAAAGTTCGGTGAAGCTGTAAAGGCTCTTCCGGTCAACAGCATTAGCTAGGTTAAAAAAAAAATGTTAGACATTATACCCACACCAAGGATTCCGCCGCCGGAGACAGGCAGTTAATTTTCCTCCTACACACACACACTCCGGGTCCCCCTCCGGCGGCTACCCAAGACATGTTTCGTTCCCCAACTGCGGAGGCTCTTAACGTCGTCGCCAGCGCGATACAATGACACTAGCCATGCAATGAGAATCACACGCATAACGCTACACACACACCCCTGCACACAACACGCAGGTACATAGGTCCCGGGGTGCGCGGTGTCAGACAACCTCCTTGTGGTGCACCCTGGGCAACGGCAGTCTTGACTGCCGGCTAATAGTCTGACCGGGCGGCTGGGCGAAAGCCCACTTTTGGGGGGGGGGGAGCGAGGTGATTACTGCGGTTGCAGTGATCACTCCTCTTCCCTCCGGAAGGTAATGCCTCTTTCAGAGGTGGGGGTAGAGAAGTTCTCCCCCACCCCGCTGGGCCATTGCACAGACGGGCCTGGTGGGTTTGCCGCAGGGAGGCGACGCGGCGACATGCCTTGCAACCCCGTATCGCCCCCTATCTCAAATGCGGCGGACGGTTCCGGGGGGTTTTAGTGGGTATTCCCGGGCGCTTCTCGCCCGGGTTTGAGTCCCACACTGGCACGGAACTCGTCACTCCGTGCCCCCTTACTAATACAATAGGTAAGTTGAGTGCGTAAATGCATTTCCCCCCATCAAAAAAAAAAAAGGTACATAGGTCCCGTAAGAAACCTTTTTTATTATTATTAAATAAATAAAAAATGTACGGATTAGCTAGGTTTCAAATTCTGCGGGAATTTTTACTCTTAAGTAACGACCACAGCGAGGTTCGAACCCTTGAGCTAGTTATCTTTTTTAGCTAGCTGAGTGCCTTCAGCACTGACCTTCTTTCTATTGTTTTAGTTTTACGGGCACTCGACACTACGGTTACTGTTGGCGTTTATAGATTTACCTTACGAGGATGCTGAGATTTGACCAAAAAAAATGAAAACAAAAAACTATTGATAATAATTTATTTAAGCATTTATTCGAGTAACGTTAGTTCGGCGATGTCGCCCCAACTTGGGCCAGACGACAGAGAAACCGGTAGAGTGACGTTCATGCCACATTCCCTGCCACAGTTTTCCATCACATTCTTTATTACGACTGAAACAAAACAGGATAATGTCATCCATCCTTAGAAAGTAAAATATTAAGCATCTAAATTGTAATTAAATTTACTTGCTGTCCTATCCAAGTCTTGAACTCTCACTTCCCAAACCAGTTCGTCGTGTATTTGAAGCACGAGGTGCGCCTCCAGGTGTGGCTGGTGGTTCTTCATCTGCTCCTCAATCCGTATCATGGCCATCTTGCAAAGATCTGCCGCTGAACCTGTTACGACACTTAATGAGCTGTGGATTTTATTGGATTTGGATGTACTGCGAGTATCAAACACCACTAAAGTTAAAGGCGATATTATATAAAACTGGCAACGAATTCATATGGGTTCATCACTCAGTCCATCATTTCTCGTAGTTTGTTTAGAATTAGTAGGTACCTAATAACTTATTGTTGGGGGGGTCTATTGTTGCGATGCGGTGCTTGCGAAAGCCACCCCGTGTCGCCCCCTTCCCAAATGCAGCGGACGGCTCCGGGGGGTTTTAGTGGGTATTTCCGGAGCGCCTCACGCCCGGGTGAGTCCCACACTGGCACGGAGCTCGTCACTCCGTGCCCCCTTATCTATTGTATTTGAGGGACTCTGATCCCACAAATATAATAGATAAGGGTAGTGCGTAAATGCATTTCCCCCCGCCAAAAAAAAAAGGGGGGGTCTATTGTTAAAGGTGGGTTGTGAGTGTTGTTTCGGGGTGGATTGTTGGGGGGTTTCTGGGGAGTGCTTTTGGCCCGTCCAATTAGTCCACGCTAGTTGTTGGGGAGGGGTAATATGGAGAAAAGGTCTGGAGGTTGTAAGATGAGGGTCGACGAGATAGGGAGGTCTGTGGCGTTGAGTGATAGCATTAAGTATGATGAACTTAAAGAGCGGGATTTCCCATGGGAAAAGTTTCAGGGGTTGATGATGAAGGGAGGGGGGAGTGTAGTGGAAGAGTTAAAAAGACTGGCGGATGTGAATCCGTGGAATGGGGACTTGAAGCCGAAGAAGATTTTTGACACGGCTGATGAGATGATACAATACTTGGCGGAGTTAGAGGGAAAGGTGGGTAATGGCGTGGTTGGGAGAATGAGATCGTTGGCGGTGTTTCTGTGGATATGTCGGAACATGCCAGGGCGGTTTATTGGGAGGCTGATCAGTTGGAGGGGGAAGGGAAAAGGAGGTGGAAAGGTTGAAGCTCTTGGTGGGGGCTGAGGAGGAGAAAGTGGAGATTCTGGAGACTCTGTTGAGGATGAAGGAGGAGGGGCGGCAGCAGAAGCAGTTGGTGGATGCTGCTGTTGGTCCCTCACATAGTGAGGGTGGGGATGCAAGGCAGGAGGGGGAGCAACCAACGGCGGATGTGGCTGCAGAGGTTGTGGCGGCGGTCATGGGGAAGTTGGAGGGGGTTCTGAAGAAGGTTCGCCGGAAGTTGGAGGTACTGGAGGGGCAGGTGGCGGGGGTGGCCAGTTGTTTTACACGCTCATAAATTTGTTTATCAATGTACTATATTGTCAAAATTCAAACCTTGAACAATAAAATTGATGGCTTGTCGTTCAGCTTGGGATTTGAGAGCATATTCAGAACTGGATATGTTAGTGAAGCGACGCACGCGGCCACACACCGTGCTCAACTTCCCGTCGTTTTGCTCGCACCGATATATTACAGACTTTCCGAACGACTTCAGACACGGAAACGTTCCTGTGTGGGTAATACTGAAATATTATCTTCTGATGGTGCTACTCAAACTATTAGCGGTGGTAAACTATATTTTTTTTCGATAATTAAAGTTAAATGATGCGACGAGGCCTTTTCTACAGATATACCAGAGGCTCCGCACCAACTATGGGCATTTAACCGATTTATAAATGAAGGTGCTTTTGCCATGAACTGTTTGTATGTGTACTGTCATCATCTCCCTACCCTTAGGCCTTATTTTCATTTGGGCACCGCGTCTTCCTCTTCTATTTCTCTTATTTTGCACTCATCTCCGCGTTCAATCTCTTTATAAATATATCATCTTTACAATCCATCCATTTTTATGATATTTTCAAGAAATACACAACTGATTTTTATGCGTTTTTTTTGTTAGGATATACTTATGGGGTGGTTTGTATTTATTAGTGACTAGCTGGTGCCCGCGGTTCATATGTTCTGTGCATATGACGTTTCATTTATAGCTGATTTAAAAAACAAATGAATTAATAAAAGTAAGAATATTTTGTTTTTATTAGCGGAAAAAAAAATGTATATAAGCGTAAATTGAAGTGGAAAATGTAGAAAAGGGTAAATCGAAAAAAATGAGAGAGGATCGGTGGAATCCAAAAATACCTATCTACTACTAATACTGCGTTGAAAGGTATTAGTCCTATCCCGATATGTTCAGTAGTTTTGAGGTGATGGCGCGTCAAAGGAATCCCATTTTATAAAGGCCTGTCTTTTGTTTTATGGGAGCAAATAAATTAATAAACAAACAAATTAATAAAACATGGCGAAGGGCTCATAGAATATGAAAAATATATAGCCTATAACAATCTACGATTAATTCCGCGTCGAATGGCTGCGGTTTCACGCTGATCGGTCCAGTAGTTTTCGAGTTTACCTCGGACAAACAAAACAAACTTTGCTTATATATATCTAGATATTCTTTTTAAAAGAAATTAAAAGAATTCTTAAATTAATAAAATTAAGATACATTGACTATGAAGCGGTTTTAAACATAATGTATTTAATATTTGTGTAAGTAAGTAGGTAGGTATATAGGTGAATATGATATTAGCGAGTATAGTTTTTATTTATTAAATTAGTACGGCATGATGTATTTGTAAGATGGTATGGTGAAGAGAAATGTCCTCTTACTGTTGAAACTAGCAATAACTGCGAGTGTTTGGTCATAGCTGATGGCGAGGATGTCCATCAGCTTCCTCGGTCCGGCGCCGTAGAGGCTCGCGTACACGATGCGCTTGGTTCGCTCGCGATCCTCGCTCGTCACCTCCCGCTCTGGTTTCTTAAGCCTGCATATTGAATATCATCATCTGCTTCCTGCCGTTTTCAGTTGCACGTACAACTATAGGAGTATATCGCATAGCTACCTGTGTTCTCGACAGATGTAACAGTAGTCATCGTTCTTGAACTGTACTTCATTTAATACTAGAATATCATTTTGCGGAGCTCTAATAACAAATAAATGGCCGCCGCCGCATACGTGCAAGGTGGAACAAACATAAGATCACGCTTTAGAGCCAATTTTTTGATCCGTAGTCAAAGTTACTATATCCATTTGTCAATTTTACTATTACTATTACACAAACCAATGGTTATAATCACAATGCGTTTTTTTTTTTGATGACAAAATCTACTATGGTCAAAATTTAGCAATGGTTATTTATGTTGCCAGTAAAATGAACTGTATAATAGAATACTTTTGATTCCGGTAATTTTTTTTGTATGATCATTCCGAGTAAAATGTGTCATGGTCCATAATTCGAGTTGTCGAACAAACACTACAAAAAACAAAGGGTCGAGCTACTCTCGAACATCTGTGTCCATTATTATTTCTTGTGATAGTTTTGTAATGATATTACCTCTTTTTTTATTTTCGTCTTGTCTAAAATATTCTTTGATTTTATAATTTAATTCTTGGATTTAATATATTTTACAAGCCAAATAAATATTTGTTCGAACTTGATATACTATACATAATGGAATACTGAATTCTTATGAAAAACAAAATTCATAAACAAATATATTACGAAAAAGATAATAAATAGCAATTTATTAATACGTTGTAATTATTTAACAAATTATTTTATATAAGTTAATGTTACATAATGAAACTTCAAATTATCTACTTCAAATGTTACACAAAAGCATGAAACAGCTGTTCGCACTGGAGTTAACCATCCGCCATCTTGCTAACCCGACTGAGTTGAATGGTTAAATTTTGTAACAAATAGTCACATTTTTGACAAATGGTTAGCTAAACTATGTTTCAAAAAACGCTTTAGGGCATTATTTTAACCATTTGTTACAAATCTGACCATTTCTCGAGTTGACCACGGATCAAAAAATTGGCCCTTAGACAAGTTAATACACCATCGCAATATGGCTAAGCTAATAATTTCAATTATCAAATTATAAAATTTGAATATTAAAAAATAAAACAGTTTTTTTTTTTCCAAAATTTCGAATTTTCAGTGCCCATGATTGCCCAGTTTTTTTTTTTCTTAGTAATAAAGTGACAGTTTATTTCATTCAGACTAATTACTTGAATACAAAAAGAAGCTATTCAATATAATGGTCAGCTGTATGCAACTTGAGGATACACTATATAATTTTTTTTTTCGAACCTAGCTAACGCTGTTGACGCCATTACAGCTTCACCGTGACTTTGGGGGCGAGTGCTGAAGGCACTCAACCGCAAAAGGTGACTAGCACTAGGGCTACCAAAATGGCACGAACCTCGGCTTGGCCGTCACATGAGTCTGCAAACTCTCTCGCGAATTGTATCCTAGCTATTCCTACATTTTTTTCTTTAAAGGAGCTTAGTACCTGCGTGTTATGTGCAAGAGTGTGTGTGCGGTGTTATGCGTGTAATGCTCAATCCATGGGTAGTGTTACTGTATCGCGCTGGCGGCGACGTCAAGAGCCTCCCCAGTTGGGGAACGAGGCACGTCTTGTGTCGCCGCCTGAGGGGGACCCGGAGAGTGTGCGGGAGCAAAATTAGCCGCCTGTCCCCGGCGGCGGGAACGGCGGTTACGCGGGCGTGGGCGCTAGCACGCATACTGAATCGGTTGAAAGGGAAAAGGTAGCGGCCAAGCCGAGGTTCGAACCCTTGAGCTAGCTACCTTATGACGCTGAGTGCCTTCAGCACTCGCCCTCAAAATTCGGTGAAGTTGTAAAGGCCCTTCCGGTCAACAGCATTAGCTAGGATAAAATAAAAATCTTGTTTTCGCATGTGAAATTATCATCGGAATCGGTAAGAACGTTACGCGGTCTCCGAAACGGTTTCGGAGCTAGCGGGTCGGAGGGACAGCATATAAGATTCAAAGGACCTGGTGGCTATTGATAAAGAATGTAATAGAGTAAGCTGTGTAAGATTTGACTGACCACTTTACGGCAAGCGCTTTGAACAAATCCGTCTGTCCGTCTGTCAGCAAACCTAATAGAGCAGTGTCGGCCGCGGCGTGTGCGAACACGCGACATTCCACGTGCTTGAAGTCAGCGGCTAGGAAGGTGTACCCCTCGCGAGGTATGTACACAGACCGGAAATATAATAATGGACGCTCTAAGAGGAAATTCACACAACTATCTATATATATTCTTTCTAAACTAATAAATAAAATTGAAGTGTCTGTTTGTAATGTCAAAATAACAATTATTTACTAAATTCATATAAATGTATATTATATACGACACCTATACAAACAATACAATTTTTCTTATTTTTCATCTTTCTGTCTGTTTGTTCTGAGTAATCTCGAGAACGGCTCAACCGATTTTGGCGGGATTTATTTGCAGCTAGGATAGCTGAAGTTACTCCGGGTAACAACTTTTTTTTTTTTACAAAAGTAATTAGGGTTCCGCGTAAAAGATTAAAACTCATGAAATTGTAACAAAACCATTTGATCGTCAGTATTACTGACACGTCCTTGAATATCTAATAATTATATTTGCTTTCTCTGAGTACAATTTTTTTTTAGGAAAATAATTATAGTTCTGTGTAAAAGGCTTAAAAACTATTACGCAGTAAAAAATAAGTATATGAAACGCACAAAGCACGTAACTAGTTATAAATAATTTGATTGGCAAACACCGGACATATTTAATAGCAATATCGTAAGTAGATTAAATTCTTGATTAATATAATTTCGAGTATATAAAATTCATATATCAGATTTATCAGAAAGAGAATGTTGTAAGAAAGGTATTGGATATGAATGTGGACGGTTACATGGGAAGGGGAAGACCAAAGAGAAGATGGATGGACTGTGTGAAAGATGATATGTTTAGAAAAGGAGTGAATGCGGAGATGACAACAAATAGAGAGGAATGGAAAAGGAAGACATGTTGCGCCGACCCCAAATAAAAATGAGAAAAGGGTAGGGAGATGATGATGATATCAGATTATTTTTATAAATGCGGTAACTTACCGATAGCGTCAGTTTCAGGGTATACACTGAGGCTGAAAGGAGCTTTCGATATTGCTTGTAAATTTGGATTGTTCGAAGCAATACGTCCTGTTGCCGCGGCGTTTTGTTCCCTATTTATAGTTTTTACATAAATTATACATTGTTTATAATGAAAGCGAGTCTATTTTCTTATATGTTGTATGATTTGCTCTAGTCTACCACGGTGCAAGTACATGGTGTACATTTACATATAAAGACTGAAAGATAAAAATGACTGCTCACCACGTAGGTTTAACAACACCGTGTTTCACGCAATGCGCGATACCAGCTACAAACGTCGAGTGAGCTTTATGCAGGTGCCTGTACTCTAAGATCAGTTTCGGGAGCGGATGTACCGACACTAAGCTTCGTAACTAGAAATGTATATGAATCGTTTTTAAAATGAATCTGGCGACGGGCAACTTGCGAAACGTAGGTATTTATTCTTTACCATAGTTTCGGAAGTAGACTTTGCCCCTTTGCAAACAGTCTCCCTGACCCGAACATTGTTTTTAACGTCTAACTGCAGTTCGTCATAGAGTATCGCGCTGACTTGCATTGGAGAATTAATTTGGAAGGTTTTCCCCGCCGTCTTGTAGCACTCCTGCTCTACAGTCTTTATTTTTGCTAGTAAAACATCCTCCATGGACTTCAGTTTCTGCATGTCCACCTTTACTCCGCGATGTTCCATGCCTAATGTTTTTATTTACTGTTATAACGCTCTATTATAGAATATTTACAATTATAGTTATTTTAATTATATGGTATAGACATAGAAGGCGAGTTTCATGAAGATAGAAACTTAAGGTTATAAATAAAACAACGTACATATTTTTATAGATAAAACCCATGAAAAATGAACTGGTTTATAGTTTAATAATTACAAAAATATAAGCACCCCGCAAGAACCGGCAGAAGACGCATCTCAATATTAGTGAAGACATTCCACAATGAACCTTCTAGAAGCTTAGTCTTCATTGTTAATGCACATTCCTTCAATAAAGTGGTGTACCAGGCACACTTCTGCAGCGGACACTCCGTTGCTATTGTGCACTCAGCTGTGAAACCTAACACTTTCTGTAATTCTTTGAAATTCCCTGGAGGGTTGTCCGGCTCCAAAAGGCTGCCGCCTATCTGTCAAATTAAGACATCGCATCTACTATCTAAGAGGGAGTTTGAAAGTTGCGTCAATGGTAGAAAAGTTGAAAGGTTCTCGTTTGTCGTGGTATGGACATGTTATGAGAAGAGAGGAAGCGCATGTGGGTAAAATAGTAATGAATATGAATGTGGAAGGATGGAAAAGTAGAGGAAGGCCAAAGAAAGTGTGGATGGAGTGTGTAAGAAAGGACATGAAAGAAAAAGGAGTGAATGAAGAGATGGCGGCTGATAGGGACGTATGGAAGAAGAAAACATACTGCGCCGACACCAAGTGAGTTGGGAAAAGGCAGGAGAATGAAGATCTACTGTCGTATTTATAGTTATCTTTTTTCCTTACATATTTACCTAAATTATTTGATTATTCAATAGATTTTCAAGACATACGGTAAACGATATTGTGATATATTTTTAAAAATTCTACTTGAAATGTGAAAATAACATTTGATAAAATATCTTTATAAACATTCAGTAAATTAGCAATTTAGAGAAGCTTAGAGCGACTATTAATTGAGTGAGCAAATGACAATATCTGTCGGATTTTATTATTAGGTATATAAATAAAAAAACTACAATTAAAATAAAGTTACCTTTACATCAACAAAAGTTAATTGAAAATCATCTACTTCAATTAATGACATTAAATAAATTAATATGTTTTTCCCATCATAACATATTAATTCGTCATTTTCCAAAAGACGCATTATTAATTTTCTGAAAAGTTTCAACGTCCTTTTAACATAATGTAATACTGTCATTAGACTAATTATAAAAGCGTTTGTTAATAAAAGCATCTGCATATTATTGTATTGTACAGAAGAGATGTTAAATTTAAAACCTCAAAAAGACGTTATACGTGGTAAAAATCCTATAAACAATATACCTGGGTAATGACACATGACCTTATTCATAATCTGAAAATTGTCTTTAAATAAAATTACTCACAGTAAATCGCCTGCAGAACCTTTACAATAGTAAAACATATTATCGACAAACAACACAATGCCTTCAGGCACACAGGAGTCATCAGTGTGGTGACAGTTTAACTGAGAGAATCCGTTACTACAAAGAAAGAGCCTACTTTAACAAAAAAAAAAAAAGTTGTTATACATATATAAATAGTAAAACTGTAATAAAAAAAATTGGTGCGTGTACGTTATGTACGCGCGTGAGAAGTTATACTTCTTTGGCATCATTAAAAAATAGTTTTTAATTGCTTGCAAATAATAATAAGCATTTAACATTAATAATTTAATAACATTTAATGTTAATTATATTAAATAAAAGTATTTTAATTTATATCAATAAATAATACATACGGATAGTTAACCTCAATTATATTGGAGCACTTGAAAAAGTATATAAGCACAATGTTTTTTCACTAATATTAACAAATAGTAAGTGATATCAATCAAAATATTCAATTCAAATCACTACTGAATATAATTTATTAGCACATATATAATGTAGCAGTTGTATGAAACTAAAACACGTGTTGTGAATGTATAAACTAGAAACATGTTGATGGTGACGAGCGTACCAACATGCGCGACTAACGAGACTTAATGAGCGGTTAAGCAGACAACTTCATACTGTTCATTTCGTGTCACAGATGCGCGCGCATCTTCAAATTTCACTCTCATCATTTTTTCATAACGCGCCTAAAGAAGTATAACTTCAATAAATCGCAAACTTGTAAATATGAAACGTAACTAATTTTGTTTTTATAAATAGAGTATACTTTCGAAGGAAATATGGTATTAGAGGCAAAACTTTCAGACTACCTGTAAATCAATACAGTAATAACTTCTCGAGCTTTGTCTTCCGAGAACAAATGTTGGATATTCTCGTGATTTAGAATACATATATCATAAACAATTTCTGTAACAGCCATTTGAGATTTAACCGGAGCGACGAATTTAGTTTTCCTTTTGTCTTTGGTTGTTTCTTCGTCTTTTTTAATAATTTCAACTAGTGGGTATTTTTGATTATCAATTAAACCTTTTGGCTTATCAAATTTCATTACACCATCGTTATTAGCTAATTGTGTCTGTACAAGTTTTTTAGTTGTACACTTAACAGTTTTTTCATATTTCATTTCCGTTTTAGAGTCTCGTACGGACTCTTCTAATGTATTTGGCTGAATATCATTCAACCAGTTCTTTACTGTTTTCGTATAGTTTTGTTTTCTTGTAATACTTTTTAATTTGTCTTCACATTTTTTAGTTTGTTTACCTGCCTTATCAGTAATTTTTGATTGCTTCTTCCGCTGATGCATTTCACTTACAGCATCACCGTTTCGTGTTGCACAATCTCTATTTCCTACTAATTTTTTTATAGTATTATCTCTTATTTCTTTTTTGTATGTTATTGGTTCATTAGTATGTGCATCAACATTTGGTATTATTAATTGTGTATCAAACATATCATTCCAGTCGACGGTATTTGGACCAATTATTTCTAAGTCTGTATTCGATTCAGTTGCTGTTCTATCCAAACCATTTATATTTAAATTTACCTCGTGATAAGTGCTATTATTATTTTCTTGATAAATAATATTCTTTATAACTGAAGTATTTCGAGAGTTTGCGTTATTTATTTCCATTGTTTTAATAAGTTCTGTTGATTTGGGTATTTGTTGTGCATTATTTTCATTAGAACTTATATTATGCGATAAAGTGTTTGTAATTTCATTGCTTAAATTATTTTGAGAATGTGGTAAAAGTGTGTCATTGAGACTAGTTTCCGAGTTCCTGAAACTAGAAAAAGTCTATATATTTAGAAAATGACATCACAGACTATCGAATTGTAGGTACTTCGTGTTATTATAATATGAATGCTGAATGTTATAACAAAAAAGTGTAGGTTTACCAAGATATTCCATTTTTGAAGCGAAAACTTCTTTAACTGTGTTGAGCGATCCTCAGTAGCGAAAAAGCTTATAGATTCGCGTTACCTACAATGCTAGAGTCAGTCGTCAACATGCTACAGTATGTCAAGTATAAGATGGCGTTTAAGTACTGTCACTTTATAAGCAACTTCATTTCAATTTGCAAATTATGAAATATTAGTTATTTATACTATAAAATATTAAAAAAAAACAGTTCTTCCAAAGTTTCGTGTTTTTACTTCTGTGGGCAATCCCCATGGCTGGCATTAATTTCAAAAATATTTACTATGCATTTCCTCAAAAAGTTCGGAGACGCTATCAAGGTCCATCTAATAAAATCATATTGTCATTTCGAAAAAAAAAAAAAAAACAACTTCAATTAACTGTTGCGGCTTTACTCTAGAAATAGATAAACCGAAAATATTCCAGAATTAAAGGTAATATTCTGAAAATTGTGTATAATACTTTGTACAAAAAAATACACGTGATTTTGGGTTGAGGAGAGGGTGAATATAAAATCACTACTTAGCACCGCCGTCGAAAGGAATTACAAATTTGCAAAAATAAACATCATATATGATTAATAGATAACCACATATATAATTTTGAATAATAAAAATAATGTACAATTTGAACGGAGAATAGTACGGAAAAATACTTTGAAATTTAACGAAAGACAACTAACACAATTATACTTAATTACTGAACTTACCTCAAAACTTTTTTTTTATCTCTAGGAACGGGCTCCCGTCGTACTATATGCCTGTTTCGTTCGCATTCTGAAATATACGTATGTAAATTTTATTTTCAAAACATTACCAAGTTAAAAAAAAAACAAACTACGATTTAACATCGCTATGTCTAAAATTGCATTGCATCATAGAATATTCATTATAATTTTTATCTAACAGGCGGTTACTGCGACCGCCAATACCTTCTTATTATAAGTGATTTTGTTGTACCACGGAATTAGTATCAGTGGTGTTCGAGAGAGGGAGGGGGCTTGTAGGGGTAACGCCGAAACAAAAATCTCTTTATAAAGTTAATTTACTAAAACTTTAAATAAATTTCTAACTTCCTAATTAATATATCTAAACAATGGAAAAAATGGGTATAAGTTTTCAAAACAATTTTGTATGTATGAAAAAAAAATTGTATAACTAGCCGTTTACCCGTGGCTGCGCCCGAGTTTCACATGTTCTTTACCATGTATTCGTTTTTAAATAATGCGACCGCATCTGGGAATTACATTGCTTATCTGGGTATGGACTCTCTTTTATATAAAAATAGAATTTATTGTACGTTACCTAATTTCCAATTATCTGTCATTACATGGAGTACTTTTTTACCAAAGGGCGATAGTTGTTCCTCATAGTGATTAAAATTCATGTTAAACGTAGGCTGCTTCTTATACGACATTTTAAATTTTATAAAAGCGCGCCAATAGTTTTCTTTTGTAGGGAAGGTAAAGGTACTATGGAACATGCAACCAAGTCTGACATTTGGAACATTTTTTTTAATAACGCCCAAACAAAACGGTGACTCTATGTTAAAATTTTCCTTCCAAGGTTTGGGAGATTACGAGACTACTAAAATTACATGATACATAGTCGAATACTGCAAAGTAATCAATTAAAAATGAGGGCAACCAAGATAAACCAAAATCGCCCAAACATACTCTATTTTCTCATTTATTTTTAGATTCTATTTATTCTTGTAACGCGCTTGCGATATGAAGGTGTAAAAACAAAATACAACTCCCCCTCTCCTTGTTAGCTGAAATCCTGAGTTCGCTCCATATCAATTTTAGTGGCTTTTACTATAAGTCTGGTGACTTGAATTTATAGACGATGGCAACACTGGTCTAGTGTTAAAACTCAAAACTGTCAAACAGGTGAAACAATCAAATACCTAATCAGTAATCACAAAGAACACGAACAAAAATTATTTCGTGCATTATTTGGCTCATAATGTAATAAAAACGATATTGGCATAAGTTCCATAGAAATGGCGGTGAACGGAGAAAGCTGTAATAGTCTTACTCCCGTAGAGGAACCAAAGCTTAAATACGATAGAATGGGTAATGATATGGAAAACATTCTTCTCAAAGACGCAGTGAGTTGTATTTGTGTGCATACCAAGTTCATATGTATTGGGACGCAGTGGGGAGTGATACATTTACTAGACCACGAAGGAAACCTTGTACCCATATCGCAGGATGGAAAAACTACGGAATTACAAGCTCATGCTATAGCAGTAAACAAAATCTCTGTCGATCAGACTGGGGATTATATTGCGAGTTGCTCAGATGATGGTAAAGTTGTTGTACACGGCTTAAGCTGTGATGAGAACACTCACAACCTGAATTTGGGTAGAGTAGTCAAATCTGTTGCATTAGACCCTTATTACTGTAAATCTGGTTCAGGTCGACGGTTCCTTACAGGTAATTCGAATTTCATTAATAAATAAGAATTAGGAATTCTGTTGGTTATCATTTTGGAAGTACTTTTACTTTAAGTACTTTATTTTAAGCATTTGTTTTTTTTTTCTCTCCTTAACGTAAGTGCCTAAGCTTATTTCAAAACTAGTGTTTTTAAAAAAAAATTGCTATATTTGGAAATCCTCGATCATTGTATATTTGTCATGAAATAGTTGTACATTTATAAAAATATTGTTTAAATTTTTCGTGAATGACTAGACAGATTTCAAGGGTACTGTTATTTTTTTATCTGTTATTTTGCATTATGTGTATTTCAATTTGTCATCATGAAGCCATCTTTCTTCTAGAGTATTATACAAAATTATATTCTCAAATCATTTTATATTTGAAATTGTTATTTTATTCAGATGTTGCTTATTTTCAGGTGACAATAAATTGACTCTCTATGAGAAAACTTTCTTGAATCGACTACGCAGTACTGTTCTTTGTGAATGCAAAGGATATGTTCAAGCCATTTCATGTCATGACAGGTTTGTCGCTTGGGCCAGTGAGGTGGGTGTTCGTGTTTATGACCTAGTCGCTAAGTGTTCTCTAGGACTTATTCAATGGGAAAAAAGCCCAAATAGGTCAATAGAAGATTACCGCTGCAATTTGCTCTGGTCTGCTCCGAAAACCCTTATGATTGGTTGGGTTGATACAATCCGAATATGTGTTATAAGAAAACGAAGTCCAGTAGAATTACAAACAAGAGATGTTACTGAATATCTTGTAGATCCAATATACACTTTCCAAGCAGATTATTTTATTGGTGGTCTGGGACCTTTAGGCGAACAATTAGTATTGCTAGGTATTCCAAAAGAATGTGATCCAGAGACTGGCAAGTCCCAACGACCAGTTCTAATTATAGCTGATTATAAAGATTGTGAATTCTGTGAAATTATTACAGACACTCTCAGTATTCGAGGATATGAAGAATATGATTGTAACGATTATTGTTTAGATATGCTTATTGAGGAAAATAGATTTTTTATTGTATCACCTAAAGATATAATCATAGCTAGTCCTTACGACATCGATGACAGGGTTAAATGGTTGACAGAACACGGAAAATACGAAAAAGCTATAGCTGTTCTTGAAGAAGTTGGAGGGAGAACTACCAAAAACTCAGTGGTAACTGTTGGCGTACAATACTTGGACCATTTGATGTCTGAACACTGTTACGATGAGGCTGCATTACTTTGTTCAAGAATTTGTAAGATGGATAAAATTTTATGGGAGAACCAAATGCTAAAGTTTGCTGACGTGAATCAGCTCCGAGCTGTTAGTATTTATGTGCCAAAGAATCCAGAACATGCACTAAGTCCGCAGATTTACGAACGCATCCTGTATGAATACCTCGAATTTGATCCTCAAGGGTTTTTGAATATTGTTAAAGAATGGAATCCGGCACTTTATAGGATTGGTGTCATTATAAATGTAGTTATAGAAAAATTGACAAATAAAGTATTAACAAAGAATGACAACAAAAAAACAAAAGAATTGACAAAAGATAACAGTATTTATTTAGAAGCTTTAGCTTTATTATATTGCAATCAGAAGAAGTATGACAAGGCATTAACAACGTATCTGACTATACAACACAATTATGTTTTTGAACTCATTGAGAAATATGGGATGTACCACGTTATCCATGACAAGATTCTCGATCTAATGACATTGGACAGTGATAAAGCTATCGCCGTGCTTATAGGTAAAGCAAAGGTTCCAGTAGAAGTAGTCGAGAGGCAACTAGCCGATCATGAACATCTTCTGTTTAAATATCTACATGCATACAGCAAGGTACAGCCGAACGGCCGGTACCATGGTAAATTAATTAGTCTCTATGCAAAGTACGACAAAGAGAAACTGTTACCTTTCTTAAAATGCAGTGATAATTACCCCATACAGGAAGCTCTAGATATATGCATTAGTAATGAATTCTATCCTGAAATGATTTTCCTGCTTGGTCGTATAGGTAACACAAGAGAAGCTCTACAGAATATCATAGAGAAACTAAACGACATAAATCAAGCAATCTACTTTTGTCAAGAACACAACGATAATGAACTCTGGATTGATCTAATAAAGCAAACTGTTGATAAGCCTGATTATGTGACATTACTACTGAAAAGAATAGGGAATTATGTTGATCCAAGAATGCTTATCGAAAATATAAAACCTGGTTGTGAAATTAAAGACTTGAAAGAATCCCTTGCTAAGATGATGTGTGACTATCACCTTCAGCTTTCGGTTCAAGAGGCATGTAAGGTAATAACACTACGTAACTACTTCGATTTACATGAAAAGTTAATAACTAATCAACAAAGAGGGATCTCTGTGACCGATGACTTTCTATGTTGTGTGTGCCGTGGTCGTATAATAATAAAGGACTCCTCGAGCGCCTCCGATCTTATGGTGTACAATTGTAGACATTCATTCCACATCGGTTGCCTACCAGATGGTGATTCATGTCAGCATTGTAATATATGCAGTGCCGTTAAAATGTGACTATGTTGAATAAAGCTCAATGAACTTTTGACTACAATTCGGAACGTGCGATCGACGCGTGTGGCTCGGTTTCCATGGAAACGTATCGCTATCCAGACAAACCAATTCGAATCATTAAACTGTATCGAAAACTCACAGTTAATTTACATTATGAAATGTCTTTTGTGATTGTTACACCATCAAAATACAATCGTTATAATAGTTTTTGGAAAAGATCATATTTTACATTTACCTCTAACCTGTTTGAATTGCGCGTTGCCAAATTTTAAATTGTCTTATGTCTCAACAGCTCTTTTGGCTCTGGCTCATAATTAATTCATACTGCGGAAATAATTTAAACATAAATTTACTGTGCCCGTCTTTTGTTATATATATGTTATATTAAGTGACTATATCATAATATTCAGACTTCACTACATAAACATAAAATCTTCATAAAATGTCAGTAACTTATCATGTTAACCATATAGAATAAGTAGCATTCGCCTGATTCTTGCGTATCTGATATACTTTATAATGCCGCAGTGATTTTTTTGTAGATAAAAGTGAGATATATTTCAATATTGATATAAAAAATTATTAATAAATATTGCATCATTTCACCCTTTGTACATAAGCATAACATGTCTAGACCATTCTATTTTAAATGGTTCTGTTCAATATGTACTTATGAAATCAACATACAATAAACTTAACAAATTGCATTGTCTTTCTTGAAACTGAATATCATTTATCAGAAAATACTGCATACAATTAGTTGCAATATAAACCTATAAGCTACTTCTGTTTATTTATCACACCAATAAATGTTTAGAGTTATTTCTTTGATAGACTTAAATTTGACTAAGTAAACATTAAAAAAACAATCGTAACAATCAGCTGAAAGTATATTATTACATAGATAAAATATATAGTCTTTGGTTATTATATAATTACTAACAAACCATTTATTATTGAAGAGATTAGTAGATTCATAAAATATTAATTCTGGATTCGCTATGTAATATACAGAGTTTATTACATATTATTTCATGTTTCTACCTGCTCTTCTACTCATCAAACATTTCTGTGATTAATTGTTTTTTTTTTTTGCGATATTTTAATATTATTTTAAAATGTGACATAATATATTTTTGTATAAGAAACATTTTTTAATAAATTTTAATACTATTAATAAACGCCAGGCCGCGTATATGTTACGGCGGTCAACGTTATCAATCAATAAATATAACCAAAGTTATCAGTCGCCTTGTGATCATTGGTCTTGTTGAAATAACATTCGTATTATTTTTTCGAAGGACGGAAAATTCCTACTTGTCTAGCGACAAGGAAACAAGCGAAAATCTATATATCCGTTACTTGCATAAATAGCAATTTCTATTTATTTCTTGTTTCGATAATTACGTCCGCACTTGAACTGTCACACAAGGCGACTGATCACTTCAGTTTGCAGTAAAATTTAAATTAATTTTCTTTCATTATATAGTTTTTTTTATTAATTTTCCGAGTAAGTAATAAGACAATTACATAACTATCTATCTATCGATCTATATTTTATTTAATATGACGTTATTGTACTTACTTTAATAATGAAACAATTGTAAAGGTTTGTTTGTAAATAATTAACTAAATATCTGGTGCTTACCATAATGAGGAAGGCTTGTAGAATTTTTCCTTGTATTGATAAAAAATAATAATGAAATTAAATTGTGTTATTGAATATCAATCTCTTTATTCACTTACTCTCATGTGTGACCATTAGCAATGACCATTGTGGAAATAACAGCAAACTTGGCAGTGCAATTCTGATAACCCTAACATTGAGTCGTGATATTATGTATTCGATTGCCGTATATATTTTTGATATACCTATAAATTATATTATCAACTTTGATAGATAGATTACTCGCATATTCCATCCATTCAACCGAAAGTCGTCCACTGCTGGACTGCTTGCAGAGAAACTCCAAGCATAGCCCGCAACTTTGAGCTTTCTCATTAGGCCCTTTGTGTGCGACCACGTCTCAGTGCCATAAGTCGCTAGCAACACATACAGGTCGAAGACTTTCGTCTTAATGCACTGTAGTATTTCGGATTAGAATATTCTGCATAGCTTCCCAAACGCGGTCCAGCCGATTTGGATTCGACGATTAACCTCTTTTTTCAAAGTTGGACCTACACAACTGAATAGTTTGTCCTAGATATGTACATATAACTGTCAACAATTTCGAGATACATCCTCAAGTGCAGCTGTGAACAGTTTCAAAGACATGACATCTCTCTGTCTAACATCAAGCCTAGGATTTAGTTTTAAGCCCACATACCGAAAAAACGACGTTGCCTTTTATAACATTAAAGGAAGTTAATAAATATAAACCCCTTGAGCACAAACCTGGCGTTTACGCCAGCTTTCCATTGTTTTCCTATTGTCTCATTTTTATGGGTTTATCGACATAATTAAAACTTCAAACTATGGCAGAGCTTTAACGTATCGTTTAATAACAATATATATTATAAATAGCCAAAAAGTATTATCTTTAACTTCTTAACTTCTTCGCGTGAACTCGCGGAACAAATAATTTAGCCTATTTCTTCATTATTGAAAGATTATACTATTTCTCTCAGAAGAGAAAGGAAGTAGTGATTAAGAGAACGAATAAGCAGCTTCACTATACATTTTTTCGAAAACCGTTAATTTATAAGCCAGTGCTTAAAGTTGTACAAATCTTCACTGGTCTGTCGGGAATTCTGTTTGCACTAACAAATAGTCTTTTAGATTATGTATTATAGATAGTTGATCTAATCTAATTCACGATCTGTAATCCAGAATATTTGGGAAAACATTTTTAATAGTTCATTTAGTTATCTTGAGTACCAATGAACTGTAGCGGTTAGTAATTTTATTATTCAGTTCTAACATTTTATTTTTATAATGAATAATTTCGAAAGTTTTGAAATTTTACTGGTAATAATGAAACAAAAGTACTTTTGATTGACGTTTAATTTACTGCTTGAACTGCACAGAACAATATTACTCCTACCGGAGTTGAACTGGAACTCTGATTAGGTATTGTTTATTCCCTGAGGTTCCCAGTAGGGATGAGCAAGTGAAAAAAATATATCGATATATAGCGTAACAATTTATTCATTTAAAATCGAGTAGAAAATATCGAAAGTTTTACCTCAAGACGCGATTATCTGTAAAATATTCGAAATATTCGAACGTCAAAAAATTAGCATAAACAGTAGACCGCAAAGAAATAGGGTCGGTTAGAAAATCTTCAATATCTTAAAAATACCTTACCTAGCTTTGTGAAATAAAGACCAAATTAAAGAATATTTTAATGTGCTTAAACAAAAAATGAATTCAAGCTTTTTATTATGAACAAATATAAAATTATCATATATGCGTAGTTTTTCGTAAATGTAGATTGGTTACAGATGTGCAGTTTTCACGAATTTGGGTACTTTGCTTTACCTCCGTGAGCTCGCAATACTACTGTTATGCGATTTGGCATACTTTCTACTAGGTTTTTGAGGCGATGTTGCGGAATATTCTGTCATTACTCTATTAGAGCTTCTTTCATTTCATGTAGTGGATTCGTGGTGCATTCCGCTGACATACACGTCGTCCCAATTCATCCTATGGATGGTCAATGGGGTTTAACTCAGGGCTGCGTGTTGGTAAATCCATGTGTGTGACACCGACTTCTTGAAAATAGGCAAACCCTGTCGAAGCTGTATGCGTGCGGTCATTGTCTTGTATAAAAACGATATTTTCGCCCATTTCCACTAAAAATGGTAGTCAATCTGAATTTCTGTGACATATCTTTCTGTAGTTAGAGTTACATTATCTATCATCACTAGCTCAGTTCGGCTTTCAGAAGAAATCGCAGCCCCACACGTGGAAGGGACCTCAGCCGTATGATACTTGTTCTTGTATACAGGTTTGGTTATAGCACTCTCCCGGTCTTCTGTACACTCTTTTCCTCCCATTGAGTTTGTATAAACAGAATCTAGACTAGTCTGAAAACATAACTCTTGACCAGTTATTGACGAGTCCAATTCTCCTGTTCTCTACTATAAGTCAACCTTGAGTTTCTGTGGTGTCTTTCTAGTTTTGGACCATTTGCAGTTCTTAATGGCTTTAAATTTTCTTCAGCCAGACGCCGCCTTAGTGTGTCCGTACTCAGATTGTTTCCTTCAGGTTGTAATTGATAATTCTTTACTTCAACAGTGGTAAGAAAGCGATTTCTCGAAATTAGTGAGACCATATACCGATTCTCTCGCGACGTCGTGCAATTTGTTTGGTCTGTTCCTGGTCTTCGAAGTATGGATCCAGTGTCATGGAAATTCGCTGAACTGTAGAAAGAGTTACACCAACGATAGTTCTAGCTGTATTTCGCTGACTGCACTAATTTTCAAGCATTGTCAGGATCCTGGTACATTCTTCTTTCTTTCTTTTTGATGGCATGTAAGTATAAATTATATATAATAAGTATAAACTTACACGAAACGAACAAAAATATTACAATTATAAGCGAAATAAATAATAATTGTGATAGAATATAATGAAGCACTATAAAAAATATCGAATTCGAAACTTGGAAATCAATATTGAATATCGATATTAAAAATACAACCGATATTTATCAATTATTTCATAAAAATTTTCGATGTATCGATAGTTGGTGCCATTCCCTATACCCTAGTTCCCAGTCCCATGTGGTGCAAAAATGGACGCGCACATGATTCTGTAGTTTCCTAAATGTTTTTAATGAATGTTTGCGTGCATTGAATGGTGAATATTGAGTCAATTGTGACAAGTGTTGTGCGAAAATGACAGACATGCCTCCTTATCTTGTTGTAAAGGATGAGGAGAAAAACAGTGGTCAGAGTGACAATGATAATTCTTCCGACGTAGATGATTGGGATTTACCCCTATGTTATGATAAACCGAGACATATTGAGCCAATCAAAGGTACTGATCGAGTTGAGCATTCATGGAGAGTGAAGGAAAAGGTGAGCGGCTATGTTTAGTAAGTTTTGATCGAGATAATTGCATATGCGAAGTCAAAACAAACGCACATGGTGACGGCTGTGTATTCGTCAAGTGTCTAGGTCGTTGGATTTCCTTTAAAATTTATAACAGATAGCAACTACGTAATATAAAAGTTATCAATTGTAGTAATTTTTCTTATTTATTTACAATTGATAATGAAAATTTTAATTCATGTATTAGGTCCTAAATATGAAGTTATATGTTGAAGATGTATGATAATAATGTACCATTATTACACTGTCTTTTATTATCTGTGCACTTTAAAGTTTATTGGAAGGATAACAATTTTACATAAGCAAAAGTATACAATATTGGCTACATTAGAATAGCTGTGTTGCAGCCAATAGTGTCCACCACCGCATAATTAATAAAAGGGTTGCATTCCACAGAACTAAAAATATGTATAAAAATGAAACTAATTATAAAATTGTTTTTTTTTAATGTGTGATAAGAATGGATGTGTGTGTGCTTATTGTGTCTGTATGGTTGTGTGTGTTTTGCGAGTAATGTGTTTACATGCATACACTTGAAGTTGGAGTTGGAAAAGGAGTCCTTAATAATTTCTTCTGTTTCTTCATAACTAAGTGAAAGAAGCCAATTATGTACATGTTTTTTAAATAGTTGGTATGTGAGGGCAAAAATGTTTCATTCCATGTTTAACTATTATAAATAATTGGATTGAGATAATTAAATTGTCCTCTAGCTACAGTAAGACTTGAAAACACTCATTTACAAACTATATTTGTTCAGTGTAACTGTGTGTATTTTATTGGATCAAATGTTAAAAAAGAATGATGGAGCAGAACAGCATTTCAAAAGTATGATTGCCTTACTGTAGGAATCAATTGTACAGAACTGTACAATGTGGCTTGTGTACCATAACTGTTAATATAGCCATCTGGGCTCTTTTAAGTCAGAGAAATAGACTCTTACTTGCCATACCCCATACCATAATGCAATAAGTTCTTAAAAAGATAATGCTGAATATTCGTTTTTTTTTTTTTTTGTCACAGTATAGGCTCAGTGCTTTGACCACAATCTCACCTAATGTCAAGTGACAGTGTAGTCCAGGATGGTAAACACATTTAGCCTAGAGGTGCTGGTTCTCAAGTGATGCTGTCGGATCACAGCTATTGGTATTTAGCAACATGTTTTCAAACTTGAGGGTGGTGGCACCCAGGTGGGCATAATTAAAAATGCCCTACCACCATGTAGTGGTATTCAAATAGGCATAATGGGCAGTCTGTAGGAAGAGATAGGCTGTGATGGAATTCTAGAAGCAAATGTGATACACTTCCTCTTATCTAAGTTCAACTCAGTAAATTAGCAGATAGCCATCGGAGGAGAGAGAGAGTGTAGTTCATTGATTCCATTGCTGGAAAAATTGTAGGAGCGAGATGTTTCAAACAGAGTTCCTTTATTTAGTGACTGTCTGTTGTAAAGTATGAGATCAAGTGTTGTCTAGAAAAAGCCAGAGAGATTGATCAGTCTTGGTTGTTTAACTACCTTTCCCATCATTGTTTGCAATTGTTGATAATAAAGATCTACTGTAATCATCTGGCCTGGTAGTTTTTCATACAAATCATTCATCATGCTGTTTCTGCTGCACTGGTACCACATCTACTGGCACTGGAACTCAAATTCATAATCAATGAATTTATTTTAAATTGTAAACAGAAAGAAGTCAAAGAAAAAGCAAATGGTGTGAAAACTAATACACTAGCCTAAATTTGAATTTAGAATTTCTAACTAAATGTGTAACTGTATGTGAGATCAAACTGGCCAGTTCAACAAATGCCAATTTCATATATAAGGACCTAATATTTTGTTATTTAGACCCTTTTAGTCTAATTATTATATTTCATGGTAGAAATTTCAATGTTTTTAAAATATGTCATTTAGAGATTTTGTAATGAAAGTTATACCTTTGTTAATATTTTGCAGTACAAAACCCACTGTGTGGCCTTAGTACTCTGTCTCAATGTTGGTGTTGATCCACCTGATATCGTTAAAACTCAACCGTGTGCCCGACTAGAATGTTGGATTGGTATGTATTATTTTAAAATAATTATATAAACATTATTATTTACTAATCATTTATTATGGGATCATACAGTAATAAAACTGTTGTGACAGTGGTGTACCTAGCACTGGTGGTACCCATTGCAGATATTGTGGTGTCACTCAAGAATAAAAACTATTATAATCGATAATAAGTTCTTAATAAATCTTCTTTTTTTTTGTCAAGGGGAATGCATTTACGCACATCCTCTATCGACCCCACCGTAGTGTGAAGTCTCCTCTGTCCACTTCTACAGCAGAAATTTGGATACTTAATACTGACCTGGGCAAGGGTTAAACATTCAATTGTTGATTGTTGTTCCGATCACATCCTTATAGATATGGGCTGAGTCAAGTATTCTCGTATAGAATATTTGAACTATTCACATGGGTTCTTAATATTCAGAATGTAATTGTTGGAATGATTGTTTAGACATAGGAAAATGATTTTGTTAACCAAAGATCATCTCTTGGTCACTACATTTTTTCTACCAATGTAGAAAGTCATAATTTTTTTAACTCTCATTCATTGCTAATATTATTGTGATCTCACGAACAAACAAAATTATTGTCAGACAGTTTTTTAAATAGTATTAAATGAAATTCTGAATGAACTTTACTAATGATGTACGTTTGTCATTTTCGTATTGCAATAATGGTAATAGTATAAACATCATTTGTTCTATTCACTGTGTGACATGTAAAAAATAATTAGAATATTGATAAATTTCCTTAAAATTACTCATGTATAAAAATATATGTAATTTAAACGGACAAAATGATGATTTTAAAATAAATTGGCAGATCCTCAATCACTATCACCAAGCAAAGCACTGGAAAGTATTGGGCATGCACTACAGTCACAGTATGAGCGTTGGCAACCACGTGCACGGTACAAGCACTCACTCGATCCTACCAGTGAAGAGGTCAGTGGTTCAGTTCAAGAACAAGTACTTAGTTTTTAACAATAAAAAATAACCAGATACTTGACGGATGTATTGCAACCTGTTGTAGATAATAATAAGAAACAGGAATCCAATCCTATCCATAGTCGGTTACAGGTAAGTGGTTAGCTTTCAGGACATGTTTGAAAGGAATACACCAAATTGAGTTATATAGAGAGATATCGCTTTATTACAGAAATAATTAGATCATTATGATCGGTGAACATAGCTCCATATTAAATAGTTTTCAACAATTTATTGTACACGGCCGTCAATTCGTCTACAAAGGCGACATCTATTATTATTATTATTCGAAAAAGGGGCTATGCGGGGGCTTTTAAACAGTCCTGTCACTGCGACCTAGTCAGATCTATTGTGATCGCCCCTATATTGCTAAAGCTCACTGCCTAGACCTACAACTTGAATGTACTGTAGGATCTTTTTGGCAGAGAGCGTCTGTACCTCCTCCGGAAGCAACCCAGAATTCGGTTACGTATGCGTATTAATGGATCACATTCACACAAGATGTGCTTTGGTGTTTCGTCTGCTATTTCACAGAACCTGCACTCTCTTGTGTTCCGGACACCGATGTTGTGCATATGCTTGCCCAAACAACAGTGCCCAGTTAGTGCTCTCACTATTACTCGTAAGGCGACATTATTCAAAAAATTGTTGAACGCAACTATAAAAATACTGTGTCGAATCATTAGGATGTAGATGCAGAAGTTACTAGTTCTTTTAATATTTTCAGACAAATATAAAACCTCTAATTATCGGTTTCTCAATAACACTATAAAAAATGGGAAGAGATATATTTCTATTACTTCCATCTACTATTAAAAAATAATAATATATAATAACATAATATAATTTATTGTCAGTGCCAATAGAATTCTGTTGTATTGACTGAATAACTTGTAGTAACAGACTTTGTAAAGTAAAATATAAGTTTTAGTCGGGTTCGCTTATCACAATAGGTACAGTGAGTCAGTTTCGTGTTTTTAGGATGATTCCATTGTGACCTCTATGCAGTGAGAGGCGCCGCGCGGCCTTGCGCTGGTCACTCGCTGCACAGCTGTTCGTGAATAGTATAGCGATGACATCTAGTACACCCACCGTTTGGTTATGACTCATGTTCATTTACGTTAATACTCCTCTTCACATTCACATTACAATTAAAACTATGTCCTATTAATAGTAAAATCTAATGAGCACAAATGCAAGGTAATATTTAAAACTGTACGGGCACTGAAAGGAAATAATGTAACACACATGAAGCTGGAGTATTGGAAACAGTTTTACCCTTATATCCCTCTATTTTTGAAGTTATACTTCTTTAGGCGCGTTATGAAAAAATGATGAGAGTGAAATTTGAAGATGCGCGCGCATCTGTGACACAAAATGAACAGTATGAAGTTGTCTGCTTAACCGCTCATTAAGTCTCGTTAGTCGCGCATGTTGGTACGCTCGTCACCATCAACATGTTTCTAGTTTATACATTCACAACACGTGTTTTAGTTTCATACAAGTGCGAATTATATATGTGCTAATAAATTATATTCAGTAGTGATTTAAATTGAATATTTTGATTGATATCACTTACTATTTGTGAATATTAGTGAAAAAAATTGTGCTTATATACTTTTTCAAGTGCTCCAATATAATTGAGGTTAACTATCCGTATGTATTATTTATTGATATAAATTAAAATACTTTTATTTAATATAATTAACACACTAAATATTATTAAATTATTAATGTTAAATACTTATTATTGGTTATTTAATATTACACAACATAAAGAAATAAATTTAATAAAAAGTTTGTGATAAAAATTAAAATTGAACATCAAATTATAATATTAATTTCTAATATTTACTATTAAATTGAATAAATAATAAATATTTATAAAAATAACTAAATAAATTTAATGAAAATTTTTTGATAAAAATGAAAAGTGAATATTAAATTAAAAAAATAATAAAAATATTTAAAAAATGACCAACCTTAAATTCAATTTTTTTTCTATTATTACGTCAAAGAAATATAACTTCTTACGTGCGTACATAAGTACACACACACTTTTTTTTTTATATCAACCACCTCTAGGACTAGTAGTCATATAGTTTTGAAATAATTTATTGGTCCCAACCGATCTTTATCTTATCAGGGTGTTTAACCAGTTGAAAGATGGAGAAACAGCTGTACAGTAATAATCATATGTGATTTGTAAGAGCATATAAGGAGTTTTTGGCGGGATCTCAGTCTGACATGTAGCAATTGTTTTCTTTAATTCATTAAACTTGTGTACTTGACTCTATATCATGTAATCTTGGTGGCGTTTTGTGTGAAATAGTTTAGTTATTGTGTTCAAGTTAAGTTTATTATAGAAGACAACGCGTAGCATACATTCTGAGGTGCCGACAAAGCTCCATGGAAAGTTCGAACAGGATAGGCCACCGTTCTGTTGGAGCTTGGTAACGCTGATACAAGATTGAAAATCTTACCTACATGACATTGGCACAAATTGTGTGTACACACAGATTGCCATTAACTAAGAAGAAGGAGAAGAGCATATTATAAACACATATAAAGAGCACAGTTTCTATATAAACACATGTAAAGCACAAGAGACTATTGATTATGCTAACATGTTAACATCAAAGAATTTCACCTCTTGTGTAAGTTATTCAATGTATCTGGGCAAGTTCAGCCAATGTTCTGTTTAAAGGATGTAAAGGAGTATGATCTTTCTTTTCTAAAAACAAATTAGTGGTATGCACTGATGCAGTATGCTTTTTTGTAGTATGGAGCGATCACAGTAGACTTCAGTGGTGATTGTGACGTATCACTTCTTCTATTAATAATAATAGAGATGACTCAATTAAACCCTGTGTGCTTAAATTTATTCAAACCTATAGTAATGAAAAAAATAGTCGATGATGAATATGCAGCGATGATGGTGCAGCGGGTAGTGCGGCCGGATGCCGCGTCAATCGACACCGTTTCGATCCCCACCTATCCGAATTTAAAATTTTTTTTTTTTTTTTTTTTTTGCGGGGATAATGCATTTACGCACTACCCTTACCCATTGCATTAGTGAAACCGAGGTCCCCCAATGCAATGGGTAAGGGGGCACGGAGGGACGAGTTCCGTGCCAGTGTGGGACTCAAACCCACTAAAACAACCCGGGGCCGTCCGCTGCATTTGGGATGGGGGCGACACGGGGTGGCTTTCGCAGGCACAGCGTCGCGCCCTGCGACTTTAAAATCGGCCTGGGCTTTCGGTGTAGGAAAACATCGTGAGGAAACCATAGCATGGGTGGTAGGGTATTTTCTAATGACGCCCGCCTGGGTAGCTATCACCCTCAAGTTTGAAAACCTGTCGCCGAATACCATCACTTGAGAACCAGTACCTCTAGGCTTAGTGTGTATACCATCCTGGACCACATCGTCACTCAACATCAGGTGAGATTGTAGTAAACAATTCCGTACAAAAAAAGTCTTTACAATATTAGAGAGTAAATAACATATTTATGTTTAAGGAAGGCTCAATGGATGAGGAAGTCAATGACAGTAAGGTCACCGTTAAAATGAGATTAGATTAAAATGTATTTACTAATTTGCAACAGTTGGCATTCAACTGGTTACAATTACGTGTCTTAACTATTTATAATTAAAGTGTCTAATTAAGTATAGTCTATTGTTATATTCATGGTTCAAACTATGTCCGTCTGTATAAAATTGTCAGGTTAAAAAACTATGCTGCTCTCTGAGACGCAACGCGAAGGACGAGAGAGTGCTGTTCCATTACAATGGGCATGGCGTACCCAAACCGACGTCACAGGGAGAGATATGGGTTTTCAACAGGGTGAGTATTCATCATATAGTCTGGTACCAATTTCAAAGCGGGTTGGAAAGATGTAAGAGGTGGCGGGGGAGGGAGGGGGGGGGCGTGACCTCATGCGCGCTCTCTCACGCCCGACCTCTCACCGACGTACAGTCGGACTCTTAATATCTTATTGTTGTGTTTTTATATAATAATCCAATTGTACTATTTACTTCATTTGTGTTGAATTTTTTTACATTATTGATTATGTTATGATTCTGAAAAAAAAATGGGTGCGTGTACTTATGTACGCGCGTGAGAAGTTATACTTCTTTGGCATCATTAAAAAATAGTTTTTAATTGCATGAAAATAATTAATTACAATAAAACAATAGAAGGATTGGAAAAGGATAATCAACAAAGTTCATTTTAAACTTTGAAAAATTCAATTTAATAGCAAATATTAAAAATCAATATTATAATTTGATGTTCAATTTTAATTTTTATCACAAACTTTTTATTAAATTTATTTCTTTATTTTGTAAATATTAAATAACCAATAATAATTATTTAACATTAATAATTTAATAATACTTAGTGTTAATTATATTAAATAAAAGTATTTTAATTTATATCAATAAATAATACATACGGATAGTTAACCTCAATTATATTGGAGCACTTGAAAAAGTATATAAGCACAATGTTTTTTCACTAATATTCACAAATAGTAAGTGATATCAATCAAAATATTCAATTTAAATCACTACTGAATATAATTTATTAGCACATATATAATTCGCACTTGTATGAAACTAAAACACGTGTTGTGAATGTATAAACTAGAAACATGTTGATGGTGACGAGCGTACCAACATGCGCGACTAACGAGACTTAATGAGCGGTTAAGCAGACAACTTCATACTGTTCATTTTGTGTCACAGATGCGCGCGCATCTTCAAATTTCACTCTCATCATTTTCTCATAACGCGCCTAAAGAAGTATAACTTCAAAAAAAAACAAGATATCTCTGTATCTATCTGAGTGACTATCTGTACGATTTATGATTATTTTTAGGCTTATACCCAGTACATACCGTTGTCGATGTACGACTTGCAGACATGGATGGGAGCGCCCTCGCTTTATGTTTACGATTGTTCAAACGCCGGTGTTATCCTCGACAACTTCAAACAGTTTGCTGACCAGCACGAACGGGAATATGAGGTATGATAGGGAAGTTAGTTGGTTGGTTGGTTGGTTGGAATGGGATGAATGAAGTCGGTATGGGAACGCAGGCGCAGGCGCAGTTGAACTCGACCGCGGAGGATGGCACTCCGCCCCCGGCGAACGTGTCGTACCACAACTGCATCCAGCTGGCGGCGTGCGCGGCCGGACAGAGCCTGCCCATGAACCCGGAGCTGCCGGCCGACTTGTTCACGTCGTGCCTCACCACGCCCGTCAAGATGGCGATGAAGTGGTTCGTACTGCGCACGCGCACCCGCGTCGCCTCGCACGACCTGCACGATCTCATCGACAAGTACGTGCTCCGTCTCGCTAACAACACGTCACTGACGTCACTATGTCGCTTAGTCAATAAACGTTCATTACCGTACATACAGAATCCCCGGACAAGTGACGGACCGTCGCACAATGCTCGGCGAACTGAACTGGATATTTACCGCTATCACGGACACTATAGCGTGGAGCTCGCTGCCCTCGGAGCTGTTCCACCAGCTGTTCCGCGCTGACCTCCTCACCGCGAGCCTCTGCAGGAACTTCCTACTCGCTGATCGCATCATGAGGTCTAATACCATACATTACATAACATCTAGAATGCCCTAGCACACTTCTGTACAGCCCCTAAAATTAATCCCAATATGGAAACAGTTGAGAAAAATAACAGACAAGAAACTCCTAAAGTATCTCAGTCTGTGGAGGATCGGTTATAACTAAAATGATGCCGAGACATGAAGTTATGTTTCATAAACCGTAAAGACACACAAAAAAAAAAAGTTCTGAGTGTTAGTAAATTGTTTTATTTCTAAAGTCATAGCTCAGTTTTACTTCATATGTTAAATTTCCCAGATTACAAATCTATCCTTCAATCTCGAGTTTTTAAATTGTCCTAAAGTAAAGACATAATTTGCAAAAACATTTAGTCGTTTTCTCTATCCTTTCTTAAACAACAGAGTGAATAAGTTCTTGTAATATTAAGGAACGAAATTAACGAATTGGTGAACAAAACAATTGATAAGCCACAAAAAAGTAAACAAAAACTCAGATTATGTCTGAGATCTAGGGGGACTATAAAAAAAAAATAAAAAAAAAAATATTAAGGAAAGCAACAGACGAGATGCCAAACTCCAGATCCAGTCATGGCTACAAACAGTATCTAAATGTATGAAAACACTGAATAATTGTTAAAAGTAACAGTATAAATGCGCAACCTCGTTAATAATCAATATTGTATTTTTTACACACACACAGCGAACACACACACACATAACATAACATAAGCTCACGCCTGTTATCCCCGAAGGGTTAGGCAGAAATAGCGAACTACATACACTCACATTTCACCGAGCTTAGTTCCGTCCTAGATATGGCCTGTCGCCATATCGGGCACAAATTCCAGACTCCGGGATGATACTGAGTAGAAAAACCCAATATCACTTGACCCGACCCGGGGATCGAACCCGAGACCTCAGAACGACAGTTGTACCGTAATACAAAAAAAAAAACTTATTATGGATTACACTTATTACCGATTAAGCAAATGATGTAACCTTCCTGCACGAGAGCTCCAGTGGAGATCTAAGGCAAACCTAATGCAACTCGCCCACAACAATCATACTGTATTCTAATTGCGAATGTATATTTTGTAAATTGAATAAATCTGTCATTTGTGACAGACATAAATAGTGGTCAATTATCAATGTTTAACAATTTAAATAAATATTTCTTAACAAATGTACAATATTACATATTTTATATATATATATATATATATATATATATATATATATATATATATATATATTATATATACGTTTTGGTAAATTTGAACTAACGACAAAAGTTTGTAGGCTATGAATGAGCGCCATCTAGATCTAACAGGATAATTCTAACGGATCTAGATTTCGAACCCGAGCCTGCCGTTCTGAGGTCTCGGGTTCGATCCCCGGGTCGGGTCAAGTGATATTGTGTTATTTCTACTCAGTATCATCCCGGAGTTTGGAATTTGTGCCCGATATGGCGACAGGCTCGCCCCCTGTCGCATCTGGGACGGAACTAAGCTCGGCGAAATGTGGGTGGTGTAGTTCGCTACTTCACCTCTGCCTAACCCTTCGGGGAAAACAGGCGTGAGCATATGTATGTATGTATCTAGATTTAATAGGACGGGATTTTAAACTTTTGGCTTGTGACGATTTTGGATGTGATAACTTGTTATAGGAGGGTGAATCGTTTTCTTACGTAACGCGTTACGGCGCTAGTCTGTCTGGCTTCCCTCTCTCTCACACATACGGTAGGCAGGCTCCTCCTCTCTCACTCTAACCCACAGCGCTAGCCGTATCTCGGACAGACGCTTCCCTCTCTCTCTCTCTACTCAGTGTTTAGTGTGCGATAGACATATACTGTTGATTAAATAATATACATACACAAAATTCTAACGTAAATATTAAGAATTGTAACTAACAGTAAAATATATTTTATAATCAATAAAAGATTTTATTAATAAATAAACCTTTCCTTACATTACCATATTAATATATATATATATAAAATTTAAGTAATAACCTAAGCTTTTCTGAAGTTAAACAATTTTGAATATTAAATAGTTCAACTTGGATTAGTTTAAGTTATCAGTTCTGTCGGCTCCAGGGACGCACACTTTTTTTTTGTACGGGTATAGCTATATACTAATATGTTTATTAACGGGTATATTAATATGGGAAAATAATCATTGCAAAAAATATATAATATAGTTTGTACTGCCTGAATGATTTGACTAATGGCCCTGCGTTGGTTCCGGTGTTTGGGCCCGGGTCACACTCACCCAGTCTGGCCTTCGGGGGTAGACCAGAGAGCAGTAGGGCCTTAAGACCGTTGATTGTAGGGCTGAGGTGGAAGGTGACACTCATCACCACAAGGGTAGTACCACCACATGGTGACCTCTACAGGTAGGGCCTAGACGGGATGGTACATAAATAGATTGCATTTAGAGGGAGAATATAGCTTATTTGAATATAATTGTCAGAATTCCACGCGAGCGAAGTCGCGGGCACAGCTAGTAACAAATATAGCCAAATTGAAAACAAATGTTCCGTACTTGCTTTGATCACCTTTCCCTAGCAATTGATTGCGGTGATGTTTTTAAAATATATCATTAATTGAGATTAATTCAAGATCATGTGTCATTTTAAGAATAACAACTAAGCATTTGGTAGAGTTTAATTCGGTTTGGTTTCTAGAATTGGTTTTGAACAAATAAAGCAACTGGGTTTGACGTTCCGTCCAGGTCATACAACTGCACGCCGGTGTCGACACCCAGCCTGCCGTCGCTAGCGCGGCACCCGCTGTGGGCGGCCTGGGACCACACGCTCGACCTGGCGCTGGCCCAGCTGGTGCACCTGGTGCGCCCGGACCCGCCCGACTACCGGCACTCGCCCTTCTTCCGCGACCAGCTCACCGCCTTCCAAGTCTGGCTCGACCTCGGTAAATGTACGATGAGCCTTCTTTTAAGCGTGCCCCACCTCAAACCTTCTACCGGCCAGCTTCGGACCGGCTGGTGCCAACAGTCGACCGCACCCAGCCTACTCCAGCCGCGACCTCCAGCTCACAGTTCTTCAGGCAATGTTACTAATTTGGTTCTTCTGCGGATCTCCTCATTCCTAATTCGATAATGCAATGAAATTCTATTATGAAGCTCTCTGTGAGCGAGCACTCCCCCCCCCCAACCCCCCCCCCCCCCGTCGGCAACACTCACTATGAACATTTTCGTCTTGAAATACTGCAGTAAACTCTTACTTTAAGTAGTTGTAAGGTTATGTAACCCTCTGGTCCGACGCGCGGAGATTCTGCGCCACAGGAAATTCCTCCAAATCTAGATTTATCTAAAAAGGGTCCCTGAATATATGATTAGGTGTTGGTGAGGTTCAGTGTTACGATTAAAGAAATATTTGTAAAGAGTAATTTAGTTTAGTTGAAGTGAAGCGCGAGGGTTGGAGGGGTACGGTGTGAGCAGTAGCGGTGTGACGCGCAGGGTCGCGAGCGCGGCCGCCGCCGGAGCAGCTGCCGATGGTGCTGCAGGTGCTGCTGAGCAGCACGCTGCACCGCGTGCGCGCCCTGCACCTGCTCTGCCGGTTCCTGGCGCTGGGCTCGTGGGCGGTGCGCGCCGTGCTCGCCGTCGGCATCTTCCCTTACATGCTCAAGCTGCTGCAGGCCTCCGCCCCCAACCTGCGACCGTCCATGGTCTACATCTGGGCGCGTATCATAGCAGTAGATCCGGTCGGTGCTATCACTAATACTAACCACTTCCAACTCGTTATGGTTACACCCCCCCCCCCCCCCACAAACAACCCCCCCCCCCCCCCTCTTTACTATTACCGGTATTCAGATTTGGTTTAAAAGTTACAGTTATGAAAAAGTAAATTGCATCATATTCAAGAGTACAAACTATTGATAAAATGTAAATAGATCGATTGCACCCAAAGGAACAATAAAGAGTGTATTGATTATCTAAATTCCGCGCGGGCGAAACCGCGGACACAACTAGTACTTCATAGAAACAACGCACTTTAACTTTCTAAAGCATTGGATCTATTAATCGTACTCGATTATATACAGTTCAGTGCAGGGAACACTTTGATTAGTGCTGCAGGGATGGACGATGATTTAGCCGAATATTCGGCCGAATACGAATGTGAAACTTCAAAATACCGAATATGAAACAAATATTCGACCCATTTCTAATCGTTATCCCACTAAGAAACATGTCATACCTGAATTCGACCATTATTGAATTTTTCTTAAGAATAAAAACTACTCGTCTCCAGATATTTTAATTGATTGATAACTCTAAAACTCATCAATAATTCATCAATCAAAAAAAAAAGAAACCTAAAGAGAATAAAAGTGGAAACGGAGTTTCTAAGTAATTGAATAAGACTTTATGCCAAAAGGGCATATAATTTGTTTTTCTATTCACATTTTAAAATCGCTTAAAACTTAAAGATCTGTGAGAAATTGCGGTTTTATTAGTTAATAAATATACCGCGTTTTTGCACTTGTCATACGAATATTATTTGGTATATCTAATCAAAATCAAATCAAAATTTATTTATTCAATTTAGGCCCTAAGAAGGCGCTTATGAACGTCTAAAACACTACCACCGGTTCGGAAAACAACCCAGTCGAGAAGAGCGCGGGCGAGAAACTCGATCTGGTCCTTTTTTTTTCATAAATATAATATGTATCATTTTTTTTGTCATATAAAATAAAAAAAACTATACAAATCGTAGTTTTAATAATGTTAGTGGAAGCACAGAGATGTGGGTTATTTCCAGACATCACTATCGTTCACGTAATGCTCCGCCCTGTAATAACCTTTTGAGATTAAAACTTGCTTGACATAATACTTGAACTTATTGTCAGGTAAATCGGTAATATTACTCGGGATCTTATTGTAAAACCGAATACTATTACCTATAAAGCTTTACTTACTTAGCCTTTTCTTTATTTCTAATATTTAAATTATGACGATCATTCACTAGATCTAGCTTGTCTAAATTTTTATAAATTAAGTTATCGAAGATGTACTGGGAGGGCAAAGTTAAGATATCATATTCTTGAAACTTGTTCTTTAGAGATCTTAATGTTGATGTTATATTCCAGAGTTGCCAAGTGGACTTGGTCAATGCAAAAGGGCATAAATACTTTCTGGCCGTTCTGCAGGACCCTACGGTCGAAGTAAGTATACTTGTAATTTTTGATGCCATGATAATGATTCATCTACAGACAGTTAATGTTAGAAAATGTTACCAGGAATATATTCATATTTTGACGATTTACTCGAAAGGATACCATAGGTTACACATGCCCTTTTTTTTTTTTTTTTTTTTTTTTTTTTTGACGGGGGGAAATGCATTTACACACTCACCTTACCTATTGTATTAGTGGGACCTGAGTCCCTCCAATACAATAGGTAAGGGGGCACGGAGTGACGAGTTCCGTGCCAGTGTGGGACTTAAACCCGGCCGAGAAGCGCCTGGGAATACCCACTAAAACCCCCCGGGGCCGTCCGCCGCATTTGAAATAGGGGGCGATACGGGGTTGCAAGGCATGTCGCCGCGTCGCCCCCCTGCGGCAAACCCACCAGGTCCGTCTGTGCAGTGGCCCAGCGGGGGTGGGGGAAAACTTCTCTACCCCACCTCTTCGCCCGCCTCTGAAAGAGGCATTACCTTCCGAAGGGAAGAGGAGTGATCACTGCAACCGCAGTAATCACCTCTCCCCCTCCCCCCCCCCCCCCCAAAAGTGGGCTTTCGCCCAGCCGCCCAGTCAGACTATTAGCCGGCAGTCAGAAGGACTGCCGTTGCCCAGGGTACACCACGAGGAGGTTGTCTGACACCGCACCCCAGGTTACACATGCCCTGGCAACATTGCAGTTGTACGTATTTGAAATTTCATATCTTCCTATTTCTACTCTCTCGCAATAATTCTTTTTAAAATAATCGGAAATATACAGACCAGTAACTTATTAATAGTAAATGAGGGGCTCTTCAAGTATCACGTGGTTCATGTTTTGTTTATTTTTGATGTTATCTAGGATGAAGTGTTATGAATCTTGATTACGTAATCAATACATTCATTATTGGGGTGAGGTCAAAATGACGTAATACTTGACCGACCCCTAATTATAAATATAAAGTAACTGTGTGTGTGTGTGTGCGCCTGTTTAATGTGTCGAGTACCAATAGAAATAAGACAATAGGCAAACAATAGAAAGCCGGCGTAAACGCCAGGTGAGTACTCATGGGGTTAAGAAGCTAAATGCTACCTTAGACCAGAAAAATATCAATTTATGGTGGCGAACCTCGATCTACCCATGTCTACGGATAACGGTGACGGTTGATCATTCCTACCGTTTAGTGGCTGTCCCCACCTGTCTTATAGTATGTCAAATTATAATGGTGGCCGTCGAAAGTGACAGCATAACAGTCACGACCATCATATATGGTTAGAAGGCACCGGCTTACATCTAGCGGTCTGTTCTATTCACGTATAAACCCCCCAAAAGAATATTGGCTGAATGTGATGCGGGCGACGCCGCGGGCTACACCTAGTATAAGATAAAATAAGAGACGAGGAGTACTAGTAGGCGTTAGTTACCTGTAGACGGGCTGATGTGTGTATTGTTGCAGAGCGAGCATCGAACCCAGGCGGCGTACGTGCTGGCCGGCATCGTGAACAAGTACCACGCCGGCCAGGAAGCGGCACTACAGGTAGGTACGTCACCCCCTCGCCGACCGACCACCACTGTACTACTGGGGCCACTCGGATACACACATACTTCTCATGAGGATATGTGGCGGATGATCATCCTCACATCCCCCACATCCCCACAGACCTAATATATACAAGACTGACAGTCTCAGTTACGAGGCGTTATATTTGTGTTGCCAGTGCACGCTTAGAACAATACTAACGTTTTAACAAAATTAAAAAAAAAAAAAACATTTATTAATACAGTTAAACTTGGACACTAATAAATATTTAAACGCTCTCGTGATATATTCAAATCAAATTAGAACGTGGCAATTTTTACCGGAACCCCGTCCAATGAGTTTGCCACGGGACTCAGGTGACATAGTTACGTCACTGATTCTGATATAATCATATATTACTGGACAAGTTCGGGCTCATTATTTATTACGAGAATAGAATGGTTTCAAAACGTAATCTCAAAGTAAAAAATAATCTAAATAACAAGATACTACAGTACAGATAAATTATGGTTTAAAAAAAAAATTAAAACCACGTGGAGTGTTATAAGAGAAGTGTGTAATTGAACTATTATAAATTTAAACAATTTATAATAATACTTATTGGTAATTAATTTAATGAAAATTAACAACGGCTTGTTCAAAATCTTCGTCTGTTGTTATTCTTTCAAAATAGACAATAAATAAAGGTGGACACGGAAATCAAAATTAAAATCCAATAAGAAATAAAGAGCTTATAAGCGTTTTTACTTTAATAACCCCATATACTAAATTATTTATAATGTTATTAAATCAAATACAACTTTTAAAATAAAACTGTGGCTGCAATTAAAAAAAAAGAAGTATGATTCCAGATAATCTTATAAAATTAATCTTTATATATGACGTCATGCTTTAAGTGCTTCGTACAAGTCTATACTAAAAAAATTCGGGAATGATACAGAACATCTTCCTCCCCTCTCAATCCCCACCAAAAACTTTAAACAAGTAGATATCTCAAAATTTTACTGACGAATGAAATTCAATTGATTTTTTATTTTTAATAAAAGGAAACATTAGGAAACGATCCTATTGTAAATCAAACATAACAATAAAAAAACAACTTTCTATAATTCTATACAAACTAGATTAAGTATGCAGATACGAAAAGATATTTAGTTTGAATTCCCTACTGAAAATTATATTATTATTATATTCATAATTCATATTGACTTATCCACTAAATGTCGGGGGGGGGGGGGGTATGAAACTTACCACAGACTATCGATTTTCATGACGTCATCATTTTGTCAAACACTGAGTAAACAAATATTCTTTTATTTACCACTAAATATATAAATATTTTACTACGAAGTATTAAAATAAAAGCATAAAATCTTTAATTGAAAACAGTTTTACGATTAAATATTAAACTCAAATCGGCAATATATGTGAACTAACATGTATGTAATCAAACTTGTCTTAATGACCCGTGAAAAGTGTATTTATTTCGATTATCACATTCTGTAAGTTCACTCACTGAACAAAACACAAATAATATTTTTACAATTTCGTAGAAGATTATTAACTATTCAATAAAATTACTCGAACAGAATTGACAGCGGTCTTACGGGTATATCGTTGCATAAAAATGTACAATGTTTTATTCGATTCGCTTTTTCTTTTTGTCTTTGGCGATATGTACTTAATTATGTCTTCTCACTCTCCCAGGCTCTACTTGTCTATTGAACATAGCGAAAACATATTATGTCTATGATTTTTCCTAATTTATAATTTAAAGAAAAATTTAAATCGGCACAATTTTTGAGGAGGAAACAGGTGAATACGGAGTGATGTAAGTCCCGCAACGCGATAACAATAGATTTCTGAAATACGTATTATTCTAACTTGATGCTAACCGCGTATCCACTTAAGGTCTCACTATGTCGACACTCGGCGGTCGCAAACCCTCTGGACATTAAGCGATTCCATTATCAATATCTTTCAAGACTCATGTTGATATAAGAAGTAGACGTTGGTTCAATAATGAAAAAAGGAAAACATTACGAAAAACAAAAATATAAAAGAATACATTTTTCTTATACAGTTTGTGTGGGATGGTTTTTTTGATGATACCTCAAGAAGGGATTGATTAATTTCGATGATTTTATCCGTTTTAGACTCGAGTAATTCCTGTGCGTTAAAAGAAAAACTGAATTTAATTTGGCTAATTATACGACGTTTATAGATTCTGAGGCGATACCGAGTTCGCTGGTACAGCTAGTTAAAAATAAATAAAAGTAATCGGTTGAGAAACAAATACAAATGTTTAGAACTGTTTTGACATTAGTTATTTATATAAAGGTTTGTTCGGTGCAGGGTTCGATGATATCGATCTGCCTGGAGCAGCTGTGCGAGGGCTGCGGCGTGCTCGCCCAGTGGGTCTGCATCGCGCTCGGCCGGCTCTGGCGCGGGTTCGACGCGGCGCGCTGGGCTGGCGTGCGGGACCTCGCGCACGAGAAGCTCTACCCTCTGTTGCTGCACTCCGACCCTGAGGTCTGTCCCCCCACACGCATGCACGTAACCACACACAGTGACCGTGCCGTGCCGTGACGTGACGTGACGTGTGCGCGTGTGCAGGTGCGTGCGGCGTGCGCGTTCGCCCTCGGCGCGTTCGTATCCGCCGGTGGCGGCGGTGGTGGGGTTGCGGGTGGCGCTGGTGGCGGCGGGTGGCCGCGCTCGGAGCACGCGAACGCACTCGACCAGCAGGTGGGCGTGCACCTAGCAGCGCGCCTCCCCCGCGACTCCTCCTGCCTCGTGCGCATGGAGATACTCGCCGGTTATTGCCTTCTCTATATTCTGTTCTATTCACTCGTTTATTTAGACAAAGAAGAAAATGCTCAATGAAAGATTAGCCTATCGAAAGTAAATAAGCTTATATGAAAGGGCATAACCTTATTTAAAAATAAAATATTTCGTAAAATCCATTACATGTTACATCAATCTTCCACTCAAATTACTATACTCCAATTTAACTTTTAAACGAGTCTTGTAGTAACTAACCTACAAGCATACCTACTTAATTATTATCCACTTGTCTGTACCCGCACTCGCGACTAACTTCAGAGCCGCCATAAAGTTTGCATCGCACTATAACAAAGCCTTTAGATGTCACATAATGAGCGAATTTTTTTTATCAGGGAAATGTTATTAAATAAAACAATATATAATATCGTTTTTCAGCTCTGCAATGGCTCGTGTTGATATTCGAACAGCACTTCATTGCTGTCTACATACAGGAGCGGATGAGACGGAGCGAGAGGTACACATTCTCTTTTGTCTCAATTAATTATATATATATATTTGTCTCAATTAATTATATATATATATATATATATATATATATATATATATATATATATATATATATATATATATATATTGGCGTCGTAAATCGTATTGCGCTTGAATTACTCATTTAACAATTATTATATTTCGTACATAGAAATGGTTTTTAGATAACAAATAGAGGAATTTAACCCAATGGTAACAATTGATTTTGCAAATAATATTATTATAACGCATTTTATTTATTTTATTTTATTTTTATTTTATTTATTACTATGGACGACTAACAGTAAAGAAATTTAACAGTAACAGTTGATAGTATAATAACATATTTACCAATAACAAGTCATCGCATATATAAATCAGTTACATTATAAAGAAAATGTGGGTATGTGTGACGTTGCTAACACTACTACAAAAATCAATGCGGACTCAAAAATTCACTATAGAATAAGAAAAGAGAACAATTTAAGTATTAAAAAAGGTAAGACTTAAGCACCTTCTAGCCGAAGTAACACTTATTCGGAAAGGATCAAGGTTATACCGCTCACACAAATCATTGAAACTTTTACTAGCCCGAATTAGATAAGAGTTTTTCCTATAATTAGATGAAGCAAATGGAACTTTCAATAGGCAACTATGACGAGTTAGCTTACACGGAACATTAAAATAAATTTTGGAAAGGAGATCCGCGCTATTAATATCGTTACTCAATATTTTAAATAACAATACGTAGTCATAAATTTCACGCCGAGTTGACAATGGTAATAGATGGTATCTTTTACAAAGTTCAAGGTAGTTATTGGATTGGTAAGGTACTTTTTGATGAAAACATAGATATTTGATAAATCTTTTCTGGATGCTCTCAATTCGCTCAATATACTTATGATAAGACGGATTCCATATTTGAGATGCGTATTCTAAATGACTTCGTACAAATGTACAATACAGAATTTTTAATGTTTTAGCTTGAGAGAAGCATTTAGATAACCGCATAATAAACCCCAATGATTTTAATGCCTTTTTAACAATTGTGTCTACATGAATATCAAAAATTAATTTCGAATCATGGTACACACCCAAGTCACGTACTTCACTATATTTAACAAGAGGCTGGCCACATAGATTGTATGTTGAGTTAATGACCGAGCGTTTACGAGTGTATGTAATTACCGAACATTTATTAGGATTTAATTCTAGTTTATTAACGTGACAATAGTGCTCAAGATTATTGAGATCGGCCTGTAAAGCTATGATATCATCTAGTTTTGATATAGTCTTAAAGATCTTCATGTCATCAGCGAAACATAATAGTTTAGAAGAAGTAAGACAGTTTTGAATATCATTGACATAAATTGTAAATAATAATGGACCCAGTAAAGAACCCTGCGGAACCCCGCTTGGAACTACTAACCAACTTGAAATATAGTTATTCAAAACTACTGCTTGTGACCTATTCCTCAAGTAAGAAGTAAACCATCTGTACAGGTCTCCATGTATACCCAGACTATTCAGCTTACATAGCAGGATATCATGGTCCACTCTGTCAAAAGCCTTACTATAGTCTGTATAAACAACATCAACCTGCATACCTTTATCCATGGCCTCAGTGATATAATCGTTAAATAAGATCAGGTTTGTGACAGTAGACCGTCCTTTTAAGAAACCGTGTTGGTACGAACTAAAATAATTATTGAGTGAAGAGTAAACTTGGTTATATACAATTTTTTCAAATATTTTAGCTATAACACATAGTTTTGATATCGGCCTGTAGTTTGTTAAATTCGCTTTAGACCCTTTTTTATAAACAGGAGTTATATAGGCTGATTTCCATACCTTAGGGACTGTACATGTAGATAATGACTTATCAAATAACATTGAAACAGGTATGGCAATAGATGATGCACATGGTATAAGAAATTTAGACGATATACGGTCTGGACCTGCAGCTTTTGAAGTATCTAATCTTTTAATTAGGGTAGCTACTTCATCAACATTTATTACAATGTTACAAATATTAGATAAAGTGTTTGTTGAATTGTCGAGGTTAGGAATAGAAACAATAGTGTTATGATCATTACTGTCTGCGATGGTACTAAAGAAATTAGAGTGAAAGTATACTGAAAACGCTTCACATATCGACTCACCGGTATTCAGAATTTCATTATTATAATTCAAAGAGTTAGGTACTGAATTTACGTTATAACGTTTTTTTACAAATGTCCAAAAATAATTAGGGTTATTCTTTATAGATTTTTCTGTAAGCTCTAAATATGTCGAGTAGCATTCAAATTCCATCTTCTTAACGCGTTCACGAAGAAGCTTAAATGTTAATTCATCGGATTTATTTCCATAAGTTTTGTATTTTCTTAAATATTTATGCTTTTCTTTTATTGTTCTTATAAGGGGTTTATTATACCAAAATCGGATAGGTAACGTGACTAATACGTTTCTGTGGTATAAATTTATTATGTAAGTTAAACACTGTTTGATTAAAAAATTCAACCGATTCATCCACTGTTCGTGAGGAGAACTCGCTTTTCCAGTCTATCGAATAAAATTTCGAATTTTGTATGATTTTTTCAATAGTTTATTATGTATATACTAGTATATGTTTTTTTTATTTTAAAACGAGTGAAAATGAGATATTGGTATTAGACGTCATTTTGCAATATGGCGGCACGAATAGTAGACAGTAGAATAGTAGACAAGGCAAAGTGTAAGTGCTGTTTGTTGCGTCGACATTCACTGGAGTCTTAAAATACTATTTGAATAACAAAAACTCCGTGGAACCAATGCGGGTCGAGCTTGGCGGAACGAACTGACACTCGGTGCACGTGTGCGCAGGGAGTCGGGCGGACGCGGCGCGCGCGTCGAGCCCGGGCAGGACGCGCTGGCGCCGGGCGCGCGCTCGCCGGCGCACGCGCACGCGCACGCGCACACGCTGCCTCGGTCCGCCTCGCTCGCCCTACCCGCGATAGGTAACATACATTCAATTACCTTTTGGGTAAACGTAGTTTCTGTATTATTTCATCTATACCAATTATCAAGCTGTAGGTTTTGTCCGTACATTTAATTCTTTTCTTTTTTTCAAATTTTATGCACATTTTTGTCACCACAAGTCTCAAATCTGATATTTAAGAAATGTTTGTCTGCCTGTCTGTGTGTATCTCCAAATTAAACACGAAAGAAAACGCATTTACATACCAATTCTTTCTTGATACTTAAATCGCCGCGTGTCATTCATTCAAATTACAATAACTTTTGATAGAGCAAACTAATTTTAATAAAATAAAATTTTAATGTTTTCCTGGACTATGCTTTATAATAATACTTTTTCATTTTTGAAAATATATTTGGTACTTTTTATTTGATGCCTGTACAACCAAACAAACATACATAGAAGTGTATTTAATTGCCTATTTCAGGTCTCTTGCAATAATACTTTTCATAAATAAACATTGAAAAAGGGCTTAATATATAAAATATGATATGTTAAACGAAACTGTAAGTATGGGTGTTCTTGAATTCGAGTTCTCAGTCAGAGCGTACAAAATGTATGTATAAATGACGGCAGGGTTCGGGTCCGTGTACATGAAGCTGTGGAACACGCTGAGCCTGATGTCGCGGGAGCCGCACCCGCAGGTCTCGCAGATGGCGACCGACATCATCAACTACATCTCGAACCAGGCGAGTCCTCCGCCACTGTTCGCACGCCGCGCCTCCGCTCGAGAGGGAGAGTTAGAGTACGAGTGGTGTTGCAGGTGGACAGCGTCGGGCGCGAGAGCGAGTGCTCGCGCAGCTCGGGCAGCTCCAGCAGCTTGCCCCCCTCGCCCAACACCAGGGCCCTGTACTACCCGGAGCACACCAGGACGTTGCCCGCTCCAGGTACACTACTCTACTATATTATTTCTATTTGCTTTACCTTTAAACTACTCTCGTGACTTTGTTGTAATTGACTTTTCATGAAAGTGACTGAATCGATTCTAATATAATTTTCAGATTAATACAGTTGTTTATTTAAACTTTTTAGCTGTAGGGATTCACACTAAAACACTTCACTTATTTATTAACACAATGAAACTATATCTTAATATATATATATATATATATATATATATATATATATATATATATATATATATATATATATATATATATATATATATATATATATATATAAACTATCCTTCAATTTTAGGTTAAAAATAAACTAATGTGTTGCTTCTGAAAACGAAGTTTTATTTCGTTAGTTTCTTACAAATACGATAACTTATTTAACTACACTATTATTACCACTTTACCTGAAAACGAAGAAACGACAATTAAAGTCTCTATTCTTCTACCAATTATTCTTATTTATCTATTTTAATTAACAAATCTATCACAATAAATCATCTCTTTTACAATGCTATTTTTTTTTCATAACCTCTCAACTGACCATAGACCTCAGACCAAGGATGCCACAGACTCTAGCGCTTGTCAGTTGTCAATGTCATTGGTAATGTAGTAAGCGCGGCCAAATTCAAAATTAAAGAAATATTGTTTCTTTACATATATATATATATATATATATATATATATATATGCGAAAACAAAACCCTAAGTGTTAATAATAATAATTTGATCCATACCAGTGCGACAAAGAATTCGACAGCGCGATACAAATCGACACTGGCGCCATCTTTTGGAATAAATGAGTCAACATTAAATTAGATAACAGTAGTTGGTTAATCCGTAGGGGGTTGCTAGTAATAACACAACTTTACCCTTTTTTACGCTATTACAATTGTCACACTATTCTATTTTCCCCCTCCACAGAGGAGTCTATCCCCCTCCACAGAAAACAACCGACACTCGGTTAGATATTATTTATTTGATTTAACCTTATAAGAAGCCTGTGTTCGTCATAATTATTTATTAAAATAATTTTTTTAATCGGCCAGCTAAACCCGGAGGCTTTATACGAAGGTGGGTCTTTTGGGGTAACCGCGGTCGGGATACACTTCCGAAATAAATAAAAAAATTAACAAACTCTGTTTCGATGCACAGTTTTACGAGCAAGTGTTTGAATTTATGAGAAATATTTTTACTTTATCTTAGTAGAATTTTTTTTACGAAAATTATTCGGGTTCCGTATAAAAACAAAATTAAAATGCAGTGAATAATAATTACCGAACTTTAAATAACCTATTTATTTTTTCAGAGAATCCATATATTTCGGTTGTTTAAAATTCGTATTTACGAAAACACTCTATCAGTTTTACGACGTCCATATGTAATAAACACGTGTGCATTCAAAATTAAAATATATAATTATATATATATATATTTCTACTAGCTGTACCCGCGACTTCGTCCGCGTGGAATAGTGTCTTTGGGTAGCATTTTAAATTATATTCTTACCTGGGAAACCCTGGGGTATAGAGAAAACAAACACAGGGGTTGAAGTAATAAATTTATTTAACATAAAAAGAAAACCGATAAAATTTAAACGTTACAAATTAAAAGGATCTCACCCGGCTAGGTTGGCTAAGTAAAGACTGTGAAAATATATGTGTGGGATATCAAGGCTTGTAAAAAAAAAAAGGAAAAGAAAAGAAAAGTTCATAAAGGGAGTTGGACGACCAACCAAGTAAATTATTAAATTACAAGAAAAAAGAAAAACAGTGAAGGGTTCTTAGCTCCTGAAGTCAAAGACTACGCGAGGAGCTCCTCAGGACTCCACGCTGGGGAATGAGTTATGCAAACAATCAAACAAACACAAAACCCCGAACATAACTGAATCCGGAGCTGCAATCAACTAGCCGTTGCCAAGTTGATGAACATACATACATACATATGCTCACGCCTGTTTTCCCCGAAGGGTTAGGCAGAGGTGAAGTAGCGAACTACACCACCCACATTTTGCCGAGCTTAGTTCCGTCCCAGATGTGACAGGGGGCGAGCCTGTCGCCATATCGGGCACAAATTCCAAACTCCGGGATGATACTGAGTAGAAAAAACCCAATATCACTTGACCCGACCCGGGGATCGAACCCGAGACCTCAGAACGGCAGTCGTATGTAATACAACTGCGCTACCGAGGCAGTTGATGAACACCACGTGGTATATTGTGATATTTAAAAAAAATACGTGATTTCCACGTTCAAGTTCCACAACGAAAAAAGAAAGCAGCAAATCACGCTCCCGTATTTATACGCTTTGGAAATGACAGCTCGATTTTTTATGAACCGAGCGGTCAATACTACGAGCCCTTTGCGCCAAATCTGCTCTAGTCGCATGACATGCTCGAATGGTTTAAAAATATTATACAATTATTACACTATAATAAATGGGGATTATTATCAAATAAATATTACATAATTAAATATATAACAATGTAGTTTGGTCAAAGTTGTTTGGTGTAAAAGGTGGAATTTTAAATAAATGTCAAGTTGTATGACGTGTCAATTTTACAACGTGACAATATGTCTAATTAGTGTAAATAATTTCGGGTAACTACACTTAGGCATATTTCCCCACCTACACCGCGCCGTACCGCTCCACTACCCCCCCTTTTTTTTTTTTTGACGTTGACGGGGGGAAATGCATTTACGCACTACCCTTACCTATTGTATTAGTGAGACCGAAGTCCCAATACAATAGGCGCTCGACGCGGTGCTTGCGACGACGCGGTGCTTGCGAAAGCCACCGTGTCGCCCCCATCCCAAATGCAGCGGACGGCCCCGAGGGGTTTTAGTGGGTATTTCCGGGCGACTCTCGCGCGGGTGAGTCCCACACTGGCACGGACCTCGTCACTCCGTGCCCCTTTATCTGTTGTATTTGGAGGACTCTTATCCTCCGAATACAATAGATAAGGGTAGTGCGTAAATGCATTTCCCCCCGTCAAAAAAAAAAAAAAAGGGGGCACGGAGTGACGAGGTCCGTGCCAGTGTGGGACTCGCCCAGGCGTGAAGCGCCCGGAAATACCCACTAAAACCCCCCGGGGCCGTCCACTGCGTTTGGGATGGGGGCGACACGGGGTGGCTTTCGCAAGCACCGCGTCGCCCCCTGCAGCGAACCCGCCGGGCCTCGTCGTGCAGTGGCCCAGTGGGGATGAGGGAGAATACTTCTCCACCCCACCTCTTCGCCCGCCTTTCGAAAGAGGCATGACTCCACTACCCCCCCCCCCCTCCCTCCCCCTCCCCGTTAATGTTACAGAATAGCGGTAATATTTTATATCTTATTGCAAACTTGTAAAACAGTCACATGAACCTTATATATTTCCATACAAACTTTCACCCTCTATTCCCTATTCCTACTTTACAGCCTTGAGGGTAAACATTTCACAAACTTTGAATGTCATATTTGTTGATATCGTATTGACAGCCCAAAAAATAACTTTTAAGCTTCTAACTATAAAAATGACGATATTTCCATACAACTTTTCATCCTCCCTACAACCCTTTTGTTCATCTTAAAAAGTAGCCTATGTCCTTTCTCAGGCTCTAGACTATCTATGTACCAAATTCAAATCGGTTTAGTAGTTTTGGCGTGAAAGCGCGACAGACAGGCAAAGTTACTTGCGCGCACCTGAACGGCAACGTCGCGACTGACGCGCGCGGCACGGCCCGCACCGGCATATAAAAAAATATTCTCGTCGGGAAATTGGTCCCAACACGGTCTTGGCACGCTACGGTCCTGTTCGGTGACGGAACGGTCTAGTGGGCATAGTCTCATAGTAACTCACAAACTATTTTTTGCATTTGCCGGTACAATTAGAGTCATGGTAGGATACGGTCTAGTGGGAGTCCTTTAGTTTGCCGTTTATTTGAACATATAGAAATAATTGTACCACAGGACACCGACGGGGCAAGTCCAGTCTCCTGCACACCGAGGATTCTACCGCGAGCTTCCGAGAATCCGGTGCAGAGAGAGACAGGCAACGAGAATCTATTTGCTCTAATTCCAGTAAGTCATCACTTTCTAGGAAATTGTGAAATGTGAGGAAGTAGCCATGGGTAAACACTACTGTGTATAATTCTTTGTATTAATGGAATTAATATTTATAATGGTGCTTTGAAAACTGTTTTGATTTTAACAAAGGTGTGGTAATATGATGAGTGAAGTTGGTTAATGGTTTTCAGGTCAGTGCGCGAAGAAACCCATAGTGAGCACGCAGTTTGTAGAGTGGGCGGCGAGCGTGTCCGCGCGCACCGACTCCGTGCCCGCGGAGGGCGGCGCCGGCACGGGGGGCGTGGCCGGGGGCGAGGACTGCGAGAGCCGCGCCCACCACGAGCGCGTCTGGAGGCGGAACAGGAACCGCTCTCTGCGTAGGGAGGCTGCAGGTAACTTCTACCAGTCGTAGTCGTACCTCTACGAGGAAATGTTTACAGTGATAAGAACAGTCAGACAGTTGGATTTAACTGGATCGCAAACATTGTTCAGGAAACCAGTTACTAAGTCATGCCATATTCCAAGATTTACCTTGTGGTAAATGTATAGGCTGGTGTGTGCCAAGGGTGTTTGTAGTTGTATTGTGTCGAGAGAAAGAGAGGGAGTGAGGGCGAGGGAGGGGGAAGGCGTAGGAGTGTGAGGTTGTGCGGTGTTGCAGCGGTGGCGCGCAGTCGCGTGGCGCGGCTCGAGACGCAGGCGTTCCACTCGCGGTGTCCGCTGCCGCCCGCCGTCGTGCTCTTCCACCCCTACGAGCAGCACGCCGCCGTCGCCTTCCGGGACAACTTCGGGTACGTACCCGCTGCGCGCACGCACTCGGCACGCACATGCACACTGTAACCGGAGCGCTGTCGCCGCAGGATCTGGGACTGGGGCACGGGCGCGAAGCTGTGCGTGGGCTCGTGGCGCAAGGCGTGGGGCCGCATCACCTCCCTCGCGTACCTGAACGCGCACCACCACGCGCTCCTCGCGCTCGCCTCCGACACCGGCGACCTCGCTATCTACAGGCCCTCGGGCAGCAGCACGGACCCGGCGCTCGTGTCGGCCTGGCGCGCCCTGGACCTCCGCCCCGCGAGCGCGAGACACTACCGCCCGCCGAGCGGACAGCCCCTCTACAGTCAGTAACTACATACACACACACATACACACACACACACACACTACCTCCTGATCTCTTGCATGTGTATATATTCTTATATATTCCTATAACACCCAGTTACTACAGTAGGGACTACAGAAACTTATATTACAAGATGTCATTATATCAAAAAGCATTGAAAATATTATCAGCCAATATAATATACACTGTCTCGGTGGCGCAGTTATATTACGTGCGACTGCCTTTCTGAAGTCTTGGGTTCAATCTCCGGGTCAGGTCAAGTGGTATTGAGTTTTTTACTCAGTATCATCCCGGAGTCTGGATTTTGTGCCCGATATGGCGACAGGCCATATTTAGGACGGAACTAAGCTCGGTGAAATGTGGGTGGTGTAGTTCGCTATTTCTGCCTAACCCTTCGGGGATAACAGGCGTGAGCTTATGTTATGTTATGTTAATATATATTTTTATGTATTTAATGCCAAATAGGTTGATAAATTTTGTATAAATCAAATTTTCAGTTGCATGCGTTATGTTACGGGGTCCCTTTCAAGAGGCTTTTTAAAAAAAAAAGGTTCTTTAGACTTTACAAAAGAATGTTTATTAATAAACACAATTAAACTTCTAGAATAATAATAGGGACCCGAAAGCAACCGTATCGCGCGAGAGATGTGTAATTAGACTGCCTTCTTGTTATCGCGACTTAATATATAAAGAGTTATAATGCTTACTAAGCAAAGGGGCTGACGCGGAGCGGTAGCGCTGTGTCATCCCTTTTAGGTACACTGGAGGATCCTAACAGTTAGTTCTTAAGTGAGCCCTAAACTAATATTCTTAACGTATGAGTTTAATTAGTATGCACAACGACACTGTAGAGAGTGTCAGTGCTCACTCGCTCCGGCAGTTTTGCACAAAATAATGATGGGCTGTGAAGGTGGTGGGGCGGTGGGGACGGGGGGGGTGAAGCAAAACATTATGGCTTAAACAAGTGCGTTTATTGTGCAGCTCTCACGCAGCTCGTGTCCGACCAGTTCACCTCCGCGGAGGAGAAGCAGAGCAACAGCAAGGCGAAGCAGCTCGCGGACTCGACGCGTACGTACCGCACGCGGCCGTGGGAACTGTTGCGTATGCGTTACATATAGCGTGTGTGTGTTCGTGTGTGCAGTGGGCGTGCCCGGGCTCGACCCGGCCTTGGGGAGCGGCGTAGGGGGCGGCGGCGTGCCGGGTGTCGGGGGCGCCGGGAGCGGGGGCGCGAGCTCGACGCCCCCGGCGGCGCTGGTGCGGTGGTGCGCGCGCCGGCGGTCGCTGGCGCTCGCCGGCCCCTCCCCGCTGATACGCATCTGGGACGCGCACAGGGAGCTCCACGCAGCCGACATCCACACTGGTAACGCTTGGCCCGGCGCCAGCACTTATTCTGATATATTCATAAGAGGCTCACTTTGTTTATTTTTGTCGGATTCTCTCAAGTCACAGGTTCCAACAACACGCACTCGCAAGAATTGTTTCTTCAAGGCACCAAGATGTAAATGGATTAGAGGAAAAGAAGGAGACATTAGATTTATCCTGCGTCAAACTTATTGATAGCGACAATAACAGACAAGTTAAGAGGCGGTCGTATGTCCTGGTATGGGCATGTGATGCGCGGGGAGAAAGAGAATGTTGTAAGAAAGGTATTGGATATGAATGTGTACGGTTACATGGGAAGGGGCAGACCAAAGAAAAGATGGATGGACTGTGTGGAAGATGATATGTTTAGGAAAGGAGTGAATGCGGAGATGACAGCAAATAGAGAGGAATGGAAGAGGAAGACATGTTGCGCCGACCACAAATAAAAATGAGAAAAGGGTAGGGAGATGATGATGATGAGACAAACTGAACTAATTGAATGTACGGAGAAAATCATTTTACTCTGTTAATAAATTACACAACTCTACAACAAAATTTCTAATGTGTGAAATATAACTTCGACATTTTCCTCTCTGTTTACTTCAATGTATTCTAATTTTTTAAAACAAAACTAACATTATAAATGTATGTTATTTTTTTTTCTTGATTTTCGCTTTTTGTAATGAAAATAGAGATTTAAAAGAAAACAAGAGGAAATCTTTGATAATTTTATGAATTGTTTGCATAAATATATCTAAAATCAATTTTATTTCTAGGGGAACATAACCACTGTAGACTAACGTTATTCAATTCTTTGTTCAGGGTCAAGAGGGGATGTTCTACCCCTTTTCCTTTTGCCTAAATATGGCAGTGTACCATCTGTGTACTGTAACACACGCACGAGCTCTAACTTGTATCAAGGATACGTATCATTCTATACTAGTGTGTGTGGTCTTTCTCTTTAAAATAAACTTTAAACACTTGTACGTTAATTGCTCTTGATGATGTTTTAATTAGCAAGTTATTATGATTCTTTTTTAAGAGGCGATAAAAATTATGAACAAACAAACGAACATAAATCGAAAGGAATGATTTAAAAAAAAAAAAAAAAAAAAAAAAAATTTGTTCAGTTTTGATTGAAAGAGAATGGGTGGAACAAGAGACAGAGTTTTTATAGTTGGGCCGAAAAGTTACAAGAGGTGGATACAGAAAGTGTGACTGTGATATTGAGCAAAGAGTTGTATTAAGGAATTGAATCTACAGAGCTTGAGCGGTCAGGAAGTATCTGGAAGCGCATGTGTGTCTGTGCATCGGGTGTGCTAGGCCCTATACTTATTGTAATGAGGGTTGGGTCTGCCAGAAGAAGCATATAAGCAAGATTAATACAGTAAAGATTGAAAGTTATAAAAGTATGGCTCGGGTGAAAATTATGAACAAAGTAAGAAACAGTAGTGTGACAAATGTTGGGGTGTGTTCGAGGACAATGCTCTTGGGATGCTTTATTGGTTTGGACACGTGGAGAAGATGGATAAAAGTAGATTGACAGATTAAATCTGCAAGACGAGGGTAACTAGGCAAGCTGGTAAGGGTCGTGCTTAAGAGAATATACCTCCAGGTCGAAGACGTTCTAAAAAAAAAAAGGCAGGTCAGCAGTATCCATTAACGAAGGACATGTGTGACAGTAAAATAAGCAAAGACGTGTATGAGGATCATAGCAAGTAGCTGGTAGAAGAATGTAGTTACTGACCACCCTTAACGGAGAGGCGTGATGTTACGCACTTGCAGAGTGCGACTCGTCGGTGACGTCACTGTGGCGGGGTAGCGAGGTGGGCGGGTGCGGTGAGGCGGGTTCGGGGGTTCGGGCGGAGGAGGAGGTGACGGTGTGCGGGTTCGCGGACGGGTCGGTGCGGGGGTGGGACGAGCGCGCGCCCTCCGGCCCGCTGTACACGCTGCACCAGCACTCTGCGGTGGTGCTGTGTGCCGCGGTCCGACCCGCGCACTACACGCTAGTGACCGGGTGCGCCGGCGGCGAGGTGCGCCTCTACGACACGCGCAAGCTTACCGTGCGCGAAGAGGTGCGCGTCCCCGCGCCGCCGCTCACCGCCGTCGACGTGCACCCCCTCTGCGGCATCATCGCCTGGTAACCACACTACTCTTACGATACGATCACTACTAATATGCTCACACATTATAATCGTAGGTCTTTCTTAATACCCGCTCAGCTGTCACTGTAGAGTTCAAAATCTGTCTAGTTCCAACTTAATTACTTGTGAGTGTTAATAACTTTCAAACTTAACATGTCATCATCTTATACCGTAATAATCCGGCTCGAAGGACCGAAATTAATGAATACATTCTACATTGTTCAAGTGTCGTTTATAACATTTTTATAATGTGCTATGTATGTATAAGTTATATACGTATAACTCGGTAAACAGTAATCTTTGTTTCCAGCGGTAGCGCCAACAGCTCCATCAGCATATATGACATGAAGGGGAATCCCCTGAACACGATAAAGTTCCACGAGGGGTTCATGGGGGCGCGCATCGGGCCCGTCTCCTGTCTCACCTTCCATCCGCTCAGGTCACTACTCGCTTGATAACATTTTATATTATAACGTCCACAAATACTAGGACTTTAAGATTAACTGCACAATAACTTCAACTTTGTGTAATGATGATTAAGGTTAGATTAAATTAAAGAGCCTCTAAGTTATAACTTCAACTAACTTGGGTCCTGATAAGTTGCTTATAAAAATGTCAGTGCTTCCACTGGTTCAGAAAGCAACCCCAGTCATTGAGAAGTTTGTTTATTTATGTTTTTTTTTAAACTAATATAGTTACAAAAATCTCAGTAGATTCACACAACTGGCTTGACACAGTGCCTGAACTTATTATCCAAACTGTTTGATGGGTAGTGCGTTCTTTTCCTGTTTATATTATTGGTTATTGTACTTATAACATTAGGCCAATACTTACTGTGCGCCTCTATTACTTTGCCATGTGACTTCTCCCAATAAACAGTCTCATGTCTCGTTGGGATTAGTTCGCTTGTATTTTGTTAGTATGGAAGTATTGATCTATTGTAAAGAGCGGTGAAGTTTTAATATTTGAATATCTACGTGTTTTATTTTAATAAAATGTGGGATGTCCCGTATGCCTGTAGATGCGCGATGGGCGTCGGGTTCCGCGACAACACGGTCTCGGTGTACGTGTCGGAGCCGCGCCGATGACCCTCGCTCTACTCCCTCGCGCTGCCCTTCCACTGACCACGGCTTCCATCCCCTAACGGATACGCACTTGTCCACGCACGAGAACGTCCATTCGATTCATTCATTCCGAGTGGCAGAATAAAATAACTAAACGTTTGAATTCGTTCAAATATACTGCAGACTTATACGCATATATTGAGGATAAATACGAACAGTATGTTTGTAAAGTAAAGGGAACAATAGTGTCGCAGTTTGTGGACAAGCGCGTCACCCGGAACCCGGAACCCGGGGCCGACGCTACTTTGTATGTACAAGTTATATTGATCGATTATATCATAGTTAACTGTATCGGATTCGTATGAATTCTTTTCTATGTGAAAATGAAACATTTTGAATTGTGAGTTTATGATAAAGATGTCAGTGAGATAGTGGACATGTCGGTTACAGAGGAGCGTGCCCGCCGGTGCAGCGCCATATGTGCCCACCTTTATATTTATGTACATGTAAATACCTTTATATGAGAAATATAGTATAATAATGTATAGACAATGCAAAATATTCTACAGTTAATTTTAATTTTATAATTTTAGAACTCTCGTGGTTTATCCATACAATTCTTACGTTATAACAATTCGGTAGGTTTACGATGAAATAGTAAATGTGACACACATCACATGATTTAGTTAACAAACCGACAGGGACTGGTTCATATAAAATCGTAATGATGACGTTAAAAACGTGTTTGATCAGTCGTTAAACACACAGACAGACAGAAACAAAGTGAAACACTTAACATTGTGCGGTTAGCGTGTGTATGTAAGACATACGGATACTTCCCTGAAATTGAATGAAGCAAGCTTCTGCGATGTTTAGAGAACAAAATGGGACTTATTAGTATTTATAATTTATTACTCACAGAATATAAACACTTAACGGGATACAGAGTATGTGTACTTGGGAATGTCACTGTTATATTCATTCGTTGGTAATACGTTATTTCTACGTACTTTTATGACGTGCGTATTGCGTCCCGCTCGCACTCGGAACCTTTCTATTTGTCTATTTCACACAACATATTGTTTGCAGTTGTTCCACCATATTCTATTTTTGTTGAAATTTATAAATAAAAAAATGTTGTATTCAGTAGTCGGAGTTCCCGGATTTAGAGACAGTTGTCGAGATGTGACCGGGTGCAATCTCTGCTTTAACTTGACCGATTCACTTCATTTGATATATACGTGAATATGTTTTTGTTATGTCTATAGATAGGTAATATTCCGTCTGTATTTTCATATTTTTCTGAACCGCGTTCCCTCGCGATACAATAATACTTCTTCACCCAACGTACTTATGACTCTAATCAGTGGCGTAGCGGGGGTGACGGCCGCGGGGGGCGGAACACAATTTTCCACCCTTTGATTTCAATTTTTTATTTCTATCGGTCCGAATTGTGAAATTTTGCCGCCCCCTCTAAGCTACGCCACTGGCTCTAATCTACTTTTGCTTATACATGTATATGAGTTATATTTTATTTTTCATTGTTTTTCAAAATAAGACATTTATTTGTGATTAGCGATCTACGGAAAGTTCCTAAGATTTAATAAATACGATCCAGATGCCATTGTATTTTTATTATTTATTATTAAGTGATAATTTAATTAATTACATAATTAAGATAATTCGTGTTCGTTTTTATAAAAACGTGCATGTCGATATATTAAAGTGTATGCATATGCATGATATATAAATATTGATTAGCGGATGCGGCGCAGCAGCAGCAGCTTTAGACTAAGTGATATAACGAGCGTTTAAAATTCTAATGTAAATAATATTGATTCGAGGGCGAATAGCATGAGGGTTGTAATATGTTTAAGCAAATACAATTATATTATGCGCCTATAATATAATACCCATAGTTTGCGAACAACAACGTGTCGTGTGACCAGATCAAAAGATTCTAGACGAAGAACAAACAAACAATGTTTTAATTTTAACTTATAATTCTAATACTCCAGTACTGGAGCCACAATAATGCGTAATATTAGCGAGCGACGCCAGATTCCAAGATGTGTTTAATAACAATATATTCCTTTTTTTTTTTATTTAACGGTTCGGAATTTTCACAGGTAAATTAAAATAAAAAAAAACATATTTTTGTTGATGACATACGATTTTTCGAAAACTTTTGACAGTAACCATAATAAGGTACGGGTGATTCGAAGTTCCATAGGGCTTGATGGAATTCTATATTTTATTCAAGTAGATAGTTGCGAGAAAATACCAGAGAACCATAGAAATGTTTAAATTAACAATCGATTTTTTCAACTCTCGCATTGCGCATTAGTAAGTTACATCGACTAACCGCCGTCGTGAATTAACCAATCAAGTGTTAGTATTAGAAGAGTAATGGCCGCAGTCAGCCAATAGCAGCGCTGCTTGTTGATTGACTGAAATATGGCTACGAAGATACGTCGGTGTAACTTACGCGTCAATACTGGATAATTACAATGTACAGATTCATAATAATTATAATTGTTGTTGTTGTTTCAATAAAATACGATTCAAACAAAAGCTCTTTTTATTCTATCTACCTTACGACTCGTTAAACAATGTAGAAATTTAGTATAATGCCTGCTTACAATTGTATACATTTTTAAAAGCACTATATTTTTTCAAAAACTTAGAAAACCTAAAATTGTATGTTTTCGACACACTTCGAGAGTCTGTAGTGTATAATTTTGTATGCATTGTATGGATCTGTCTGTGGTCGCTGTACATTTGAGATTTTACAATACGCTAAATTTGAGGCACATTTTATATAACGCTAACATTTCTTTCAAAAGTAAATTATTAAATTCATTACCCGGATACCAATAAATTTTGGATGGGACTCCGTAAAACGAGAAGTACTTTATTAGGGCTCTAATTACTTCTGGCATAGAACGGCTATTCATTTCTATGGCCTGTGCTAATTTACTAAAAGCGTCTATTAACGTAAGATAATACTTCCTTTCTATTGAAAACGTATCGATAAATAAATAGTTCTTGAAATGGTTTTGATCGTACTTTTTCTTACAAACTTCGCGTGAATTTATGACGATAGCAACTGTCTGATCCATGTTAATCTCATAAAATTCTCGTTTCAAATGTACTAGTGTTTCTTTAATTCCTCTATGACAATATCTACCTAAATGATACTTTATGTGTCGATTACCCATAAAAATGAGACAATAGGAAAACAATGGAAAGCTGGCGTAAACGCCAGGTTAGTGCTCTAGCGGTTAAGAACTATTTCACGTTGCTCGTTTTCATCTTCTACACATACTATAGTTTGTATACATTCGAAAAATTTAACACTATCTTTTTTAAATAATTCCGTAGTAACTTTAGAAAATTGATTGTGTAGTAAGACATCTTCGAGATAAAAGAAATATTTAATTAACCCCTTGAGCACTTACCTGGCGTTTACGCCAGCTTTCCATTGTTTTCCTAATGTCTCGGTTTTATGGGTTTTTATGGCACACATTAAGAAATGTTTAATGAGATCTATACTAATTAAAAGTAAGTGAACTTCCAGTATGTTTTGTTCAGCTTTGGACAAATTTTTAACTGTACACCGATTTCTATTCCAGGAGTATACGAGTATTTGGTGCGGTTTTGTATCTATCGCTTCTTGGAGAATGAAGATTCCTGCTGTATCTATATCTTTAGCTGAATGCACTGTATTATCACTAGTTTCCCCTTCAGATGCTGTGATTGTACTGCTACTTGGCGAAGGTATCGAGTATGAAGATGGAATGCTCAAGGTTTCTGAATCCGATGACATTGTTATGGGGAACTCTGATTTTTTTGATTTACCTAATTGTATAATTTTGGAAACTACATCACTACAATGACGTTGTATTTTTTGCTCCTTTTTTATCCAGATTCACTCGTATAGAATTGTCGTCTTTGCCGGTTATAGCATTTATCGTAATTCCAGAGAGAGCGTAAGTTTGTTGGAATTTTTACAGGCGTTTCAGATCTCGGTTCAAATCTAATTTCATATGGTGTATTATAAATAATAGAAATTTCAGTATTAGGCGTTCGTAAAATTTGATGTTTCATACCGATACTCGCGGCTAACTTTTTCAGTAAATCTGATCCTATTAGCCCGTCATAGCGTCTGTCAACGTCGTATACATAAAATGTATGGGGAAGTGTGCTTTTAAATGTATCCAATAATGGTATGTGAATACTCTGTGCGTGTGTGCTAACTTCTGTTAATAGTTCATAGTATTTGTTTTCGCAGAAATACTCGTTTGCTTTAGAAGAACTGATAAATGAACGAATACTGCCAGTGTGTATGAGAAATTTGGAATTTATTTCCGATATTTTAATATGCGGTAATTTTAGTTTGCTATCACAATAATTAAGAGTTATTATTTCACGAAAATTTGCATTGTCTTTACTGTCATTTTCAATATGATTAGTGTTATAGTCAGTTTCATCGGGGTTGTACATTTGGTTAGGGGATGTTTTCATGTAGAATAAGTCATTAGTCATATTGTGTCGTATTGTTGCGATGCGCATGGAGACGACTGTATTATAAACATTTTCATTTGGTTGGTTTTGTATACCGAATTTAAATTGATTGGACTGATGTGGAATGCTGAATTTAAAACTGATTTGGTTGCGATTGATTCTGCGTACCAAATCTTTGACCTTGATTTTGAGGGATGCCAAACTTAAATCCTCCACTTTAAAATGGTGCTCGTGGTTGTTATGTAAACGGGTGATTAAAGTTACGCGTCATCGAATTTTGTGGTGTTCCAAAACGAACACCTTGTTGTGGAGGCGTAGATCTATTAGGTTGCATGGAGTTAGGCCTATTCCCTGACTGAACATTATTCGGTATACCAAATTTAAAATTATTACTGAAAGGCGGAGTATCAATTTGAAATGTCTCTGATTTTACTAAATTTTGTGTAGCTAATTGCGGTACCGGTTTAGGTTTTTATTTTTCGCGTTATATTCTGCTAAGAAATTTACCTCCTTCGTTACAATATTTAATGCGTCCTCTAAAGAGGGGCAACTCTTAAGTCGAACAATCGGGTAAATTATAAATAAAAACGTTCAGAGCTGTATTATTGTAAATCATTTTTACTGCTTTAATTCCTTCATCTGAAAGTTGATGTACTGTACAAAACTGAATATAAGACTCTCCATGTTTATTTTTAAAGATTCAAGTTCCTCAGAGTGCGTATCGCCAAAATGCTGAGTCAACACATCTTTCAAAGCCATCCACATCCACGAATTTATAGACGGGTTATCGCCGAGTAGAGTCGCGGCAATACATTAAAACCGGTATAGGTTTTGCACCGGGTTGTTCTCGCCACCCAAATATAATAAACCATATTCACATTTAGAAATGAATAAATTTAAAAATTTTTCGTCTCATTCATATTTAAGTATCAAATCTAAAAGATGAGACGGAATTACAGTGACCGACATTTTTAATGATCTTAAATTAATCTTAAAGTAATATAAAAATAATTATATGAAAATTAAAATTATCTTAAGATATTTGCCAACAAAATCAGAGAAAATAATTATAGTTTAAGCCCCGACGATTTAAGTTCAGAAAATATGAAAAGAATGGGAAAATGTAAACAGGAAGTGAAAAAGGTTTACTCACCGTATTCCCGTTCCCATGTTCTCCAGGTGATTCTGAGCGCTTTTATGACTGCCGGATAAATAGTGCGTACCTAATCGATGCGCGCTCGTCGCGAGGTAGTTATCCGATTGGTTCGTGGATACCCGAACTGAACAATGCACCGACGCTTGAACCGATTTTGGGGTCCTTGAGACGTTAGTACGAAAGTCGTGTATAACGGGCGCCACTTAAATAACGACGGATCTTGGGAGTCTTTTTAAAAATCCCAAAATGACTCAAGTTAATGTTTCTCAAGTGGTGGTTAGTGACAGAATAAATTAAAATCTATATTAGTTTCTTAGTCTAAAATCTAATTTAAATTGTATGCTTACTAAGTAGATTTCATTTTTGTGTGACATAATTTTACGAGTGGTTGTCCAGTTTGTATAATGTGTCCATGGTACCTCTATTGAGCATTGCGAAAACATATTGTCTATGGTCACTAGCATTGTATCTAATAGGAAAAGTTGTCAGTCTTAAGATAATGTTAATGTCGCAAACATGGACTAACATATTGAAATGTCACAAAGGGAAGTTGCAAATGGAACAGAAATGCAAGTGTGACCAGGTAGAAAATATTAAAAATTAAATTAACCTCATAATCTGTATTGTTAAAAATGTTAGAATAACAGTTTACTACTACTATATTCAAATTGAATAATATTAATTAATAATTACACTATATACATAAAACATCAAAAGTGTGTTTTCTGTCAAATGTTCAATACATATTTAAAGTTTTTTGTCATATTACCTTACATGATATTTATTCCAAAAAAACCATTATTCTGTAATAGATTTACACCACTGAAATATGTTTAAAGAAATAAATTCCTCTGAATGGGAAGGCATTGCTGAGAAACAGTCAGAGTGGAGAACGTCTGTTGTCACCCTACTTCCGGCAGCGTCTCACCAAGTCGTCACTTGACATCCGGTGACAGTGGTTCACCAGGCCATCACTAGACTTCCGGTGGAACCAGACCGGATTGATCATTATACACACACGATCCGCATCTACCTCGCCGATAGTATATAAGACATGGTAGACGAGGCATTAGACACTTGTATTTTAGTAGTTGACAAGAATACTCTTGGACTTGCTTTGGTAATAGGTAAATAAATGAATAAAAAATTAACTCATTTGAGAACAAAAGGAGAATGGAGCTGGATCTTAAACACTCCAAATTGAAAGCCAGACCACCTGTGGGTATTCAATGTAACTATTCTGAGGGAATTCAGATCTGCCCAAAGTGAAGTTGAACATTTGTGGAGAAGATAGGATATGTCTGCCATTTACATGCACATGATAGCGCAAAATATATGAATTCCTTGTAAATTTCTAACAAAGGAATTTTCCAAAGTCCAAGGATTTTGTGACAGATTTGTTCCATTATTTAAATTTTAGAATATATTTAGGACCATGTAAGCAACAAATCTAAACTAAAGCAGATCAATAATAAATATAAGCTAAAGAGATCAAATGCAAAATAATCACATTACAGGGAAATAGAAGTTGTCTAGTCTGTTGTCAGTGACATACCATTTTTGAATACAAACAAAACAAATTAATTATTGAATTAAAGTGTAATTGGTTTTAATGCAATCTTCGTTAATATTACATTTAACAAGTAGTCATTGCATTTTAAATCATCCACCTTATAAACTTTCATGATCTCTTTCAAATTATAAAACTTGTTGAGATCACTAATCGGGCACACATTACCATGGATACTATCCAATATATCTTGGGCGTCATCCATCTCTGGTGACAATAGGAAACAGACCAAGATGTCTCTATTTTTTTCTAAACCAAATGTGCGAAGACTGGTCGCGATGCTTTTACTAACAGAAAGATTGTAAACACATTCCGTGTAAATAGTTTTGGTTATCATAGTGTTGTAATGATGTGCTACGGCAGCTTTGTTTGCGGCGGTTACCACTTGCATCGGATCCATTATCAGACTAGGTTTATTACGGCGCACTTCCAATGACCTTGCATCACATTTAGCCTTATATTTCGAATGTTCTTGACATTTTCGAACAGATACATCTTTAGGGTGGTTTTTGTTATTGGGTCTAATTGGCAAATAAACGGTTCGAGCTGCATCTTTAAACTGGAATTATTAAAAATATATGTTTACATCAACTTTTATCCACGTGAATACAACTTGTAGAGCTTGAATGCGAGATTATAAATATTTTCAACTATCCGTACCTTTTTATTCTTGACGCAGGAAATAATTCAAACCCGAAGGACAATCGTCAATCACTCAACGTCTTTATTTTTGTTTATTTCTACTGTGAAAATAAAAACAGATCGAGTTTCGGCCTTTCATAAAGCTCGTCTTCTTAAAAATGGCAATTTGTGTACAAACAATTTGTACCAGTGTCATGTAGGTAAGATGTCTTCTTCTTCTTCTTTTTAACTTGGCAACTCAGTCCTCTTTCGAGTCTATTACTGCCATTTTCAAGTAGTGAGTGTATGTAATTTTGGGCAGATGGCGGGAATAAGTCAGGTAAGATGTCTTTTCAATCTTGTATCAGTGTTACCAAGTTCCAACAAAAAAGGTCGCCCATCCTGCTAGAGCTTTGTTAGCACCTCAGAATAAATGTTATGCCTAATTTTCTAATATAAACTTAACTTGTACTCCAACTTTATTTTCGAAAGAGGAGATTGAAACTGGGATTCCAAATAGCCACTAAGAAGCCAGTAAGATAACAATTATTAGATTTTAGTAGAGCTGTAGCAAGCCGTATGTATTCGGTACCAAGTAAACGGGTACACCATGTAGTAAAAAGTACCGAAACGTTACTTACGATTGCATTTCGTTACAAGTTTCGTATTTTCGTACCAATGTTAGTTTGGTTGATTCTTTATTCTATCTATATGATATATTGAAAATGTGATGTAAAAAACTGTTTCCTAAATAATTTTGTTGATTACAATGAAGCTCGTCAATAGAAATTAAACAACAAAAGACAGAGACTGAAGATAAAAAGATATTAAGATCTTTTATCTTTGCATATTTATAAGTAAATCCATATCATACAAAACAAAAGGGACACCACAATAATCAATCTTTTACAAATTTAAAATAATTAGAGCATTTTTAGAAGCATATCAAAGTTAAAGGTATGAAGTGAAGAGATTTTATGGTTGGCTGTGCACCTACAGTAAGACATGTAAGTCTTGGTAAGTAAGTCTTGGTATTGTAGGTAACACTGTAAGTGTTTACTTACCATTAGGCAAGTTATTTGTTGCCATCCTAATGGTATACATTTACAGAGAAGGGAAAGAAACTGATCACAATGTCATTCATCTCTTGAGTTAATTAATTAAGTGTAAATCAAATCTTTTTACTAGTGTTTGGGTACAATATTAATTGTAAATAATTTACAGTTCTAAAACAGTAAACCACGATTTCCTAGTTTCTAAAATCGATTCAATGCTAGAAGTCGATTATTTTATAATATCTGTCTTTGTGGTCTCAAGGATCGATTTCTTAATTAATCGATCCACTCCCAGATCGCTATACATTATTTTTATTCATCTTTGGCCATCCCTATCCGTATTTGTACCTCCAGTAGGAGTTAGAGTTAGGATTTGAATCGATACTTTAAGAATTACACCAAAAATCGAGGGCAAAAGAACGATCTCTAGAAAATTGAACTATTTTCTTTTTATTCTTAACTAGTATTCTTCATTAGTCGAAACTAGACCATAATCATCCAACTAACATGTGTCTGACATTTATTAGGATACAAAATAGAATTTGTATCTCATAAAGAAGCGAAAGAAACTGACCACAAAGCTGTTTCTTGAGTTTTTTAAGTAAAAACTTTCATAAATTTACTTGCCTTAATTGTAAATCATTTACAGCTCTAACTCAAAAAACAAACCCCGATTCCTTAGGTTCTAATATCAATTCATTGGATTGATACAGTGCTAGATATCGATCATAAAAAATCGATTTATGAGCCTTATATCTATAACAATCGATCTCGATTCTTAAATTAATCTATCCCTAGTAGGAGTATTATTATTCTGTGACTTGTACAAGCTGTGAGTCGTGGGAGTGCGTTTTAACTTCTTGTTAATAATTAAAATTACAGTTTACAAAACATTGTCTAAAAATGTTGATTCCAAAGGTAAATAAATTTCGAGGGTTACTAAAATTGGTAAATACTCGACTATTAGCAACTCTGAAACATACAGAAAATGTAGGGCCCGTGGCGTTCGAGAGGCTTACCGGCGTAGACAGAGGCATCGCTATATACGGCCTTAATAGCCCAAAAGACCGAAATGCTTTAGGTTTCGAGCTCATAGACGCAATGAGAGAGATAAACAAAATTATAAGAGAAGATACAAAATTATCTGTAGTTATTCTTCACAGTATGGTGCAGGGAATCTTCTGTGCAGGTGAGATTTTTCAACATATTTTATTAAAACTGATAAAAACAAATCGATTAAAGGTACCTATTTTTGATATGGATATGAGAAGCTTATAGACAACAGTGGATTGAAAATGACCATTGTTCAATCTTATGAGGCAGTGATTATTTAAATGAATTATTGTCTTCAATTCATGGCCAAAGTTCCTATGTATTTTTTTGTAATTTACTTAGATTTTAATAAAAAACCCTGTTTCTTTTTTATTGTTTCAGTTATATTGATGTCATATTTTTTTCTCCTTATTGAATTCTTATCATGAATTTAAGAAAACAAGGACTATAAAGTACTAATATCTAAAGCTTGGTTATAATATAAAGCACATTTCAAAATCATTAGGGAAGTTTCTGATTGATAACAATATTTATATCTATTTAAAAATTATAAAAAAAGACATGTTATTTATAGTTATTAACAATTGTTTCACACTACCTAATGCCTTTATTTCAGGTGGCAGATATAATTTATTTTTCAGGAAGTTCTTTTATAAGATTTTGTAAGCTGAGTGATAAAATTTCAAAAAAGCTTTTTTGAATAAAATACTGTTGCATGTCAAAAAGTTTTATGTCAACATAAGTGTCCAGCTTTTAATAAATAAAACTTTTATAGGTGCAAATCTTAAGGAGAGATTTAAAATGAACGATAATGAGGTGGCAGAGTTTGTTCGTGGACTTCGTGCAACTTTCATAGAAGTTGAAGATTTGCCTATGCCAACAATAGCAGCAATAGATGGTATTGCTGTTGGTGGTGGCTTGGAGTTGGCACTTGCTTGTGACATTCGAGTTGTATCAGAGACAGCTAAGCTAGGACTTGTGGAGACTGGAAGAGGATTGATACCTGGTGCTGGAGGTACTCAAAGACTGCCTAGATCTATCCACATACCTATAGCAAAGGAACTTATATTTACCTCCAGAATTGTTAGTGGCAAGGAAGCTAAAGACTTAGGTATGACTATTATATTTGTTTATTTAAAAGCAATGATTGTATTTAAACATACATATTAAAGGAATTCACTGTCATGAAACCATTTAGTATGGTGATTGGTGGATACTGTTGTTTATCATATACAAACTAAAAATTTGTCCTGAGATATTTAATTACTGCTTTTGAAATAAAAATACTCAATATATTTCAATTTCAGGAATTGCAAACCATGTTGTACCACAGAACAATAAGAATAATGCAGCATTTGAGAAAGCTCTCAGCCTAGCGAGAGAGATAATCCCCAATGCACCAATCGCTTTACGCTGCGCCAAGCAAGCCATTAATGAAGGCATGCAACTAAATATCACAGAGGGTTATGAGGTTGAACAGAAATTTTATGAAAAGAACATTCCAACTAAAGATAGACAAGAAGGAATGATATCCTTTATGGAAAAGAGAAAACCTGTTTATGAGGGGCATTAAGCATTAATAAATATTTAAAAAAAGAATAATGAACTTTTATATAATATTAAAACTACTGGGTCGACCATATTTGTATATAAATTCAGGAATAGTTGATCAAGTTCAAGTGATAGATGTATCAGGCAGCAAAGGCAGACTATATAAGAAAAAGGATTTTTGTATCTCTAATCAAATTAAAAAGATTTTCTTAATCTTTATATTCATTAATTTAAAATACTTGTTGCTATGTATATTGAAACTAGATAATGATATTTAAAATAAAGTTATATTGATAATTTTTAAGTAGGTACATGAAACCATAGATGTGAATACTTTTTTATTTAAAAACTATCTTATAAGTGAATGTTGAAAAATTTTATATTATGCCAAATGATGCATTTAGAGAAATATTTTTGTATTTCCTTTTTTTTTGTTGTTGTATATATTGTTATAGTGGTATACATATTTTGTTACAATAAATATTTTGTTATTACTCATTGAGTTTTAATCCGATTCTCAGTTCATTCATCTATACTAATAAACTGTCAAAATATTTTTTTTTACTAAATACAAATAAATGTACATACAAAACCTATAAAAAATACAATTTTTGAAAATAAATGTCTATTCTGGGTAATCTCCTGAATGGCTGCACTTTTTTTTGGTAGATAGCTGAAGTTATGATGAACATAATAATATATCAAAGAAAAACAAAGCCTAACAGATTTCTTTAACATATATTATGAAAGTATGTGTTAACCAACAAGATTACTAACCACATAGCTGCTTGAATTGCTATTATAGGCATTTTTTTTTTCCGACGCAAGTCGATTTAAACATCCAATATAAAAAAAGGTGCAGACCCAGAGTCTGCAGATAGTGAAATTTCAATAATAAAAAAAAACCAACAACTTTCCTATAAATCTTTATATATATGAATCGTGCGTGTGTATGTGATTAAACGGCTGAACCGATTTTAATGAAATTTTTTGTGTCTATTCCTGAGGATTCGAGAAGGGTTTAGTAGATTCACAATTTGGTTCAATTTAATTTTTTAAGTATGAAACGCGAATGAAGTCGCTAGCACAGCTAGTCTTATATATAATGTCAAATACAGCAAGATTAAATACTATATTCACGTTTTTGTATAATTATACTGTGCCTCAGTCACGTTTGGATGGAGTTAAATCTCAATTTACTGACCAATACAATTTACTTTTAATAATTAATGAAGAATTTTCATTATATACATATATATATATATATATATATATGTGTGTGTGTGTGTGTGTAGACATATATATATGAGTGTACATTTATTTCATACATGAATGTCAACAAAATTTTAGGTATAAGATGTTTATGTAACACAGTTCAAATAACATTGCTATCATCCAAGCTTATCATAAAATTGATAACTAATAAATTAAATGCCTCTTTAAAAAAAACAAATATGATTATTGTAAATTGCTGTATGATTTTTGAATATTAGGAGATATTATATTATATTACATAGTTTAACAAGTAAAATATATTTTATTCAATACTAAGGCACTTTTTAAGTTGCTCCTTAGTATCTGATGGTGATGTCACTGTATGTCCGATAGTTCTTGAATCATTAAAGATTTCATAGTCATTTCCCCCAGGCATTGTTTTATCACCAAAGAAATGAATTTCCTTAAAATCTTCATGAGCAATGTGATTAAGGCAAAATGTTTTGTCCCAACCTGTTGGGAATACATCCACACTGATTTGACCACCAAGAGCAAATGTCAAACCGAAGTCCTTAAATTCATTTTGGAGGGCATTAACAAATTGTTGCCTGATTTTGTGTTTTGTGTCATACTCAGAAAACTGATCTCTCTCTGTTTGACTACATGACCGACCAACTGGACAGATATTAATCATACTTGAACGAAACTCTACAAAGTTTCCACGTTTTGCAGGTAACTCAATCTTTGAGATGTAACCAAGTGCAAAGTTTATTACTTTCTGCAATTTTTGCTCTCCAATATGACTGAGGATGCTTTGTGAACTAACCAGATTGTTGTCTTTGTAGTAGACAACTCCGTTTTCACAAAAAACATAATCAAACCGCGATGCTACTTCTTCTCCATTCATTTGTTCAGCTAGCTATTTTAGCATAATCCGAGCCACTGACGAGGCCTACCATAACGCGGCTCTTTACTTCATCGAGCAGAAAATTCTTCAGTTCCTCGGTGATCTTCTGACGCGGTTTCGTCAGAGTTCCGTCAACGTCGAAAAGGTACAAAACACTCGTCCTATGAGTCATTGTAATATTTTTATTTCTAATTGATGAACTCTTATTTATTTTGAATTTTGGAGGTAAAACGCATCCAGTCGACAAGTAGGGCGCCGTCAGAGGCCGCCAATTGCCAACAGGTCAACAGCTTACTTGTACACGTCAAACTGGCACCACAGAGTACATTATGTGTATATACTAGCACTTGTTATCTACGACGATGGAGAGTGGCTTCAGTGTCGCTTACGTATTATTGCTATGTATCATTATCACCGAAACTGTGTTATCTGACAATCAACGAAATGTCATTATATTATTGGGTGAGAGATTCTACTTTATAATTACTTGATTCTTTCATTTGCGTAAATTATTTATTATCCATTGATACGTAGTTGTTCGATATTGTGTACTTTACATCTGACAGTTCTAAAGATCATTGACCGTTAAGTCATTATGTTGCAAACTAGCAGTATGCCAGCGGCTCCGCCCGCGTTTCATATATTCTTCATTGCGTAATATTTTAAAATAATCGTTGCAAATTAATATTTTGATGTCCCTGTACATTTAATCGTCTATTTCATGAATTTTAATTTCTTACACGAAACTCCAATGATTTTTGTTACTAAGAGAAAGGAAAGATATTTCTCACAAATTCCCAGTAAAACTAATCATTGAATCCTTTTTTTTACATCTTCTTGGGTTTAATTTTTTACACGGTTAATGATTTCCTCAAATTTATTGTTACGAACAGAAAGGATTAAATCGGATTTTATTAACATCTAGCTGTGTGCCCGAGGCTACGCCCGCGATTCGTATGTTCTCCACTGCGTAATTTAGTTTTTAGTTATTTTTTACACGGGACCTTAGTTATTTTCCAAACATTTTTTTTTTGTGTCTACAAAATAATTTAACATATAGATATAAAAAATTTAATAGAAGTAGATTTAAGCTCACATATGCGAAAGAAGATTACTAACTGCATAGCTGCTTGAATTGCTATTACAGGCAATTTTTTCCGACGCAAGTCGATTTAGATCTCCAATATAAAAAAGGTGCGGACCCAGAGTCTGCAGATAGTTTAATTTCAATAAAAAAAAAAAAAAAACATTTTTTTTGGTAGTAACATTAAGCAAAGATATTTCTCATAATTTCAAATACCTGCTAGTAAAATTAATACGATTTTATTCAAACTTTCATGAGTTTTAATTTTTTTACGCGGACCCTAATTATTTTCGAAAAATAAAAGTAGCCTTAGTCACGCGGAGTAACTTCAGCTACCTTTTTTTTGACGAGGGGAATGTATTTACGCACATCCTCTATCGAGCCCACCGAAGAATGATTCTCCCCAGTGGAGTCGATAAACGGGTGTGTGGGACTCACCCGGCACAGAGGGCACCGGGATTACCCACTAAACTCCCCAGGACCTCCCGCCACCTTATGTGGGGCAATATGGGGTGGTCAAACACGGGCCAACGCAAAGTTTGATAAAACTACGGAGTAAACAAGGTAAATCAAACAGAGAGCTATATTCCTCGTTTACGACAATACCAGCTAGAATACTCAATTTTAATAAAAGAGGATGACGGGAGTTTTGAGAAAAAGTTTATAAAAGAATTTATCTGAAATACCTTGACGTTGTAAGTATAGGGGCGGATCAACACTCTACTTGCATTGCGTTGATAGGAGTACACTTCATGGTTCCTGGGATGATGCGTAGGCATTTGGATTAAATTTTTAATAATTTATCAACGGCTCCTTTATTTCATGGTTCAAGCAAATATGAACCGTAGTCCAGATGGTTGCGGAAGATGGCATTGTAAAGGATTTTTAGGGTAAAAGGGTGAGCGTCCCACCACACACCAGAGCGAAGAATGGTAATGCTTTTCTTACATTTACCAGCAATGTAATCACAATGAGGGGAGCCTGACATTCTTGAGTCGAGCCAAACACCTAATAACCTTATTAGTTTGAGGAATCTGTTCATCTCCAACCACAACTCTGACTAGAGGAATAAACAACAGTCTTGCATTTTGGGATGGAACAAGAGAGACTGAGATTTGATAGCCATGTAACAAGAGAGTTCAATGCTGTATTTAGTAACGACGATGCATCATTGATCTTTTTCACCGAGGTCGAAAGAGTCAGATCATCGGCATATTGTAATAGAGAGCAGAGAAGTTTCACTGAGATATCAAAATCACAAGTATAAAGGCTGTATAACAAAGGACTCAGTACAGAGCCTTGAGTGAGTCCTTTCCAAACCGTTCTTGGGGAAGTAAAAGACCCCTGATGTATTATGAGAACCTTTCTTTCCATCAAGGTTTTGCATATGAAATAGGAAGCAAAACATTATCAAATGCAGATGGGATATCCAGGAAAATTGCAACCAAATATTCTTTTTTCTTGAATGCTGTATGAATATCGGTTGCAAGGACTCCGAGGCTATCAAGTGTGCTCGTGTTTTTCCTAAAAGCGAATTGAAACTCCGCTATCAAATTATTATTCTTGACAAACCATATAAGGCGGTGATTAATCATATGTTCAACGATCTTCAGCATGACTGAGGAGCAAGCGATTGGTCTACGACTATTGGGGTCACAGGGATTTTAGGCAGATTTTAAAATGGGAATAATAATTTGAACTTTCCATGAGTCAGGAATAACAAAAGTATCAAATAAAAGATTAATAATTAATCAAATTTAAAAAATAAAGTTTACTTTTCGAAGTTGATTTGGTAATAAAGGAATAAGGAATGCTTTTTTTTAAATTACCTAGCTAACGCTGTTGATCGGAAGGGCCTTTACAGCTTAACTGTGACTTTGGGGGCGAGTGCTGAAGGCGCTCAGCCGCAAAAGGTGACTAGCATAAGGGCTACCAAAATGGTACGAACCTCGGCTTGGCCGTCACCTGAGTGTAAAACTCTCTCGCGAGTTTGAACCTAGCTATTCCCAACATTTTTTTGTTAACATAAAAAAAAAAAATGTTTCTTAAGGGACCTATGTACCTGCGTGTAGTGTGCAGGAGTGTGTTTGCAGTGTTGTGCGTGCAATGCTCAATGCATGGGCAGTGTCACTGTATCGCGCTGGCGGCGACGTCAAGAGCCTCCTCAGTTGGGGAACGAGACACGTCTTGGGTCGCCGCCTGAGGGGGACCCGGAGAGTGTGCGGGAGCAAAATTAGCCGCCTGTCCCTGGCGGCGGGAAAGGCGGTTACGCGGGCGTGGGCGCTGGCACGCATACTGAAACGGTTGAAAAGGAAAGATCCTATTTTCGCACGTGATATTATCATCGGGATCGGTGAGAACGTTCCTCGGTCTCCGAAACGGTTTCGGAGCTAGCGGGTCGAAGGAGTACGCGACGGCTTTCGCTATGAGCGGATTCGGGTGTGTCTCTACGTGGTCAAAAATGCGCGACACTAGGACTTGATAACTGAATGAATGGATGGTAGGTTGAGGTCTCTGTGGACGTCCGCGTTCCTCTCGTACCACCGGGCACCTACGGCTCTCCTGGTGAAGCGGTTCTGAACCACTTGGAAGGAGGCCAGATCTGTGTACTTTTTATTTGACACGTAGATTAAATCTTACTTTACCTTCGTTGTTTACATCTAAAAAAATGTCTATGAATTATTTGACATATATTAAGTAGACTATAATTAAAATCTTACAATCCATTTTTGTACAATTATTATAACTTGCCACTCCTATTTTTCGACGTATTAACGTATTTTAAGAAACTTCACGGCATAAGCTTTAGCAATACAAAAAATATTTACGAGTTTTACAAATTTTATTGCTACAGTTATAAATAATTAATATTTCCTTACCCAATAGTAATTTAAAAATACGTTTTCTATCTCCAATCCGGCATGATTTTAAACCACAAATTTCGCGTCTATTTTTTCATATTTGCTTACAAATATAGAAAGCTGCGACGTATTCAGTCACTGTTGGAATTGACTATACAAAATCAAATATAATACATTTTAAATAACTAATTAATTTCTGGAAAATATTTTCGACGAGAATCACAGCAAATGTAACAAATAATGCTGTTGAATGTTGACACTTGAGAGCTTAAATTAGGTCAAAATGGAGGTCTGATATAAATTAATAAGTGTAATGGGAGGATTTTAGGCCGATTTGTTCATCCATAAATAACTCAAGAAATGGTCAGATTCGTACCAAATAGTTAAATTAACCCATCATGATGCGTTTTTTGAAACATTTAAGCTAACCAATTGACAAAAATGTGACTATTTGTTAAAAAATTTAATCACTAGCTTTATCGGATTAGCAAGATGGCGGTTGATTAACTCTAGTGCGAACGGCTGTTTAATTGCTTTTGTGTAACTGTAGTAGATAATTTGAGATAAGAATCTGTGCTTCTTATTCTTGCTTATTTTTAAAACACACAAGATACTGTGGTTTTTGATATACATAGATAAATGTGTATTTATTTATATTATGTGATTTAATTCTTGAAAAGGTTACATTTAGTATATTTTACTAGCCAAAGAAATGTTTGTACGAACTATTAATCAACTAACAAACAAATGATATCAAAACTTTAATATTCAATTCTTATTAAAAACAAAATTCAGAGCAAACAAAAACATAACGAAAAAGTTATGAAAAAACAATAATTACTTAATTTGTTTACGACGTAGTTATGTAAAAAAATATATCATATAAATTAACTTTATAATGAAACTTCATACTGAAACAAGACGAGATTTTAAAATTAACTAATATCATCAAGGAACGATCATAAGAAATAATAATGGACACAGATGTTCAAGAGTTGGTCGACCCTTTGTTTTTCTAATGTTTGTCTAATAACGATTCGAATAATTATAAATTTTTACAGATTCTACTGCAGGAATGGTCATAGAAAAAAATTACACGCATCAAAAGTATTCTATGATGCAGTTTATTTTACTGACAACATAAATAACTATTGCTAAATTTAACCATAGTAGATTTGGTCGTCAAAAAACGAATTGCGATTATAACTTGATCGATGATTATAACTATAGGTTTGTGTGTTAGCTATAGTCAAATAGATATAACAACTTTGACTATGGATCAAAATATTAGCCTTTAGAGTTACTATTAAAAACGACGCAAACGTTATACATCGTGTTTTTTTTTTTATAGGAGCTGCGGCAGACTGCTTAGTCTTATGCATATATTATTTGAAATAAATAATACAGATTACACACTTTAATATTCATTTCTGATACACACATCTGGTTTCACAATACACCAGTAACATTTCATGCGTCTGAGCTTTACACGCACAACACTGCACACACACCCCTTGAAATAACATGCAGGAACATAAATAAAATATAGATACGTCTTAGCAAGGCTTAAAGTTGGTGTAATGTTGTTTTGTTTAGGTACTTAATGGCAAAGAGCCTCTTTCTTACCATTTTGGTGTTCTTGTCCTAGTTACTTTTTTTCGGCTAAGTGCCTTCAGCGCTTGACCCTAAAGTTCCGTGAAGCTGTAAAGGCCCTTGTGGCAACAGCGTTAGCTATAACATCGAAAAAAAAGGCATGCCATCGCATAAATATTTGTGGAAAATATAAATGAATACTTGTTGATATAACTATTGATATATGTAAGTGAATCCATTATTAAATAAAATGCTCTTTAAATTTATTTCCCTCCTAGACACTATATACAGAGATACTGCAGTGTCTCAAGACAAAAGTCTTCGACCAGTGTGTGTTGCCAGTGATGACTTATGACACTGAAACGTGGTCGCTCCTAATGGCCCTAATTAGAAAGCTCAAATTTACCCAAAGGGTAGTGGATAGAGCTATACTCGGACTTTCCCTGCGTGATCGAATCAGAAATGAGGAGATCCGCAGAAGAACCAAAGTGATCGACATTGCTCGATTTATTGCCAAACTGAAGTGGCAATGGGCTGGGCACATTATTCGTAGATCCGATGCCCGATGGAGCCAATGGGTTGTCGTATGGCTACCACGTACTTGAAGACGCAGCGTGGGTGGACCGACGACCTGGCGAGGGTCGCGGGACTCCGCTGGATGCGGGTGGTGCAAGACCGGTCGCCGTGGAAATCTCTGGGGGAGACCTATGTATGTCCAGTAGTGGACGTCTTTCTGTTCAATGAATGGATGACACTTTATTATAATTATAGCCAAATATTTAATGAAATATAAACGAACCTTTAACCCCATATAATCATGTCACAGCGACAAACTCGTTATTTTGCTCCTCTGAACAAAATTATCTCATGTCTATTGCACTTGTTTTAAAATTGTACTGTTATAATGTTTAATTATGTATTTACAGCTGATGATGGCGGTTTCGAGATCGGAGCTTATATGAACAAGATATGTCAGACACCCAACATCGATGCTCTGGCAAAACAGGGCTTGATCTTCAACAATGCTTTTACATCCGTTAGCAGTTGCTCGCCGAGGTAAAATAACTTGTAATAAATTGTACAATAAAAAAAAATACTGCCAAATCGTCAATATATAGCTAGTTGCCCCAATCGGTTTTTTCCGCTTACACTGCTTGATTGTGAAATGTGCTAAGCCGAAGTTAATTATCACGTAATCAGTAGGCTTAACGCTATATAATGCAACCCGGTCCAGTAGAAAACAATTCTAGCGCCTATATGACCGTTAGCTGATGGTGAGATTTTCATTCTGAACAATCCTTATCAAAGAGCGACAGCGACCTGCTTTTTAAGAACATTTTTATTTACAAGATAAAGACAGAAATTAGTTTCCTTTTTCGCAACAGGTGATTCTGTAATAAAATAGTAAAGATAGTTCACAAAGTTCACAATTTAGGTATTATTAAAACACTCGCTTTATTGTTAAATACTCTCACTATATATTATTCCCACGTGACCACTTTATTATATTGCTATATCAGGAACGTTCACTATAGCAGATATAACTCAAGTGTTTCTGTGTCTTTTTTTTTTTTTTTTTTTTTTTTTTTTTTTTTAACCTAGCTAATGCTGTTGACCGGAAGGGCCTTTACAGCTTCACCGAACTTTGGGGGCGAGTGCTGAGGGCACTCAGCCGCAATAAGGTGACTAGCTCAAGGGCTACCAAAGTGGTACGAACCTCGGCTTGGCCGTCACCTGTGTGTTCAAAACTCTCTCGCGAGTTGTGTCCTAGCTGTTCCCTACATTTTTATTTATTAAAATAAAAAAAAAAAAAAAAAGGTTCCTTACAGGACCTATGTACCTGCGTGTTATGTGCAGGAGTGTGAGTGCGGTGTTGTGCGTGTAATGCTCAATGCATGGTCAGTGTTACTGTATCGCGCTGGCGGCGACGTCAAGAGCCTCCCCAGTTGGGGAACGAGACACGTCTTGGGTCGCCGCCTGAGGGGGACCCGGAGAGTGTGCGGGAGCAAAGTTACCTGCCAGTCCCCGGCGGCGGGAACGGCGGTTTCGCGGGCGTGGGCGCTGGCACGCATGTTTTCTCGGGTGATGGGGAAAGATCCTATTTGCGGCGGTGATTTTATCGTCGGGGTCGGTAAGGACATTTCGCGGTCTCCGAAGCGAATTCGGAGCTAACGGATCGGCGGGGTAAGCTACAGCTCTCGATATGAGCGGGTTTGGGTGTGTCTCTGCGTGATCAAAGAAGGCGCGACACTGGGACTTGATTACGGAATAGATGGAGGGTAGGTTCAGATCTCTGTGTAAGTCCACATTTCTCTGATACCCTCGGGCACCTACAGCTTTCCTTACGAAGCGATTCTGAATCACTTGAAAGGGAGCCAAGTCTTTATGGGCGAAGGCGGTGGCACAATAAGTCATGATCGGTCTGACGACGGTTTTATACAGAGTAATTTTATGGCGGAGAGCCATCTTACTCCGGGAGTTATATAGGGGGAAAAGCCGCCCTAGCACCATGGTGGTCTGGTGCTTGACTTTCTTAAAGTGAGGTTGGAAAGTCATTTGGACGTCTAATCGGACACCGAGGTACTTGACTTCGGTAGCCCAGGGGATCTCTACACCTAGGTATTTAATGGGAGGTGGAGGGGTGTCGTTTTTTTGCGGAAAACATGATCGCGGTGCTCTTTCCCGGGTTTATCGCTATGCGCCACTTTTTGTACCAAAGACTTAAGGTGTTGACAGCCTTTTGGACGCGGGCTCTAAGAATAACTCTTTGTCTATGAGAAAAATAAACGACCGTGTCATCGGCGTATAGACCTAAATGAACCTTACTGCACTCTCGGCCTGGGACCGGGTGTTCTTTCAGGTTCGGGTTTAGGTCGGGTAGATCTGCTATATAGAGATTGAAAAGGACGGGCGCCAGAATGGAACCCTGGGGAACTCCTGCGCGAATTGGGTGGGCTGAAGAGAGAGTAGACTCTACTCTAAAGCGGAAACTACGATTTGAAATGTAATCACGTAGGATGTGAACTAGCGTGTCAGGGATACCTAACTTTACTAATTTAAATACAAGGCCGGCATGCCAGATCTTGTCGAATGCCTTGGCAACGTCGAAGAAGACAGCGAGCGTATGCCAGGGTGTGTTTGGGGTTCGATGAAAGTTTGACAGGATGTGCTCCGTGAGGCGTTGCACTTGGTGCGCGCAAGAGTGTCTGGCTCTGAAACCGAACTGTTCGGGGGGCAAAAGATTTTTGTCCTCTATCACAACTAGGAGACGGTTCAGAAGGATCCGCTCGTAGAGTTTGCCTATTGTGCTTAATAAGCTGATTGGACGGTAACTATCTGGTAACCTGGTGTCTTTTCCAGGCTTGTGAATACCTATGACTATCGCTTCTTTCCAGACGGCTGGAAAGTGGTGATTTTTAATGGCCGCATTGAAGATGCAGACCAGTAACGCGATGAGACGAGGTGGAAGAAGCTTAAGCACTTCATTCCTGATCCCGTCCGGACCGGGAGATTTCCTGGGCTTAAGGCCCTTAATAGTGGTGGTGACCTCATCACAGGTGACAGGTGTGAGGGGGACAACCGGGGAAAGAGCGTCTAAGTCCTGTACCGAGGACTCTACATCGGAGACGTGGAGGACGTCAACGTTGTCAGTGACGGGGGAACATTGCTGCTCGAGGCTAGCGGCTAAGCACTCAGCTTTTTCGTCATCGTCAAATGCGGGTAGAAGACCCTGTGCGTTTCTGTCCAGGGGGGGCATACTAGCGACGGTACGGTCCGTCTTCATTGATCGTGCAAGCTTCCAGTACGCGAGGTGGGAGGGTTTCAGCTCCTCGAGGAGACTGTTCCACCTATTATTACGGAACTCATCTAAGCGGTATTTCACCGCTCTACGTAAAAAAAAACGTAAGCGTGCACGATTTTCTTCAGTTGGATACGTGTCGTGGGCGCGGGTCGCGGCGTTCTTTTGGGTGAGCAGGGCTCTTACGTCATCAGGGAGTATGAACCGGCGATCGTTCGCCGCTTGCACCTCTTTCGAGGTCTCCCTGATTCCGATGTTGAGATGCTCAACCAAGGAATCGATCGCGAGATCCGCGTCCGCAGACGTATCCAGTACATCAGGGATCCTATCTAATGGAGGTGAGGACTGATGGTCCTTCAGATACCGGCCGAGCTTGTAATAGTCTGTGACCTTTACAACTGGCGAACTAGAGCCATCCGGTTGACCTAAGTGTAGAACGACTGGGCGGTGGTCGGAGTCAAGTTCGTGTACGACTTGTATAAGACGCACAGGTAGCGAGACTCCTTTCAGAATCGCTATGTCTAGCACTGTCGGGCGGCAGTGCGCTTGATAGTGGGTAGGCTCTGAAGGAGCGATGACCTCACAGTTGAGCCCAGGTACCAGACTCTCGAGTATGATCCCGTTAGGTGAATCCCTCGAGCTGTTCCAGATCGTGTGCCCACTGTTGAGGTCACCTGCGATGATTACTGAGTCGCCGAGGGCGAGAAGTTTCCCTAGATCAGATAGTAGGAGTTCGCTATTGGGGGAGAGGTATACAGATACTAGTACGATTGACGGATGGCCAGTCATACCAATTCTGCACACAGAAACTTCCATGTTTGTGAGTTCAGGAGGGTCTAGCGGCGTGCAGTAGAGAGACCGCTTGTAATAAATGAGAGTACCACCGCCCCCCTTCTGGGGGGCAATCTATCGTTCCGAACGATACAGTAGTTCGCAATCGTAGGATTACGATCCTTGGGTTTCAGGAGGGTTTCCTGGACAAGAAACACATCTATTTGACGATCGCGGAGGAAGTTCGCGATTAGAGTACGCTGCGGGACGAGTTTCCGAGCGTTGAAAAAAGAGAGAGACAATCCGCGAGGCTTTATCTTAGCCATTGATTAAGGGTGGCATGTGGCACGGGCCAGACCTTGGATGGTCATGGCAATAGCTGGGTACCGAGTGATCGCGTCCAACTCGGCATTTCCGGCACCGCTGTTCAACAAGTTGAAAGCGACGACCTCCTGCACGTCATGGACGCGCAGGAGAAAAAACACTCGGTCTAAACCAGTGAGATTGGATGGGGTGGCCTGAGGGCCCAGAGAAGGGGCGGACTGGCGCGGTTGCGCCGCGGCTTGGGGTTTTAGAGCCCACGGAGCCAGAGGGGCCATCGCGGGTCGGGAAGTAAACGGACGGGTCAACACCGCTGAAGGCGCTACCGACGTGCCTGGTAGGCATGGGAAAGCCTTCAGTGTCATTGATGGCACTTGAGGCTGAGCGAGAAGCGGAGCAGGGTTCCCCTGGGTAACCTGCCTACCACCCTTTCTAGGGTAGTTCCGCTTCACCCTGGGTGCACACGGGCACCCACGATAATTCGCGGGGTGACCCTCCTGCCGGCATAAGGCGCAGCTGGGGGGATCGGAGGTGTCCTTAGGACGGGGGCAGTCTGGGGTGAGATGCTCACCCAGACACTTAACACATCTCGGAGCCATGAAGCAGCTCCGAAACTATGACCGTACCCTTGGCAGCGGTGGCACTGCGTCGGGTAGGACTTTTTGTGGGGTGGCTCTACGCTAATGCCAGAGAGCCCACAGAGGGTCCTGAGGTTGAAGACCTCTTTACCCTCTGCAGTGGCTGGCAGTGAGACCAGGACCATGTTGTATGGTTTCCTGTCTCGGGGGGCTATCATTCGGTGAACCTCTATCACGGGGATGTTCTGGGCCTTAAGTGAGGCCGCGACATCCTCGCACGAGATCTCTTTCGGGACCTTCTTAATCACTACTCGAAGGGACTTCTCCTCTTCGAGTGCGTGCGTGAAAAACGCGTATTTCGCTTCTCTAAGGAAGCTGGTAAGGTCCTTAAAGTCCTTGATAGTAGGGACTTTAACCATTATACCATCACGGACGCTGGTGGCATGCGTATAATGGATTTTTTCGGCTTTGTAGAGCCGAAGAGATACGAGTCCAGGACGCCTTGTCCTGGACCGTGACCGGTGGAGGCGGGGGAAAATCTTTACAGGCTGTGCCTGTGAGGATTGTACCGCGGGTTTGGGGTGTAGCTGATACCGCGACGGGTACCGGTTTGGGCTGCTGCTTGGCGTCCTCAGTAGCGAGGAGCTTAGGACCAGTGGTTGGGAGCGGCGGAGAAGCAGTCGCCTTCCTTTTTGACTTCCGCTGTTGGACGGTGAAACCGTCGTCCAGCGGTGGAAACTCTACATCCATATCATCAGAGTCTGATTCGGATGATGATGGAGGAGCAGGACGTGTAAAGTCCGGCATCAGGCACGGACGTCTGTCGGCCTCATCCGGAGGGGACAATGGGGAGTACCTGTTGCCCGTAGGCACATTTATGATGTCCGCAGAGCGCAGACGAGGGGGAGACCGCGATCGAGAGCGCGAGCGTGATCTAGAGCAGGAACGGGCGCCCTGATGGGGCGAAGCCCGCCTCTTTAAAAAGGACGATTCCCTTCCAGAATTTGACGCGGGTGGAGTGCGTGCGCGCGAACGCTCGGAGCGTTAATGTTTTGTACTGGCTTGCGTACATGAGGCGGGAGCGCGGCGGACGGACCTGGCAAATTAGTTTTTAAAATGCGCGAATTCCCGAGCGAGTTCGGGAGACTTTGCGAGCAAAACCTTAACAAAACTAAGGAGCTGATGCTCCGTTGTCATAAAATCGGCCATCCCGAGACGGCGAGAGGGCAGGGGGGTGAACTACCTCCCTGCCTGAAGGGCAGGGGGGCGCGCCAAAAAACCTAATGAGGCTACGCGAGCCTCGCAAGGGACCTTTGAGTCGAGGGGCAATGACCCAAAAGAGTTGGTACCTACTAGGCCTAGGTGGACGCCCTATCAATCTCTAGGGCCGAGAACGTAACTCGGCTAGATCGAGATTACGCCCACACAGCACCCAGAGGATGGATTGAGGCGGGATGGGAGGGTGTGACTGAGGATTTCGGCGCGACTACGCACCGAAACTATGTCAGGTATAGGGAGACCCCCTGAAGGGGGTCTCTGGGGCACGCCTGATAACCCCGCACCACCTTGGGTTGTCACCGCTAGGTATCCAGTGGTGACCACTATCTTACGAAAGTTATCTTCAAAAGTCAAAAAGTAACAATTTAGAAAAGACGTATCTTCACCTTACGGGTGAATATACGTAACACGCGCGCGTACTAAAACGTACGATATTCGAAATAAACGATGTTGTAAATAAATTTACAACACCGAATATTAAACTTACTACAAGTCGGCACGCGACGCGAAGTAGGTCTGCGTCACCTCGGTTACTGAAAGCCAGTCACTGACGTCACGAAGACACACGACTACGACACGAAACGAAACGAAACGAAAGCGAAAAAATCGATATCGAGTTGGAGCGAGCGAACGAGGCATGCGTGCGCACACCTCCGCTTACCGATCACGACTCCTGTTTCTGTGTCGGCTCTACAGAGCCTTATATAGTCCTTCCATGCGTTCTGACATTTGGCATGTGAGAAAGCGCCCCACCAGAAGTAGGCTGATAATATCTTAAGGCGCCGTCAGAAGTGAAAATATTGTTTTTTTTTTTTTTTTAAACGGGATAGGCTCATTGCTTTGACCACAATCTCACCTGATGTTAAGCGACGATGTGGTCCAGGATGGTAAACACACTAAGCTTAGAGTACTGGTCCTCAAGTGATACTGCCGGAAAACACCTATTGGTATTTGGCGACAGGTTTTCAAACTTGAGGGTGGTAGCTACCCAGGCGATCATTATTAGAAAAAGAAAGCCCTCGATGTTTTCCTTCATCGAAAGTATAGGCCGATTTTAAAGTCGGATAGGCGGGGATCGAACCCACGTTGATTGACGCGAAATCCGGCCCCACTACCCGCTGCGCCATCATTGCTTCATAATCGTTAACAGTATATACATGTAATGAAAAAATACTTTGACTTTCCTTAATTTCACGGTCCTAATGCTCCGCGCGCCATTATTACTCTTAATTACCGATAGGTAGAGTAATTATAAATTGAAGAATTGTTACGGAATAGAGCGAGCCGAGCATACGTGCGAAATACAGAAAAATATAGTTTGTACACCATAAATAGTTACAGTAAAGAAAGTGAGAATAATAAACTCTTAATTGTCGTTTCCTGTTTTTACAGATGAACATATTTTGTTTATTATACCACCCTACATAATAATTGTCTTGATTGTAGTACTGATTAAGCTGTTGTCTGAAAGGGCATTAACAGCGTCACCAAATTCTTAGAGCGTTTAAGGCACTCATCCGACTAGCACAAGGACACCAAAGGGCATTATAGTATCACTGTATCGTGGCGGCGGCGGGTAGGTCAGCCTCGCCAATTAGGGACGTATAGTGGTGCAAATATGGCCGCGTGGAGAGGCGTTTAATAAAGATAATTATTTGAAAGGTAGATGGAACTTATTCACCTATTTGACTGACAGTCGAGCGGCTCTGCTGACCGGCACTCCAAGCCATCAGAACGGCATGTACGGGCTGCATCATGGAGTACATCACTTCAATTCCTTCGAGAACATCACCAGCCTCCCGAACGTACTGCGTGCCAACGGCATCATGACTGGTACGACAATGTACTGTACACATTGACACCAACTCAACTTACCTGACCTCTCTAAATTTATTTTCGACATCGACCTCTCTCTAAAATACAGTTATTTTTGAACCGGTTTAAATCGATTCGAATAAAATCATCGAATGTACTTACTCGTATAGTATAGTAGTGTTTTTACATTTATAATAAGTTAAATTTAGTAATTAAACTATTGTAAAAATTGATTTTTGTATATTTATTTGCATAAATAATATTTTGTGTTTGTTTGTATATAGGTATGTATATAAAAAATGAGTGATTTATTATAGGTATAATCGGCAAGAAGCATGTCGGTCCGTCCGAGGTGTACCGTTTCGATTACGAGCAGACCGAGGAGAACAACCACATCAATCAGGTCGGACGGAACATCACCCACATGAAACTACTCACCAGGGAGTTCCTGGCGCAAACCAAACAACAGAACAAGTACCTACACTCTTTGCTAGTCATTCTTTTTCTCCCTTGTGCTGCCATTTAACTCTCAGCAATACTATTGCCAAACGACATTGACTTATTATCGCTGAAGGATATAAATTCAATATGGCAGGTATAGGAAATGTTCAAATACAATCAGTCTCATAGTGATTGATCCTATCATTATTTTTAACCGTTTAAAATAAGGAGAATTTCTCAATTCGTCTGTATGTTTGTAACACGATTTCTTAAAATTATTTTGTACTTTTATGAATTAGAATTAGTAAATTTTAATTAGGTACAGCGAACAGTACATTTTAAATAGGTAAGCTAATAGAATTTGTATACTCATAGTAAAATAGGTTTGTATATTTTTTACTCGAAGGAGTACAATCCTGAGGTGGTTCTATAATTACCAAGTTAGAATCTGAACCTTCGAATATTATAAACAATTATGTTTCATATATTTGTTTCTAAAGCTATTCAAGTATCTTATTTTGCTGATCTGGAAGGTACTATCTTTTATCGGGTAGGAGTTGAAGATTTGGGGGGCAGGAAGTATATCCTGCTCCCCGGATGGTTGACCTTCTTGGTCTTGCCTCTTTAGAGAGGTGGGCGAAGAGGTGGGTGGAGAAGTATTCTTCCCCATCCCCGTTGGGCCATTGCACGGACGAGGCCTGGTGGGTTCGCCGCAGTGGGCGACGCGGTGCTTGCGAAAGCCACCCCGTGTCGCCCCCATTCCAAATGCGGCGGACGGCCCCGGGGGGTTTTAGTGGGTATTTCCGGGCACTTCACGCCAGGGTGAGTCCCACACTGGCACGGAGTTCGTCCCTCCGTGCCCCTTACCTATTGCATTGGGGGACTCCGGTCTCACTAATGCAATAGGTAAGGGTAGTGCGTATATGCATTTCCCCTTGATAAAAAAAAAGAAGAAAAAAAGGAGTTGAAGATTTCTTTTTAAATGTTGTACTTTATTTATGTGAAATAACGACGAATAAAAAAGAGAGAGAACTTCACAGGGAAATAAAATTTTTAGAGAAAAAAAAAAAAAAAACTGGTTTCAAAACTAAACCTAAAAAAGTGCATACTTAAACTAAACAGTAGAAAACAAATCTTTTTAATAAAAAGAAATCCGACTTCAAAATAATATATTATAAAAATTTACTAAAAAGTAAAAAAATAATCACTTTATAAACCACTTCTCTTTACTTCGATATATCCTTTGTTTTAATTCCATTCATCAAATAACGTAATTTACATGCGGGTTTTAAAATGGCAATATGTAATTATAATAGTGCGAATGTTTTAACTTCTTTATCATAACTTCTAACTTCGTGAAGAGCCGGTTTCGTTTAGCTTAGTGGCTTAACAAATATAAAACAGAAGCAGATAGCATACATTGTAATAACTTTTGGCAGGCCGTTCTTTCTGTTCGTGGGTTTTCACGATCCTCACCGATGTGGCGACAAGGAGCCTCAGTACGGGCCGTTCGTTCTGCGAGCGCTTCGGCTCCGGCGAGGAGGGTATGGGATTGATCCCGGACTGGCATCCTTGGTATTATCAGTGGGACGAGGTACAGCTGCCTTATTATATACAGGTCAAGAGTTTTTTTATTACGTGTATGGTACTAACAAACACTGTTATTTCTAGTAGACTTACCAAAGATAACAGAAGTGTCGTTTATTTTTTGATCACAGGATACGGAACCAGCGAGGAGAGATATTGCAGCTCAGTACACAACTATGTCTCGACTTGATCAAGGTAAACTCTATATCTCTACTCTTGCTTCCAGCTATCGCCAGATCGTGTCTATCGCTAAGGATGCAGCTAGAGAGAATAACAAACTATTATTCCCATTCATAAAAATCTAATGTCTTTAACTTTCTTACACACTATTTTTTTTGTCGATATATTGGTACACGACCTGACGATAGGTTTTATTTTTATAATGTGGGTAGATTGAAACTAAATAAGCGTTAAACGTAAACATGATAACTTATTTTACGGAAGATTTTTTTTTAATTTATGGAGATGTAGTCATTATGTTGAATATCTAAATATATATTAAGTTTCTTTATTGTGGACTTCACTATTTCTAAGAAAGTAATTAAATGCAATGAATACAAGCCCGTTTCGAAAATACACCTACAAAGGGATAGACCTTTTTACCCGACTACGGCGAAGCTAAAAGGAAGGTTTTAGTTCAGTTATTTTCGAACAGCTTCATCGGTCTATAATTGATATTTCGTCCAGGTGTTGGCCTAGTACTGAAAGAGCTAGAAGCGGCCGGATTTGCGGACGACACCCTCGTCATATACACGTCGGACAACGGCATACCGTTCCCGTCAGGGCGGACCAACTTGTACGACCCTGGTGTCCGGGAACCGCTTATAGTGCGGTCTCCGCTGCCGAGTGCGCGGCGGAACGAGCCCTCGTACGCGATGGCCAGCTTGCTCGACATCATGCCCACCGTGCTCGACTGGTTCCGAATCGAATCAAACAGGAACATGAGGAGGACTCTAATGACGTATGGGAGACTGATCGCCCCAAGAGTTTGTTGCCGATTTTAGAGAAAGGTTTGTGTGAGTTACTAGTTAGACATCCGCGAAGGCGTCCTCAACTTCATCCATTATACAATTTCCATACTGTTGACAACGTCGACCGCGATTCGTCATCTGAAATGATTTTTACTTTTATGGGTTTTAAATACTATAAAAAGATTTGGACTTATGCAAAGTAACAGATTCATTAAATATAATATAATGTAAATTACGGCTTCACTTAAAATTTCAAATGTCTAATAACACAATATACTATATTAATTAACTTGTATTGTAGGTGGACGCTAAATACACGACGGAAAATCTAACCCTTTTTCCTTTTACATGCCATCTCTTTTTTCACACCCCCCCCTCTCTCCGCTGCATAAAACAGACGATTTTTTTTCATTTTGAACGACGCGTCTCATTGTCTTAAGAACGTAAATAATTTATAAAGGGGACGTTTAATTGCCTATTGCTTTATTAACGAGATAAAAAATACAACATAAGGATCTCTCGCCAGTTGCCACTTTTTCAGGAATTTTCCGGAACACACCTATTTGACGACAGGTGGACAAACTTGAGGGTGGTAACTACCCACGCGGGCATCATTAGAAAATGCTCTACCACCATGCTATGGTTTCCTCACTATGTTTTCCTTCACCGAAAGCTCAGGCCGATTTTAGAGTCAGATAGGTGGGTATCGAACTCGCGTCGATCGACTTAGAATCCGACCGCACTACCCGCTGCTCCACCATCACATCGCAGGATTGCATTGTGCTTGCTATCAGGCCTAATGCCGTCACTTTGCCGAACTACCATTAAAAAAAAGTGTTTATGATATCTACGTGGAGTCATATTTACAATAAATAGAAGGGCTCCTAAAGAAGGACAACAGCCGGTAACTGAGAAGTCCCGATTACCACAAACCTTTATTGTCGTAGTGCCATGTTTTCGTGCTCCAACCAAACACAAACAGAATGTAAACTTAAAGAACTGGCACGAACACATTATATCTATGAAATGGTGTTAGAGATAAATGAGAGAATGTGCTGGTAGGCTTTATTTAAGTAAGGTCTCTCAAATGTGAAAGTTATTTCTTTATTTGTGCTTGAACGTAACGTTGTTGTACATGGTTTAGAGCCTGCATACTCTGAGTCGGAGGCGGTGTTCGCATCGCAAACCCACCACGAGGTGACGATGTATTACCCGATGCGCGCGGTGCGCACGCGCCGGTACAAGCTTGTACACAACCTTAACTACGGAATGCCCTTCCCTATCGATCAGGACCTTTACGTCTCACCCACATTCCAGGTTAGATACATTGTTAGATAGATAGATTATGATTACACTATAGATTGTGTTTCGATAGTCTAATTATATAATTTTTAAATCGTTAGGAACACCACAGAAACGTGTCCGCGTGGATACTTGTTTAAGCTCATGTTATAACATTATATAAAAAAGAAAGAAGTGAATTAGATTAGAACTATACCCTAAACAAAAAAAAAAACGTTATTTAATGTTGTGGTGGGCGCGTGTTATGTGGACTAGTATTTGAATACTAGAATATCTATAAGTTTTATATTTTATTCGCGGGCAAGATGAAAGGAAACACAGTATTTGTTCGACGGTATAATGAGCTACCATTTACAATGCGAAATGCGTAATGAATGTGTAGTCGCAGCTACAAAGTATTTATAATGATTAGTAATTAATAATATTTATCAATCATGGACGAGCATCGATTCGCCGGAGTTGACATATGATTGGTCGTCGCATGCAGCCATGTTGAAAGGGGCGTACCAAAGTTCATTGTTCGTTAATGAGTCTTATCTTTCAAGGAGCGTTTAAGCTGTCCTTATTACTGAGGACAGTAGATCCACCAGTAGCGCGACTTAGTGGATCCGCTACAATGTATTTGAGTGTTGGGACGAGACCTGACGCAAGTAATACTGTGACTAAGTTAGCACAGTTCACGTAGAGTACTTCACATGCGCATTGGATTTTTACTAAAAGAGTATTAGGATATTTAAAGAAAGCTATTTATTGTCGTATTGTTTTTGAAAATTATAATTGATTGATAGATTGACATTCGTATTCAGGAATTTCGAATTCGTATTCGTTTTTTTTTTTTTTTGGTGGAAGGAGCTGAAATTGTACGGAGATCTCAAAAGCAAAGAACTGGTCGCTACTTCCTTTATAGCAGCTGAATAAGTATGTATATGAGACACAAACCGACACGAGGTGAAGTCGTGCATTGTTTTCAAGGCTTCGCGTTCTGTTGGGTGCAGTCTGTCCGCACGATGAAAAATCTTTTATTAACAATGTTTTAATATATTACAGGAATATTAATGTATTTGTAACTTTTAAATGTCCGTGATTATCTCAGGATATTCTAAATCGCACGCGCAGTAAGCAACCGCTGCCGTGGTACAAAACTCTGAAACAGTATTATTACCGGCCGCAATGGGAGCTTTACGACATACGAGCCGACCCCGAAGAGACCAGAAACTTGCACGGTAATATCACGCAGACACAATACTCTCGGTACACGTAATCTGTCTTCTATATAATTATATAAAAGGATAATGGGGTTCCCTTGACGCACCATCACCTCAAAACTACTGAACATATCGGGATGGGACTGCTACCATTCGACGCGGAATTTTTCGTAGATGTATATAAGCTATGTATTTTTATTAGATTCTATCGACTCTTTCTCATATTTTTCGATTTTATTTTTTTCCCGTTACCTAATAAAAACAAAAGCCAGCAACGACATGGAATTTTTCATGGAAAGTTTATAATTTTTTCTTTTTGGGCGTCGCAGAAGCATTTGCCAGAGTTTTATTATTAATCTCTGATGGAAAGGAATGTTAAGTATGATGACAGATTCCTTTTTTTTTTTTTTTTATTAATTTATTACGGCCACTGGACAAACGTTCTTTAAGCCTAACTTTTTACAGAATTTTCATATGACAATATAACAGATTCCTAAGCTTTTGTGTTGCCATGTCTAAAATATTAGCCCGAAATGCCCGAAAAAAATGTTCGAGTCGAAACGTTTACTACTAAAATTATTGCGTTGGTTTTTTTGTTGTTTGAACATAACAAAAAAAATAGTCATTTTCAAAATTTTAATTTCTGTCGGCAGTCCCCATGGCTGTCCAGTTTATTTTTTGTTAAGGTATAAATTAAATGTTATATGCACTTTTTCACTCCCACCTAAAGAACATAAGAAACGTGAGCGGAGCCGCGGGCATCAGCTAGTACTATTATACATTGAAGTTAAATACTAGCCGATTTGCAAGACGTTTACTTTACATTTAAACAAAATGAAAGTTGTTTTTTTTCTTTTTCACTGCAAAATTTCAGATTAGTTTAAAATTGTCATTAATTTGATTATGTTAAATTTTGTAAGGTAAGATTGTATGGTAAATTCTGTAAAATTTGATACCGCTTTCTGTTAATCGTTTTCTACTGTGTTTCATTCAGGTATTCAACGATCAAATAATCGATACTTGTGTGGTTATAAATAAACACGTAATATCCGTTTCATAAAAGATAATCTAGTTTTAGTACAGGCAGAGGTAGCAGTAATGGAGTTGGTATGAGTGTTGGTGCAGGTAAGCCCTCGCTAAAGAACGTGGAGAGCGCACTGCGTGATAGACTGGCGCGGTGGCAGCGCACTACGCGCGATCCCTGGCTCTGCTCGCCGGACGCGGTGCTCGAGCGTGACCACGACACTGCGGTCTGTCGCAGTCTAGACAACGGGCTTCTGCAGTATCACCCGCGTTAATTCATATCATCATCATCGTCGTCGTCCTGCTCCCAATTTATTATTTGGGGTCGGCCCAGTATGTCTTCCTCTTCCACAAATCTCTATCAGCCACCATATCTTCATTCACCCCTTTTGCCTTCATATCTTCCCTCACACGCTCCATCCGTCTTTTCTTCGGGCGTCCTCCTCCCCCTCCATCCCTCAACTTACATAATAATATAATAATTTTGTTCCATTGCAAAAATCATTCAATTGTTTACAAACGTTCTAACTGTACATGTAAATAGAATGTTTATAAAATAATGTTATATTATTGTTTACATGTTTAATCAAAATTAAAGCTAGTTGTACAACTTGACAACCATACCTCTCTTTATATATTTTTATGTTAATATATATCTATTGTTATTCTATATTTATCTAAGTATAACTGTTCTATATAAGTACGGCCTACGTAATATAAATATGTATTAAGTGTTATGTGAAAGTACCTCAACATAATGGCTCCCTAGAAGAACCGATTAGTTTCGTTAAACATAGGTACAAATCTTGCCGAATTTTATAGAAATAAGTTGTATCAAAATAAAAGATAAATATATTTTTTTATTATCTTTTTATTTGTTTAACGTGTTAAAAAAGAATTTTGCATTTAAATATCTAGTAATTGAACTAAAATATTTCGAAAATACGATAAACTAGCTGTACTGGTGGACTTCGTACCGCTTCAGAATCAATAAATGTTGTTATCGACTCAATTGTTACTCGTGATGAGATGTGGATTTACAAGTTTAACATACAATCAAGTCAACAAGCTTAGGTGTGGCACCTTTTAACTAAACCGAAACCGAAAAAAACTACCCCTAAGTTGATGAAAAGTCAGTCATGTTGTCTGTTTTCTTTGACTATCGCGGTCTTGTGCACACGCAATTCTTACCAGAATATGGTAAATACATTTCAATTAAGGTAAATTAAATTTATTTCAAATAAAAGAGAAGAAAAGAGAACAAATTCTACGAAAAGGGCCAGATTTGAACAAAGCAAATTATTGGATTTTGCACTAAGGTAATACGTCTTCGCACAAGGCCATCACTGTGAACTAATTTTTTACCAAAAAAAAACTCAACAAATACTCTCGAGTAACCACCTTATTCACCAGGTATGTCTCCAGCTGACTTCATTCTTTTTCCAAGCTCAATTTATCACTTTGTGGCACCCGTTTTCATTCGGTAGAAGACATAAAGGAGAATTTGCAAGGAAAACTTAACTCAATTCCGGAACAAGCGTTAAAAAAAATGTTTTAATAATTGGATCATTTGTAGGCGTAAGCGTATCGTATCTAAAGAGGATACTTTGAAGGTGATAAAATAAATTTAGATGAATAACTAACATTTTTTGTATTATTAATCTTTTCCCGGTACTTTTTTGGCAGAGTAGTATAATGGAAATGAAAAAAATAATATGAAACGTTCCACAATACTATGAAGAACAATATTTACTAACAGGATTATATTTCTTTTTGAGGAATTGGTTTTATTTAATTCAACTAATTTGGCTTCAAGTCGAACACAAAAATTCGACCTTTTTTGGAAAGTAAAAATGTCTACCTAGACAACCTTGTTGATTAAAAAGTGACGTCTAGAATTTTTATAGTCTGTTGGTCCGTTCACAATTATAGTCTGTTCACAGTTATTTTACCTCTGGCCGTTAAGTTGTCGTTCTGAATATTGTGTTACCATGTGCGATATATATTATTTACCTTGATTTAATTGAATATACAATTGGAAGCTTGAGCTATCACAGTATAATTATTTTCCGCAGCTACTGGCCACTTTAGTATGTTGGTGGGTCGGATGAACAAGATAATACACATCAGTCGTAAGATAGATTTTCGCTAAAAACTTATAGCTGTGCACCGATAAAAACAACATAGTTTACAGGTATTTTATTTCTGATTGCATATAAATCAAAATCCTCTTTTTTGGATACAAAAATGACTTTGACCGCGATATCCGTATAGATACTATCATTGACAATAATATAATTATACACGTTAGTGAAGCTGACAGCGACTTCTCAAGCGAATTGGAAGATTAAATTGTTTGACATAGTCTTCATTGTTTAAGGCTTAAAACTATGTATTTCATAATATACATTATCCAATAAATAAAGCATTTATATTTTTTTCCCCATCGTTACATTCAGAAATTACGATTCAATTCAATTAAAAGATTCATTAAGAATTAATTTACGTTGTGAATATATTGAAATATACTTCCTATAAAAAATAACAACATATAAATTCAATTGAATAAATATGCATAATGAATGCAATAAATAACGTTACTAAATATTATTAATGTTATTTATTGTACATCACTAGTCACGACGAATTGACAGGTGTCAGAAAAGCATTCTTTGAGCGACCGGACTATAGTTGCAGAATTGTGGCCAATAGCTACAAAAGCCAAAAACTAAGAAGTGAAGTGAAGTGAAGGACTATAGTTTATTTTAAATACTGTATGTAACAACAATAACATGTAACAAATTAGGCTTAAGACGCGTATCTAATATCGGAATAAAAGAAAAAAAAATGTCAAAAATAGAATATATTGCTTTTTGCAATAACCCTTTTTTCAATAGGTTTTTAGATCCGCTAGAAGAAATGGTGTAGGTTGTGATTCTTTTTTGCCAAAATATCGATTTTAAAATCTATTCAAATCAAAGCATTATGAATCGAGTAAAAAAAAATCAAGGTCTAAAATCTTTGGAAAATCGATCTTTTTTCGACGTTTTTCTTTTATTAGTAAATAGCATAATACTCTTGATGTAATTAAACATCCAGCTATCACTGTAAATGTTTACTAATCATCAGACAAGATATTTGTCTGCCATCTTAATAGTAATCAAAAAGACATTTTAATTCTCACAAAGAAGCAAAAGAAATTGACCACAAAGCCATCTCTTGAGTTTTTAATAAATTTAGTAAAAATCTTTTACACGTTTACTTGTGTTTTATATTATTTTAATTATATAAGTAAAACATTTATTAAGCCGCTTTTGTATTTTATTTTAGATAACAACTATGTTACATATTTTTAAATTCAAACGACTTTATTACAGAGTTGCCAGTATTATTATTACCTTTATATACGAAACTCGAAACTTTTCTTAACGCCCTCTACTAATTTTATATATAAGTATATTTGTATTGAAATTAAATGATTACAATTTTTAATTAATATTACAAAGGTTTAATTGACATTATTATAAATTAATCAGTTAACCAGTTTTAATCAAGAAATTTTTGAGTTTGTTAAATTTAATATTTTTAAAGGTTTTGTTAGAATATCCGCCACTTGATCTTCTGTTGGACAATACTGTAACGTAAATTCATTATTATTAAACAACTCGTAAATATAATAAAACAAAAAATCTATATGTTTAAATCTCCTATTGAATATGCCAGTTTTTATAAGTTGAATTGCACTTTGGTTGTCTATTTTAAATATGACATCATTTAGTATTAAGATCGAATAGTAAGGATTTTAGAAACATAGCTTTATTGCAGCATTCTGCAGCAGATATAAATCCGCCTCTGTAGAAGATAAAGCAACTATCGGTTGTCTTCTCGAACACAATGAAACAGGATCAACACAACAAGAACAGAATGAAACAGGTCCTTCATTTAGCATGATTCCCTAAGCGTCGCGTATCCTGTTGTTCTTCGTCTTGTTGTTATATCTCCTGCATAAGCAGAACCTGAATAAACAATCATTTTCAATTTTAAAATCTTCTTATAATATAAGCATTCTCCTATGGTGCCTGCTAAATATTTAAAAATCTTCTTTAAAGCAATCACATCCATGTCTTTGGGATTTTCCATAAAACGGCTTGCCATACTTACGCAATATGTAATATCAGGACGAGTTTTATTTGTATTTAGAAATTTTTCATTCCATATCTTCGGAGATTGCTTTAGTCCATATAAGGATTTTATCAATTTACATATCTTACCATCTTCTATCATACATATATATTCATATATATCATATATATACCACATTTCTTAATTCTCCATTAAGAAAAGCTGTTTTTACACCATTACTTTATAGTTCTTAGCAGTAGCTAATGCAAACATAGTTTTAATAGAAGAATGAGATACAACAGGACTAAATATTTATTGAAAATCTGTTTCTTGTTGTTCATTTCCTCCTACTACCAATCTTGCTTTATAGGTGCCATCATCTTTTACTCGAAATACTCATCTATTGGTAAGTATTTTATGTCCATTTGCTTCGCTCTCATCTACCACCTTCTATACCTTATTTTCTTTCATTGAATTTAATTCTTCATTTATAGGTTTTTTTCCATTTATCTTTTTCTTCAGATTGCATCACTTCTCCAAAGGTAAGTAATACATAATCTTCATATTTTCTTTTGTCTATTTAATTCTTGTACATTTTCTTCTAATTCTGAACTACTAGTTTCATTGCAAATTTCCTCTTCTTCTTGTCATATTACAAGTATCTCTTCTTTTTCACCTATTCCTAATTCATCAATCCTATTTATATTTTCTAAGTCTTCATTTATTTCACCAGATTCTATAAACGCGCTATTTACTGTATTTTTTTGATTATCTGCTTTTACAATTTTTATCATGTCTGGTTTTGTTCTTAATTTTATATGAGTTATCTTCTCTTGTTTTATTATTAAATATTATATCCCTTGCACATATCACCTTCCTTTTCATGTTATCCCATAGCCGATATCTATTTAAAAAATAAATTGTAAATAACTTTATGGTTGTCATAGAACTAGAAAAAATAAACCTTGATTTCCTATGTTTTAAGAAAGATTCGCTGGATCAATTTAGTGCTTAATATCGATATATCAATTTGATATTTTGATCTTAAAGATCGTTTCTTGATTGATCCCTTATAGAGCCGTCTCATAAGTTTTTGATTAATTAAGTGAAAATTTTCATAACTTAGTATTTGTTTTGGTACATTTCAAATTTATACAAATTTGTGATTTTTATCAAAGCAGAAAAATTAATCTCGATTTTCTAGGATAAAAGATCGATTCACTGAATATACCTACTGGTAGATATCGATTCAAAAGATCCATCTGCTGGGGAAAAGATCGATTCTTCAATCAATCGATTGTAGATGGCCATTCCTAAAATAGTTTTCAAGTTCTGTGGTATTTAGGCTTTTCGGCGGTACCTCAGTCTGTCATGTAGTAGTTGTTATCTTAATTCGGTAACCTATGTTACAGGACCCTATATTTTGTGATTTTGAATTGACTATTTACCGTAATATAGTTTGGTTATTGAATAGAGGTATCTTGTGCATAGAAGATAGAATAGAGTTTATCTGTGACTCGTAGGTATTTATGGGTTTACTACTATATACATTTCTGTTAAACTTAAAGTAAATCTTGAAATAAATAGGAGTACCCTTTATGAGTTACGAATCAGCAAAGATTCTAAAATTATTCTAGTGATGTTATAAAAGTAAAATACGTTAGGATTGAGGAAAATTAAAGTTAAATTTAACAACGAAGAAGCTGATTTTAAATTGTATATATTGCAGATCAATAATGGCAACTAACTATACTAAATATGCTCAGTTAATCAATGCGTCGACGAACTATGCGCGTCGGATGAAAAGACTATCAAACAGGATCTTCGGGGAAGTGGCAATACCGACAAACTCTAAATCCATGAAGGTTGTAAAGATATTTTCCGAGAGACCTCTTCACACAAACGAAGAAATCATACATTACTATCCTAGGCATGTCGAGACACACGCTCTCATGCTTAAACTGAGAGAGTATGGTTTGTACAGAGATGAACACCAAGACTTCAAAGAGGAGATGAGGAGGCTGCGTGAACTGCGAGGCAAGGTCAAAGTGTGGAAGAGAACGTTGAATCAAAACAAAGAGTGAAACTGTTTTAATTATAATTTATATCATATATTTATTTTGTTCTATGGTTTAGTTATAGTAATTAGAAATAGAACACAGCTGTTTTATTTGTTTATGGGTTTTCTATAAAATAATTACTTTCCAACCAACTGTTCCTATTATATACTGCAGTATAATAATACTAGATTCACTTCTATTATATGTTATCAGTTATGGATTACAGGATAGCAGGAGATAGAACTATTTGCAATAGGCCCTAATGATTTTTAGTTTTTTTACCATAATTTAAACTTACCTTCAAGGAGTCCTTTTGTTTGATAGTAATTTAAAATATTTGTTATAAAATTTATCTTATTATTTCATTTTAAATATAAGATTACTGTTATATATAGCTTTACCATTACATTCAGAGTTGAATGAAGATATTACTTTTAATTAATTAGCTCCTAGCACATATTTGCAGTATATTTGTATTATGTACATAATAATAGTTTATGCTATGTTAGAGAAACGTAACTTCCTCAAACAGTAAGTGGTAAAAGGTAACTTGATCATTTCTAAAATAGCACATCTATTCAAACAGTTGTATCATCACAAACTGAAGGAAAATTTGAAAAATAAACCTGAAATATTATATTTTCTAATTCACTAGAGAACCACCACTCTAGGTATTATAGTAATATCCAGAAATAAACAATTACAAAAAATGTTAATGTTTTTTCATATAAATTTTTTAATGTTGACTAAATTATATCATACTGCCTAATTGGTACTCTGCCTTTTGGGTTAGTATAACAGGTAATGAATAAGAAAAACACAACAAACAGAGCTGAAGGTATAACCACTAATGAGATAAACATTTTCACTGGTGACTCAAAAATGTTGACTCCAAATCTGCGAGCGTACGGGTGTATGTACGGTTTGTGTATCCGATTGCTTCTAATTGTATTCTCCAACCAAGGTTCAAATCTGAAGTAGGTATACAATTAATGATTAACTTCAAACTTTCCTACAATAGAGATGTATTTCCCTAATGTAAATTCAGACTCATTGTGCTATTTGTACTCATATACTCATCTTTCCGAGTTATATTAGTTTATGCTACTTCTAACATTATCCAGTATCTGGTTTTATATTCTTTTTTGAGTTGCTATGTAATTTGAAATGATTTATCGTGAAATATAGTCACTTTTAGAATTTAATAAATTTACTACGAATATTAGTTTCAATATGTACCCAAACGTTGGGATCGGACAGCGTACACGGTACGACGGACAACAACCGAATATGTTAAGCAACACGACGAAGAGCTACGTTACATACAATTTACTTTAGGTGCCACACTAACTTAAACTTTGATGCAGTAAGGGAAGTGCCACTTGTGATATATTTCGTTTTTTATGTTGAAGATTATTACACTGAGCGTAGCGTATTCAGAACAGGAGCCATCTCCAGAAATATACATACTTTTGTAGCAAGGTATTAGCTACGGCAGGGTCGGCGACACGTTCAACTGTAGGGTACGGGTACTGGAGTCGCAGCAGCGCGAGGTCGTACTCCGCCCTCGGGGAATACGCGTACGCCGGATGCTTCAACACTAATTCAATTCTATGGACGCTCTCATTTTTCTCGGTTAATTCTAATGAAAATGAATCTTATTGTGATGTGGGATTAACAAAGGGGTGGTGATATAATGTGGAATATGTAGGCATCGTCCTTGCCACAGGCAGTAAGAGAAGTGCTTGAAGAGTCAAAATCAAATCAAAATTTATTTATTCAATTCAATTAGGCCCTAAGAAGGCGCTTATGAACGTCTAAAACACTACCACCGGTTCGGAAAACAACCCAATCGAGAAGAGCCGGCGAAACTCGATCTGGTTCTTTTTTTTTATAAATATAATATATATCATTTTTTTTGTCATATAAAAAAACTATATAATTCATAGTTTTAATAATGTTAGCGGAAGCACAGAGATGTGGGTTAATTCCAGACATCGGTGACCAGACCAGAGTGTTTTAGTGGTTCTTCTAAAACGAAGAATTCTAGGTATTACCAGAAATATCTTAAGACCACGGACTGCAATGGCGACTAAATGCTTGCTCGGAAGACATCCGTGCTGGTGCTTTTTACCATATCGTGGATTTAATTTTTTCATAATTATATAAAAATGTATTTTTTATACAATTATAAAAAAATTTAATATATTTTGGATCTGCACAAATGGCTCTGCCTGAACAGTAGAACTTAGTCAACTGATTGTTTTCCTCAAATTCATTCACTCAACATTTAAGTTGTGAGTATTGTCATACCGACAGGCATGTGGTGTATCCACAAAGTAGGCCACCACAATATATATAACCTTTAATATATTCGGTGCAGTGTTCTCGGCGAGTGGTTCTTACGACGGTCATCTGGTACATTGGCTTATCAGCGATGCAGGAGGCGCGCACGATCACCCACTGTGTGTCCCACAGCGCGCCCTCGCATGCTGTACCGTTCCCGATGCACACAGTGACGCGGTTACCGTTGTGTTCGCCGGATAGATCTCTCACTAACTCATCCTCGGCTAATGCGAGACTCAACATAATCAACAGATACGTTAATTTTATAAACATCAGAATAAAACTTATTGAACCGAATCACGATCGAAATTAGGTATCTGTGTCAATCAAACAAATGTCACGGGGCCATGGTCTTTTTCGTTTCAAAAAAAACTTCTGCATTGACCATAGAGTATTTATGCAAAGGTGACTTTATAATATAAATAAAGTTTATATGTTTGTTAATGTGAGCAGTAGAGGTGTCACTGTCCCGCCCTAGCGACGAACACATCGCTTCGGTTGGACGTGGCGGCGCACGCTAACCAAGTAATATAGTAATAATTTGTGGGGCCTAAATAATATGTTATTTATACAGAATGAAAGAATGATTAAAATTGGCATCATTTATTTCGATTATAAAACTTCTTCGTCAGGAAATTAATTGCTACATACAGTATATTTCAAGAAGAAATGCATTGTTGAACGTGTCACAGACGCGTGCGTGCGTGCATGCGTGCGCGTCGCCGTTATAAGCGCGTTTATCTCGTGACAATCAATACAAACATATTAAACTATAGTTAACGTTTACTTTTGTGTTATTTAGCTCAGAATGTAAATTGATATAAGCTAGAGTGAGACGTGTCCGTCTGTGTGGAGGCGGACATCTCTACTTATTCAATATACGTACGCAGAAAATTCGACTCGTAGTAATCAAGCGAAGCGTACTCGCACAAAAACATATTTACTGTATATATATATATCGTAAGGTTAATGTTTTTTTTTTTTTTCAATATTAAATATATGAATTATAATTTTGAAACTTGTATTGGTCTAGGAGATGGCCGCTGGCCGTTATGCCATATAGAGTCGCTGGGCAAACTGGGCCGAGATGTTTTGTGAGAATTGGTTGTTGTAATGGTACAACGTGAGATCAGCACTAGTTGCGTAATTTGTCTTTGGTTACGGGTTTGATGAAGTCATCTGTAATAATTTAGATATAACTAAAACACAGAGATACACGTATAACAGAAACTCAATGACAATTTTAATAAAATTAATTTCGATTATATGATACATTTGGAAAAGGTATCTTATTTATTTTGTATGGTGTTAAAACATAAGAAGAGTTGAGTTTCCATGTGTCGCGCTGCTGCTGCTGGTGGTGGTGGTGGTGATGGTGGCGGTGGTGGTGGCGGCGCTACGTGTAGTCGTTGAAGTCGTCGATGGCGACGCGCTGGGCGAGGTCAGAGGCGGCGGCGGCGGCGGCGTAGGGCGCGGGGGCGCGGGCGGCGGCCGCGAGGCGCTCCGCCTCGAGGCGCACGCGGAGCCGCTTGATGGCGCGGAGCCGCTCGAGCCAGTTGGAGGCGTAGGGCGCGGGTGCGGAGGCGGAGGCGGCGGCGGAGGCGGAGCCGAGCGAGGCGGAGATCTGCGCGGCGAGGGCGCAGTGCAGCGCCACCTGGCGCGCCAGCAGCGGCGCGTTGTGGTCGGAGACGCAGACGCAGTGCGCCTCGAGGTGCGCGAGGTACTTGCTGCGGATGCGCTCGTCCTTCGTCTTCATGAGCAGCCGGCTCATGCCGTGCTCCTCGGGCTCGACGACGACGATGCACGAGTTGAACTGCCCCTTGATCGTGAAGATGTTGAAGTCCTCGCCGGACTCGTTGTACACTATGGACACGAAGTCGTTCCCGATGTACTTGCGTTTCTCGTTGCAGGTCGGGTCCTTCGCGCTGGAGGGCATCGCGGTGGCCACGTGGAACAGCACCTGCACGCACACGCACACCGTGTGTACACGCACGCACGCACGCACGCACGTACGCACACACACTACTCACCTGCATGACATCGTCATTCCAAACGTACGTGTAGCGTCCGTCCTGCCCCCCCTTCTCCAGGTTGAGGAACAAGTTGGGGAGCTGCTCATCGTCCGTCCCCTCCAGTGACACCAAGGTACCGAGTTGTGTTAAGAATTCAGAATACCTGTGAGGTTGGTAACACTCATGTAGATATAACCAGTAAGAAACCACAATTGTCGCAATAATGTCCCCCGTTTTTTTTTTATTATTACTATGGGCGACTAACAGTAAAGAAATTTAAGAGCAACAGTTGATAGTATAATAACATATTTACCAATAACAAGTCATCGCATATATAAATCAGTTACATTATAAAGAAAATGTGGGTATGTGTGACGTCGCTAACACTACTATAGAAATCAATGCGGACTCAAAAATTCACTATAGAATAAGAAAAAAAAACAATTTAAGTATTAAAAAAGGTAAGACTTTAGCACCTTCTAGCCGAAGTAACACTTATTCGGAAAGGATCAAGGTTATACCGCTCACACAAATCACTGAAACTTTTACTAGCCCGAATTAGATAAGAGTTTTTCCTATAATTAGATGAAGCAAATGGAACTTTCAATAGGCAACTATGACGAGTTAGCTTACACGGAACATTAAAATAACATTTGAGGTGATCATAACTCTATGAATCCGCACGCGCGGCGGCGTAACCGCACCTTCCGAGACTCGTGGCAGATTGTACGGGGCCTTCGTGAAATTGTTTTGTTAATGTTAGAATGCTAGGGAGTTCGCGGCTCCGGGGGCGGAGCCCCGTCGCTCCGGCAACTCGGCCACCGCTTACATTACTTTATAAAGAAGACTGTCTCGTCTCGTGAACACGGATACATAACATATTACACACATAAAATATATAAAATACAATAAGAGGATAATTTTGACGAGTAACACTAGCGAGCGAAGACAATTACTAAAGGTGGAGTGCCCGAAATCTCCGGTTATAGTAAAGATTAAATTTAAACTTGATCTTTACTATATCTTTAACCATAGCAGTAGCAAAGTTTCGAGTGCACAACCCAACTTTTAGTAAGGGTTAAAGTTAAAAGGGTTGTCAGTTGAAAGATACATCAATCTCCTAATAGATATTAAGGAGAATATTTTATGTATGGTAACATCGCCAAAAATGTCAAAAACAATATTGACAAATAGAAAACAATCGTGTTGTTATTGTTGTCAGTTTGGACTAAAACGAAAATTTTGGATATATTTCGCTATGGATCAAATTCTATTAACTGTAAAAACCAAGTAAGTTTATCAAGAATTAAAAAAGATAGTATATGTCTTACATTTATTACTGTAATATATATCCTAATGAAAGACATTTTAATTATTATTGTTGCCGAGTATTATTACTTATTCATTCGTGTTGATGTTTTAGGGATAAAGTTAGTAGCTTTACAAAATCTGAAATATTAAGTCTTCAAACACTTATTGATAAACATAAAAACATTTTACATTTTATGTAAAAAAATGATGGTATTAGCTTGAAACAAAAAGAGAAAACATCGCTAGAAGACAACTCCCACGAAATATCTTACAATAGAGACATATTTTTGTACAATATAAATAATAGGATCTCTTAAATATCGTTGGCAGATGACATGACAATCGAAATAAACTTGGTTTAAACTTTAAACGCCCCAATTTCGTGGTTTATGGTTACAGTTAAATTATGACGTAATTTAAGCTAAACTCGGATGGTGCAACACGTTTTTGCCTAACTGTAGATTTAACTACGGATTTGACTTTTGTCAAATATAAGCTTAGATGATGCACGCCAGCCTAAAGGAGAGTTATAGAAAATACAAATTAAAATAAAGTAACCGAAAATGAAGTGAAAGATATGGAAAACGGAAAAGCCGTAGAAGCAGATGGTTTTTTGAAATAGATAAGTTTTTAAAAGTAGAAATAATTATAGTGACAGAAGTTTATTTTCCATTAAATTGTTGCGAGGAGTTCTTATTGGAGTGATGGCAAATAAATAAGTACAATAGTGTTCGATTCCAACATAAGAGCAATGTAAAATATTGTAATAACTGTCGCTCAATATGGCCGCGTCACACGGTATGGAGTTTTTTCAAAAGATGATAGCGGTCACACTATGAGAGGGAAACGAGATAATCCAACACCAATTTGATTTCCTGCCAAGTCCAGCCACGATGAATTGCACAATTATGTGCATTATGCAGACATATGCACGAGATATTACACATGGGGTTTGTTGAACTCGAGAAGACATACGACTGAATACTCAGGCACCTAGTTTCTGTGGTGGCCTTTGAAAATGGAACGAGTGCTTGGAAAACATCAGCAGCACTAGATCTAGTGAATGATCGTCATAATTTTAATACTAGAAGTAAAGACAAGTTGGCCGGAACCACGCTTTAGGTTAAGTAGTTAAGTAAGTGTAATAACAGCTTTATAGGTAATAGTATTCGGTTTTACAATAAGATCCCAAGTAACATTACCGATTTACCTGACAATAAGTTCAAGTATTATGTCAAGCAAGTTTTACTCTCAAAAGGTTATTACAGGGTGGATCATTACGTGAACGATAGTGATGTCTGGAATTAACCCACATCTCTGTGCGCACCCGCTAACATTATTCAGACTATGATTTGTATAGTTTTTTTATATGACAAAAAAAAATGATATATATTATATTTATGAAAAAAAAAGAACCAGATCGAGTTTCTCGCCTGCGCTCTTCTCGACTGGGTTGTTTTCCGAACCGGTGGTAGTGTTTTAGACGTTCATAAGCGCCTTCTTAGGGCATAAATTGAATAAATAAATTTTGATTTTGATTTTGAGCTTGTCTGCTCCATGTACACAGGTTCGGTCCGAGCCTGTGTACATGAAGTCATCTGTAATAATTTAGATATAACTAAAACACAGATACACGTTATAACAGAAACTCAATGACAATTTTAATAAAATTAATTTCGATTATATGATACATTTGGAAAAGGTATCTTATTTATTTTGTATGGTGTTAAAACATAAGAAGAGTTGAGTTTCCATGTGTCGCGCTGCTGCTGCTGGTGGTGGTGGTGGTGATGGTGGCGGTGGTGGTGGCGGCGCTACGTGTAGTCGTTGAAGTCGTCGATGGCGACGCGCTGGGCGAGGTCAGAGGCGGCGGCGGCGGCGGCGTAGGGCGCGGGGGGCGCGGGCGGCGGCGGGAAGCGAGGCGCTCCGCCTCGAGGCGCACGCGGAGCCGCTTGATGGCGCGGAGCCGCTCGAGCCAGTTGGAGGCGTAGGGCGCGGGGTGCGGAGGCGGAGGCGGCGGCGGAGGCGGAGCCGAGCGAGGCGGAGATCTGCGCGGCGAGGGCGCAGTGCAGCGCCACCTGGCGCGCCAGCAGCGGCGCGTTGTGGTCGGAGACGCAGACGCAGTGCGCCTCGAGGTGCGCGGGTACTTGCTGCGGATGCGCTCGTCCTTCGTCTTCATGAGCAGCCGGCTCATGCCGTGCTCCTCGGGCTCGACGACGACGATGCACGAGTTGAACTGCCCCTTGATCGTGAAGATGTTGAAGTCCTCGCCGGACTCGTTGTACACTATGGACACGAAGTCGTTCCCGATGTACTTGCGTTTCTCGTTGCAGGTCGGGTCCTTCGCGCTGGAGGGCATCGCGGTGGCCACGTGGAACAGCACCTGCACGCACACGCACACCGTGTGTACACGCACGCACGCACGCACGCACGTACGCACACACACTACTCACCTGCATGACATCGTCATTCCAAACGTACGTGTAGCGTCCGTCCTGCCCCCCCTTCTCCAGGTTGAGGAACAAGTTGGGGAGCTGCTCATCGTCCGTCCCCTCCAGTGACACCAAGGTACCGAGTTGTGTTAAGAATTCAGAATACCTGTGAGGTTGGTAACACTCATGTAGATATAACCAGTAAGAAACCACAATTGTCGCAATAATGTCCCCCGTTTTTTTTTTATTATTACTATGGGCGACTAACAGTAAAGAAATTTAAGAGCAACAGTTGATAGTATAATAACATATTTACCAATAACAAGTCATCGCATATATAAATCAGTTACATTATAAAGAAAATGTGGGTATGTGTGACGTCGCTAACACTACTATAGAAATCAATGCGGACTCAAAAATTCACTATAGAATAAGAAAAAAAAAAACAATTTAAGTATTAAAAAAGGTAAGACTTTAGCACCTTCTAGCCGAAGTAACACTTATTCGGAAAGGATCAAGGTTATACCGCTCACACAAATCACTGAAACTTTTACTAGCCCGAATTAGATAAGAGTTTTTCCTATAATTAGATGAAGCAAATGGAACTTTCAATAGGCAACTATGACGAGTTAGCTTACACGGAACATTAAAATAACATTTGAGGTGATCATAACTCTATGAATCCGCACGCGCGGCGGCGTAACCGCACCTTCCGAGACTCGTGGCAGATTGTACGGGGCCTTCGTGAAATTGTTTTGTTAATGTTAGAATGCTAGGGAGTTCGCGGCTCCGGGGGCGGAGCCCCGTCGCTCCGGCAACTCGGCCACCGCTTACATTACTTTATAAAGAAGACTGTCTCGTCTCGTGAACACGGATACATAACATATTACACACATAAAATATATAAAATACAATAAGAGGATAATTTTGACGAGTAACACTAGCGAGCGAAGACAATTACTAAAGGTGGAGTGCCCGAAATCTCCGGTTATAGTAAAGATTAAATTTAAACTTGATCTTTACTATATCTTTAACCATAGCAGTAGCAAAGTTTCGAGTGCACAACCCAACTTTTAGTAAGGGTTAAAGTTAAAAGGGTTGTCAGTTGAAAGATACATCAATCTCCTAATAGATATTAAGGAGAATATTTTATGTATGGTAACATCGCCAAAAATGTCAAAAACAATATTGACAAATAGAAAACAATCGTGTTTGTTATTGTTGTCAGTTTGGACTAAAACGAAAATTTTGGATATATTTCGCTATGGATCAAATTCTATTAACTGTAAAAACCAAGTAAGTTTATCAAGAATTAAAAAAGATAGTATATGTCTTACATTTATTACTGTAATATATATCCTAATGAAAGACATTTTAATTATTATTGTTGCCGAGTATTATTACTTATTCATTCGTGTTGATGTTTTAGGGATAAAGTTAGTAGCTTTACAAAATCTGAAATATTAAGTCTTCAAACACTTATTGATAAACATAAAAACATTTTACATTTTATGTAAAAAAATGATGGTATTAGCTTGAAACAAAAAGAGAAAACATCGCTAGAAGACAACTCCCACGAAATATCTTACAATAGAGACATATTTTTGTACAATATAAATAATAGGATCTCTTAAATATCGTTGGCAGATGACATGACAATCGAAATAAACTTGGTTTAAACTTTAAACGCCCCAATTTCGTGGTTTATGGTTACAGTTAAATTATGACGTAATTTAAGCTAAACTCGGATGGTGCAACACGTTTTTGCCTAACTGTAGATTTAACTACGGATTTGACTTTTGTCAAATATAAGCTTAGATGATGCACGCCAGCCTAAAGGAGAGTTATAGAAAATACAAATTAAAATAAAGTAACCGAAAATGAAGTGAAAGATATGGAAAACGGAAAAGCCGTAGAAGCAGATGGTTTTTTGAAATAGATAAGTTTTTAAAAGTAGAAATAATTATAGTGACAGAAGTTTATTTTCCATTAAATTGTTGCGAGGAGTTCTTATTGGAGTGATGGCAAATAAATAAGTACAATAGTGTTCGATTCCAACATAAGAGCAATGTAAAATATTGTAATAACTGTCGCTCAATATGGCCGCGTCACACGGTATGGAGTTTTTTCAAAAGATGATAGCGGTCACACTATGAGAGGGAAACGAGATAATCCAACACCAATTTGATTTCCTGCCAAGTCCAGCCACGATGAATTGCACAATTATGTGCATTATGCAGACATATGCACGAGATATTACACATGGGGTTTGTTGAACTCGAGAAGACATACGACTGAATACTCAGGCACCTAGTTTCTGTGGTGGCCTTTGAAAATGGAACGAGTGCTTGGAAAACATCAGCAGCACTAGATCTAGTGAATGATCGTCATAATTTTAATACTAGAAGTAAAGACAAGTTGGCCGGAACCACGCTTTAGGTTAAGTAAGTGTAATAACAGCTTTATAGGTAATAGTATTCGGTTTTACAATAAGATCCCAAGTAACATTACCGATTTACCTGACAATAACGTTCAAGTATTATGTCAAGCAAGTTTTACTCTCAAAAGGTTATTACAGGGTGGATCATTACGTGAACGATAGTGATGTCTGGAATTAACCCACATCTCTGTGCGCACCCGCTAACATTATTCAGACTATGATTTGTATAGTTTTTTTATATGACAAAAAAAAATGATATATATTATATTTATGAAAAAAAGAACCAGATCGAGTTTCTCGCCTGCGCTCTTCTCGACTGGGTTGTTTTCCGAACCGGTGGTAGTGTTTTAGACGTTCATAAGCGCCTTCTTAGGGCATAAATTGAATAAATAAATTTTGATTTTGATTTTGAGCTTGTCTGCTCCATGTACACAGGTTCGGTCCGAGCCTGCACACTAAGCGACACATCAAGTTCCTATTTGTTATCTATTGTCTTACTGATGAAGATATAATTAAGATTCGGAGTAGTAGGATCAGGAAATAACAAGAAACACTGATTATAGCCCTACTTTTGAAGAAAGTTGTTCACAAACCTATGAGTCTGAGTGGCTAAGTGTGAGTTAGCCTAACTGTGGACCTAAGTAGAGTCTTGAACAAGTAAGAGGAGTAGAAGTTAACTTGTGGACGCTCAGGAGGGGGGGCTCGAGACTGTGGAGGACTGGAACAAAGTAGTGTTTTCTGATGAAGCTGGAATCTCTATGTGTGGAGTGGCGCAGACGCCGGGGCCGGCGCGTGCTATGCACTAGTGGGTTGAGAGGAACTATAGCGTATACTAGAGGCTGATGCTTTGGGTATAAATTAATTCAGAGCATACAGAGTCAGTTTTCATAGGAAATGGAACATTGAACGCACATCGGTACATAACAGAAGTGTGCCCAGCAGTGGACGTGTTCCGGTGGAATGGATAGTTATAAAGTAATACAGTGGGGACGATGTGTCGTGTCGTGTCATGTCGTGTCGTGTCGTGTCGTGTCGTGTCGTGTCGTGTCGTGTCGTGTCGTTACCTGACGCTGCCGTACTCGTTTTTAAGTATGAGCACTTCGTTGTCGTGTTGTCCCGGGCCCACGTACAGCACGCCGATCTGTATCACAAGTTCTATTATACGTAAGAATGTAGCGGGTTCGATGCGCGGTGCGCGGTGCGGGCGGCGCCGGGGCAGTCACCTTGTACGTCTCCAGCGGCGGCACGAGGTCCAGGTTCTTGATGGTGCGCTCGTGCTTCGCCCCCGAGACCCGCAGCGGCCGCTCCGCCAGCGGGTTCAGGATCGTCGGGTTCTCGCCCGGCACCGGCGGCGTTATCGGGTACGTGCTCATGTTGTGGTACAGCTGCAGGAACACGAACGAGGGCGTCACGCCGCCCCCGCCCCCGCCGCCGCCGCCCCCACCGCCACCACCAGCGACCCCGACACCGCCGCCCCCACCGCCCCCGCCCGCAGCGCTCGGTCCCGCCGCGCCCTGCGCCGCGTTCGCTCTGTATCGGTATCGTTACACGCGAACAATCAAAAACTTGTGCAATTAATTTATATTTTATATTTATACTTTATTTACAATTGGTGTAAAAAAGCAGATTTAATGCCATACCGGTGCCTCCGAGTGGGGCTCATCACTGAGATGGTGTTGGATCGTTTGGAGCGGGAGAGCGGCGGCAAGTCGTCCCGCTCGCCCCCCGCGCCCGCCCGCACCGCAAGCGGCGGCTTCTTCCCCTCCACTACTGCGCCCTCACTCGCCGTCTGAACGCATACAATAGAAAGAGAACCACTAAGTTTACACTCCCGTTACTCTTACAAAACGTTATGAATGTGTCGGAGCCGCGGGTCAAACCAGTCAGTTCAGTTCAAACTGAATATCGGGGTGAATGAGGGGAGAACCACTTTAGCTAAGAATAAATATTGAACAGCGCTACTATATATTGTAACAAGAAGGTAGCTGACGAAAAAGAAACGCCGCGACGGTGACGCCAGTTCGACGCATAAACGGGGGCTTCAACTAGGGGGTGGGGCGTCGACGCATCACTTACGCTCGAACGGCCCGACCATACGGACGTACTAGGGAATCGCGATACAATTATTATCTGTGATAACTGTTCGCCTGCATAACATTTTTTTGAAGTTATACTTCTTTAGGCGCGTTATGAAAAAAATGATGAGAGTGAAATTTGAAGATGCGCGCGCATCTGTGACACGAAATGAACAGTATGAAGTGCGCGCGCATCTGTGACACGAAATGAACAGTATGAAGATGCGCGCGCATCTGTGACACGAAATGAACAGTATGAAGTGCGCGCGCATCTGTGACACGAAATGAACAGTATGAAGTTGTCTGCTTAACCGCTCATTAAGTCTCGTTAGTCGCGCATGTTGGTACGCTCGTCACCATCAACATGTTTCTAGTTTATACATTCAGAACACGTGTTTTAGTTTCATACAACTGCTACATTATATATGTGCTAATAAATTATATTCAGTAGTGATTTAAATTGAATATTTCGATTGATATCACTTACTATTTGTGAATATTAGTGAAAAACATTGTGCTTATATACTTTTTCAAGTGCTCCAATATAATTGAGGTTAACTATCCGTATGTATTATTTATTGATATAAATTAAAATACTTTTATTTTATTGTAATTAATTATTTGCATGCAATTAAAAACTATTTTCTAATGATGCCAAAGAAGTATAACTTCTCACGCGCGTACATAACGTACACGCACCCATTTTTTTTTTTAAATTTATTTCTGGTAATTTTTAATAATATATAAACATAAATGTTGTAGAGACGTGTGTTCGTTTTGAGAATGTCTTAGGCAATGCAGAGTGTAGTAGTGTGGGCGCGGGAACACGTGTATCAGTGGGGGGGTATTGCGATACCTTTTGCAGTTGGTGGTGCGCGTGGGGCGGGTCGGCCGTGCCGGGGGCGGTGCCGAGGGCGGCGCCGAGGGCGGGGTCCGAGGCCACGCCCGCGGGTGCTCCTGCGCAACGCACAAGTCCGCTTAGCAGTGTTCCATCACAGTTTATAATACGCTAACATTCGAATCGAAACTTTAAATAATTCAAACAACTCATTATATTTCGAACTATAAACTGAGGTAATATGCATATATTTAAAAACTATCTGTGTGTAGGTTCAGTGCTTTGACCACAATCTCACCTGATGTTAAGTGACGATGTGGTTCAGGATGCGAAAGTTCTCAAGTCACGTTGCCGGAACACACCCTATTGGTGTTTGGCGACAGGTTCTCAAAGTCGAGGGTGGTAGCCACCCCCAGTTGTGCGTCATTAGAACATTTAGATTCTTTTTAAACAAAGTAATTGAATTTGCAATTTAAAACTAATTTAAATTATAAATGTCAACGCGAAAAAGTTGACCGCCATGTTGTTTTCGGTCGTCACGTCAGCGATCGAGCGACATTCTAAGGATATCGACGATTATGGTAAAGGTTTATTTCCCAGCGCTGAACATATTTAAAGATATAATGACATGTTTGTTGCATTTATTATTACCCGGGTCCGAGTTGTAGGTGACGAGCTGCGGGTGCGGGTGCGGGCCGGGGGGCGGGTGTGGGTGCGGGTGCGGGCCGGGGGCGGGCGCGTGCGGCGCGAGGGGCGAGGTGCCGCACATCTCCTCGGGTATCGCCTCGCACGAGACGCGCATGTCGTTCTTCTTCGACGGCTTCTTGGACCCGTGCGTCGGCACCGCCCCACTCCCACTCCCGCTCCTGCGCACACGCATGCGTCATTCGATACCATTATCCCGTTGGATTTACAGGTCAAAAGACTTGCAAAAAAGGATTGTAATTAGTGAGGGTAGTTGTGTCCGAGTGATCATCGCTCCTAGAATAACGAAATGGTTTACGTGGGTTCAACGCTGGGCAGCAGGATCATGGCGGCCGGGTCCAGCACGAGCTCCTCCTGGTGCTGGTGCGCGGGGAGAGGAGCGGCTGGGGCGGCGGCGGTGGCGGTGGCGGCGGCGGGGGGCGGCGGAGGCCGCGGCTGCTTCCACGAGGAGGACATCTCCGGCGAGGAGTTGGACCGGCGCACGGGGTGCCGGCACTTGCTCTGGAACATGCGACCGGGTCTCGCTAGCAGTACGCCGTGCGTGCGTGCGTGCGTGCGAGCGCGTGCGTGCATGCGTACCTCGGGCACAATGAGCAGCATGTCGTCGTCGTCGGTGGTGCTGGAGGAGCTCTGCCGCTGCGGAGAGCCCGGGATGTTGATTGGCAGAGTGCTGCTCCTGCCACATACAAACGCCATTCATATTACGTTTACAGACAGACGAACAACACTTCAGACAATGGAATAAAGAATCTGATAGTTGACATCGATCTGTATTCAGTTTGTTGCTTTCCTTGATGTTATTTTTCAATCAATAAAACAATAATAAACATACATACGTTTAAATAAACTTTTTCTTATTATACCATAATACTAAATACAATAAATCGAGTACATTGAAACATTTAGTTAAATATAATATATATATATATAGAGAGAGGGGAGAGATGTAAATGTTCAATGCGGTGGTGTACCTGTGCGTCTGCTGCAGACCCTGCGGCTTCCCGGAGGGGGCGTGCTGCAGCCCCGCCACCACCGAGTCCGAGCTGGACTTGTGCAGGTCCGAGTGGCCCTCCACCACCGCCTGGCCCCCCGCCGAGGAGGAGGAGCCGCTGCGCGACCGCGGCGAGCCCTCGCCCGGCTGCACACCACACAAAACACACACACACGCGAACACTAAAGGATCACTTACAGTGGTCGGTGTTTACATACATACTCCAACGGCCCAAAGACAAACACTCGACATATTTTTTACTCAGATATGCCTGTTTTTGGGGAAATACTTTTAAGCAAATGATCGCTACCAACCGTACCTATTGTATGCTAGTAATTTTGCTTTATTACCGTAATTATAAGAAAATGCTGAATATAAACAAAGAGTAGGGACGCACAGACGTACGGGGCTGTACATGATAAGGGGTCACTCATTGTGATCAGTGCGAGCACGAGTTATTACTGCATCTGTATAATGCAAATGCTAATTCCGTTTAACTGTTGCTTTTAATAAAATTAATTCATTGTGAGAAATTAGATTTTCTATTTTTTTGTTTTAACATATGATGGGATGCGTCAACTCAATTGCTCTCTTTTGCTTAGGATCTCAATAATTATAAAAAAATAATATTTAGAAACACTAGTTGTATTGTGATCCTTTCTGTATGTAGACTTCTAAATGTTTTTACACGATTTAGTCTCAGTACCTTGACAATAGTGAAATCAAGTTAACATTTGCTACAAAATTATAAATCACGTATTCTATTTCTGACAATCTGAATTACTAAACAACACTGACGAGAAATTGTTATATTTATGATTTCACTTGGGATTTTTAATTTAAAAAAACGTCGACAAAAATATTAGTTAGAAAAACAGTTCGTTACGCTCAAACCGATATAAATCCAAAAGTTGTCTGGAGGAAATCGTAGGAAGCAGTAAATGCGTCCTGTGTTTTTTATATAGAATGTACTATATTTACAATATAATAGATGTACAAACATGTACGATAAAAATAAATAAACGTTTACGTATTATTCAAAACTAGTTAAGAGGATATGCGAGCGGTGTTTTTATCATACATAGTCCCCTGTTTATGTTTATCCTTGAATAATGCTATTATAGTAAATATTTTTATATCATACATATCTATATGCTCGTACGTTTTGATTTTTCCAAAAATTAATTATTATAGATACTTCAAAAAGTATGAGAAAAAATGTTCGATTTTTATCATCGTTTCGAGACTTCCGTTAAACATATTTAACGAATATCATAAAACACGTAGTGGCATCATTGCCAAAGTGTTTTTTATTTTATAATCGAAAGGTGAATTAAAATCGGCTCTGTTCCGGGGGGTGGTGTAGTGGTGTGTGTGTGTGTGTGTGTACTCACGATGTCCTGCCGGGGGTCCCCGACCCCACTGGACGCGGGGGCGTGTGCAGGGGCGGAGGCTGGCACCGGGTTCAGCAGCGCCGCCACGTCCTCCAGCGGGGACTCCAGCTGGTAGTCCCAGTTCATCTGCACCACGCACTCTTACTTGTTGTATTAACTACACACATAACTCCAATACTATTTACTCACTGACGTTACAAACATTAAAACTCTAACCTATGAAATATAACATGATTAAAATGACAGTAATTAGAGAAACATAACTTTGCTGGAACGTTAAACGACTGATTTACTTTACCAACTGAAAATTCATTCACATATGACAGGTTAATGGTTTCTTAAAATTAGTGCTTCATATATAAATCAACTTATTATATAAAATGAGTTTTAAAACTACAGCAATTCACAATAATTGGTATTAAAAAATAAAAATAATCTACGACGTCATTACAAGGTTACGTTATGTTACACAAATGTTAGAGACGGGTCAGTCGGACGGATGGTGTCGATTGGATACAATATTATTTCAGTGTTACTTTACGGTTCGCGTTTATTTCTTTATTTCTTTCCAAGCAAATATCCACGTACTCGGCTTTTTTATACTGGCAATATTGAACACATCGACCGGACATTTTTCTTAAAATGGCGACTTTCAATAATTTCATATAATTTGATGCCTGTTGTTATTATTCTGTATTTGTTTTCGTTATATTCTTTTGTTAGTATTTTATTGCTAGAATTCCAAAAAAGTTGAAAAAAAAACTATTCTAAATTGTGAAAGTCACGTTTTGGTTCGTTTACGTAAATATATCGAACGCGATATGACGAGCCTCTGTTACCGACGCGCTACGTATTTTGACGAGAATCAGCAAAGAAACGTGCACGTGCACATGCACATGCACGTGCACGTGCACATGTCACACCGGGTGACCGGGAGAAAATAATCTCATCAATAATATATGGAAAATTATGGCAGAAGATTCGGAACTCGTCGTTCGTTTTGATTCCTATGTGACGTTAACCTCTAGGACCGTTCCAGCGGTTCTGATTCTGATAACATTGGAAATATTCAATTAAGGTATATATTTACAAATAAGTCAATAAACAAGTTATGTTTAAAATGTTTTATTTATTTATCTGTTGGAAGAGCAACAGCTATATCTTACATTAGTTAGTTAACAGCCACATTAGAAACAAAAAGCCATTTACAGGTCCTCGCCGTTAAGTAATGAATTAAAAATCAAGTGGTTTGCTATTACATTACAACATATTACTACATAAACCTAATATAAAAAATTTCAAAAAAGGAAAGAATATAATTAATTACAACTACTTACAACCACCATCATTAAAGAAGAGGCTACTTAAGGATGTTGACGCCATTTGTGTTCGTATTAAATAAATCTAAAGGGGAAAGAATCTGTCGTCTTGTATGGATCAGGATGTTACCCCATAAAGGTGACGGACGAAAGAAGATTACATGCAGCTGAGATGCGAATGTTGAGGGGGATGTGTGGGGGAACAAGAATGGACAGGATTAGGAATGAGTATATTAGAGGAAGTTTGAAAGTGGCGCCAATAACAGACAAGTTAAGAGGCGGTCGTTTATCCTGGTATGGGCATGTGATGCGCGGGGGGAAAGAGAATGTTGTAAGAAAGATATTGGATATGAATGTGGACGGTTACATGGGAAGGGGAAGACCAAAGAAAAGATGGATGGACTGTGTGAAAGATGATATGTTTATAAAAGGAGTGAATGCGGAGATGACAACAAATAGAGAGGAATGGAAGAGGAAGACATGTTGCGCCGACCCCAAATAAAAATGAGAAAAGGGTAGGGAGATGATGATGATGATTAAATAAATCTAAATCACTAATCTCACTCAGACTATTGAAGGAGTGACTAGATCGCCATAAAAATGAATTTTGTCGGTAATTAGTAGGAACAATGGGAAGCGATAGGGGGGACATTCGTACGTAAATACTTGGTCGGAACGGGTGACCGTAAGTTGGAAAGTAGTTCGGGACAGTCAACGTTATTGGACGCAATTTTGAGCAGATATGTAATGTCGGCAATCTCTCGTCGTTTGACAAGAGGCAACAAAATGATGTTTCCTACAAAGTTCATTGTAACAATTAGGATCATAGGAATCGTGCAAGCGGTAACAGAGATATTTAAGGAATCTTCTTTGAATACTATATTTAGGATTCCAGATCTGGGATGCGTATTCCAAGTTACTACGAACATAAGCACAATATAGTATCTTTAAAGTTTTTATGTTACTAAAGTATTTACCTCCGTTCAATACTAACATTAATATACTGTCTGCTTACATGCGCACTTGGTCGATAATTTCGCAGCACTAGCCGCATTCGTCTGACAGCTGTCATTTTAATCATGGTATATTTAACAGAATATAAGAAGACAGTTGACCTACAAAACCGTCTCCCATGACCTATGCCTGCTTGCCAAAAATCGACTTGTGAAATCATGGAATATTATGCTGGCATTCAGCCTGAGATTTCTCCCATCCCATGGTTCTTCAAGTTCCCCAAGGCCAACAAGGCGACAACGTCAACTATTTGTCGTTTAAGCTCAAGATCAGGAATTCTTCGTTGTGTGAATGTGGCCTCGACGAGGGCGATTTGAACCATATCTTTTTCTCCTGCCCTAGGATGCGTCACTCCCTGTATGACACCCCCCCTCCTGAAGTTCTCCCTCCTACAACCTTTAAATGCCTACTCCTCTTCACCATTCCTCCCATAATGAACTATATATATATGTAAATATGTACAAACGAACAACATAAAACTGTAAATAGTATATGTGACTAACATTTTCACTGGTAAATACTGTGTTATTGTCCTACTAATATTGTGTTGCCTTATATGTTTGTGTTGTCCCCTTTTCAGGTTGATCACCTAGGGTCAAAGGTGTTTTGTTTTCATTTCATCAGCCATAGTCTTGTTTACCAGTTTCCACTCCTCGGTTCATGACTCTACCTTACGGACGCTGGCAGAATCGTGGCCAATAGCTACAAAGGCCAAAAACTAAGAAGTGAAATGAAGTGAATATAAGAATCCTCGTCACATGTATGTACGTCACTATTGTAACGCCGGCGAGAGAGCGACGTGCGTGTGAATGTTAGTTAGGTTATGTGAAGTGACCTGGTTCTGCATGCGCATGACCCAGCAGACGTCGCCGGTGGGGGAGCGCACGTGCACCTCGGCCCAGTGCGAGCACCAGCACGGGCACGCGCCCGCCGCCGCCGCCTCCGCCGCGCGCCCCAGGCACCCGCCCTCCTCCCCGTCCTGCACGCACACGCACACGCGCAAATATCACGAGTTAAATATATTCCTTGAATAGCATTTTATTTAAAATATCACGAATTTCAATTGTTTTAAGAGGAACAACAATTACTTTCCAAAAACAAAAGTAGCCCTAAGTTATGGCTGCCCCTTAACTTCAACTAACTTAAGTCACGTTACGAGTAAAATGAACTCGCCGATTCGGATATTAGCCGGAACAACCGCGTAGACAAAAATATGAATAATTGTGTTCTTGGTACAGGTTAAAAACGGTAAAAAAAATTATTTTTATATTACAAACATTCACCTTGTCCAATCAAACAACACACTACTTTAATCGCTTTTATTCGGAAAACAAGACAAAGATATTACAAGTCTTACGTCTACTCATTATTGTACACTACCAAACAATATCTATTTTAAAAATGCGTGTGGCGCCATCTTTTGGCGACAGTAATAAATAATTTACGATTATTTATAATAGGAGTTGTAAAGTTTGCGACATCTGTTGGCGGCCAGTTATAAACCTAAACACACCTACTATTATTTATTCATAGAAAACCTTCTGGACGCATCTAATACAGTTAGAATGTAATGAACTTACGACTTCTTTAGATATCCTCTCGAACCTCTGTGAGAAGTGGTTGAGCACCTCGACGAGGGGGTCGCTCGGCTTGTTGCTCTCCGACGAGTTCTGTCTGCAACGCAACAGCTCACTACACCTCGCCCAGGGGGTGCCAACCAAACCTTGCAGGTACACCCCGGCCTCGACATACTCCGATAAAGAAGTCGAGATAATAAAATCCACTATACCATAATATTTTTTTTTCCCGGTTCAATGCACCCTCTGATATTTACTGTGTATATTTAAGAATAAAGAATTGTGTTATGGGGACTTGAACCGAAAACTAGAGAAGCCAAGTAGTGAGGAGCAGCGAGTCGAGCTGAACCACCGGGGCTACCAGCTCGCCAGTTTCATGGAGAAGGAGAAACTCTTTATGATAAATTCCTTCAGACAGCGGGCTCACAGGAGGCGGAGTAAGAAACGAGAACGTGGTTGGCCCGGTGGACTAACCCGCGTGTCTCATAGACGGTACGACTGAAAGGTCGGAAGTTTGAACCCAGGGCGGGTAACACATTTCTTTTCGCGGTGCATGCTTGCGATCCCGTGTTGCCGCCCTTCGCGTGGCGGTAGAGGCGATCACTCATAGGGTTTTAGTGGAAAGTCGCTAGGGTCTGCCCCCGCATGGGAGGACGGTGCCTAAATGCATTTCCCTATGTAAAAAAAAAGTGGAGTAAGAAAGGATGAAATACACTTCATCGTGTCGACAAAGAAGCAAATATTCAATTATATCTTTGTGATCAGCTCGGTACAAACCGGTAGCGAACAACCGCATGGTCAGAGGTGGAGAGATCTCGTGTAATGGAGTCTTCGCTCCATGATAACATTATTTTGAAAATTATCCAAAAGAATTCCAGCTTCCTGAACGAGCCGGCTTCCGAAAATACTTTAGCACCGTAGATCATACACATACGCTGCGGTAGGATATACAGAAGACCGAGGAGTATAACCTAGGACTACGAAAAAAACCTTCGATTCGATTAAGACCTGGACTGTACTGCAGTCTCTCCATATCGGTACATGAAAGCGTTGAAGGATTTGTACGAAAACGTCATCATGTCAGTCCGAGTACACTGTGGCGTTAGACAGGGAGGGGTTATTTCTCCGAAACTGTTCACCTCTGCGCTCTGCGCTCGAGATGTCTTGAAGGTTCCGGGTTGGAAAGGACTTGGCACTAACATACCTGCGCTCTGCCTATGATATAACAGTTATGGCTGAGATTGCAGAAGAGCTAAGTACGATGCTCGATGGACCTCAGTAGAACCTTCAAACGAGTTGCTCTTAAAACATAGACAAGTTGGACAAACTTGTATAAAAATCGGAGATTCTATGCTCGAAGATGTTGTAAACTATGTGAAGAGTTAACATCGAATCCAATTCGGCTGAGCCGCGTTCGGGAAGCTTAGTTAAATCTTCTCGTCCGAAATACCGTAATGTCTCAAGATAAAAAGTCTTCGACTAGTGTGTGTTGCCGGCGTGAGAGAAGTGCACTGAGAAGTGGTCGTTTACAAAGGGCTTAATTAGAAAGCTCTAAGTTACCCAAAGAGAAATGAAGAGGGCTGTGCTCGGAGCTTCACTGCGTGATCGAATCAGGAATGAGGAAATCCGCGGAAAAAAAACCGAAGTATCTAACTTAAATGGCAGTGGGCTGGAGTTTGCGAGAGTCCACTGGATGTGGGAGGCGCAGGCCGTGGAGATCTTTGGAGGAGATTTGTGTCCAGCAGTGGACGTCTTTTGGAAAGGATGTATAGAGAGATATAACATGTGTAGAGACAGTTAATAATCAGTCGCATACAACATTTAAACATAAACAATATAACAAGTTTTTCTGGTTTACTCTTCTGGAGCGGGCTGTTTTCAAAACCGGTGATAGTTTTTTTGATGTTTATAAACGGTTTCTCGGGGATAAAATTGGAAGAACTTTTAATAATTAATGTTATTAACAAGATACCTTAGGGCAAGTCAACATCAAAATGACAAACAAAGCAAACAAGACATAATGTGACGGGGAACATTAATGCACAGACACACATCCGAGACTCACTACTAACAAAATAATTAATTCGGTCTATAGTCTGTAAAACTGTGTAAGTACACTAATTAATCAATTCTGTTAGAGTGATCCTGTAATTTTTTTTACCGTAAAGCATTAAAAATAAACCACCAATTAAAATAGACATTACAAAAATGAAATGTCGCACACTAAAAATCATGCACATGCGGACGTATACAGATGATAAAGTTCATATAAAATTCAAAGGTAAATGTACTGAAGGGTAATGTATTAGTTATTAAACATATATATTATACAAATAAATACATTTTTGAATAGATATGCCTATATATTTGTTTGTTAGCACAGTCACTACGTCACTGAATTTGAACGGATAATTAAATAAAATGCGCGTGTGTGAGACCTGGATGTTTGTCCGCTGGAGGGTGGCGGTGGTGGTGGTGGCGGCGGCGGCTGTGGCGCCTCCGAGGTGGACAGCGAGGAGCTGGACGTGTCCGTGGAGCGGCTGTGCTGCAGCGAGTGCTTGCTGTAGCTGCGTGCGCACACACTGCCGCCTCAACCACAAGCGCACACGCACGTGCACGTACACGCACGCATACGCACACGCACACACACAACACAAATACAATGAAGCACAGTTAGTTAGTTGTAAGAGCGCACTCGTTAGTGGCAGGCAACGGACATCACATTGCTGGAGATTATATGGTCTCCAACAAGTCCATATATATATAAGTGCATTATATACTAAGTAGATAAGGCACCGCAGTGTCACAGATAAACGAAACAACAATATCTGTTGTTACAACTGTTGTTACGAGTACAAGAGTTACAATTGCATCAGAAACCTGTTTTAGTGACGTATTTCGAGGTTTAAACTTTTTAAGACCTCCTGGAATATATACACGGGTAAATAAATAATATCAAATTATAGTTTTGTTTAATTCCGATGGAAAGATATTCAAGTATCCGTGACAATGTGGTACCGCCACAACCGAAACCGAAGCGTTTCCCAAGTATTGCCAGCCGATTGTGCGCAGAGAATTCTCAGGGATTAGTTCCTTGTTAGTTTGAGCGATGCCTTACAAGCGGATGCCGGTTCCTAAGGTGCAGTAGTGACGTGTACCGTTTGATTTCCGGCGGGTTGGGCTGCGGCTGCGCTTGCACCTGCAGCTGGTTACTGTTCCCCGGAGCCGGACTCTCCTCCGTCCTCCTCGTCACGTCCTCGTTCGACTGCACCCGATGCACAAACTTTATTTAGGTACAGTAACGTCAAACATTACCCAAATACCACCAGTATTATATAACATAAGGGAACGAGTTAAACATCACAAGTTTACGAAGGGACTACAACAGTTTAGAGAGTAAGGTAATGTAGGGAATCTGTTCGATGCTCCGGTGAAGTAATTTCTAGATGAATTAGTACTTGTATTATTTATGTCAGTTACTTTTCCAGTTGAGGAGTATAGAACATTAGTGCGTGTGTGTGTGTGCGTGCAACTCAACCAAAACAATAAGGCGCGTGACAGGAATACGGTTACAACGCCCGGACCCCGCCTCTGCCCCCGCGCTACCCCTAGCGACGCGCTCACACACACTAGTCATGTATTCGCTCTCGGCAGTGATTATCTTGTTTTGTGATTTTTAAAGTTTTCGTTGTTAGTTGGTTATTTTTGCTTACAATAATTTGTTAAACTTAAAATGGATAGGATATTCGTGGGGCAGAAAGGATTCTCATATTAAAAATATGTAATTTTTTTGAACTAGGAAAGATTTTTTTTTTTTACACGGAATAGGATCAGTGCTTCGTCCACAATCACACCTGATGTTAAGTGACGATATGGTTCAAGATGGTAAACAAACTAAATCTAGAAGTTCTAATGGCATTACTAATCCAATATCGAAAGTTGAAAATCGAGTGTGTACTGGTATTGGTGTCAGTCGATGCCCAGATATAAGAATAAAAAAACAAGAGGAAAACGTGCTGCACAAGCAGACGTTTTCACCGCAACCAGGCCCGTCAAGCGAGGTCCCAAAAGTGGCCTTAAAACTTTCCACCCCAGGGGAAAAAACGAGTGCAAAATAAAAAAAATTAAGATTGATGATTATGTGGCTCAACGTTGGATAATCGTTAACGCCGGTGCCTTGACCTTGACCTTGCATTTTGCTATTCTTTGTATTATTGATCATTTAGAATGCTGACATCATTATATTACTCGAGCGGCCACGTCATAGGTGTTATTAACATTTATCTGTTAGTTTTATTTTCAGGAGGAGAAACCGGTTTCGTGGAGAACGCAGGATTCACGTATAGGAATCAAAGTAGTAACCGTTCTGTTACACCCCTGAAGTGCAAGGCGTAATACCTACGCCGCCCTAATCCTAGTTCCGTCAGCATTATTATCCATTAGGCTCTCTCCGTTGAATCCGGAGTCAGTGAGTCCTCGTCCATACTCATTCGACTGCAGTTCTCTTGTAATCCTCCTCATAATTATAATTATACTTAATTAATAGTTAACCGCATCTAATTAAAATAAAATAACATTCCAGTGTGTGAAACTGTTTTTTTTTTAAAAGCAAATCACAGAGTCCCGTATAACAGTTCGTTGTAATTAGGTGTTGCCCGGCCTAGTGCCAGTGATGCGGGTAAATGTTTAGCGTCGGGTGGTAGACGTGCACGTACCTGTGCCGGCGCGTGTGCGGGCGCCCGCAGCGGCGGCAGCGGCGCGGACGCGCTCTCCGCGTGCTGCTTGCAGAGCACGGCGCACCTGCACACACACACACACACAGCCGGAGTGTCGGTGCATCAGTGCAACCGACACACAGTTCAGTGATACCGTAATTAGCAAAGGTTCTAAAACCTTTTAAAATCATTAATTCTTGAACATTTCTATTCACTAGTTTCTAAATAAATACACGAATATAAAACTAGTCACAACAAAACAGTTAAATAAACACAAACGAGTAAAGAAAATGAACATGAAGTTGTTTTGTGAGTAATATCGTTTTTTTTTGTATAAAAACGTAAATCATCTTACTTATACCAAATTAACATGTTTGTTTAAGGTTCTTAAAGATAGATGGCGCGCTGTAATAAATTTGAATTTTTTAACACGCGGTGTCAAGATGTACGCCAAAAATATGACATCAATTTGTATATTGTTCTAATGTATGGAAAATAAATACTACAAAAAGTACTATGGAGTTTTAAACTGAAGCAGTGTGAGAGTGTATACTAGTGACCTCACCGGGAAGGGCTCATGGTAAAAATATACATGTAATTACAGAAACATTGTCCAGTTTGATTCCACATCCTTTATCATCATTCTGACAGTAGCTTCATTCATTTCTTATTTGTTATTGGATGTTTTATGTTAAATTGTTTATTAAAATTGTTGTAGGTGGTTTTTAACTTCGGTAAAAAATACGCTAAGAATGACTCCTTTCAACTTCCGTAATTGCAGGCGCTCGAACGTAAGAATATAAATAATTAATAGATTTGTATGAGCCGCGGAACCTTCTCGGTGTCACCTTTTTTTTTTTTTTTCTTTTGACAGGGGAAAATGCATTTACGCACTACCCTTATCTATTGTATTTGAAGGATCAGAGTCCCCCAAATACAATAGATAAGGGGGCACGGAGTGACGAGTTCCGTGCCAGTGTGGGACTCACCCAGGCGAGAGTCGCCCGGAAATACCCACTAAAACCCCCCGGGGCCGTCCGCTGCATTTGGGACGGGGGCGACACGGGGTGGCTTTCGCCACAATGTATAACGACATGGCTGCAGCGCGGGGTGAGCTCACACAAATACAATAAAATCCTCTGCTGTGAAATAATGGACACTATTGCTGGAAGCTGACGCGGTGATGATGGAGTCAACGTACCTGTCGCAGAGCCCTTGCTTGATGGAGTTCTGCAGGCAGCCGGACGTGGTGATGGTGATGAGCTTGTGCCCGACCAGCCACGTCATGGACTGTCCGCCGTTGAAAAGGAACTCGGCCGTGTCGCTCCTGGGGGAACAGCGCCACCGGCGGCGCAACGTCAGCGACACGTCTCTTAGTGGTAAGCAGTGCGTCTCGTGCGCGCCGGTACCTGTGCGGCTTCACGCTGCACGGCGTCGACGTGTACCGCGCCAGCAGGTCCACGCACGTCTCCGTCAGCTCCACGTGGAACGCGGCCGAGGCGGTCCCCCCGCCGCCGACACCGCCGCCGCCAGCACCGGCCCCGCCGCCGCCGCGCCCCAGCGGAGTGCGCGACACCGCTCTAGAACCCTGATCACAAAACCCTGTTGATTCGTCCTAACCTAGAACTTGTCAACGCAGTCCATTTGTGCCATTCTATTGGATGTGTCTGTGTGACATCTCGATGTAGATTATTTGGTTTACAATACAATAGTCTTTTTTGTGTTAGCGGAGTGACTGGAGTCACTATGTCTCGTCCACCTCGATGCAGTCAATTTGAGAGACCATGAACGAATGGTTACATGTTGGTATCACCAGACAATGTCTGCTAATGAGATAGGGAAAGGGTTACCAGGCTAGAGCTTCTCTGTCGGTTCGAGGAGTCCTCGTTGGCGTTGCCCTGGTGGAAGTGATTAGTTTTGTACTGGAGCTGCTCCTCGAAGGGCATTATGATGTAGTTGTGCAGACCCTGGAAGCAGCGTCGGTATTGCTGTAGTCGCGTGTGGCGTGTGGTGTGGTGTGGTGTGGTGTGGTGTGGTGTGGTGGTGAGTTAGCGTGAGTGGTACTGACGTGTATGATGAACCGGACGAAGTTCCTCCTGTAGACGAGGCGGCACTTGAGGAACCAGGCGGCGATGACGTGGTGGGCGAGCGACACCACGTAGTGGTTGTACCGCGAGGGGTTCGTGTAGGGGAGCAGGATCGCGAACACCGACATGTACTGGTCCTCCACGAAGGACGCGAACACCCTCGGCACCCGCGTCAGCGCTGCGCCCCAACCGACACAGTTACTGAGACTCTCCAACTCCACCCTGCCATACCCTACCACACCCTACCCTACTTTACCATACCCTACCATACAACTAGCAACTCTTTAGCAGGGTGTTTCAATATTCAATATTAAAAGTTAAGATTCAAATCATACCAAAAATAAATCGGGTTTTCTTATTGATTTTACAGAAAACAAGGATTGAAATTTCTAAAATGTGGTTGTAAGGAAAATTTAAGATTTTTCTTTTCAAAATGATTTAATCTCAAAGCTCGATTATTGTTTTAAAATATTGTAATTAGCATTGAATAGATTAAGTATATAATATAAATACTGACTTGAGAGGAACTCGAGCATCGGGCTGGCGATGGCCTGCGTGTCCGATATCTTGGAGAGGTCGAGCAGCACCTCCGGCAGCATCTTCACCATCGTCTCCCGCGTCTCCAGCGTGAATATAGTCAGCGCGTTTATGTACTGGTGCGGCGTCCGCAGCACTGCCCCACCAACACCGCCACATATACCACACCACACAACAACACACACACACCACACCTCACCTCACCACATTAGCATCTCTCGGGACAAAATATACCGAGTTTCAGCCGGATCAGTGTGCCCCATGTGTTTGCTATTCGTTTAAACCGCGAAACGATTTCATGTATTATTGATTAAACATTGTTTAACGTCCACTGCTGGACAACCTTCGCCAGGTCGTCGGTCCACGTTGTTAGTGTCGCGTATTTTTACACATAGATCGGTTAGTTCGGGTTGTTATTTTGGTTCCTTGTCGTAATATAATCTAGTGAGGGGTACTGGGGCCGGCACCCCGCACCCCGCACCCGCTGCCCCGAGTCTCGGCATGTGAACTGTTTTGTGAAATCATTGCATCAACCCCTTACTAATACGCGGGCGCCGCCCGGCGACCCCGCAGCAACCCTATTCCAATCAATACTCGAAACTAGGTTATCTTTTCGTAGATCTTGCAATTTTAGCAAATTATTAACAAAGGTCCCCCCCCTTCGAGCGGGAGTGACCAAGCTTAAAAAGAAGCTATGTTGAAAAATAAAACAGGGTTTATCCTAAAGAATTTAGTCGTTTTTACTTTTAACGGACTCGTCAAACGACCCTCAGTGGTCATTCCCGCTCGAACTGGGAATCGACCTTTGGTTTTATTATTTACGAAAATCTACAAAAAGACGATGTAGTGAGTGTATTGTTTCAAGGACGAGACCAGAGCGAGCTTTACCGCCGCGGCGTCCTCCACCACCACATACTCGTATACCATGAAACGAACTGTATGTCCAACTTATCCACACACGTGTGGACCACACGTCTGTACGCCGAGACTCCCGGGTAGCGAGTGCGAGGTGCCGGTGGCGGCCACGATCAAAATGTCTCACTACCTTCACTAGATTTATTCTACTACCTACGCGAACTAACCTATCTACATTAGTAAATGCGCGGCTCCAACACTCTGGTATGACATTAATTTAAATAGTAACATGCTAGACTAGTCAAATATAAATATTACGTTCTCATGTACCAGTATCATTTTAAACAGTTTGTATGGATGATGACTATGGAGATTAAGGGATGGAGAGGAAGGGGGAAGTTATGGAGGCAAAGGCGTGTTGTGGTGTGGTGGAGTGGTAGTGGTGGTGGTACAGACCCATGCCGTACTTGAGCAGACAGCGCACGATCCGCTGCTGCGTCTGCGGCTCCAGGTACGTGTGGTAGGGCGCCAGTGCCGCCAGCGCGGGCAGCGCCGCCGCGTGGAACTCCGACCGGAGCACCTGTCCCCCACCGCCCCCGGCGCCGGCCCCGCCGCCCCCACCGGGACCGCCGCCCCCCGACACGCGCACGCACTCCGGGAAGTTCAGGCTCCGGTCCGATATCTGTACACGTCGCATCCTGTGTTATCAATCCCCGGTTCGACGTTATCACTTATCATCACTCGATTCACGTTCGCTTCGGAACCTGACGTTTCATAACTAACTCACTATGAGTTCGAGTCACGCAATGCAAACTAAGCATTTCTCTAGTGAACTTTTTATAAAATGTTTTTAAATATTCATAACGTGCCTTAGTGGGAAGTACTTTTACAATCTATGGAGATGAGATACAATCTGTCAAAAAAGTATCGGGAATGGATAATTTGTTTGCGGTTCCCGATTCAATATTTTTTTATATTTGGCGCGGAGTTTGAGTTGCCTAATAATATAACAGATTAAATGCTGTAAAATTAATCTGTTTTTAGTTGGATTATATCTAGTGTGGTACTGCGAATTTCATAATGGAATTCATCGAACAAAGGGCCTGTCTTAAATTTTGCACTATCAATGGAATTTAGTATTCGGAGACATTGAAAATGTTGCAGAAGGTTTACGGTGAGTCGACTTTATCAGAAAAACACGTGCTTATGAGTGGTACTAAGTGGTCGAGACGTGCTGGAAGGCTGAAGTTAACATCGGAAAAGTGAATAAATAGTGACTGAAAATCCTCATTCAAGTTTGAGAGCCGCTGAGTTTTATGTGTCTCACGACTCAAGCCGTATCATTTTAAAAAACTCAATCGCATAAGAGTCGCTGAGGTCATGATACAAAGAGTCAATTGACATGCAAACTAGTCAAAAGGCTTCGAAGTGGAGCGTCCCGGCTGAACCGACACCAAACTCAATTGAAAAGTGAAAGTCATATTGAGTTTGTCTCTCGCGGTGTTGTGCTCTCGGAGTTCTTATCGAAAGGTCAAACGGTAAATAAAGTATATATTATTTGAGCGTTATGCGGCGTTTAAGAGAGCTAATTCCAAGAAAAGCACCAGAATTGTGAAAAGAAAATGATTAGATTTAACACCAGGATAATGCGTGTTCGCTTGTGCGTCATCATTGCGAACGAATTTTTGAACAAAACTCAACAAATATCATCGACTTCTTATTTTTTCCTGGACTCAGATTACCTCTTCGTGGCACCCGTTTTCATTTGGTAGAAAACATAAAGGAGAATTAACGACGAGAACTTAACTCAATTCCGAAAAAAAGTCTTGACGATTGGATTATTCGTAATCGTAAGTGTATCGTTTCTGAACGAGCATAATTTAAAGGCGATAAAACAAATTTGGATGAATAACTAATATTTTTTGTATTGTTGAACTTTTCCCGGTACTTTTTTGACAGAGTAGTGTAGTTAATGGTATAATCTTAGTGAGGTGAGGGGAGGTGTGGTGTGGTGTGGTGGTGGTGGTGGTGACTGTGGTACCATGGAACAAAGCGTGGAGGCGAGCAGGTCGATGTCCTGCGCGCGGCGGCCGAGCGCGAGCGCGCGCACCCTCAGCAGCGTAGGCAGGGCGCGTAGCACCCACCGCAGCACCGCCCACTCGGCCTCCGCCCCCAGCGCGCTGACGAGCGCCCGCGCGCACCGCCCCGCCGGGAGCACGCACGCGCCCTGCGACCCCGCCCCACCATACACATGGTACACTCAACAACACTCATGACCAGGCATAGCTTCACCAGGTCCTCGGATCATTTTATTTTGATTATTTTTCAGGTTGGTTGGTTACTTTTCTGCGAATCTCATCATTCCTGATTCGATCATGCTACTACTACACTACTCATAAGAATTAGCCGAAGAAAATGTGGGACAAGTGAATAACAATTGGAGAATTGTTATAGGCAGGGGCGCGTAACCCTTGTGGGACTTCGTCAGACTTTGTCAATGAAACCCCTCGGCACCACTGGGACAGCACTGTTGCTGCACGCGTTCTGCAACGTGCAGAGACTTGATATTGTTACGGTACGTGTGGGGCTGTTCACAGTGGTCACTTACTGTTAACTGTATTATAATAAAACTTTAACATATTCAAACAATGTGGCTTTATTATCTTTATTTGTGTGATATAATATAAAATCTACAGAACATTGTCATGTAAATTTTATCAATATAATAACTAGTTTTGCACGTGACATTGTTCAAGTGGGATTTTATGTTTTGTAAAACGATTATTAAACTAAACTTTAAGTACATATGAGACATCTTCAGGTTAAACAATCGGGTGACGTCAGTAATGTAATATTAATACCCAGCAATGTATTGGCAGTTCAGCAGTTGTTAGTCAGTTCGACACACACACAGACAGACACACCGCTGCTCAGGAATGGCAACGACTACGTTTAATCATGAATTACCCTGACAGTTCAGTTTGAGTCGACTCTTGAAGTAATTATATCTGGTTGAGGAAAAAGTTTTTTCACATTTCAGATGTAAGTCGAGGACATGGGAAAAGATTATAAATTCACAATTCTAATAAGAAAGCGGCATGTGTTAGCCGAGTGGTGAGGGCTCACCGGGGGCAGTTCCCTCGTGTGGGGCTGCGGCGGCTGTCCCCGCGCGGTCAGCGGGTCCGCCAGCAGGAACGGCGAGCAGACGGGCCGGAGCCGCAGCGCCGCCGCCCCCGAGACCGGAGCACCCTTCTCGTCGTAGCAGAAGCCCACGCAGTTGAACGAGTTCGCGCGCAAACCGAACAGCATCTCCAGTATCTACGGGTTCATTGGTGTATCATCAGCGTGAGCGTCGGTGCGGTGCAGGCGGTGGCGGGTGTAGTATACCTTCATCCTGATGTCCGGGTGGTGCATGAAGAGCGCGGGCCGCTTGTAGTGCGAGTCGAGGTGGTCGAGCAGCACGAGGCAGCAGCGCGCGGCCTGCGCCCCCGGAGCGCTCAGCAGCTTGGCGTGCACGAGGTCGAGCAGCGCGGCGCCCGCCAGCCGCAGGTCCGAGGTGTCGGCCTCGGGGGGGATCGGCACCTCGCCGACGTATATCTCGAACGGCCGGTTCAGTATCTTCTCGAGCAGGTCGACGAGGTCGGTGGTGGCGTCCGGCGCGCACCGCAGCGCCAGCTCGGCCAGGGCCCGCGCCGCGCCCGCCCCGCACGGCGGACTCCGCGTCGAGCGCGCACGCGGTCAGCACGGGCACGCCGACCAGCTCGACCAGCTCCTCGCCGTAGACGAGCCGGTGCCGGGTGATGAACGCGAGGATGTGGTGCATGGTGTGCAGCCGCACCGCCACCCGGGGCTCCTGCCGCAGGTACCGGTCGGCGAGCGCGACGGCGCCCGAGACCCAGTCGCCGCCGGCCCGCAGTGCGGCCGCGCGCTCGCTCACCAGCCGCATCGTCGAGCTCTCCTGCGGGACCGCACGCACCACCACATACATACATCTCCATCACAACGCAATACGATATTTCATTATTTTTTTAATTATGGCTTATTTTAATATCATTTGATTATAATAAACAACTTATTTTACTATAAAATTATTCACATTTAAGAATGTACTTATATACGAGAAAAGATTTAATAAAGGTAATATGGTAGAGAAACACCTGGCCGATGGCAAATAATCTTTGTAACGCACAAACGCTTAGTGACTTGTTAATAATTGCCTGAACTTTATTGTTTTTTGTGTCATTCTCAACTAATGCAACTTTATTTCATTAGAATACATAGTAACAACACAGACAAAAACAATTCAAACTTGTAAAAAATAAAACAATATCAAGTGTAATTTTTTTAACGCCTGTTGCTAGGGGTAAGGGAAAGTCAGAAAAGAGTGGTAATGAAATTTTATAAAAAGTTTGTCTAAAATGCTTTTCATCATTTCAATGAACATTCTTCAGAATCTCTTTCGTATTTAAATCCAATAATTATGAAGGTAAATTAGGTATATATGAGGAAAAGATTCCGAATTTTTTTTATAAAAAATACACACAGGTGATGGAACCCTTGTGCTTGTTTGAATGTTATAATAACAACATTAACTGAACTGTTAGGAGGAGAGGTCAGTTTTTTTGTATGTGAATTCGTCAGTTGCGCAGATTAATATTACTATATGTTATTAGTATTAAAACACTGGTGACGCAAATTGACAACAGATATTTTTTTAGTCTGTAATAATAAAAAATATAATTAAGTTAATGAAAAATACTATTTTTATTGTTTAAATGATATTTTAGATGTGGCAACACAAGAGCTTAAGAATCTGCAATGATACTTAACAATCCTTTCTATAGCAAATAAATAATAAAACTCTGGCAAATGCTTCTGCGACGTGAAGACAAGGAATAAAAAATTATAAAACTTTTCATGAAAAATTCCAAGTTTGCTGAGATCAGGTTGATAATGAATGTCACATTATGTTTTTGAACCTATGTTTTTCCTCTACCGAGCATTGCTGAACATCGCTAAAGCAGTTCTCACTTGATCAAGCACAAGGTGATTTTGGAGATGTGGTCAAATAATTCATTTTTATAATAAAAGGCTAATGAAGCGAGATACTGTGTGGGCCTTCAGAATACACTCGAGAACACATTATTATAATTATTGTGTGTGTAATTATTAGTGTTTATTAATTCGTGCATCATCATCATTGTCCTGTTCTCAATTTGTTATGGTCAGCTCAATATGCCTTTTTCTTCCATACATCTCTATCAGCCACCATACCTTCATTCACCTCTTTTGCCTTCATATCTTCCCTCATACACTCAATCTACATTTTCTTTAGGCGTTCTCTCCCCTCCATCCCTCAACTTTCACAGTAATCACTTTCTTTGTCCCATGCGTGTCATCTTTTCTCAAACCATGTGCATACCAAGACAAACGATTCCCTTTCATGTTTGCGTTCAATGGAGTCACTTTCAACCTTCCTTTAACATACTCATTCTGGTCACGCCACACATTCATCTCAATATTCGTATCGTTTTTCATCCATCATCTTACTTGCCCAACATATCGATTCAAACAGTATGACAGATCTTATAATGGACTCCATTCACGCAAAAACTACTAAACCTGGTGTTTATGCCAGCTTCCTATTGTTAAATTGTTATTGGTATTTGAGTGATTAAAACATTTTTATTACAACCACAGTAATAGGTTATTTATTAAGGGTAACAAAAATAATAGTAAATTCCTTGAATGATTAGTTGTATAGATAAATAAAATCTGTTTGAATGAAGTGTTTGTAAATAATATAAAAAATTTTTTTTTTTCATAAAATACATATGAATGTATACCAAAAACAAGTTTAAAATGTTTGTCTTTTTGTTTGGGTTAATGTCGGGTACGGTTGGAGGGGTGTTTAAGCGACGGGCACGTAGGATGCTACATACCGGCCGGTCGTGTCCGCAGCAGTCGATGAGGTCCAGCAGCGCGTCCACGTCGCCGTAGTACTGGCCCGCGTCGTGCAGCTGCTCTATCGCCGTGATGACGGCGTGCAGCCGCGAGTGGATCAACTCGTTGCTCGGCTCGAACGACTCTGCAACGACGCAACGGCGCGTACTCAGCACAGCACAGCACAGCACAACACGACACGACACAACACTTCACAACACAACACAACACGCAACGCACTGCGCTGGGTGCTACCGGTACGCACTGTCGTGCTCGTGCACTCTGCGCAGGATCGTGAGCAGCACGTCCCACGCGGGCTCGTGCAGGTCGAGCGGCGCGCGCGTCACCATGCTCTGCACTCCCACCACCACCTCGTACGTCACCACCGCCTCCCTGCGCTCCAGCGCCTGCAACCAACAACACACACTCACATAACACTAAATACTCCAATACTCATTTATTATTGCAAACGAGGTAGAGTAAGTAAATGATGATATTATATATTTTTTACTTTTAAATACATATTAGTACTATAACAAAAGTAAATCTATCTGTCTGTTACAATCACATATGTAAACCAGTAGCATTAAATATAAGAAGTAATATTATGGTGGTGGTAGGTTTAAAATCAATAAAATGTAAATGTTTGTGTATTTTTATATTTTTACTGGTACATTTTCTCAGGGATCAAGTTACATTCTGACGTACATATTTACAAATATGTTTAATGAAATCATTATTTAATTCCTGTGACTTACGACTATTATTCCATTTTACATACATACATATCATCACGCCTTACTCCCGTGGGGGTAGGCAGAGATTACGTCCTTCCACTTGCTACGATCTTGACACACCTCTTTCGCTTCCTCTACTTTCTTGAGCGTTTTCATACATGCTCGTCGGTTATGGGTACTTTTTACCTGGCCTTCATTTAAGATATGATTGATTTGGTCTAGATACATTCGCCTAGGTCGACCCTTACCGACTTGCCCATTCACTCTCGCCTTATAAATTAATTTCGTTAATCTTCTCTCATCCATCCTCTCTACATGCCCAAACCAACTAAGCATACTTTTCTCTATTTTGGTCAGCACATCCTCTACCACACCACAGCATTCCCTTATCATACTATTCCTGACTTTGTCAATCGTCTTCACTCCAGCTATACTTCTCAGACTTCTCATTTCCACTGCGTTAATCTTACTTTCATGCTTCTTCTGCCAAACCCAGCATTCACTACCATACCTAAGTGTAGGGAGCAGGACTCCTCGATGCACAGCCAAACGCGCCTTTTCAGTCACTTCTCAGGCCCCATTCACTCTATTCCCTAACAGAACTCTTCGCTCAATATCATCGTCACACTTTCCATCTCTCGTAACCTTTGATCCCAAGTACACAAACTCTTTCACTTGTTCCACTCTGTCTCCTTCTATCTAACTGAATCAATATCATTGCTAATGGGATGTACTAGTGTTGTCTGGAACGAGGCTTACGTCACTAAAACATAGGCAACGCGCACTAGCATTTCAATTAGAGCATATAGTTTTTAGCATTCTATTGATGAGGGCTTATACCTAATGGTTCTTATATTATTTATGAAATTGTAAAGTAATAATTACCTTAAGGAATGCTGGTAGTACGGCAAGGAAGGAAACCTTCAATGTGGGCACTCTCCTGGGACCCCAGAGCGCCATGTTGATGTAGAAGACGGCGCCGCGCACCAGGCCAGCGTCGACGTCGACGTCGTCCGGTTCCCCGGAGTTGGTGCCGACGGAGCCGTTAGAATGCAGGTGCAGGATGTCGACCATCTCGTGCAGAGCCGCGTGCCCGATGTCGCCGCCGACCACACAGCGCATCACCTTCCAGCTGTTCTGGCAGTAGTGCTCGAGGTTGACGGTGCGGCAGAGCGCGCTCACGAACGTGCGCAATGCGCCGCGCGGCAGCAGCGAGTACGAGACCACAGCTTCCAGCACGAGCAGGCACTGCTGCACCACGGCCGGGTCCGCGCTGTACACGCACAGGTGACACGCGTTGCTGCCCGACCAACACACATGCGATCCATATTACGATCTAACCTCCACATTACCATCCACTCAATTATCACAAAAACTGACGAGTATAATTCCCCACCAGATGGCGTTGCAACATATTGTTTCCTATACCATTCTACCTATGGCCATGAACGTAATATCAACACTAGTTAATATTAATAGATATTCAAACATGTAAAATATTGTATACACAGCAAGACAAACCAGGTCTACCGGGTTCTATTGGTACTTAAATTCATAATACAAAAGGTATTTTCCCCGTATAGTATATACATTAAACTTAATTCGGGGAAAGAATATCTGTATTATCGCTATATACCTTTTTATAAATGGATTCATTAACTTGTTTAAGCATATATTTCCAAAACGTGAGAGGGTTACATTACTTACTAAATCACAATCTTATTTTATAAATACTTTGTATATGGATTAGGATATCATATTATTATATTTCACAAAAGGAAGTTTTAGTTATTTGAATATACGAACTTTAATAAAGGCTCGGAATACGATAATGTTCACTCAATTTTAATCCGTAAACTCGGCAAAGAATTCTCTTTACCACTTACCATTATTTTTATCAAATCAATGTCAGAGGGTTGTTTTCTAAATATTTTTGGAAGAAAGCACTTATAACTCCCATACCGAAAGGTAATACAGTATAGACCTATGTCTAAACTATGAGTATTTGCAAAATATTCGAAAAAATTGTCACAACTGCATTAACTACTCAAATGTGTCATAGTATCGAATTTATTTGGTCTCATATACAGATTTTATTTGAAATGTTTCCAAAGCTTTTGACATAGTAAATCATAAGATACTTATAAATAAGTTATCTAGATTCGGCATACATGGAGATCTTTTTAAATGGGTTGAATCCTACGTTAGCAACCGTAGTCAAGAACGTTGCACTTAAAAGCTATTGCTCTAGATTTTTTAGTATTCCATCAGTGTCCCAAGGATCTCAGTTGGGCCCCCTTTTTAATTAATGATATTGGACAATCCTTTAATAATTTCTTTTTTTTAAACCTAGCTAATGCTGTTGACCGGAAGGGCCTTAAGATCTTCACCGTAAGTTTGTGGGCGAATGCTGAAGGCACTCACTGCAAAAGGTAACTAGCACAAGTGTTCGAACCTCGGCGTGGCCGCTACCTACGTTTCAAAACTCCCGCGGAATTTTAATTCTAGCTGATAATTCCTGTCACCTTCTTTATGTAGATGGTATTAAGATTTTCAAAGTAATTAATTTGATAACGACTGTATAGAAATACAATGGATTTGCGTACATTTGAACATTATTGCACAAATAATCAATTATCTTTAAGTACCGATAAGTGTCATGTAATAACTTTTAATCGTAAACATAATCTGATAGATTCTTGTTATATGTTAAAGGATTTAAAAGTTAAACGTGCTACAGTTATCCGAGACTTAGGATTTACCCCTGATTCAAAGCTATACTTTAATGTTCATATTGACAATGTTGTAGCAAAAGCTTGTACACAAATAGGTTTCACACTTTGTATTGGTAAATGCTTCAGGAAAATAAGCACACAAGGTTCCCTTGAATGTTTACGTTCCTAGTATTTTAGAATTTGGTAGTGTACTTTGGATTCCTTATTAGCACTACATGTTGACAGGATTGAGATAATATAAAAAATGCATTGGACTTTTTCATACGGACTACAGAGACAGAATACTAATATATACTACTCAAACTCTGCAATCTAGAATTTAGAATTTAGGAATTTAGAATCTGCAATTTAGGTACAATAATAGTTATAATATTGTATTGACTCAGAATTTCTCCCAGAAAAAATAGATATTAATATTTTTTGCACTGCCTCACATTTACTTTAAAAAATACACAAACAAAATAACAAGGCTATTAGCAATTTGTCTATAACTTTACTCCTAGCTTTATTGTATTATTGCACGTACAATATGTGTACATAGACTACCATTAAATTACTCTTACTGCAAAAGTATTAAGTCTCAGACGGGTGCAAGCACATACTTGACAATTCCATGTACAATATGTTCATCAAGGTATGTCGCATTGAACTTGATCACATTTATAACCAGTTGCAGGAACTCTACTATCTGTAGTGGAGTTTGAATCTGTGGCAACCACTCTAATAGAAAAGGGCCAATCTGAAAATATTATTACATATTTTTAACAATGATGATACAAATTGTGTGTAATAGGACTCTGTTGGCATGTGTGGAGTCTCACCTCCTCCTCGAAGCAGTTTATATTCTTGCCTGAGTTCGTTAACATATACAATAACTTGAATCGTAGTTGGGAATCTTCAGGGGAGTGAGATGAATGTGTTTCCCGAAGAAAGCGAAAAAATGTTGTGCGCATTATTTGGAGATAGTCGGCCTGTCCTTCAGCTATTGCACGTAGAAAACACAACACTGCATGCCGTGCTTCTGTGTTACTATCTTCCAATAAGTCCCTTGTTAAAGCCCATAATTTTTCCACTCCTCCCTGATGTAAGCAACAGATTTTACTGATTATTTAGATTAAGTGCTGATTACATTAGATATATATAATAAGCATTTTATCTATAATACTCCCCTCTGCAGGTAATTATATATTTCTACTAGTGACACCATAAAACAATGTTGATATTTTAATATTAAATTAATTGGAATTAATTAAACTTAGCTCATGGAAAAGATTAGGTTTTTATATTTGAAGAATTTGTAAAATGTGTTGGTAATAATCATAACATTATATACACAACATAAATATAAGTTATGGTAGGGTAGAGCTTTTAGTGTATCTTTTTATATAATCACATTTATGTAATGGCTGTTTGTTACCTGAATAAATAAATTATATAATGGATTTAATTCCATGTAGTTAGTATAAACTTGTTTGTTTTACACATAAATTAGATGAGTAATCTAATTTGTATCATGAGACATGTTTATGTAACTGTATGATTCACATTATATTAATTCATAGTTATAGTCATACAAGATTCATAATAAGATGTTATGATACCACATAACACAAAACCATATAAAAACTAGCATACATAAATTATGTGAAATACTTAATGCCCATTATGCAGTAAGTATGTATAGAGTATGGGTAGAGTTACAATTGGTTCTGTGAGACTCTTTTTACAAAAATAACTTTTTTTCAGGTATGTATAGATACAGATAAAGAATGTCATTATTTCTAAAATACTATTTTATGGCTGACCAGATTTATACATGCATATATGTTTGTATACTCTGGGACCTTGACCTTTCTTAAAAACACCCTGTTAATTATTTCAGTGACTACTATTTAATACATAATGTTAAACAATCCAATACTGTCAAAACAACACTAAAACATAAGAGATAAGTGCAAGTATTTTTTTTCTAAAGCATTTATTGATTACATACAGCTCTATTCTCAAGCAGGAAGCATTAAAACACCTTTGTTCAAGTGAAAATACTGGAAAATAATATTTTCTCCAAATAGGTAATAAAATTTTATTCTTTGGAGTTATATTATTTATTAATTCAAGCTATCAATTACAACAAAAATTTAAACCACTTTATGTATTAAAGGAATTACATTAACATTCAGAGGTGTGTCAAGATTGTAGCAAGCAGAAGGATGTAATTTATGCCTACCCCCAAAGTAGAACAGTGTTCCTATGCATAATCCTATTCCATAGCTGGCAATAAAATTAAATTATTGCTTACACTCATATTAAAACAATATGGAACAAAGCAAAGCAAAGCATTGGCCTTTAAAACATAAATTTTAGTGTATGTAAACACATCAGCACTCAAGTAATACCTATTTTTAATCTGATAAAAGTGTTTATTGTGATAATACAAAGATGTACTTGGAAAACAAAGCAACTGGAGAAAAATTATTCAAATCATATACATTATAAGAAATTAATTTTAAAAACAACTCACACCAGTTGACTTTCCATTTCATTGTTTTTAGTTTAGAGTGGATTTACATAAGTTTAACAATATATAGTCAGGTTTAGATATGTTATATTAGCATTACTTTGTAAATACTTTCTAGAGTAATTTATACAATTTTGATATGAATACTGTAAAATGTTGAAGGTAGATGAAAATTCTTACATCTTGAACTTTGACATGTATGACCTTCTCTCCGATATCTTTCAGAGCACGTAGTCGCCGATGTAAGGGGCTCTCGGAGCATAACTCCCGTTCCAATTCTGGACTCACTATCAGCTCGTTTCGCCCAACCGGCGCTGTGCATAACATATACACCAAACGTCAAACGATCTAGTATACTTGAGAATGTCGTATCACTATAAGACAGGAACAAAACGAACGATACTCACCCGGTGTGTTCTTTTTGAAGAACACTTTTAACTTATCTTGAAAAGTTTCTCTGTTTCTAGAGCCCATATTGCGTGAGACCGGTCGAATTTTCTATACGTAAATATGTTAAAGCTTACGTCTAATTGAGGCGATTACTTAAGACTTTGATATTTCGAATAAAAATACATATTTATTTAAATTATTTTCACTATGTACCGCTCCTGCTTCGCTATTCACTATTTGACAGATATAGCTGAGCCGAAGTACAGCTGACAGACGGCCATTCTATTCCAAGGTACTGAACGAAAGATTCCAATCACGTACAAATGTCATTCGAACAAAACTATAGGATTCGAAGATGTAAATCCATTTATAACATATAGTTCCATACTAAAGTATATGGAAATGGAAAATTGTCCTTATATTCTAAACGGGAAATTAAGTAATGACCATATAGAGAAATGTTGACATAACATGACCTTGAATTGACTACAATCCATTTCTGAACGACTACAGCATTAAAAATTATTAATTCTTCTATAATAGGCATGTATGACCAAGTTATAACAGCTGGTATATTTCAATTTCTAGCCTTTAGGTTTCTTCTAATGTATTTTAGTTTTGTAAAACTAGATGATGCCTATTGAGCTTACGTTGGTTTGAGTACATGGATGGATGGAGTTCTAAACCAAAATTATAATAATTAAAAATTGTAATTTTGGTATAAGTATCGAAATACATTCATCTGTATTTAGTTAAAAAAAATCTTTTTTGACATTACAAACAGGCACTTCAATTTTATTTATTAGTATATTCCGTTCACAGTTACTTTATTTCTAGCCGTTAAGTTGTCGTTCTGAATATTGTGTTACCATATGCAATATGTATTATTCGCCTAGATTTAATTGAATATAAAATTTGAAAGCCGTTGCATACAGACAGATTCGAAATGTTCCGACCAGAAGCATGAGCTATCACAGCTTAAAGAAACTCCGTAACTACTCGCCGCTTTGGTATGTTGGTGGATCGGACATTCTACATCAGTTGTACGATATATATTTTATTAAAAACTGATAACTGTACATAAATACAAACAATATAGATTTTCCGTATTTTACTCCTGATCTCGCACCAATCAAAATCTTGTTTTTCTTGGAGTACTTAGTTTTGGGACATAGAACTACTCCATGTAGTCATTTTTCGTAGAATTATAAATAAGTATGTATATATCCTTGATACAATATTGATTTATTTATTGCATTGTGATAGAAATAAAGCGTTTATAAAATATACATGTTCTACTAAATCGAGATAAGTTTTCGATATTTGTTCCTATAATAGTAATTAATATTAGTAATACATATAATATGTTTTGGCTTTTGCTGTCAATATTGTATGTTGCTCGTAAGAGAAAAATAAATAAATAATATATAGAAAAATTAAAATAACAGACAACACTATTTTACGTACGAAGTCATGGTGGAAAAACGTTGACGAATGTTTTTGAATGGTTCTGACGGTGAAATCTGCAAGTAAAATCACATCTATATGTATATGTATGGTAACCGTTTTTTGAATTTATTTTCTTTTTTGTATAAACTTCAGAGTACATTTAATACAATACAATTTATTAGTTTTATATTGAAGTGCTATTAATTAAGAAGTAATTATTATTAAATTTTGTAATGCAATGGTATGTTTCTCATTACTCTAAGTGTGCATGTCTCGATATTAAAATTTAATTGTTTGGGTGTGTGTGTGTGTGTGTGTGTGTATTGTAAATAGTGGCTATGTTTACTTACTAACTTCCTTTTCTTTTACCGGATATACGTAGTAACATAATACTAGATTTTAGATAACAAGTTTTTTATAAAAATGTTAAATAGATCGATATAATAGAATTTCGTATGATAACCTGATAACCTTTGTATAATAATGTACTTAGTATTACATATCAATAAACAATTACTGAGGTACCTCGATGATCGCCAACATATCAGTGACTGTCAGTATGGCTTTCGCCATGGTCGTTCAGCTGGTGACGTTCTTCTTTATCTCACTCAGAGATTGGCTGAAACTAGATAAAGTAAGGGAAAAGCTTTGGCATCGAGAAGGCTTTTGACAGGGTTTAGCATAAGACTGGTCTCTCTAAACTAAGATCATACGATATTCCTGAGAGCTGTCACAAGTGGGTTTCAAGTTTCCTGTCCGAAAGGAGCTTCAGAGTTGTAGTTGACGGTTGCATCTGATGCTATGACAATAACTGCTGGCTTCCAAGGCTCAGTGTTATATTCTACGCTGCTTATCTTGGGCATTTACGATTTTTTGGATACTTCCAACATCCATTATTATGCGGATGACAACACGTGTGATGTCGTGCAAATATAATCCTCAAGCGACTGTGAGGCATAACCTGATCGAACTTGTGTGGCTGAGGTAGAAGGATGTTTGGATAAAATCCCTGATTAGGGAGAGGCAAACTCGTCCAATTAATTCCCTGAAAGACACAAATCTGCGGTTTTACCACGAAAATCCCGTTTATCTTAGCATCTTAATTTCAGCGCATACCTTTCAAGATCTCAAACAGTATCGAAATTCTTGGCGTAGGCATATCCACCGACGTACAGTTTCGGAGACACTTGGAAAACAAAGCCAAATTGGTAACTAAAAACTTAGGTATTCTCAACCGATCTAAGAAGTACTTCACACATCAATACCGACTTGTGCTGTTCAAAGCACAGTGACGCGAGGACAATTAATTATAATTTGGATCTCTCCGCGATTATGTTTTGCGTACGTAACGATGACCCTTCTCGTCCTGTTAGTTACCTAGGAGTAGAGATCCCATGGACAACCGAAGTCAAGTACCTCGGTGTCACACTAGACGTCCACATGACTTTCAAACCTCACGTTTTGAAAGTCAGGAATCCCGGCAACATGGTTCTGGAATGTCTTTTCCCCCTCTATAACTCCCGGAGTAAGATGGCCCTCCGCCATAAGCTTACTCTGGATAAAACTGTAGTTAAGCCCATTCTTACGTTTTGCGCCCCTTTTTTTTTTTTTTTTTTGACGGGGGGAAATGCATTTACGCACTACCCTTATCTATTGTATTTAGGGGATAAAATCCCCCAATACAATAGATAAGGGGGCACGGATTGACGAGCTCCGTGCCAGTGTGGGACTCACCCGGGCGAGAGTCGCCCGGAAATACCCACTAAAACCCCCCGGGGCCGTCCGCTGCATTTGGGATGGGGGCGACACGGGGTGGCTTTCGCAAGCACCGCGTCGCCCCCTGCAGCGAACCCACCGGACCTCGTCGTGCAATGGCCCAGCGGGGATGGGGGAGTGTACACAATACTCAACCCCACCTCTTCGCCCGCCTCCCGTAGGAGGCATGACCTAAGAAGGTCGGTCAGCCGGGGAGGGCAGAAAACTGCCCCCCCCATAAAGAAGAAAAATTGGGATAGTTCAGTGGCGGGCACAGAAAAAGGGGAAGAAGCCCGCCACTGAAGAAGAAAATTCTGGGTCCCCCTCCTTCTCTCATCTTGTCTCCAACGACAAGACGTAGAGAGGAGAGGGATGCCCAGGAAGAAGAAAGGGACAGACGCTAAGACACAAAGACACAAAAACACAAACACAACACAACAACACACAACACACAAATACGGACACACGTCCACTAACCACCCAGGGGGCCCCTACAAACGCAGGAACCCCCTGACATACCGGGCGCACCGCCCCCTCGGCCTCCTCCTACGGCGAGGATCCGCCCCCGGGACGTTTTGCGCCCCTGCCTTCGCTTACACATATCTGGACTCCTTCCAAGTGGTTAAGAACCGCTTCACCAGGAGAGCCGTACGTGGCCGGTGGTACGTAAGGAATGTGGACTTACACAGATACCTCAACCTACTATCCGTTATCCATATACCATTCATTAACGGAATGGCCGTTAACAAGTCCCAGTGTCGCACCTTTTTCGACCGTGCAGAAACACACCCGAATCCGCTCATAGTAAAAGCCGTCGCGTACTCCATTGACCCATTAGCTCCGAAATTGTTTCGGAGACCGCGTAACGTACTCACCGATCTCGATGATGAAATCACGTGCGTAAATTGGATCTCTCCTTTTCAACCGATTCAGTATGTGTGCCAGCGCCCACGGTCGCGTAATAGCTGTTCCCACCGTCGGGGACAGGTGGCTAATTTTGCTCCCGCTTTTTTTAAGTTAATAAAAATTGTAGGGTTTAGCTAGGATCAAAATTCCACGAGAGAGTTTTCACACTCATTTAACGGCCAAGCCGAGGTTCATACTATTTAAGTAACCCTTGTGTTAGTTACCTTATGTGGCTGAGTGCCTTCAGCACTCGTCCCCAAAGTCTCGGTGAAGCTGTAAATGTCCTTCTGGTCAACAGCGCTAGCTAGGTTAAAAAAAAATTGGATCCCGCCACCGATGAGGGTGAGAAGGTCTTCGGCCTGAAAACCCTCTGCGGTTTCTCTGGGATCTCCGTGGAGGCCCCCACAAGAAAACATACCCGTCGCAGGGCCACCGCTGCCAGGGGTATGGACATTTCTCGTCCAGGAAACATATTTAAAACCCGGTACCCACAATCCCGGTATTGCGAATTACAATATCATTAGAAATGATAGGATCCCTGAAAGGGATGGTGGTACCCTTATTTATTATAAACAGTCACAGTTCACCGTTAGAAGCTCCGAAGCTCACCAATATGGAAGTTTCAGTATGCAGAATTGGTATGACTGGCCATCAGTCAATCGTACTTGTGTCTGCATACCTTACCCCCAATAAACTACCCTTAAGGTCAGATCTCGAGGCGCTTTTCGCCTTAGGGGACTCTGTCATTATCGCCGGTGATCTCAATTGCGGGCACACATTCTGAAACAGCTCGTGCGTCACTCCCAATGAGAGGTAACTCATGCGTTTAGTACAGAAGCTCAATTTTTAGGTAATCGCGCCCTTAGAGCCAACCCACTATCAAGCGAACTGTCGCCCGTCCATTCTAGATTTTGCTTTCATGAAAGGAGTCTTGCTTCCTGTGCGTCTCATACAAGTCGTACACGAATTTCACTTCGACCACCGCTCAGTCATTTTACAGTTAGCTCATACAGATGACTCTAATGGTAGCCTGCCAGTTGTAAAAGTCGCGGACTATTACAAACTCGGCCGTTTCTTAAAGCGGCGAATGATCATCGCTTCGTACTCCCCGATGATGTGAGTTCCCTGCTCAATCAAAAGCACGCCACGACCTGCGCCCACGACACGTATCCGACTGAAGAGAATCGTACGCGCTTACGTACCTTACGTAGAGTGTTGACAGACCGCATCGATCAGATGTATAATGACAGGTTGAACGGCCTCTTAGGGGAGCTGAACCTTCCCACCTAACGTACTGGAAGCTCGCACGATCCATGAAGAGAGACCAGAGACTTCAAACAGTGATGGAAGTTTTGAAGCTCTAATGGATTAGCCGAAAGCTAAGTTCAAGAGGCAAAAATCCTGCTTCAAAAATCTAAGGAAGAAAACACTGATGATCAACTAGCTCTTCTTCATTTTAGAAATATTCCGTGGAATGAGCTTGGTTCAACGTGTAAAAAAAGAAACTTAAAGGTAAACAAGGGAAAGAACGAAATTAAGAATTTCAATAAAGGTGATAAAGTTTCCCTGAGACTAAATCATATAAACTGGACTCTAGCTGATATAATAACAACTACAGATGAACCCCGTTCTTTTCTAGTTAAGACCGAAAATGTTGTTTATCGTAAAAACTTGTGGCACATAAAGGCCCGATAAAATCTTGCCAGATCACTAGCATTCTTGTAATGAAGACAGAGAATATACCTCTGAATTGCCCAGTAGCCAAATTCCAGTTATTATTTTACCGACTGTCAAAACGCTTTCATCTATGCTGGTACCAGAAGTAAGTCAGCAAACTTACCAGAGCCTTACCGGATACCGGATGTGGCCGTGTGATAAAGCCTCCAGCCTGATTTTGTAATAATTCTAAGAAAAAGGGAGATGTCAGCATAGCACCGTTTCTCTTATAAACTATTTTTTTATAATATTTGATTTTAGAATATATGTATGGTAATTTTATTATCAGGTTTAGTTTGTGCGATGTCAAACAATTCATAATAATATATTTCATAAACAACAATATTTAATTTGATTACATCCACTAAGAAACGATTGCTGGAATTTTCAGCGTACGAAGAAACTGATATGCAAATTTTTATCTAATTATTCACCAATAAATACCAATTTACCATATCTAAAATTTTAAAACCAAACGGTGCCCCCAAGTTCTGGCGCCTCGGGCAAATGCCCAGCTTGCTCCCCCCCCCCCCTTCTAGAGTGGGTGCTGATAGTAAGAGCACTTACGACGTTTTGTTATAGTTTATGAAACTTTGTACTCAGCACATCTCATTAACTAGATTCTAGTAACTACTTTTCTATACGCAACTCAATATCGATTTATTGAATATACATGAATTATTTTATAAAAAAAGAGCTATTCAGCTGCAGATTTGTCCTTCTTTTGTCAAATCAACAGTCTAGTCATTGACTGGTATATTCATCTAAAATGATTTTTATATTCAGGCATCAAACACACCAATTTATGAATAAGTTCTCTTTTATTTGTTCTTTTGAGAGGCACAATCACATCACTTTTTTCATTAGAAAGTCCAATCCCATTCATCTCTGTTTAATATCATATGAACTACCTTTTTTACACACAATCCATCCACCCTTTTCTTTGGTCTTCCCCTCCCATATCGCCATCCACATAAGTATTCAATACATTTCTTACAACGTACTCTTCTTCTCTGCACATCACATGTCCATACTAAGACAGACGCCTGCTTCTTCACTGGCTCAACTTTCAAACTTTCTCTGATGAGCTCGTTGGTAATGGAGAGCATTATTGTTACCCAACACATCGATCTCAACATTCGCATCTCAGCTGTATGTAGTCTCCTTTCGTCCATCACCTTCGCGGGGAAACATTGTAATCCATATAAGACGACAAGCCGGATCATGCTCTTGTATATGTTCCGCTTTAGTTTAAGTCTCAGAGACTTGCTAGGTTTTGAAATGGTTAGAGTGACTTACTAGGTTTTGAAGTGGTGCCACTTACTAGGTATTGATGCTTAAAAATATCTAATTATTTGTGAGTTTTCAACGCTGGTGTTTTGGTATTTGGTAGGGACTTACTAGATTTGCATGATTATGCAATAAAAGGATTTTTCTAAAAAGTGTCCCTAACTGGGTTTTGAAATGGAATAGCCGAGTTACTACCACAGATTAACTATATTAGTAGCTACGCTAGTTACTGCGTGCACACTTGTCGATCAGAGCAAACATGCACTAGATTTTTAAAGAAAATAAATAACGAAATTTGCCACATTGCACTATGTGGCATTTGACCAGAAAGAGTGGAGACCACTGTGCTGAGCACTATGAATCAATATGCGTACCATATAATATAACCATAATATAAATATGCCAAACTGTTAATAATAAATGTGGTATAAGCGAACCACACTCGAGTGCCGCCTCCAAGTTCATCCCTGCGGTTTAGTTAGTAATCCGCCGCACACGTGTGACGAGGGTCGACAATTTGCTCTGACCTGCTTGACACCGACAGACGGTCACAATCAACCTCTCACCCTAAATGCCTGCTTGACGGCAATTTATTGCGAAAGAATTTATGTGCGCCGTAGTTGCGAACTCTACTAGATAAACATATTGTAAAATTATTACGTATAATAAAACTGATACACTTATTATTTTTAATAATTCAATATTTAATTTTGGATATTCATTAATAATTTATATTTTGTTATGCTCCTGACTGTGATAAATGTGACGCTGTAAAATTATAAACAATAAACCGCCGCAACGCGTTTAATGTTCATTAATGCGGTTAACTACATGTTGCTATAAAATTGTCAGTGTCCTAATGACCAGTCTTGTACAGTGATTTTTCAAGTATCTTTTGTTTCAGCAGTTGTCTCTCATACGAAATATATTTATTTACAACTAATTAACGCTGCCAACAGGAGGGGCCATTACAGCTTCACCGTAACTTCGAGGGCTAGTGATAAAGGCACAAGGGAACCAAAGTGCTACGAACTTCGGTTTGACCGTTGCCTGAGTGTGGAACTTCCAAGGAATTTTAATCCTAGCCGAACACTATTATACTTGATAGTTCAAATATCCTTTCCTCATAGTAATATAAGGATATTATAATAATTAAGTATCCTTTTGTGAAATAAGGGGCAAATTAGATTGTTGTGTTGTTGTGCGATTCCGTTATTTTATGACAAAAGCTTCACAGTTTTTGTTCACACAGAGATGAATAATAAAACTGTGTAATGTGTGAAATACATTATTGCATGAACATGGTCCAGACTCGATGTTAATCAAATAGTATTGATCTAAAGTTAAACTTTGAGGTTATACTGAACTGTCATAATTAAACTTACTTGACACCCACAGCGTCTATAATTTTCCCAGAGCCAAAGAGAAATATTGAACCAACCAGGGTTGCTAACTGTGATATCTATATCGCGTTCCAGAGTTTGCCGTTTTAAGAGTTTAATATCAAGTTTCACTGTTGGGTTGTCGATATTTATACGTATGATGCCAAACTCTCATAAAAGAACTATCCTTGTTATTGTGAAAGTGGATCACCGAAAGATAAGGAGATTCAGTGTTCCAACAGTAAAAAAGTTTTTCATTATTTATATTTGTCCATAACAGAATCAATTAAAGACATCCCTTCAAACTGGAAATGCCTACTATGCAGTAGTAAGGGACCGAAGATTAGTGAAATGATGACGCTATAGTTACAAGCGGAAGTAGTAAACACCAAGGTTGTAGCTCGCCTCTAAAAATAGATAATGCATGTATAACACATGAGAACGTGAGAGAAATAATTAAGGAAGTTATTAGAAAGGAGTTGTGCGCATTAAAAAGCCTCTGTTATGCGACGGCCTTAATCATAACTAGCTGCATTTCGCCCGCATACGGTTATACGACAGGAACGTTTGTACACTGTTCAGAATTCCTACGAGATAACAGTGTATAGTAGTATAAACTTAAGTCCGTCCCTGCGCCGCGCGTTCAGTTCTCCGTCCGCACCATACATATACTTCAATGGTCCACAGATATTGTTTGCGTGCTGTTCGCCTCATAGTCTTGTCAACTTGCCTCTGACAACTCCTTTTATTCTGTATTATATTAGTTTTAAAATACTTACTCCTGTTAACTTACATTCCTTTTTTGCATTTAGACGCGTTTGTTTTGGTGGATGGCAGAAATGAAAAAACTATCACATTCATCCATCCATCCATCCATTCAACTGAAAGACGTCCACTGTTGGACATAGTTCTCCCCCAAAAATCTCCCCAACGGCCGGTCTTGCGTCGCCCGTGTACAGCGGATTCCCGCGAACTTCACCAGTCGTCGGTCCACCTCGGGGAGCCTTTAATTATTGGCGATCTCTTTTCCTGTAGTAACTGTATAAATATGTTATTAGGCGATTATAAATGAATTGAAGTCCCTTCAGATCGGCTCCCGGAGAAAAGTTTCGGTAGAGGAAACCTCTGACGTAGTTAAATATATTTAAGAAATCTCGGAATAATTGAAGGAGAGCGCTTTAGTAATTATTTTAATTTAACGAGACGAGTTGGAGAGTTTCGAACCCTCAGTCGTCGCTGATAACTCCGGTATCCGTACCGTACTATGAACACTTTTCAACGTTGGATATTCGTAAAAGCGGGGCGAAGTAATTTGAACTAAAAATCTCTTCCCGTTATTTAATCGAGATTCCAATAAAACAACAATGAACGAGTCCCTTTGAAGTTCGCTCCGAGTGTTTGTCGGTACTTCTTTAATACGACTCTTGTGCTTTCATATTCTCTCTGAACCACCATTTCAAAACGACTGTCAATAAAAATTCCATTTACCACCAAAATATTTATTTATCCAGCGCGGTGCGGCGAAGCGGACCAACCAAAGCTTTAATCTGCGACGGAATCTTTTCAAAAGTTTATTTAAGCTCGTTAAGAATAAGAAGTAATCGTAAGTCCATAATGTAAATTCAAACGATATAAGTACTTAGTCAAATTGAATTTTTCTCCCGGAGGATAAATTAAGAAAGCAAAGTTAAGCCACGAATCGGGAAAACTTTGTAAATCCTCTCAAGTCACTTTGTATTTCATTTTTTTCGTTTACTACGGGAACCCTCCGGTCTACGATTATTTATAGACATAGCCATATTCCTTAAAACGTTACCCTTTTTTTACCCATAGATAGAGAAATATCTTTGCACTTTAAACCTTCATGTTTTTTTCTTTTAAAAATTGTAACGTATTTGGCAAGGTACTCCCACTTGTGTTATATATTCATGGAACGAAATCTCTTGACGGCTACTCGTCGCGATGTACTCTACTCCTCGACCTAGTTAACCTTATGTAGGATGACACTCAAGTATAACTCATCCCCGTTTTACTTGAAAATACAGAGTAAACACTCTGATAAAGTTATTTTGTAAATATATATGGCACAGCGGATAGTGTGGCTGGACTCCACGTCAATGGATGCGGGTTCAAGCTCATCTATCCAACTCTTAAATCAGCCTGAGCTTTCGGTGAAGGAAACCATAGCATGGTGGTAGGGCATTTTCCAATAAAACTACTCTCAAGTTTGAAAACCTGTCACCAAATACCAATACATGTAAATACGTATAATAATATCTTATACTATAAAGCGAGAAATATATGTAATTGGGTTCTCGGAATCCTCTTTACCGATTGTCGTAGATTATAAAATAATATCCTATTTAAGAACTGGCCATAATTAATGGTTGTAAGTTACTGGCCATATTAAAACATATCGTAATAAAAAGAACTGTCACTACTATTAAGGAAACGATGTAACGTGTCTGTTATAAAAATTATTCAACTATAATAAAATGGCTTTTATTTTATTCAATCGACCGACAAAATATGTCCAAACGAATCCACAACACTGGGTGACCGTGACAGGACAGCGTCGGCGATTGAAATGAAAATTGTTTGACAATTACGATATGTTTTAATATGGCCAGTAACTTACAACCATTAATTATGGCCAGTTCTTAAATAGGATATTATTTTATAATCTACGACAATCGGTAAAGAGGATTCCGAGAACCCAATTACATATATTTCTCGCTTTATAGTATAAGATATTATTATACGTATTTACATATATTGGTATTTGGTGACAGGTTTTCAAACTTGAGGGTAGTGTTATTGGAAAATCACCATGCTATAATATGGCCATAGAACTGAATAGAGATTGGATGAACTAACCTATTGAATTTTAAAAAGTTCTGTGGATTTTCTTCAAATAAATTTTTTGTTTGAAACGAGACACATTTTTACTTCGATTTTCCTTTTTATTCATAGGTACCAGTGTTGATTTTTATCAACTTAAAATTTAGTTTTGATTTGTTAAATGTTATTTTTCTTTATTTATTTTTTTCAAATCTCATTTTAATTTATTTTTTAATTTTTCATTTCATCTTGTTTTTTTAATATATTATTTTAATTTTAAATTTTGTTTTTTATCTTTAAATTCATTTATTCTCTTTTTTATTTACTTTTTTAAATTGCCTTTAAATTTCATTTTTATATAATTTAATTTTCTTTAATTTTTTTTCGTCGTTTTTTTATTTTATTTTTATAATCTTTAATTAATGTTCTTTAATTATACTTTATCCATTTTATTTTGTTTCATGTCTCTATTCTTATTACATTTTGTTATGTTTTATTAATTGTTAGTTTTATATAATTGACTAATGTAATCTTGTAAGTCGTATAATAATATAACTAGATTATGAACGATGGTGATGTGAAATACATCTCATATTTATGCTCTTTTTAATACAACAGTACCTACTGAATATATTCACCTGATAATATATTTTGAAACTGGAACTTATTGAAAGCTGCTACGGAGTGGTAAAAAATATTTATTCCGAAGTATTTGACTAAATATCTGAGTCCAAATTCAATTTACTAACTATCATCCAAACTATAATGCAGTGACTTTGTTATAGATCATCGATCGATCAAATTTTCAAGATATAAATCCTTTCATTCGTTCAATCGTAAAATGTTAAAAATGGGAGAATAATTTTTATTACTGTGTAAGTGTGTACGTCATGTAGTAGTGACATAACTGATTATGAACGACGGTGATGTCTCGGCATGACACCCTTCTTTGTGCATGTAACCAACCTTGCACTCTAGAAGTAGTTTTGTTTCATAAAAAAACATGATATAAAAATTAGATTGAGTTTCTTGACGGCTCTTCGCGAAGGCTGAGTTGTTTTCCAAACCAGTGGTAGTATTTTTAACGTTCATAAGCATCTTATCCGGACCTAAATTGAATAAAGTATTTTTTTTATTTGAATTTGACTAGACAGATAAATTGAAGCGTATTAAAAACATGAATACGTACATGCCCTTGTAATAGCGAGTTAAACCGGTCACCCAGGTACTATAATAATAATATTAATAAGTAATGCAGTTTGTATGACGTGTAAATAGGTGTATTCCGGCAGCATCACCTTTTCTTTTTTTTTTTGACGGGGGGAAATGCATTTACGCCCTACCCTTACCTATTGTATTAGTGAGACCGAAGTCCCCCAATACAATAGGTAAGGGGGCACGGAGGGACGAGCTCCGCGCCAGTGTGGGACTCGCCCGGGCGTGAATGCGGGCGGGATGGGGGCGACACGGGGTGGCTTTTGCAAGCACCGCGTCGCCCGGCAGCATCACCTGAGAACTAGTACCTCTAGGCCTCCAGTGTGTCTACCATTCTGGACCATCGTCACATAACATTAGACGAGATTGTGGTCAAAACATTGTGTGTAAAAAGAACAAAAAGCGTGGCAACAATATTGTTTTCTCCTCTTTAGTTCACAATTTCAAATTGACAACAGCTTGTCAGTATTTACCTTTATAATGAATTTAAAAAAATCATTGAATAAAGTGATATTATATAAGATAATATTTTACCTCGGTTTTTTATTTCTTTTTATCATCGTTTGGGGATATTATCCGAAGCGCCGTCTGCCGAAATATTTGAGGTTCAATGAAGGGTACATAGTCGAAACAATTCTGAATAAATCGGAGATCGATCACTTCCGATACAAAGTGGAGAAGTGTAATGCGAACCTGGAGATATTGAACTTGAAGCGATATGGCCCCGTGACCTCTGACACCACCATCATCACTGTACAAGTGCACAGGGACGCGGAGCGTCTTCAATACCTGATAATATCACTGGCACAAGTTCGTTACATTCAAGACGTCCTTTTAATTCTTTCTTTCCCACAGCTATTACAGTGAGACTCTAAACGATTTTGTCCGGAATATTACCTTCTGTAAAGTAATGCAAATTTTCTACCCTTACTCGCTTCAGCTCCATCCAAGAAAGTTTCCTGGAGTAGATGCTGACGATTGTCAGGATATGCTAACGTCAAACTTGCAGGAGAGTTGCATCAAGCGGAAGGGTCACTTGACAGAGCAAAAACAACACTGGTGGTGGAAAGCCAATATGATATTCGATAATATGGAATGGTCTTATAAATATAAAGGGATCGTAATATTCCTTGAAGAAGATAATTATGTTCTTCCAGACATGTTGTATATGCTGAAATACGGTCAGCACTCTCTGACTCATTTACCTGCACTAGATGTTGTATCATTGGGCAGGCCCTACGCGAAAAATTTGGATTACAACTTATTCACGATAGATACATGGACACCCCCATATGACAAAGGTCTCGCCTTTAACAAAACAACTTGGAAAAGGGTTTTGGCGTTGTCGTCGCATTTTTGTACATACGATGATATCAGTTGGAGTTATTCGTTGCTGAATTTATTTAGTAAGTTCCGGAACGGACGCGCCGAGATGATAGCTTCTCTATGTCCAAGAGTGATATCGACGGGTATGTATCAAAGTGGAAAGATTGCCATGAAGCCCATTATGAATTGGATTCATAATATAAATATGTTTCCGACGAAGGTAAAAGCGGTGATGCTGTACAGCCAACTGGGGAGAGTGGAACGTAAGTTGAAGGCACCGAGAGGAAATGGGGGCTGGAATGACGTGCGTGATCATTTGCTCTGCTTCGACCCTCTGATGTCCACATATCCCGAAGACAGAGACGAGGAAACTACAGCGAGTCCTATTTTCATATGATTTTAAATATATGTTTTAATTTGTTAATTCATTTTTATTTGGTAAACCTTTGATTCGTATGACATCGAATCCTGCAACAAAGTTTGTAGAAAACTACACTGAGGGCACTGAGGTTACACACTGCCTAGAGTCTGGTTAGTTTTAGTTTAGTTCAGAAAATTTATAACAATTAAGAGGATATGTTAGCGGCATTTATTCCAAACAAACGTAATCGCCTGTCTCCTCCCTAGATAATAATAGTATTCATGCCCCTGTCATTATCCCGTTTTTATTTGTGGTCGGCGCAATATGTCTTCCTCTTCCATTCATCTTTATTTGAGCCCATACCTACATTCACTCTCTTTCTAAACATTCACGTCTTTCACACAGTCCATCCATCTTTTTTTGGCCTTTCTTTTCCCCTATACCCGTCCACACTCACGTCCAATACCTTTCTTACAACGTCCTCTTCCTCCCTGCGCATTACATGCCCATACCAAGACAGACGCCTGCTCCGTCACTGGTACCATTTTCAAACATCCGCTAATGTTGAACTAATGTATAGTTCCTAATCCTGTCCATTCTTGTTACTCCAAACATCCATCCTACCATTCTCATCTCGGCTGTATGCAGTCTCCTTTCATCCATCACCTTTATAGGTCAAGATTCTGAACCATACAAGATGACAGGCCGGATCATGCTCTTGTATGTCTTCCTCTTTAATTTAAGGGGTATTTGCGGATCATAAGTGGTAGCTGTGACCTGCCGCCATTTTACCCATGATGCGATTATTCAATGCATTGCCCTTACTGTGTCTATTTCATCATCGCTTTTTAGGAGTGAGCCGATGTACTTGAAGCTAAGGCAGATTGGTTGCCATCAAGCGTTTAGACAGTTGAGCTAGAGGTTCCGCCGTAATCGCAATACATATATTCCGCTTTGGATCTACTGGTTCTTAGACCAACACTCTCCAGCTTTTATTGTCACTTTATTTAAAAACTTTGGATCTCAGCTCCATCCTTACCGTCAAGGAAAATATCGTATAACAGCAGAAACCACGGTGCCTCTCCCTGTAAATCCACTGTCAAAGCATCCATTGTCAAAGCATCCACTATCAAAGACGGCAATTTTTTTGCCAAGTTATCACTATATGTCAAGCGCCACAGAAAACGTTTCTGGACACTGTCTAGGTGTTTGATATAAATTTCATAGTGAGGGTTCCACACGGTGCTAAAATGTTCAAGGCTGCTTCGTACAAGGGCAATGTAAATTGCGATCGTTGTACCAGGTCCTTTAAAATTTTTACAGTTGCGTAGCATGAAACCCAAATTTCTAAAGCTTTTATTAGCGTAATCAATGTGTAAATAAAAGCGCAGTTTATTGTCAAGTATGATTGCTAGGTCGCGAATGTGCTCAACTTCTGCCAGTGGTTCCGAATCAATGGTATAATTATTTTTCGAAAATAATTAGGGTTCCGCGAAAAAAATTAAAACTAATGAAATTGTTAACAAAATACGATTCAATGGACAGTTTTATTGGCAAGTGTTTGAATTTGAGAGAAATATTTTTGCTTTCTGTTAGTACCGAAAAACAATTTAGAGCCAAAAATGGTGACCTTAAAACATTCTCCATGATTAATTAAAACTATAATGCGCAGTGAAAAGTTGTACGAAATAGGAAATAACAAACGCGGGCGGAGCCGCGTGAACACAGTTAGTAGTCAATATAAAGTAAAATATTCTTTCGGATGTTGAATGGACGGTTATTAAAGTTTTATTTAAATGTCAGCTGAGTAATTTATAGATAATTTCGGATTCAGCGCACCTCCTATCGGCTGGTTATGAATTCCTGAGGGATCTCAACCGCACTCAGTTGCTCTCTTGCCTGGTCCAACTCGTAAGCGATATGCTTGCACTGTTATGCATCCTTGATAATTAATTATTTGTTGATTTACTAATAACAGTGTGAAAACAGACGTTCGGGGGGTAATTTTACCTGTCTTTCGATTCGATCAATAGTTGATTTTATCAGCTAAAATTAGATCTGATTGTAAGTATTGCAAAATTGGAATAGAGCCTAAAGGCTTCCATCCATTCATTTAACCGAAAGACATCCACTGTTGGACATAGGTCTCCTCCAAAAATCTACCCAACGACCGGTTTTGCGTCACCCGCATCCGTCCAATCCCAGCCACCTTCACCAGGTCGTCGGCCCACTTTGTGGGCCACTACTACCCTTGTGATGTTGAGTGTACTTCCCACGTTAGCCCTACAATCAACGGTCTTAGAGCCCTGGTCCGCACACCTAAAACATTGGCTACCCCATTCTACTCCCGAAAGACAGACTGGGCGAGTCCCAGGCCCAAACACCGGAAGCAACGCAGGGGCATATATCAAAACGTTCAGGCAGCGCACACCATATTATAGAATTTTTGCCGACTTCAATAATCCCTTTCTAACAGTGAAAAATTTTCATAATCGGATCAGTAGTACCGGAGATTACTCTGAATATCCAAACTCACAAACTTTACATGTTTATAATATTAGTGTAGATGTTATTATGCACACACTTCATCATTATATAGTTTTCATGAATCTATCTAGATAAACACTACGCATATATTTATATGAGTACTAGCTGTGCCCGCAACTTCGTCTGCGTGGAATAGTGACTTCGGGCAGCATTTTTCGGATTTTGGTTTGTTCTGGATTATAATCACCGTCGTTACATCGTATAGCCATCGGGGAACAAAGCATACAGGCTGCTAGAATTATTAACATATGATAAAGCCACATAAAGCTGACCGTGCGAAAAACAGCTAATACTTAAAATAGCTCTTTCGCAAAGCCATGAATTTTCGCAAGTTGGTATTTGCGTTGCGTTTCCATACACGGATGATATGAGGTCTCACATTTATGAAACTTCGCAGCCTAGGTTTGCGTTTAGAAAAAATTTTGCTTGTTCCTGCGGATACACACCGTTACCGATCTCAAGTTACTATAGAGAAAATATAGTAGTAATAGAAACAACAATTTCATGTAATTTGTATCTGGTATGAATAAAACTGTAAAGCTGATTTTTTGTTTATAATTTGTTATGCTAGTGCTTGGATTAACTTGGTAGAGTCTGAAATTAAACCAATCCTGACCATGGAAATATATCAAAGGATACTGCAGGGTATCATATGCTCGGTGTGTTTCACAAATACGTTGTAAGCGATCATCATAAGTCCGCAGTACTATGTCACGTCTATCACATTCCTGATTGACTAATATTACTGCAACTTCATCTGCAACGGGGACATTGTACTTTTCACGATGTTCTTCCGCAGGACGTCTATCAGCCTTATCTATAACTTTATAATTGTTATTTTGGCCTCGTGGGATGGAATCTATTGCGGCTTTCAAACTTCTGACATACGGATTTACTTGATGTAATATATTCTCAAGTTGAAATATAAAGATGATGTTCAGCTGAGCAAAGTTATGATGTCGTATATGGGCTTGTTCATTGTAATTTGATACAAAATAAATTTAAAGAAATTTTGGCTCATTTTGGAGAACCAAAGATCCAATCAAGTGATAAATTGGCCCTGCACCTTAAAAGTTGGCTGTGATATGTTTGACCCCAAAAGATGTCATTTGGATGCTCACTATTTAGTAAAACTTTTATAAAGGGGCTCATGATAAGTTTTAATGAGCACTTTGCCACCTGAATAGCATATTCCATTTAGTTCTTTTCTCCATTTTTGAGCATTACAAAACTGACAACATACCACCATACCTACTGTAGATGCGAATTCAGTAATCAATTCTGGGCGAATACAAATAACCTGTTTTCTCTTTGGTAATCCATGGAAGGATATCAATTTCCGTTCCAGTTTCTGGGTCTTCTATCAAACTTGATAACATTTTATTGAGTATATGCCGAAGTCGAGCGGCATTTAGTCGTGACTGACGTTGTTCTGCAGTTTCTTTCTTCTTCTCGATCAGCTGTTAATCGAGCTGTTAATCACGATCTAAGCTACTTTCCAGCTTTCTAGACTGCAAAGTTCGTGCTTTTTGAGAGCTCAGGCGGGTTTCCCTATCAGTAAAGGTCTCAGACTCACGCGATATTGCATGAGCCTTGCGATCGGTGGACAAACGTGCTTCACGCTGTTCCCTGTTCGTCCTAACTCAAGTGGCCATTATTCGAGAACGATGTGAACTCAATCGAGATTTTCACTGAGCTGAAGTTTCTGTAATATGAAACCTGGCCTGACGTTACTGAAATGTAGTGAACTAATGAGAACTAATCTCATCCTTATAGCATTTCTGCTGCTCCGGGGGAGGTTGGATGTTTTTCGAGGCATTCTTATAAGAAGTAGTAATTAGTACTAACTCAGCGTTATTTAGTGTACACATACTCATCATAAACAAAAAAATTAAATACTTACAGATTATTACACATTTTAACTTTATTACAGTTTAATAACTATTAAGGCGTATTAACCTCACCTATTAATTATCGAAAATAAAAGAAATGTCTAATAGATACATCTATATTAATTAATCGGAAATTACTAAATTGTTTTTTAAACATAAAAATTAAGAACTTGTATAAACTTGTATTTACAGTTTAATACATACAATATGTATTTACAAACCCTAAAATATAAATAAATAAAATAATCAAACAGTCATTGTTATCGAATGCAACTGTTACGCCATGCGCCTCCGAAAGCGGCTCTCGACTTGCTTTATCCTCTATACATATATAAACAACCTAAGTTGCCAGCCTAACCTGAACCCTATTTCATATGAATGAGGATATATATCTGAGGTCAACTTAAATTGGAATAATAAGATTTCCGAAACTGATCATTTTTAACTTCTATTTATTATCATATTATTATTATTATATAATCACACTTTTACACATAGACCATTATGGAGTTTAGTAAAGTTTCATACAATGCATCTGAACAGAGAAAGAATTTAGATAGAATAAATGTTCAACGTGATTCTTTAAATTGGCATAACTTTTTTATTTATGTACCGATTGACATGAAACAAACACTAAATGTTAAGTGAAGCTTACTACAATATATTAGTGAAAACTGCATCTAAATCGGATAAGCCGTTTTTGAGATTAGCGTGCACAAACGCACAGACAAACAGACAAAAATTTTAACAATCATTGTTTTGGGTCCTATTTGCGTTTATAAAGGTCCTCATAATATTTTTTCTCATATATCTTCAATGTACAGACAGCGATCCGTTACATTATTATTATATGTATAGATAAACTACTACCATACCAAATTCCATCGAATTCGGTTCAGTCGTTTTTGAACAAATTAATAAACAGACAGACAACATTTTTTTCCTTTTATTATTATGGTATTATTTAACATAGATGACCTAGTAATGTTTCAAAAAAAGTCTAAATTATTAAAAAATAAGTATAGAGCTTTTTATGAATAATCGTTAGACATATATGTATATAATTTTTTAAAATTAAACGTATACATTTTGATGATTTAATTTAGATTTATTTCTGCTCATTTCACTATTCATTTATGACTATTAAGCAAACACATATTTATTTTGATGCGATTATTATGGATAAACGCTATTTACCTATTACATAAATGTACAAAAATTCTAAATGTTACTACAGAGTTATATGTTGAAATATACTACAAACATAATAAATTTCATCCAATTCGGTCCAGTAAATTTGCGTGATTGACGAACAAATAAATAAACAGACTCACAGACAGACAGACAGTTATTATAAGATATCTCATAATTTATTAAACGCGTTCGTATTTTTCTTAACTTTGTTATTAAAAAAAGATTGTTACAATAACTGCCTGGAGAAATTTATGCAAGTTTAGTTTTCCACTAGCACCTGTGTAACTAAAACTTTGTCTTGACCTCACAACTTCACTACTAAAGCACAAAGTACTCTATTATGTAATTGATTAAGTGTAAACGCAATATCTCAGTACTTGTACCACCGAACACCGTCGAAACCGATAAAATATGAAAGCCTTTTCTTAGGTACAAATTTTATTAAAATTAATTTTGATTTACTGTTATACTGAATGAATATTAAGTTCCGGATTACCACAAATGCGAATACTTAACTATCGTTCCGTTAGATTTACGACCACTCAGGAGTGTGATGTCAAAGCGCTTCCACGTGGTACACAGTGTTGCTTCAACCATATAAACCGATGACCATGCCGAGGAACAGTACTTTCGATTGTGCTCGCGATTTGAATGGTGACGATTCAGAGAAAATGACGCGGCAAGATCAGGTACTACTGATATAAGAAAGATGAGTGCAAGAAAGTCTAACAAACTACCCCAAGGTACCGGCGCCTCAGACGTAGTAGAAGCCGTCCCCGGCCACTCGTGTTTGAGCTGCAGCGGGGCGGAGGGAGCAACTTCTTGCCTAGAGTGTTTGTGGAAAGGAACCCATCGCTGGATCGCTTATCGGTTTTCAGTGATGCGTGCGATACCACTGCGATGATGATTGACTATGACGTCAATGGAAGACCTTTTCTTGCTAAGGTCGATCGCAAAAGAAAAAAGTCAGCAGAATCCGAGGAACACGAGGAGCTCTGTTTGAACGAGGGTCTCTCCGACAGGGAAATATTGCTGGACTCGTGTTCTGCAGGCGAGACTAAGATGCGGTGCCAAACTGTGAGAGTGAAGCACGGTAGAAGGCGTTCGCCTACTACAAAGGAATATGTCGGCCGCGCTGCTGCGAAGAATGAGTATGTTCGCTTCATGGAAAGGGAGTTTGCCGAAGAGGCAAATCAGGCCTAATAGTATTGAGCTCCCTAGTGACCCAGGTGAGTAGATAAAACGCGGCGTTGAGGTCATACTTAACGCCACTTAGAAGTACGGCAACCTAAAGGCCACCTTCCAGCGTGCCCTGAAGAATGCCACCACCTCCCTTTAAGAATTTTTCGAGGATAGTCTAAATTGAACGACTAAGGACGAGACGACCCGCCTGGAGGTGGAGATTACCCGCCTAAGGGAGAAGCTGTCTTGCCAATAAGGAGAAATAGCGGTGCACCGCAGGGACTTGAAGAAGTTGAGGGTGACGAATGTAGAAAAGATGCGGCTTCGAAATCCGTGAACACCTTTTTTTTCTTTTTTTTTGACGGGGGGAAATGCATTTACGCACTACCCTTACCTATTGTATTAGTGAGACCGAAGTCCCCCAATACAATAGGTAAGGGGGCACGGAGGGACGAACTCCGTGCCAGTGTGGGACTCGCCTGGGCGTGATGCGCCCGGAAATACCCACTAAAACCCCCCGGGGCCGTCCACTGCATTTGGGATGGGGGCGACACGGGGTGGCTTTCGCAAGCACCGCGTCGCCCCCTGCAGCGAACCCACCAGGCCTCGTCCGTGCAATGGCCCGGTAGGGATGGAGGAGAATACTTGCCCTCCACCTCTTAGCCCGCCTCAGAAGGAGGCACGACCGTCAGGTCGACAGTCCGGGGGGCAGGATATACTTCCTGCCCCCAATAAAATCCGTGAACACCTGTGGTAGATCCAAGGACAAAGAGGAGGGAAGAGTACCACCGCTACCGCAATCCAAGAGGAGAACCACTGCCACACAGGACGACACCCTCTCTGACATTCGGGAGGTATTTGGGGAGATGCTGCGCTCACAGACGGTGCAGATAATGGGGGTGGTGGATGCCCGCATCGATGGGTGGCTTTTGCCGGAGACACATCTGCGTCCTCCGTTAACCGTGGATAGCCGATCCACGCTAGCCGCCTCACCACCTCCCATTACTACTCTTGTCGCTCTGAGAGCGCAGCCGCCCGCCAAGAAGGCGACAAGAATATTAAGGCCAGTGGCAGGGTGGCGGCCTTCTCAGGCTTGGCGCACATCAAGGAGAGCGGTAGTAGTGCTAGTCGAAATTTCCCGAGCTCCGTGGCACTCATGCGCGTTGCAGACACTTTGTAGTTTTAGTAGATATTCCTGACGCTTTTCGTCGGGCGAGTCCCACAATCCCTTTTCCGGATGCGCAAATTTATTTCTCCAAGTAAAAAAAAAAGATTTACTATAACCAAAGGTTGCACTTGATTGGGACCCCCATAGGAGAGCCCTTAGGGAATGGTCCCAGAGAAGTTACGTCCTTGGGGGACATTGATCAAGAGTCTCCAGCTGGAACACCTCCTAAAGGTAGTGGACGCTCTGTTCTCCTCTAGAACAGAACACATGCCTCCGTAGATGGTTTCACCTTTGGCAAGGACAAGCCAACAGGAAAAAGATCCCGTGCCTAAAGTGACCGGGAAGAATTGAGGGCGGCAGTATTAAGGTTGCAAGCGAAAAAAACAAGGCCACAGGACCAGATGACGTTCCTGGCCGGGTATGGGTCCGGGCACAGGAAGCCCCCGAGCTCCGACTAAGACAGCTCTTCATGGTATCTTGTATTATTTTATCTAAACCATCAATATTAAAGTATAATATATAAGATAACTATATTAACTGCCTCGGTAGCGCAGTTGTATTACATACGACTGCCGTTCTGAGGTCTCGGGTTCGATCCCCGGGTCGGGTAAAGTGATATTGGGTTTTTCTACTCAGTATCATCCCGGAGTTTGGAATTTGTGCCCGATATGGCGACAGGCCTCGCCCCCTGTCACATCTGGGACGGAACTAAGCTCGGCGAAATGTGGGTGGTGTAGTTCGCTACTTCACCTCTGCCTAACCCTTCGGGGATAACAGGCGTGAGCATATGTATGTATGTAATATATAAGATATAATACGAACAGAAATTGTTATAATCAGATAAAGCCGTGTGTACGACTTACAATAATAAGCACTTGTCACTTAATTATATACCTTTCGACGGATTCCTGTTGTGCTTCTTCCGACATTTTGAGGCATTAATATGGTATTGGATACGATTCTGAAATATACTCTGGAAATGAAGTGAACCGGACGAAATAATGACAAAATGGTACTCGAATATGTATTAATATTTAAAGCGGTGCTTCCGTTTCACCTTAATGTTTTAGTTTTAGTACAAGTGCACAGTGATCAACGCAGTCAAAGGCGTTTGAGAGATCTCCCGTGAACCTTCCCAGGCCCACAAGATATTACTTACAAGCGTTGCACCAGCGTCAGTGGTAGATTTCGATTTCGTGAAACCAAATTGTCGACCGTCTAAAATCTCCTCTATTTTAAAATAATCTACTTTATGGTTGCCTTAAATTGTATCTTTTTATAAGCAAAATATTTTATATAAATAGTTTTTATTAAAGTTCAGAGATTTCTTTCGAGGAAATGATTTCCATTTATATCAGCTTTGTCTTTACTTTATACTGAACACGTAAATACTTAAGTTTGTTATAAGAAGAAAATACATTATAAATTCCATTTTCAAATGTGCATACTACAAGATGTCGGAAGTACAATATATGCAATTGAAAACGAAATCACGGCGCATACACCAAGTCTGAGCGCGTTGAGTTCACCAGCGCCGTGCGTTGTACCCAGGGTTGCCAATTCATAAGGGGATAAAACGGAAATAAAATTAAATAAACTAAAGTGCTCATTTTATATTTTATTGATTTCCTTTAAATACACATTAATTAAAGTAGTTAGTAATGTACACATTAATTACTGTTGTAAAGATTCCATATGCATTTTTCATGACAGCATAATTTGATTCTGGTCGTCCATTGTCTATCGGGAATTTCTAATGTTTAATTGTCAAAGATGTTTTTCCTAATGGATCTTTTTATTGATTTTAATATATTAATTATTTATTTGATTAATAACAAGCTACTGACTTGGTTACCTATTATATTCAAATCGAAAAATTGTCGATAACACGAGCCGCTTTTTCATAAGCAGTTGTATTTGATAAGTATGGATATTTTTGAGACCTTTTACATTGTTCTTAACATCAGGTGAGACTGTGAACATATCAAATCAAATCGAGCAGATTTATTACAAGTAATCCTGGTAGTTGACAACCATGGTTGTTCCGTATTCTTATAAAATCAAAGTGAAGTGTCCTCGTGATTGGAAGACGTTTATATCTCACGACTATTTGTATCGTAGTCGAGGCACGAGTCGTTAATTACATTATGTAATATCTCTCCTTCGCAGTTCACGCAAATGTGATAATTCATCTAATTGATAAACATGGTAAGAAGTATACGAAATAGATACGGGTGAATCAATGGCCGAGTTGCTGTCCTCTACAGCTGAATGGACACTGATGTTTACTCGTCATATTATTCGCAATAATTATAATGCTGTAAGTTGTCTTAAGAAATATAAAATAAAAAGAAATTAAACATGTGGAGAAAATAGAAGTATTGGTTTAGTCGTGACTGTAATTGTTTTAATACGAATGCATTAGGCCAAGCGCACATATGTAAACGAGAAATACGCGAGTCGTCGACCGCAACTGTAATATCATTTGAAAATACTTAAAATATAATTATATTAGTAATAATTTTACAGACACTGTACGAGTTTATGAATTGGTCGCACTTTTACCAGATGTTAAATGTACCCGAAGATGGTGACTACTTTAAGCTTTGAAGGATTGGCTCTCAAGTAATGTTGCTAAAATATATCTAAGTACTTGCCAACTTAAAGATGGCAGTTAGTCAAGAGATGACTTTTTTTACCTACCGTCATAGTTCGGTTTCGTCAGGATATTTCCTCACCAGAACTCGAGCTCACCATACATTTTGAACTCGTGTTGATTAGCGTAGTAAGTCATTATCGCTTGAAAGCACATCGAGTGAAAATAAATGTAACTCATTGAGGTATAGAGATGATAACGCATGTAGGTTCTTGTGATTCACTTTGGTACTTCTATTTTACTGTTGATGGAAAGTCATAAAGGCTTATGTTATATAACAAATGAAGAAAATTGTTATGTATGAACGCACGTGAGAAATCAAAGACGGTCATAAGCGCACTGACGTTTTATGTCTCTCCAACATTGTACAGCCATACATGACAAAAACAGATAAAAAAAAAGTTGTTAAAAACAAAAAAAAATATTTGTGCTTTCCGTCAATCTTGATGTTCTGCTGGCGCCCCACAGCCACCATTAAGAGGCTTCTCTCTAATACAATATTTATCAGCATTATAGAAGCAAAGCGGTAGTTTCGGGAGTCTTAGGCCCTCGTCACCTAGTTCCATCATATGTAAATACCATATAAGCATTTGATGTCAACGACATATTTAGTTGAAAAGAAAGTGGCATCTTTCAGTTCTTCATACAGAGCGGAAGTTTTGATTTATTTTGAATTTTTAATATCAAACCTTCTGGACATTTGTTATTAAAATATTTGTGAAATTAAATTTAATTCAAATACAAAAATACTTTATTCAATTTAGGCCTTATGAACGTCAAAATAGTACCACCGGTTCGGAAAACAATCAAATTATCGAGAAGAAAACTCGATCATTTTACCAGCGTGTTTTTTATTAGATTTTTTTTAAAATAGTTAATAAGTTTATTGATCCACCCTATAAAATTAAAAAAAAACTACAATATCTAAAGTATATAATTTATTTCTAATAATAAAAGTTATATAATATAAAGTGCACAACAAAACTCTTATACGCCTACAAATAAAATGATTTCATTAGTGCAACCTATTATTCTGATTGGTATTCGTATTTTCGATTGTTCATTTCACATCAAAAAGCTTCGAAGTAGTTACATGGCTTACACGGTTAAATCACAATTAGACGTTTGATTAATTAGTTTTTATTTTAACAAATCTAGGTTTTAATTTCATTTATGAATTTATGAGGTATAGTATCTTTCCTTTGTTTGTGCGTAAAACAGCGGTCTCTTAAGCACCCTCGATGATCATATGAATAGGATAAAATGGATGGTAGCACATAGTGTTAACCCTTGTGTGGGCACAGTTGGTGGTCCGGTCTGCATGAACTTTGCCCTCCCAATACATCTTCGATAACTTAATGCATATTCGTAAAAATTTAGACAAACTAGATCTAGTGAATGATCGTCATAATTTTAATACTAGAAGTAAATACAAGTTGTCCGTCCCACGCTTTAGGTTAAGTAAGTGTAATAAAAGCTTTATAGGTAATAGTATTCGGTTTTACAATAAGATCCCAAGTAACATTACCGATTTACCTGACAATAAGTTCAAGTATTATGTCAAGCAAGTTTTAATCTCAAAAGGTTATTACAGGGTGGATCATTACGTGAACGATAGTGATGTCTGGAATTAACCCACATCTCTGTGCTTCCGCTAACATTATTAAGACAACGATTGTATAGTTTTTTGTATGACAAAAAAAAATGTTATAATTATAAAAAAAAATAGAACCAGATCGAGTTTCTTGCCGGCTCTTCTCGACTGGGTTGTTTTCCGAACCGGTGGTAGTGTTTAGACGTTCATAAGCGCCTTCTTAGGGCCTAAATTGAATAAATAAATTTTGATTTGATTGATTTTTTTTTTATAGATCCTGGTCACAATGACTAAGGTACTGACATATCGTGTCGTACCCGGTCTCGGACGGTGTGAACTCACATTTTCGTATTCTCGGCGCGAAATCAGTTAAAAAGCTTCTTTGAGAGTACGTTAACAGGCAATCGAAGTTGAGTCCGCTCTTAACAGTTTAATGGCGGACGCGAGCTAAATTGAAAAGTTAACGTTCGTTTAGAACAATACTACGTCAGGTCCGCGACACCGCCTGCGCCGCCGACTCGACGCTGCACCGCGCACCGGCCTACTCACTATTGTACAAGCATCAACTGACCAACAATAATATAATATAATGATCATATAATATGATCAGTGTATATATAAACACTTGAATTTGATTATAAGCTCTATTCCCACACTAGAATAATCTTTAAAAACAGTGATTTTATGAACTTGTGAAATATTTCAAAGTTATAAATATATGCTAATAATTAAAATTGTAGCGTCGTTTTTTTTAAACCTAGCTAATGCTGTTGACCGGAAGGGCCTTTACAGCTTCCTCGTGACTTTGAGGGAGAGTGCTCAAGGCACTCGCCGTAGTAAGGTAACTAGCACAAAAGCACCAAAGTGGTACGCACCTCTCTTTGGCGTTGACCTGTGTGACATTGACAAACGTAAACCGTTTCGAAACATATATGTATAATTTTTGTATTTTTGTTTCTGTCCGTTTGTGTGTCTGTTTGTACCCGCTAATCTGCTATTTGGACGGGACTTTTTTGTTAGATAGGTGAAGTTACCTCGCGTAATTTTGGCTACTTAATTTATTCATAAATAATTAGGGTTCCGCGTAAAAAAAACCTCATAAAAATTGGAATAAAATCCTCATTAAATGCACTGTTCTAGTGGCAGGTATTTGAAGTTGTAAGAAATATCTTTGCTTAATGTTAGTAGCAAAACAACTTTTGGAATATAATTAGGGTCCCGTATAAAAAAAATAAAACTATATTACGCAGTGAAAAATATACGAAACGAAGGCGCAGCCGCGGCCACACAGCTAGTTTCTTTATAAACTTCACGTAAATATAATATATATACATGCTATAAAAGACAATGTCTTTATGTCTGGCTGTTTTTCTACCCATTAATGCTTTGGTAATTCGAGGAAAAATAGAATGATTTACATGATTCTTTCATGTTTTCATATATCCCGAAGCGTATCGCTGATACACATACATACACGTTTCGTTTTAATGTTACAGTAGATATATTACAATAAGTTAGCGGATCAAAGTTAGTTAATTTATAAATAGGACTTACTAATATCTTTTTCCTCTGGGTATGTTTTGGAATTACATTAACAATTTCAGTTTGCACGTTTACCACGACGTGTTTTTGTTCCACTGGAAAACAATTTAGTTCCAGAGTTATCTCCTCCCGGTTGAGTCAGGTAACGAGGTTTTAAAACTAATATTTCCGAATCGAATTTTCCTTGGGCTACAATTATCAAGTTATTAAAGTCGGTAAAAAACTGTTCATTCGATTCGGATACGAGTATACCTGTCAACGAGTTTATTGAAAACACGACATAGACAAAACGTATTGACTGGCGAGATCCACTTTGGGTATTAGTTGGTTTGGGCATGTAGAGAGGATGGATGAGAGAAGATTAACGAAATTAATTTATAAGGCGAGGGTTAATGGGCAAGTCGGTAAGGGTCGACCTAGGCGAACGTATCTAGACCAAATCAGTCATGTGTTAAATAAAGGCCAGGTAAAAAAGTACTCATAACCGACGAGCATGTATGAAAGCGCTCATGAAAGTAGAGGAAGCGAAAGAGGTATGCCAAAATCGTAGCAAGTGGAAGGACGTAATCTCTACCTACCCCCACGGGAGAAAGGCGTGATGATATGTATGTATGTATGTATTAGACGTAAATTAATTACTTATCCTTACGCTTATCTATTATTAAAATTACGATTCAGAATATTAAAAGAAGAATGATCCTCCGCCACAAAATCACATCATATAAAACTTGTATCAGGCCCGTAATGACATATTGTGGTCCCGTTTTCTTCTATATGGCGAAATCACAGATCTACACCTATATAGTTATAGGAAAAAAAAATAGTTCTACTACATAAATAGTTATTAAGCTCACGTAGATGTAAGTCTATGGATATCTATATATTTAAAAGAATTAGCTAATTAAATTATAAAAATATATCTGATAAAGAGTGCGGAGTAAGAGTCTGCAGTGTGTGAAAAAAAAAAAAACTGCGTCATTAATACTTGACTTAAAAAAACAATTATAAGTTATTAAGCATGTCGATTTTTTTGACTTTTTTGACTTTGCCCTCCCAATACATCTTCGATAACTTAATGCATATTCGTAAAAATGTAGACAAGCTCGATCTAGTGAATGATCCTCATAATTTTAATACTAGAAGTAAAGACAAGTTGGCCGGAACCACGCTTTAGGTTAAGTAAGTGTAATAAAAGCTTTATAGGTAATAGTATTCGGTTTTACAATAAGATCCCAAGTAACATTACCGATTTACCTGACAATAAGTTCAAGTATTATGTCAAGCAAGTTTTAATCTCAAAAGGTTATTACAGGGTGGATCATTACGTGAACGATAGTGATGTCTGGAATTAACCCACATCTCTGTGCTTCCACTAAAAACTACGATTTGTATAGTTTTTTATATGACAAAAAAAATGATATATATTATATTTATGACAAAAAAAAAGAACCAGATCGAGTTTCTTGCCAGCGCTCTTCTCGACTGGGTTGTTTTCCGAACCGGTGGTAGTGTTTTAGACGTTCATAAGCGCCTTCTTAGGGCCTAAATTGAATAAATAAATTTTGATTTTGATATTGGCAAAGTAACATGATATTCTTTTCACCTGTGACGCGTAGGGATTACGTCATGAGACGAATGCAACCTGACCACGGTACACGGGTTTGCACTCACCTACACTCAGCCGCATTCGGCCGCATTCAGCTGCACTCAATCACAATCAACGCTGTCGCTACTTAAAATTTCGTGTATCGACAATTCGTTTAAAATAACGTGATGCGGCCGTTTTTATAAAGCGTGAGATTTTTTAAGTAAATATACACATATTAAGGTATTTACACCTTTAAAATAATAACCGTTGAGACGTTAAGAAAAAAATTTCTTGGATCAAAAACCTTCGCGTCTTTGCACAGAACAAGACACAAACATATCATTACAAGCAAATTAATAACAAAAATATGTTCGTTTTTATTTATATAACTAGCTGTGTGCCCGCGGTTGCGCCCGCGTTTCATATGTTCTTCACTGCATTTCAATTTTTATACGGAATCCCAATTATTTTCTTTAAAAAAATTAGTACTAAGATAAAGATAATATACATGCTATAAAAGACAATGTCTTTATGTCTGTCTGTTTTTATACCCATTCTACAAATAGAATGATTTACATGATTCTTTCATGTTTTTATTTATCCCGAAGCGCATCGCTGATACACATACATACACGTTTCGTTTTAATGTTACAGTAGATATATTACAATAAGTTAGCGGATCAAAGTTAGTTAATTTAAAAATAGGACTTACTGATATCTTTTTCCTATGGATGTGTTTGTGAAGTGAAGTACTAAGATAAATATCTCGACTGGTTCCTGAGTGGTTTCGTAGTTACTTGAGTGGTCGTCGACAACGCATTCGAGTCGACGAAACTTTTTCGTCCTAGTCAATGACTTCTACTACCGGTGTACCACAGGGCGGTGTGTTATCTCCTCTACTTTTCGGAGTTTTCATAAACTCTATATAGAACAGTATACTTTCATCTTACTATTTATATGCTGATGAGCTGAAAATATATTCGCAAGCTCCTATTGATAACCTCTCGCAAGCTATTTGTAAAATTAATGGTAATTTGGCACGCATCAGTGACTGGAGTAAAGAATATGGTCTCAAAGTGAATCCGAATAAAACCCAAGTAATCATTATTGGGAGTCCTAGGATGACTGAAAGGGTTGATAAAATGCAACTTTCGGCTGTCGTCCATGATGGTACTAATCTTCCTATATCTGAGAACGTACAAAATTTAGGAATCTAATTGGACAAAAATTTATCTTGTGGTCCACAGCTTCATGAAGTAAGTCCGAAAATGTTTGCGTCTGCCGGATGTCTAAGAAGATTTCGGAATTTTCCTGTTACTACCAAAATTTCGCTTGCACAAATCCTGCTCCTTCCGATTATCGACTATGCTGACACTTGCTATCTAGATCTTATAGAAGCTCAACTTAATAAAATCGTACGACTCTAATATGTTTGTATAAGATTCATATTTGGTTAATGTAAGATTGATCATATCTCAGAGTTTTGTACTAAGCTGAATTAGCTTCCTGTGATGCTTCACCGAAATTCTCGCACCCTTTTTCTCTTACACAGAAGACTATTTAACCCTAGCGCTCCTCCTTACCTAAGAAAACGTTTTAAGTTTGAATTTTAAGATCATCAGAAACCATAAGACTTGAAGTCCCAATTCACTCCACAAATTTTTGTGCAAAATCATTCACAGTCCAGGCTGCACAGTTATGGAATTCGTTACCTGTTTCATCACATGTCCATAATGTGATGGGCAGGGAGGAACGAGGATGTGGTGAGAAAGCTATTGGATATGAATGTGGAAGGTGGGTATGGGGGAAGAGTAAGACCAAAAGAAAAGATGGATGGACTGTGTGAAAGATGATATGCTTAGGAAGAGAGTGAATTCAGAGAATATGGCGTATTGGGCCGACCGCAAATGAAAATGGGAAAAGGGTAGGGAGATGATGATCTTATTACTGTTCAAAATTAATTTCACCTACACTTCCACGGGCTGCACTCATTACTTAACATCAGCTGGACTGCATGCCTGTTTGCAATATACAACATAACGACACTCGTGTATCTGTATAATTGGTATATTGTCTGAATGAGTGAACTGAGGAGAGACGATAGGTTTGTGATCTCTATTACGTCGAGGTATAAAGCTATCAATATTGATTCATCGTTGTTGTGCGGTTCCTAACAGCTACTATATCGTATTATACCAACTGTATGGGGCTCTTGAGCGATAAATGGCACATTATCCCTCGGACCTCGACGATCTGCGGTAATCCGTTTTATATTATCGGTCACCTATATGAATTAATCAACTGCGGCATGACACTTAAACCGATATCTACTAAAATAATAAAATGGTATTAAAAGTAATAATCTTAATTGTTTTTGAACTGACTACGTAACGATTGTAATGAATTTCGACTTGGGGTGCTCCGTAGAGAAGTCATAGCTAAACCTTTCCATTGTTATAGCTATCATGCAAATATTATGTGAAATATCTATTTATTAATATTTATCTGACTAAGGATATAAGCATGCTCGAAGGTCACAGATCCGATGTCCCTGGTGTGTTAGATGTGATATGGTTTGGACTAACGAGTGCTGGTGTCACTGTATCACGTTTGGTGTATATTGAATTTATTAGGACGGAGGCGTCGCGCAATGAAACTCGACATTTTGAGACTTATGATTTTATTATCTTACTCATAATTAGGTGGATACATATTTATACTAACGTAGCAGCAGACTTGAGGGCTACTGTCCTGTATGCTCGGACCTCGGCTGAGTCATTGCAGGAAAGGAAATATGGCGAATGTCCGGCACCGACATGAATTTGAATTGCCCGTACTCGTAATTGAGCTTACGATTGTCATGCGAAATATTTACTATAATTTTAATGAAAAAGAAATCTTATTTATTATAATTGACACTTACAGGTAGTGTATGCATACTACTTAATATTTCATTAAAGTTGCAATTTGCTTGCGGTCGATTAGATTGCTTGTAATTATTATTTTAGGCGTCTGTGCGTCTGTGATATCATATGATATCAACTCGCATATCATAATTTCTGTTATTCACCTCTCAAATATTTAATTGATTTATGATTTAAAGATTATGGAGACGCCTAGAGCTGGCGCGGTAGGCCAAAATGGCAAGGGAAGCGTGGTGGATGCGGGAACAAGGAAGTCGTGCACTGACCTGTTCCTCAGCAGCAGCAAGCGCCTTCGACGTGTAGATCCGCTCGCAGCCGCCCGAAAGCTCCTTAGAATAACACACGAGGGCTTCCAACACCTCACACACTTCCAATACACGACGTCACCACAATATGCGGTTATAGTTTATTTTATAAAGCGGAAAAGTGAATATAACCACCGATTTAGTGGCGCGGGCGCGGTTAGGAACACAAGTAGGTATAGCGGGGTTGCGAAATATAGTATCTGTATGCGATGTATGCGCGGGCGCGGTTGACACAGAAGTGCACAACAGGGAAAGGGGGTGGGGGTTTTAGGAAGCCACACGAGGTGGCGTTACCCGATTAATTTGCATTTATTTTGACTATTTAATTCACTACTATTCTCATTAACTTTCCGTGTATCATATAATGTAATTAATTATATAATACATATATATACTCATCTCTGGCCAGAGTATATCTGTACGCATTATAAATACTCAGAGGGACGCGCCCTTTCATAATATTTTAATATAAACTTTATATGGTTACATATTTAAAATTATAAAATTTAAAGTGAATATATATTTTGTATGTTCGTTTTATACTTAGATACATTATACTATTTAAATATAGACATATTTCTTTAGTAATAATTGTAGACTCGATAGTACAGATTAGTATCTAGTCTATTGGATTTTTAGTTTATGGTCTAATTTTATGAAGTCACTCACTTTTTCCGCAATCATAATAGCGGCTGCGTTGATGTTAGCGCGTACGATGCGCGGCATGACGCTCGCGTCCGCGACGCGCACGCCTCGCACGCCACGCACACGCAGTCTAGAGTCCACCACGGTACCCATTGCACACGTACCCACGTAGTGATATATGTTACCCATAACACAAAGCGCGTAGCACCTCCAGTACTCTCTAGTGCCTACTTCCAAACCCTTGCATCTCTTCCTGGCCAGATCGACCAGTTCAACCTTGTCATTTCTGAATGGACTTGTATTCAAAACTCTAAAAAAGTCTAATAAATAATCCACAATTTTCTCCAAATCGACATCTTTAGAAAAGTACCCGGGGTAAATTAAAGGATAGTCTTTAGGATTTCTGCTCCGTAAAAGAATTTCACCCCGGGACTTTGGATCTAAAACGCTGATTTCTACAAATATAACGCGTCTACATTTTGTATCTTCATAGAGGATTTCACATATATCATCCTGAAAGTTATAGCTTGAGGTACATCGTTGCAAAGCTGGTTCAGGGTCGTCCATGATGAAGCCCACAGTTTGATAGTCAGGGTATATTTGTGATTTATTCAGTGTCACGTAGCCTATGAACGAAGGACCACGTTTGTGCGGGTCCATCGGAGTAAGTTTAGTGCGCATTTTCTTTGTTCTCAAAAATACGAGGACAGTCGAATGATCATGAAAGTTCTTTCCAACGGGTAAGTCGGCGAGAATGTTTATTTTTCCAGTCCTGCAAATGTTGTTTGGGTCCGATTCCCGACAACATCAACAGTTGAGCAGAATTAATAGTTCCCGCTGTCAAGATCACTTCCTTCTCAGATTTAATTACTAGACTTTTACCATTTTTGGTTATTACTTTCACACCGATGGCTTTCTTATCCTCATTAAACAATATTTTTGTGACTAAGGTGTTTTTTAATACGTAAAGATTGGGACGGTTTTTAGATTTTTGATTCTCGCTTGGTCCGCCGAGGCGTGCACACGCATGCCGGTCCGCTCGCTCGCCGAGACAGATCGCCCCTGCGCCCCGCCCGCTTCGTCCCGCGGTCGTCATCTATTGTGAAGCCGACTACCTGGAACGCGCCGTTTCTCGGAAAGGGTCACGAAGATACGCATCGCGCCGCGACTACGAGTGAAGACTTGTTATAATATTCGGTACTCCGTATATTATACAAGACAACCGTACTTTTCAGTACGAAGTATATTCAACTGTGCATACGTTCGCTCACCTTAGGGTGAGGAATCGTGGTCAAACCATACAATCCACTCCCTTTGGATGTGGTCGCCACTGGAAACCTAACGGTGCCAACTAAAGGTGGTGCACAGGGTTCAGCAGGTTCCCTGGGGACCCCCTTCTGGGGTCGCCGCATACCGGAACTTGGCGCGTAATCACGCCGAGTTTCCTTTTGTCTAACCCGAAATCCGATCCTGCTACACATCCATCCCCTGGGTGCTGTTTGGGCGTCTGACCCACGTCCTCGGCCCTAGGGCTTGATAGGGCTTCCCCCTAGGCCTAGTAGGTTCCACTCTCCTTTGGGTCATTGCACCTTGACTCAAAGGTCCCTTGCGAGACTCGCGTAGTCTCTTAGATTTTTTGGCGCGCCCCCCTGCCCCTCCGGCAGGGCGGTAGTACACCCCCCCCCGCCCTCTCGCCGTCCCGGGATGGCCGACCCTTTGTTTGTGGAGCGTCAGCTCCTTAGCTTTGTTAAATCGTTACTCGCGAAGTCTCCCGAACTCGCTCGGGAATTCGCGAGTTTTAGAAATAGCTCGCAGGCCCCGTCCGTCGCGCTCCCGCAGCCGCCCGCCGCGCTCCCGCAACCATCCGTCGCGCTTTCCCAACGCGTCCGCAAGCCGGTCGCGAATATTAACGCTCCGGAGCGTCCGCGTCCGCGCTCTCCGCCCGCCCGCGTCGTTCGCAGATAGGGAGTCCGTTAACTCGGACTGTAGGTCGCGTTCGAGATCCCCATACCGTCCGCCTTCAGCGGACATTATTAATGTTCCGACGGGGAACAGTTTCTCCCCGCTATCGCCCATAAACCAGGCAGACAGGCGTCCGAGCCTCATGCCTAGGTTCGCCGAGCCTTCCGTCCTGTCGTCCGGGTCAGACTCTGACGATATGGACGTCGAGTTCCCCCCGCTGGGGGGTGATGAGTTCATCACCCCAAGGCGAAAAAACAAGCGGAAGGCGGCGGCTTCTCCGCCGCTTTCGCCGCCAGCCTCCACCCCCAAGATCCTCGCGGTAGAGGAGGACACACCCCGCAGCCTACGCCGCTGCCCGTCGTCGCGCCGACAACACCGGCGCCGCCCAAACCCGCGACCGAACACTCTCAGGCTCAGCCTAAGAAGGTTCGCCCGCCTCCTCCCGTCACGATCCAGGACAAAGCGTCCTGGACTAAGATCTCGGCGGCTCTCGCGAGCCGCCACATCCACTTCACCACCGCGACAAGCGTTCGCGATGGTATTCTTGTCAAGGTCCAGACCGTGGAGACCTTCCGCGCCCTGACCAAATTCCTCCGCGAAGCGAAGTACGCTTTTTACACGTACGCTCTCGAGGAGGAGAAATCCCTTCGCGTCGTCATGCGAAGAGTTCCGAAGGAACTCTCGTGCGACGAAATAACCGCCTCCCTTAGGGAACAAAACCTGCCCGTAATTGAGGTACATCGTATGTACTCTCAAAACGACAGGCAGAAACCATTCAACATGGTTCTCGTCTCCCTCTCCGCCACAGAAGAGGGTAAGAAGGTCTTCGGCCTGGAGACCCTCTGTGGCCTGTCCGGGATCTCTGTAGAGATCCCCCACAAGAAGTCTTACCCCACGCAGTGTCACCGCTGCCAGGGGTACGGGCACAGTTCTCGGAGCTGCTTTATGGCTCCGAGATGTGTCAAGTGCCTCGGGGATCACCTGACCCCCGACTGTCCCCGTCCAAAGGACACCACCGACCCCCCCAGCTGCGTTCTATGCAGACAAGAGGGTCACCCCGCCAACTATCGCGGGTGCCCGTGCGCACCCAAGATAAAGCGCAACCACCCCAGACAGGGCGGTAGGTACGTTCCTCAGAGGAACACCGCCCCCCTCCTCCTCCAGCCTCAAGTGCCACCTATGACACCGAGGACGTTCCCGTGCCTTCCAGGCAAGTCGGCAACGCTTTCCGCGGTGCCAACAGGTCAACCTGCCTCTCGGCCCGCTGCTCCTCTGGCTCCGTGGGCCCCCAGGCCCCAAGCTAAGACGCAGCCGCGCCTGGCTACCTCTCAGGCCCCTCAGGCCCACTCCACCGGCCTAGACCGGGTTCTCTTCCTCCTGCGTGTCCACGACGTGCAGGATGTCGTCGCGTTCAACACTCTGTTGAACAGCGGCGCCGGAAACGCCGAGTTAGACGCTATAACTCGGTTTCCCGCCATCGCCATGACCCTCCAAGGGCTGGCACGCGCTTCCCAACACCCGTAATAAATGGCTAAGATAAAGCCACGCGGTCTGTCCCTTTCGTTCTTTAACGCGCGGAAACTAGTTCCGCAGCGTGAACTCGTCGCGAACTTCCTCCGCGATCGTCAAATAGACGTGTTTCTTGTCCAGGAAACCCTACTGAAGCCCAAAGATCGCGATCCTAAGATCGCGAATTATAATATCGTTCGGAACGATAGATTGCCCCCAACTAGGGGCGGTGGTACCTTAATTTATTATAAGCGGTCTCTGTATTGCACGCCGCTAGACCCTCCTGAGCTAGAAAACTTAGAGGTTTCTTTATGCAGAATCGGAATGACCGGCCATCAGTCGATCGTTCTGGTGTCTGTATATCTCTCGCCCAATAAGCGCATCTTAGCTTCCGATTTAGGGAAACTTTTCTCTCTCGGAGACTCCGTCATTATCGCGGGTGATCTCAATTGCGGGCACACCCTTTGGAACAGTTCGAGTAATACCAGTAATGGGATTGCTCTTACTGTGCTGATGGATGAGCTTGATTTTGAGGTCATCGCTCCTTTAGAGCCTACCCACTTCATGCCGCACTGCCGCCCGACAGTGCTAGACGTAGCTATTTTCAAAGGGGTCCGGCTTCCTGTGCGTCTCATACAAGTCGTACACGAACTCGACTCCGACCACCGCCCAGTCATTTTACAGTTAGGTCATTCGGACGACTCTAGCCCGCCAGTTGTAAAGGTCGCGGACTATTTCAAACTCGGCAGATATCTCAAGGACCATCAGTCCTCCCCCCCGCTCGACTTGATCCCCGACGTACTGGATACGCCTGCGGACACGGATCTCGCGATCGCTTCTCTGGTTGAGCATCTCAACACCGGAATCAGGGAGACCTCGAAAGAGGTACAAGCGGCGAACGATCGCCGCTTTATACTCCCTGATGACGTGAGAGCTCTGCTCACCCAGAAGAACGCCGCGACCCGTGCCCACGACGCGTATCCGACTGAGGAAAATCGTGCACGCTTACGTTCCTTGCGTAGAGCGGTGAAAGACCGCATAGATCAGCTCCGTGATAACAGGTGGAACAGTTTCCTCGAGGAGCTGGTACCTTCCCACCTCGCGTACTGGAAGCTTGCACGATCGATGAAGACGGACCGCTCCGTCGTTAGTATGCCCCCCCTGGACAGAAACACTCAGGGTCTTCCACCCGCATTTGACGATGACGACAAAGCCGAGTGCTTAGCCGATAGCCTCGAGCAGCAATGTTCCCCCGTAATTGACTTCGTTGACGTCATCCACGTCTCAGAAGTAGAGTCCTCGGTACAGGACCTAGACGCTCTTTCCCCGGTTGTTCCCCTCACACCTGTCACCTGTGATGAGGTCATTACAACCATTAAGGGCCTTAAGCCTAGAAAATCTCCCGGTCCGGACGGGATCAGGAATGAAGTGCTTAAGCTTCTTCCGCCCCGTCTCATCGCGCTACTGGTCTGCATCTTCAATGCGGCCATCAAAAACCACCACTTTCCAGCCGTCTGGAAAGAAGCGATAGTGATAGGTATACACAAGCCTGGCAAAGATGCCAGGTCACCCGATAGTTACCGCCCAATCAGCTTGCTAAGCACAATAGGTAAACTCTACGAGCGGATCCTTCTGAACCGACTCCTCGTAGTGATAGAGGACAAAAATCTCTTGCCTCCCGAACAGTTTGGTTTCAGAGCCAGACACTCTTGCGCGCACCAAGTGCAACGCCTCACGGAGCACATCTTGTCAAATTTTCATCGAACCCCAAACACACCCTGGCGTACGCTCGCTGTCTTCTTCGACGTCGCTAAGGCATTCGACAAGGTCTGGCATGCCGGCCTTGTATTTAAACTAGTTAGGTTAGGCGTCCCTGACACATTAGTACACATCCTACGAGATTACCTTTCGAATCGTAGTTTCCGCTTTAGAGTAGAGTCCGCTCTCTCTTCAGCCCGCCCGATCCGCGCAGGAGTCCCCCAGGGCTCCTTCTGGCGCCTGTCCTCTTCAACCTTTACATAGCGGACTTACCAGACCTAAATCCGAACCTGAAAGACGACCCGCTCGCAGGAGTGGCGCCTAGTAAGGTTCATTTAGGTCTCTATGCCGATGACACGGTCATCTTTTTTTCGTACAGACAAAGAGACACTCTCAGATCCCGCGTCCAAAAGGCTGTTGACATCTTAAGCCTTTGGTACATGAAGTGGCGCATAGCGATTAACCCGGGAAAGAGCACCGCGATTATGTTCTCCGTAGAGAAATCTGACCCTCCTCGTCCAGTCACTTACCTAGGAGTAGAGATCCCATGGGCGACCGAGGTCAAGTACCTCGGTGTCACACTAGACGCCCACATGACTTTCAAATCTCACGTTTTGAAAGTCAGAAACCGTGCCAACATGGTTATGGGACGTCTCTTCCCTCTTTACGACGCTCGTAGCAAGATGGCCGTCCGCCATAAAATTACATTGTATAAAACGGTAGTTAGGCCCCACCATTCTCACTTATTGCGCCCCTGCCTTCGCTTATACAGATCTGGCCTCCCTCCAAGTGGTTCAGAACCGCTTCACCAGGAGAGCCGTAGGTGCCCGGTGGTACGAGAGGGATGTGGACATCCACAGAGACCTCAACCTACCATCCATTCACTCTGTTATCAAATCCCTGTGTCGCGCATTTTTCGATCGCGCAGAGACACACCCGAATCCGCTCATAGCGAAAGCCGTCGCGTACTCCTCCGACCCGCTAGCTCCGAAACCGTTTCGGAGACCGCGTAACGTTCTCACCGATCCCGATGATAAAATCACGTGCGAAAATAGGATCTTTCCTTTCCAACCGATTCAGTATGCGTGCCAGCGCCCACGCCCGCGTAACCGCCGTTCCCGCCGCCGGGGACAGGCGGCTAATTTTGCTCCCGCACACTCTCCGGGTCCCCCTCAGGCGGCGACCCAAGACGTGCTTCGTTCCCCAACTGGGGAGGCTCTTGACGTCGCCGCCAGCCGCGATACAGTGACACTGCCCATGCATTGAGCATTACACGCACAACACTGCAAACACACTCTTGCACATAACATGCAGGTACATAGGTCCTGTAAGGAACCTTTTTTTTTTTTTTTTTTATGTAAATAAAAATAAAGATTAGCTAGGATACAACTCGCGAGTGAGTCTTGAGTACTCAGGTGACGGCCAAGCCGAGGTTCGTACCACTTTGGTAGCCCTTGAGCTAGTCACCTTTTTGCGGCTGAGTGCCTTCAGCACTCGCCCCCAAAGTTCGGTGAAGCTGTAAAGGCCCCTCCGGTCAACAGCATTAGCTAGGTAGGAAAAAAAAAAAAAAAAAAAAAAAAAAAAAAAAAAAAAAAAAGGACGGTTTTTAATCGGGTTTAAAAAGGAGTAGGCGCTGCTCTGCCTGCGTCCCTTGTATATATTGACCATAGGTTGTGTAAAACCGAGTGTGTAGTTACCGTTAACATCTAAAACCAGGCGATGTCCGAGCTCCTTGAAACCTTTTAAATAGTTTTGACTGACTGTATACAATTCCCTTGTTATCCCTAAGTAGCCGTTGGTCCCATGGAAAGCTGATGTCGAAGACTTCAAAATAGTCGGGTCGTCGAGCCTCTCGCTTTTAATGAAGTACGGGAGGACATTCTCGTAGGACCAAGTGGAGTCGTCGACTATACCGGCCCAGGTGTCGTAGTCGTGCGGGCTCCCTCGCGTATACGTCAGCGCGTTCGAAGAGCTGCTTCCCCCTAACATTTTCCCTCGACTCAGCGTGATCCTACCGCACTTCTGACACTGGTACGTGTACTTGTCGTTTTTCAAAGTGTAATTCCAGTCTACGTACGAGTTTTTCAAATAAACAGTGAAGCTTGGAGTCTGAAAGTATAGACGGTTTTATACTATTTTAGCCAATTTATATTACATTTGAAAAATTATTCTACGATGAAAGCCTAAATTTCTTTGCATAAATATAATTTTAACAGCAAAAAATAATCTGTTACTTTATATACAAACTGCCATGAGTTTTAGTTGACCCAAAAGAACGTGTTTACGAACGGATATTCAGTTATAACTGATATATAACATTTGACTTGTACATAATGTCAACGACTAAGAGTCACAGGTCAAATAATTACAAAAAAAAGACGAATTTTCTTATCTTCAAAAAAAAAAAAAACTTAAAAGAAATTACGAGTGATTCGAAAGGTTCATCGAGTCCTGCTTCGATAAGAAGTACTCGAATGTTGTTATGTTCAGTTAGTCTGTTGGCGATGACGCAGCCTGCGGAGCCCGCGCCCACCACTATGAAGTCGAACGATGATCCCGCTGCCGATTCAAACAACATTATAATTTAGTTCATATCAATGGTATTAATGTACTACAAAATAGGTTCCTTAGCCGGAACTATAACTCCGTATCCACATTGTATTTTAACAAACATTATGGTAAAATCACTGACCGTGTATAATAGCTTGTTGCGGCCACAAGTATGCGGTGAGGTGGAGACAGGTCGCGAGATATCGGAACGCGCGCTGTACTCGCGTCAGTTTCTTTACAGTTTGTATCATAGCTCTTAAAACCATGGTTCCATGTAGTTCTTCACTATATAAAATTCGAAAATTTAATAATATTTTTTACAAAGGAAAAAAATAACCTAAACAGTTTTCATTAGTTTGCTATCTAACCGCTAAAGGGAAAGTCGTTACGTTCCAATTAGACCGAAATAGATAATGAACTGTGTTTATACAATGTAAAACTATATATACGGTTTATGTGTTTTGGAATTGTTTTGATAAAGTAATTAATGAGTCGTTTATGCTATCTTTAAACTAGTTCAGTTAAGACATATAAAGCTCGAAGCATACTCGTATAGTCCGAGAGCCGGCTGCAAGCTGTTACGTTCACCTGGTAAGCAAATTAAAATTAACTTTTATGTGCAATTAAAAAAGAGGCTATATTTGGTGCAACCTCTTCACAGGCAGGTAATATTTTGTTACATTCATCATTATATATCTGCATCATATATTAACTAGCAGTGTGCCCGCGACTGCGAACGCGTTTCATATATTTTTCACTGCGTAATTTTTTTTTATTTTTTTTATACGCTTTTATAAAAATTGTATTTTTGGTATAGGTATCGTATATGCATTCATACCTATTAAGTAAAAAAAATATTTTGACTTTACAAACAGACACTCCAATTCTGTTTATTAGTGTATACGTTACATGCGTTTGAAAGAGAGAAACGTCGGATACGGTTAACTTTAATGGTGTTTTGTAATACCTTTAGGAATATCAATCATGTTTTCTCTTCCTCATCTCGTACATAAAAAAACCTTTAAAATACTTCTAACAGGTTTCACATAACAAAACTAGTGGAAATTACAAACTTTGTTTGTCTCTAACCTGTATATACATACAACACACACACGCACACACAATGTAGAACACAGTAGTAAATTACTGGCATACGTTTATATTTCTAGTTTGGGTTTCGCAATGAACGGCGGTGAATACAACGGCTTATGTTGAAATATGTTAATAGTCTGGCGGTTTCACAACACCATATTCTCTTGTATTATTTGAATTAATTCGTTAGTAAAACACGTGCAGCTTGTCACTGTTTACTTATCAATTACATTGTACTAAAGAGACAATTTTCTCTAAGCCGAATAGTTTATATATTTGAAATAAAGTGTAAAACTAATATAACAACGTACGAAATAATATATAATATATATAACGTACGGAACCTAGACCGATTTTGGATCAAAATTTGGTATGATTGTAGTATATATTCCGTATTTACATTAATTTAGAAGATGTAACTCTTCGTGTTAAAACACCATTCAAAGGATCAAAGTCCCCCCAATGAAGTTGGTAGGGTGGTGTGAATGGACGTCTCCACACCAGTGTGGGACTCACCCAGCGAGAAGCGCCGGAAATACACACTAAACCCCCCCGGAGCCACCCGCCGCATTTAGGGGACGATACGGGATCGGTGTCACATGCACCACGTTGTCCCCTGCGACAGGCTCAACAGGGCCACGTCCATTAATTAGCCCGTTGGGGATGTGGAGGAAGTCGCTGCCTGACCCAAAGGCTCTGTCTCTACACCTCTTCGCCCGATTCTCCAGAGAGAATTTTCGTCCAGGGAAAGGGATGGTTGCCAACTGACACACAGTCTCTCCACCCCTCCCCCCTCATAGAAGAAGAAGAAGAACAAGAAAAGAAATCATCCGCCAGCTGAAGAGGAAGGTCTCTCTCCTCTTACTTATCTTGTCAGCCGACAAAACATAGTGAGGAGAGAGATAATTTGAAGACAGTAGGAAGACGAGAAGAATGAAGTTAGAGGGGAAAACAAGAAAAAAGATAGTATAACTGGCTTTATGTGGGGGGAGGCGTTACACTCTTAAACGTGCCCTCCCCCGTCCATCCCTCCTACGACGAAGGGGATCCGTTTGTGGATACTAGGGCGAGACCCCTAACAAGCTATAGGGCCGAGGACGTAAATCGGCTAATCCGATATTATGCCCAGCACCCAGAGGATGGAATGAAGGGATGGGAGGGTGTGAAACGAATATCCGGTGCGACAACGCACTGAATCTAAATTAAGAGTCGTGGAGACACCTAATGGGGGCCTCGGGGCACCTTTAACTACCCCGCATCACCTCGATGTTAGGCGACCACAGTCTAAAGAAAGCGGATTTCAAAATAAATTAAAAATGTATATTTACTTTAAAAGTAAATACGTGACCTCGACCACTAAAATAAATTTCTGTGACTGACGTCACGAAGACATACTACTCGGCACGGAACGAAGAGGAGAAAAATAACGGTTGTGTTGGAGCGAGTGAACCAAGCATGCGTGCGCACGCCATGGCTTACCGAACGAGACTCGGGCATTTTCCCTGCGGTTGTGGTAAATTTATCTTTGAGATAAAATAGATAAGGGAATCCTTGTTAGATTTAGTGATACAAAGATTCAAAGTAAATTACATAATTAATTCCGACAGGAACCCAAACTCGCGTCCCCTGTCGTTTTATGTTGTCATTTGTACTGGTAGTGGAGGTCGCAGGTGGATACGCTCAGGTTGATTGCGGCAGGTCGGTATCTGCTCAAATGTCAGGGTTTACCCCAGAGGGAGTACTATTAAAACAAAAGCCTATACTAGATAAATAGCTACGACATCTAGATTCGTGAGGATTCAATTTATATTATGACAAGACTGTACTTGATTTGTAGCGAATACACTACATACATTAAGAAAATACATTCCGTTTTAGAAATTGTATAATTTTACTGAATCGAGTTTAATGTTAGAGATGAATCCTGATTAAAAATATCTTCTATCCACCGGTGAAGGTGAACATAGCAAGCGACGTTTTGTAGCGCCGCACTCAATGTTTCATCCGATGATTTTCAACATACTTCATATTCCTATATTCACAAAATATAATAAAGTAAATGATCCATGCTGTACCGCACACGTAATGTGAATAAAATTATAGCTATTTACTGCGAGCAACAGTGAGAGTATCTTAATAGATTTTTTAAAATTAAATTTGTGTAATAAATTGAACCCTCTACATACAAAACAATTGTAATTTTATACCGCTATAATTAGCGAATTAAGCTTTCACACCATTGTCTGTGTATTACTGGAAATATTGCATGTGTTAAAACTAGTAATTAAGTTAAGCTTAAAGGACGTGTATTCAGTAGCCGTAATCATTACAAAAAGTTGACTTATTAAACACTGTTTTCAATATTTATATATATCGTAAATAGCATATGTATATATGTAGTTATATAGACGATTAATAGATTTCATATCTTACACAGGGGTATATTATTACCGCGAGTAATCTTTTCCATATAGTCATTATTATAATCTTTGATTTAACCCCGTATAGGGAATTCCTTGTGTGAAAACTACGCGTACCTACATTCGTGCCTTCTGTTAAATAAAGACTAGAGGGACGAAATCTGTACATTGAAGATATTTAAAAAAAAATATCATGAGATTCGACAAAAAAAAACTTTATGGTTTAAAAAAAAAATTGTCTGTCTGTCTGTCTGTTTATTAATTTGTTTGCCAATCACGCAAAAACTACTGAACCGATTTAGATAAAATTTTACATGATTGCAGTGTATACTCTGTAGTAACATTTAGAACGTTTTTATACTTATATACAGTCATTTATATAACGCGTGAATAGCCTTTATCTATATTCATATTAAAACATCGTAATAAATATGTGTTTGCTTAATATTATGAATATATAATGAATAGTTAAATGAGCAGAAACAAAAAACTAAACCAAATAAACGTAATTTATTTACATTTAATTTATAAAAAAAATAGGTGTGTACTTCTGACTAATATACGCATTGTTTTTAATTATTTTAACTGTTTTAAAACATTACAAGGACATAGATAATTTATACTAAATAATAGTAAGATAATAAAATTTGTTTGTCTGTCTGTTATTATTTTAGTAATTTATTCAAAAACTACTGAACCGATTTCGATGCAATTTGGTATTGTGGTAATTATTACTCTATAGTAAAATCGATGTATTTATATAATGTACGTATATCTAGATTCATTAAAAACCATATTAATGAAGTACATTCAAAATAACCTCTACACTAATATTATAAAGATGTAAAGTTCGTGAGTTTGGATGTTCGGGGTAATATCCCGTACTACTTACAAATTACAAATTTTTTTCACTGTTAGAAAAGTATATTATATATGGGCTAAATATTATATTATAATGGCTAATTTGGTAAATATATATTTTCAATAGTCAATCACAGTAAATGTAATTGAAGTCGGCAAAAATTCTATAATACGGCGTTCGCTACCTGAACGGCTTGATCTATCCCCGGCCTTGCTTCCGGTGTTTGAGCTTGGGTCGAGCTGCGTCACACTCGCCCAGCCTGCCCTTCGGAGGTAGAACGGAGAGGCCAATGTCTTAGGTGTAGGGAGCTGGGCTATAAAGACGTTGATTGTAGGCGTGAGGCGGGAGGAAAAACTCATCACCACATGAGTAGGATGCTTTAGGGCAAGAATGACTGGTTGCATAGTTTCGGCAGGGTCTCGGCTCTGCCGTATTGCCAAACCAAATGGGGAAGGAATGGAGGTCTAGATCTTCCATTGGACTGGGAAGGCTGTCTGGGAGGTGGCCTGGCCTGGCTGGGTTGACTTTCTCCGCGTTATACGGGACATAGATTGAATATTTATATGAGATAGATTGCATGTAGAGGAAGAATATAGGTTGTCTATTAGAATATAATTATCTGAATTCCACGCGAGCGAAGTCGCGGGCATAGTTAGTATAAATTTAAAGTAGTAGTGTGTAGATAAATGAACCCTGAGACCGATTCGATATATAGTTGCAAAGTAATTGGATCGCGTGTCGCGTGTCGCTTGTCGCTTGTCGCGTGTCGCGTGTCGCGTGTCGAGGGGAATCCAATCGTCGCTAATTTGTTATGGCGCTGTCGCTGTCAGCTTGAACTATAATATATAATATTTTTTATTGTGCCGGTTCATTATGCAGCTTTGCCTTGTTCTTGACTCGATGTTGAAATTTTTACAAACTCATCACAAACAGTCTTCGTGTTGGGTAAAGCCATCTTATTCTTGTTTATATTCTCTAGGTGTCTACGTTGACACTCCCCCATCCCCACTGGGCCATTGCACGACGAGGCCCGGCGGGTTCGCTGCAGGGGGCGACGCGGTGCTTGCGAAAGCCACCCCGTGTCGCCCCCATCCCAAATGCAGCGGACGGCCCCGGGGGGTTTTAGTGGGTATTTCCGGGCGACTCTCGCCCGGGTGAGTCCCACACTGCACAAAATCAAATCAAAATCAAAATTCATTTATTCAATTTAGGCCCTAAGAAGGCGCTTATGAACGTCTAAAACACTACCACCGGTTCGGAAAATAACCCAGTCGAGAAGAGCCGGCAAGAAACTCGATCTGGTTCCTTCTTTTTTTTTTTTCATAAATATAATATATATAATTTTTTTATGTCATATAAAAAACTATACAAATCGTAGTTTTTAGTGGAAGCACAGAGATGTGGGTTATTTCCAGACATCACTATCGTTCACGTAATGATCCACCCTGTAATAACCTTTTGAGATTAAAACTTGCTTGACATAATACTTGAACTTATTGTCAGGTAAATCGGTAATTTTACTTGGGATCTTATTGTAAAACCGAATACTATTACCTATAAAGCTTTTATTACACTTACTTAACCTAAAGCGTGGGACGGCCAACTTGTCTTTACTTCTAGTATTTAAATTATGACGATCATTCACTAGATCTAGCTTGTCTAAATTTTTACGAATATGCATTAAGTTATCGAAGATGTATTGGGAGGGCAAAGTTAAGATATCATATTCTTGAAACTTGTTCTTTAGAGATTCGCGAGGTCCCATATTATATATTGCTCGAACAGCTCTCTTTTGTAACGTAAAAATGGTGTCTACCTCTGCTGCTGTACCCCACAGCAAAATACCGTAAGACATTAAGCTGTGAAAGTAAGCAAAGTAGACTAACCTAGCAGTAGCAATATCCGTCAACTGGCGAATTTTCCGAACCGCAAAAGCAGCGGAACTAAGCCTTCCTGACAAAGTTTTAATATGCGGACCCCATTGTAACTTATTATCAAGTGTGATACCTAAAAACAGAGTTTTGTCAACTAAGCCTACTAAATTCCCTTCTATCTCTAACTTACAATCAATATGTTGCACATTGGGCAACATAAATTTTATGCATTTCGTTTTCTTAGTGTTAAGAAGTAAATTATTTAAGGCAAACCATTTGGAAATGTTTGCTAGTGTATTATTTAAGTGCCTAATCTCTGAATTTTTTCTTTTTACTTTAAATATAAGTGAAGTATCGTCTGCAAATAGAACCATATCAGCTGAGTTATTAACCATTAGCGGTAAGTCATTAATATAAACCAGGAATAAAAACGGTCCCAAAATCGACCCCTGCGGCACACCGATTCTAACTAATGACCCAGTGGAGGTAACCCCATTAACATTTACTTTCTGACATCGGTTTGTTAAGTAAGAGGCCAGGAAGGAGACAGAGGTTTCAGAAACACCATAATGTTTTAGTTTCAGTATAAGTGTACTGTGATCAACGCAGTCAAAGGCCTTTGAGAGATCGCAGAATACACCTATTGCATCCTGCCAAATCTCCCAAGCTCCCAATATGTGACTTATTAACGTTGCACCAGCGTCAGTGGTAGATTTGGATTTCGTGAAACCAAACTGCCGATCATCTAAAATCTTTTCTGCTCTAAAGTATTCAACTAACTGATTAAGCATAATCTTTTCGAAAATCTTACTAATCGATGGAAGTACTGAAATTGGTCTATAATTTTCAAGACTACTTCTGCAACCTGATTTAAATAAGGGTACCACTTTACTTATTTTCATTAAATTAGGAAAAGTGCTTGTTGCTATGCATCCGTTAAATATGTTAGCCAAATATGGTGAAATATTAACAATCATGGTTTGAAGAACCATTACCGACATTCCCCATATGTCTTGTGTATGTTTTAAATTTAATTGCTTGAAGGCTTTTAATATGTCACCTGCAGTAATAGATGTAAAGTAGAATTTTGAATTTATAGGAGCACTTAAGTTATTAAGGAGCAATGCGGCACCTTGGGGTGATGAAGTTATATGTTTTGTAACTTCAAGAGGTATGTTAGTGAAGTAGTCCTGAAAAACAGTTGCTACCTCTGAACTGTTTGAAATATGTACTCCGTCAACGTTCAGATTAAGTGTATTATTATTTATTTTACTATTTCCTGTTTCTTTATTTATGATGTGCCAGACGGTTTTGACCTTATTTTTAGACACGAGAACTTTATTTCCCAAAAATTTTGCTTTAGCTTCTATACATACACGTTTAAAAGTTTTTGAATACTCCCTGACATAAGCATGAAATGATGAATTAGTAGTTAGTGATTTTCTGTGATATAGTTCATATAAACACTCTCTACTTTTTCTTATTCCTTTAGTTGCCCAATCACTGAATGCAATTTTTTTCCTGTCAATAACAACCTTTATTGGGCATTGTTTATTAAATTCATTACTTATAATCTTAAACAAGTTTTCGTAGTCGTTATTGGGATCTCGATTGTTAAAATTCTTAGTAGACAATTGCTGGCGAATATTATTATTTAAACTATCTAATCTACTTTTGGATATAAGTCTAGTCGTTTTCATACATTCATCATTAGGTTTATGACAGCTAATTTTAACGAGCTGACCTTTGTGATCAGACCGTATTCCAGATATTATACCACCGCCAATGGTTTTAAAATTTGTAAAAATATTGTCTATACAAGATGCAGTGTGAGCCGTAGTTCTTGTTGGTTCATTAAAGAGTGGATTAAAATTATATGATCTAAACAACGACATGAACATAGTGACCTCTGGCGTGGAGCTTAAAATATCTATATTAAAATCGCCACAAACTAACACTCGCTTTTCGAATTAAACATTTTTACTAAAATAACCTCCATTGTTTGTAAGAATTGAAGAACATTTGAGGCTGGAGGTCTATAAACACATAATATAATTAAATCTACCATCTCTGCACAAGCCACTTCACAAACACGATCTATAGAGAGACTACATATATCTTTTTGGTTTTTAAAGTTTAATTTATTTTTAGATAGTATAATGCAACCACCACCGGCAGCGATTGTTCTATTAAATACACTAGCAACTGAAAAGTGTGGCACATCAAATAACATCCTATCCGGTTTAAGCCAAGTTTCTGTAAAACATAATATATCTAGTCTCTCTCTATCTAATAATAGGTCTATATCTAATATTTTGCCGGAGAAGCGATTAATGTTTTGATGATAAACTGTAATGTAACACTGCTCCTTTGTCTTATCTATTGGTTTAAAATAGTAATATTAGCAGTATCATTAGTTGAACTAGATGATACTGCCGTGTCACTTAACCTATTTATATTATATGCTATCAATGTAGCTATGTCTTTTTTATACTTATTGGAAAGATACATCCTTTCCTGGGTTAATATAAAGTTATTAATAAATTTATTAATGTCAAAAAATATAAATTTGTCACTATGACGACATGTTAAATTGTATAAACAGTTATTTAACATGTGAATATTATTATTTTTTTCTTTAAAGTTTATTGAATATGGGAAAGCACATAGCATTATTTTCCCAACTGTCAAATGTAACAGTTTTTCTAAAGATTTCTGTAAATCAATTTTTTTTACCCCTAAACTGTTACCTATTAAAATTAAAATATTACAATTTTTGTCCAAGTCTGTGTTTAATATACTATCAATTATTTTTTTTTAAAGTAGCACCTGGCATGCAGTAATTAATAATATTATGGTTTAAATTCCGTGCTAACATCAACCCTATGCCCTTACCAATTCCGTCACTGAATACTAATGTTTTTTTTTACAGTACTGACATCAGCACCTGCATGCAACAGATTAGGATGGTTTTTTCATATTTTTTTCTAAGTTAGGTGTAATCAACTTAGGTAAGAATTTAATTACTTCAGATGACTGAGTCAGTACAGGAATAGTTCTTCGAACTACAACAGACCCTGGTGACTGCATGTCACACAGGAACCCAGAGCGATTGCAATCACTCAACACACAAGGGTTGCTATGTGACTCAACCCCAACAAGTTTATCTGTAACTGACTCTATCAACTCATCTGCTGATACCATGTGTTCATATAATTTATTCTGTGAACACTCATATTTTGAAGATAATGACAGTATATAATCTTCTTTACTTTTTAACTCAGCCTGCAAGCGCTGTATGTCACCACTATAAACATCCTGACTTTTCAACAATTTAGAATTTAATTTATTTAGTTTTTCTCGTAATAACAACTTTTCTTTAGCCAAAACAGCAAATGATTTATTTGTTTTCCTAGATTTAATATTTTTATTATATTTTTTTATTAACTTATTTATCTTTATATATTTTTTAATTTATTATGGCTAGTCATGACAGGTTGGACTGAGCTCAAAGTAACTTGTTGGTGAATGTGAGACTGTACAGGAGTGCACTCAATCAATTCATCAAAAAGAATTTGTGATTCAGAGGCTTTTTGATAATTTACCTGCAACTCTAAGTCACTTATAACTTTTTGGGAATTATTTAAGTCATATTCTAGTTTACTGATATGATTGAGAGCATGTTCATGAGTCTCACTACAGTGGTTTAGTGACAATAATACATTCTGCAGTTCATCACGCTCAGCAATAGTGTCCATTAATTCAATATGTTGTTCAGCTAGTTCACTTTTTAATTTTGTATTTTTGTCAATAATAATTTTCAGTTCCACTTCACTGTCTTCTCGTTCCTGCAACAACTGGTTACAGAGCTCTTTTGATGCTTTAAGTTCTTCTAGTGCTATCCTAAGCTTCTGTTCAGTCTCCTGTGCTGTGGCCTTGCGAGTCATCATATTATGTTTTTTGTTTGTCGCAGTAACTCCACAACACCTAGAATCAAGCACAAAAGCTGAGCTATGAGGTAACTCAACGTGGGGGACTGAGATCCCCTAAGTACAATAGATAAGGGTAGGCGTAGTGCGTAAATGCATTTCCCCCCGTCAAAAAAGAAAAAAAAAAAAAAAAAAAAAAAAAAAAAAAAAAAAAAAAAAAAAAAAAAAAAAAAAAAAAAAAAAAAAAGGTGTCTACGTTGGGTTGTTATAGTAGCGAGGTGTTGTTATAGTTAAAAAGCGATTTGCTTTGGGGTGGTTATTGTTGAGGGCTGTTATTGTTTTGTTATTGTTGAGGGGTTGTTATATTGGGGATTGTTATATTGGTAGGGGGGGTTGTTGTTATTGTTTGGGGTGTTGTGGATGAGACGGTGGTTGTTGGTGGGTGAATATGGAGAAAAAGACTGAGGGTTGGAAGATGAGGGGTGATAAGATAGAGGATGCTGTGGCGTTGGGTAATGATATCGACTATAAGGAACTGGCGAAGAGGGATTTCCGATGGGAGAAATATCAGGGAAGGGCGGTGAAGGGTGGAGGAAGTGCGGCGGGAGAGTTAAAGAGGCGGGCAATTAAGTAAGGGCTGATTAAGGTTATGACTCCGGCGGAGATTTTTAGGGCGGCTGATGGGATGATAGAATCCTTGGTGGAGCTGGAGGGGGAAGTGGGTTGTCTCATGAGTGATTCCATGACTGAGCGAATGAGAGAGCTGGCGGTGTTTGTGTGGTCATTGACAGCGTATTCAGTTGATATGGCGTGTTATGCGTGGTAGGCGTGATATGTTATGTGTCTAGATGAGGTAATTAGAATCGAGCCGTCGGAATACCACCATGAGGGTAAAGCGTTCTTATCTAAACTTATACTATCGCCTCATATTAGCAAATTAACATGCTAAAACAGTCATTTTTAACCAAAACTATAGTTAACTACGTGGACAGAGTCGTGGGCACAGCAACTATATTAACCTCAAACAATATAACGTTGTTTACTGAGTTAATAATGCTAGGTTCTGACATAAAATTCGCGACTAGAAAAAATAATAAATTATACTTTCACAACATGGCGCCTGAGTTTATTTCAATTGTTGGTACAGGAACTCCTTATTTTCATAAATACAAATAAAATTAAATGAAAAAAAAAAATTAATAAAAGTACAATAGTCTACTTATTTATTGTTGTAACTTTACATGCAAACGCTTAACAATAAATTTATTCCTGATGTAGGTAAGTAATGTGTTTTAAGATTTTATACGGATATCGTGAGTAATATATAAAAGGTTTTGCGGCTGGTGCCGGCTGTGGGCGGGTACACTATGCCGTGCCACACCACGCCACGCTGCCGACTGCACTGACGGTGCGGTACCAGCCCGCGACGTCGCGAGTTACTCCTCACACACACAAACGACACGACTCCGACACGATTATAACAAATATTCACACCGTGTTATAGCTTAGAACTCATGATGAAGGTGTAAAGTAGTAAATACAAAAAAAAATTACTCGTCCCATTCAATAAATATTTAACGTATACTGCAACACGAAAAGGTACCGTTTTTTTTTTCCGGTATAGAATATTATGACTCTTTTTAAGTCTGTTGAATCGTTTATGTTGTTGGTAAGGTTTAACGCTAATGTATTATTATTGTGTACTAAACGTTTTATCATTTTGTACGATACATATATTACAGTAACTTTAGCTCCTTTTCATATCCAAGTTAAGAAAAGAATTTCCGACCTGAGGAAATTCAATCACAGAATGTCTGAAAACTATGATGGAACTTTTCGTGTGTCAGTACGCGATGCAAATAAGATCTTTTATACTGGAACATAATAGGACAATTATGGTCACTTTGCAGTACGAATACGCGTGTCAATAATGTCTCTATTGTTGCTCTTGGAGCAGGACCTATCAGTCTTGTTAAAACAACACAAGTTGTTGGTAAGCTACTTTAGACCTTTGTATGTATTGTAAGATATATTATACTTTGGTAATTTATTCGATTTTTATAAGTTTTATTATTAAAGAGTATTAAAATAGTCCCTATTAAATTATCTTTGATGTTAAAGGGTCTCGCCGAAGTCTCAGAGATATCCATCCGAAGGAAAAGTTAACACGCGGAGGCGGCGCAGTGAGGGTGAGGGAGCCAGCTGCGCGGCGCCAGCTCGGGCGCATTCACTTCTCTGCTAACTATTATAATTTTACTGCACTTTTTGTTTAATTTAAATTTGTTATTCGTTCAAAACTAAGTTTAATATAAATGCTGTTTAAGGGAATTCAATGATTGCTCTTTTTAATAATATCTTTCATAATCATATTAATAATGCGTTATCCTTCATTTATGTTTTATTTAAGACCTTTCAATTTGAAAAATGTATTTGTGATGATTTATTTGACAGTATATTATGGGTCGTATCTTTGTATCATAGTATTCATATTTTTAAATTGAAATGCAAACGTTTTAGTAAATAATCTGTATTCGACTATCTACGTATGTCAAGATGACTCATACGCTTCTATATCAATACAGAACAGTATATAAAAACAATAGAAATTGTTTCAGTTTGAAAATAAATGTCGATATTCCTCGTGCACGATTTGAACCGGTAAAAGATTATTTGTTATAAAAAATTTATACAGTTTGTTGCTCCCGCGGCTCGGCACAACTAAGTTGCACCAACTACGTTTATATTCTATATACTAGCTGTGCTCGCGATTTCACTCGCGTGGAATTCAGGTTATATATTCTAATAGACAGCCTATATTTTTACTCTATATGCAATCTATCTATGTACTGATCCGTCCCGTACGAGCCCTTACCCGCGGAGAAGGTTACTCCGGCTAGACCAGGGCACCTCCCAGACAGCTTTCCGAGAGTAATTAGAAGCCCTCGTTCCTTTCTGCCTTGGTTAAGCAATTCGGCATTGTCCAGACCCCGCCGAAACTATGCACCCGGCCATTCTTGCCCTAATAGACCTGAACAGTACACTACCCATATTGTGATGAGTGTCACCTTCCGCCTTTTTTTTTTATTTCTACTAAGTTAGAAATAATTCTATTCTAATAATTCTTCTCCTTACTCTGTTTCGATCCTAACTAATAACGTAGGCAGTTTTTTATTTTTATTTCATGCCGGCTGGAGACAGATTATACGGTCTGTAAAAATCCGCAATGGTAATGCGGTAGAGAGTCCAATGAAAATCGAGCTGGAAACTTGTACGTCGTTTATTATATAATGTTTTACAAGATATAAAGTGCGTGGCACACTCACACATTTTTCGGTTTTATACATGTTTTATATGTTAGTGCTGGACTATGTTCTCACGTGACATTCAATGACAATGTCACTTTACGGTACATATCCGAGCGCTTTACCACTACCACAATCATAATTGCTTCAATCTATTTCTACAACCTACTACTGTAAGTAAGACTACATCTGTTAGGAAAGATGCATACGTTATAGCTTGATAAAATAAAATTATTTAGCCACATTACAGTACAATATTACCCGATCTTCCCTATCTTAAAGAACTCTGTTCAGGCAACACCATGTAATCTGTGCCCGGTGGTTTTCGGTGTTTCGACGCTTGGTGGCGCCCCTCACTCGACACGGTCTCCTCGGAACATTTTTTCATCAAATCGACTTGGCTATTATTTTGGCTTATTTTAAGCTCAAAACGTGTTCAACGTTTGTGCGTGCTTGGATATTAAAAGTAGCTATAGTGAAATTGGTTACGGAAAAGAGCGGCCGCTCAACATCAAGAAGACTCAGTGGACGGAGCTGTGCATCATAGCAGGGCGAAGTATCTGCATCGGCATACCAGGTAAGTCGACACTGTTACTACTGGGTGCGGTTATTTGATGAGCCAGAACAATTGACAAGGAGTAGGAAGCCCTAGGATCGGCGACAAAGCTATCGAATTAATTCAAGGTCCTTCGATTCGGTCATACACCCCCTAAAAATACTCTCTTTTCTATCCGAACTGACAATATTATTATCTTCATATACGTCGGTTACTAAGGCTGGCGTGCATCATCTAAGCTTATATTTGACAAAAGTCAAATCCGTAGTTAAATCTACAGTTAGGCTAAAACGTGTTGCACCATCCGAGTTTAGCTTAAATTACGTCATAATTTAACTGTAACCATAAACCACAAAATTTGGGTGTTTAAAATTTAAACCAAGTTTATTTCGATTGTCATGTCATCTGCCAACGATATTTAAGAGATCCTATTATTTATATTGTACAAAAATATGTCTCTATTGTAAAATGTTTCGTGGGAATTGTCTTCTAGCGATGTTTTCTCTTTTTGTTTCAAGCTAATACCATCATTTTTTTTACATAAAATGTAAAATGTTTTTATGTTTATCAATAAGTGTTTGAAGACTTAATATTTCAGATTTTGTAAAGCTACTAATTTTATCCCTAAAACATAAACACGAATGAATAAGTAATAATACTCGGCAACAATAATAATTAAAATGTCTTTCATTAGGATATATATTACAGTAATAAATGTCAGACATATACTATCTTTTTTAATTCTTGATAAACTTACTTGGTTTTTACAGTTAATAGAATTTGATCCATAACGATATATATCCAAAATTTTCGTTTTAGTCCAAACTGACAACAATAACAACACGTTTGTTTTCTATTTGTCAATATTGTTTTTGACATTTTTAACGATGTTACCATACATAAAATATTCTCCTTAATATTTATTAAGAGATGATGTCTCTTTCAACTGACAACCCTTTTAACTTTAAACCTTACTAAAAGTTGGGTTGTGCACTCGAAACTTTGCTACTGCTATGGTTAAAGATGTAGTAAAAAGATTAAGTTTAAATTTAAACTTTACTATAACTGGACATTTCGTGCACTCCACCCTAAGTGTTAACGCCCTTCTGTCTGAAGTACTTTCGTATGAAGGTACAAAAGTACATTTTGTAGAATTAGAGCGTTAAAGTATAGAATAAGACGTGACACTTAGTGTGTCAACGAATTTATAGCTCAGCGGGACTCTGAGATCAGAAATAGATTTCTTTTGTGAGGCAGGTATGAGGTAGAAGCGGGATGAAGCGCAGGGGTTGCACGGGAGGGGGGAGGCAACCTTCCGCTCTTATTCGTTGAAATACTAGTCAATTAGTGGAATTGAAGCCAAAAGAATACGTTGGTATGAAATAGAAATAATTAGCAATGTTGTCAAGTAGGTGCTAAATACACTAGTATTATTGTGGTAATTTTTGTCTGTTGATATTTAGGTTTATAACTCGAAGACTTGCGCACTTCACCAGATCGTCGCTCCACCTTGTGGGGGCGCACACCCACGCTACGTCTTCCAATACGTGATAGCCGTTGGAAAGTATGTTGGCCTTATTGGGCATCAGTTCTACGAGCAATGTGGCCAGCCCACTGCCACTTAAATTTAGAAATTCTTCAGGCAATGTCGGTTACTTTGGTTCTTCTGCGAATCTCCTTATTACTGATTCGATCGAGCAGTGAAACTCAAAGCATATCCCTCTCCATTGACCTTAGAGCAACATTGAGCTTCCTTATTAGGTCTTTTGTGAGCGACCATGTCTCAGTGACGTATGTCATCACTGGCAACTCACACTGGTCGAATACTTTCATCTTAAGGAACTGCGGTATTTTGGTTGATGATGTCATTTTAAGGTCTAACGGAAGCTCTACTGAGGTCACCGATCATCGTGTACTTAGGTCTTCTGCGGTCTCAGCCATGACTACTACATTATCATCAAAGCGAAGGAGTTTCTGTTGATGCAAAGTTCTTTCCAATCCAGAACCTTGAGAACATCTTCAAGAGCAGCGAGGAACAGTTTCATACAGGTGATTTTTCCATGTCTAATGACACGCCGAAAAGGGTTATAGGTTTCGAAATCTGATGCTGTAATCGGACTGACATTGTGACGTTATGGTACAAACCCTTCAACGCTTTGATGTATCTTTAGTCCGCTTTTTATTCAATAGGCGCTATTATCTTATACCTGACATACTGTAGCATGTTGACGGCTGACGTCACAGCCTTGTAGGTAGCAGGTACTTGAATTTTCAGAGCACAGTGCTTGTGATCGAAATTCGACCATAATTCATAAAAACGCATACAATTTTGTTTGCTTTCCATTGTCAATTACTTATAGTAAAAACGTCAAAAGTAAATATTGAAATAAATCATTAGTTAAAGTTATTTTACCTCTAGCCGTTAAGTTGTCGTTATGAATAATGTGTTACCATGTTTGATTGTATTATTCGCCATGATTTCATGAATTATACAATTTAAATGAGGATTGAAAAACCTGTCAAATTCAAAATAAACCGACCGTAAACATGACTTATCACAGCAAAAGAAATTCCATAGCTACTGGCCACTTTGGTATCTCGATGAGCCAGTTATCCATCAACTGTAAGATATATGTTTCGCTAAAAATCTATAGCTATACATTAATAAAAACAACATAGTTTACAAGTATTTTATTTCTGATTGCATGTTAAGCAAAATACTCCTTATTGGATACATATTTTTCTTGGAGTACATAGTATTGAGATATATGTATAGAAGTTGCGTATTTACGTACGTATTTCAATAAGTCGCATTTATTCTCCCTCCTCCCCCTTTATGGGCTGCTCCCTCGCTAAACATTTTATTTACAACCAGCGAGCCAACTCGTGACTTAACTTTTTTTACGCGGTGCATTTACGCATCCCCCTCACACGCTGGGGACCGCGGATAAGTGGAACTTACCCGGCATGAAACCCCGAACATATGAAGTAAATCCCGCGCACCATCCGCCGCCTTCACAGGACAACACGGGGTCAGCCCGGCAAGCTCCGCGTTGCCCCAGCGGCAGGCCCGAGAAGATAGTGACTCGAGCCACGGCCTTTATCTACCGGATGGTGATGGAGGAGAGCCCTGTGAAGATCTCCCATCCTTCCATCCACCAGCGAGGTAAATTTGCTCCCCCTCCTCACAGTGTCCTTGGCTCGCGTCTTACCTTCCTATAACTATTAACAACATCATGCACAAGAGCTGGAATTGTTTCTAGCTACGTTCACTTGTATTTATCTTACTACATATCTTTATATTGTTTTGTTAACACAGCATCTGCCTATTGTTTCAGAATCAGAGACTGAACAAACCGTGACAGAATTAGTTTGAAATGCACAGGGCCATTTTGTCACAAAAATAATTATCAATGGTTTGACTCTCTGAATCGTCCTGAAGAGTCAAAATCTAAATCCGTCATTGTGCACATTTCAATCACCGGAAGTGTTCAAAGTGGCTGTTATTTTTCTAATCACATCATTCCGTACCGTGATTATTGTCGAATAAAACGAATCTGACAAAAAGTATACCCAGAACTGGACTAATAGAGGCTCATGATGCCGATAAGTCTAAAAAATATTCCTAAACCTAACACAATCTAATGGCTCATTTTAAAAAAATAATATATTATTTTATAAAACTAGACAACGGCCTTATTTATAATACATAACAGGTTAGCATCTAAATATAATATACATTCTTTTAATTATTACTAATTGCTTTAATGCAATAAACTATATTCTTTATTTATGATAGATTATGTAGTTTATAAAGTTGTAAGCTCTTAATAAAGCAATTTATTTCCAGTTTTAGTTGGCTTTCTTTCAATTGGATCTTATAATTGTACTCGAGGAGACGGATTACAGGTACTGGGTTCCGCAGAGAGACTACATTTGTACAAACATTGCTACAGATTATCTAATAATATTTATTGAAGAAAGAAAATTATTGCATTGTATGGAGACGTGTTGAGTAGTTCGATAGGCTGGTTTACCTGTTCTTATGGTAATAATACAGCTCAACGCTTCACGTTATATTATACTAATGTTGTTCTAAGATAATATAATGTATGAAAGTTTTACTGTAATGCAGGACATTGGGAGACATCACCCTCGGCGGCTTTATTAATAATATCTCATCAATATTTATAATAGTTTGGTTTATAAGAGATCGCAATAGTACAGGTACTTAAACTAATGATTGTTTTTTAATTACACATTGTTTTCATATCCGTAAGAATGTCTGGTTATTTCTTTGCATAGTATTTTCTTGACTCAATATACGCTGGCTTGTAGTTGAGTGATTTCGTTTAGCATCTTGTTATTTTCACCAAAACAGGTAGTCCAAGGTTCTCGCAGCGGCCTATGTCGTGCTCCAACCCACGACTGGGAAAGCCACAAAGTTTCGTAACGGACCTTTTTATTTATGACTAGCTGTGCGCTCGCATCTACGCCCGCGTTTTATATGCTTTTCACTACGTTTTAATTTTTTATACGGAACCCTAATTATTTTCTAAAAAAATTTAGTGCCAAGATAAAGTAAATATATTTCTCATAAATTTAAGTACTAGCCCGTAAAACTGTGCATTGAATTGAATTTTATTCAATATTTATGAGTTTTACTTTTTTTATGGGGAACCCCAATTATTTTCGAAAATTAAAAGTACCCGGAGTAACTTCAGCTATCTACAAAAAAAAAAGTCCCGTCAAAATCCGTCTAGCCGTTCCGGAGATTACCCGGAACAAACAAGCACGCAGATAAAAATTTTAAAATTGCATTTTGGCATAGGTATTGTCGTGTATTATATATATTCATATCTATTTAGTAAAAAAATAATTTTGAAATTACAAACAGACACTTCAATTTTATTTATTAGCATAGATATAGATTAATTAGCAAATAAGCTCGTATGAAAATTGGGGAATTTCCATACCGGTAACTTGGGCTCAAGGTGATTCAGGTCAAGAGTATTAACCAACTTGAACAAAAAGGTATTCCAAGGCCTGGGTTCAATCACAAAGCGCTGTAACTCTTTATTTATTCGTAGTAAATAAAGCGTTATAAATTTAGCGTATACGAGGTGCAGTGAAGCGGTATGAGGCGCATCTGTTCCGGGAACGTGTTCCTCCTCCCCTGAACAAGTTCCCATGGAGACACGGTACTTAGCTCTTGCGACGCGATATCGCCTCTACGCTCTGTAATAAATTGGAAACTTTGCTCAACTCGAAACAGAATACATCCTCCGTACGTTCTTGCGATAAACAAACTGAATCGTTTGTGCGCTCTGGTGGAGTCGTGTAGCGACGTAGCGTGCCAGTGTCCGTCCCTATTATAGTCGCAATATACACTTTGGTTTACCAAAGTGATATAAAACGTTTTAAAAAATTATGATATTATTGAGAGTTCAAAATTGTTTCTTTTTTTTTTAACCTAGCTAATGTTATTGACCGGAAGGGCCTTTACAGTTTCACCGTAACTTTGGGGACGAGTACTAAAGGCACTCGCAGCAAAAGGTAACTATCACAATGGCACCAAAGTTGTACAAACCACGGCTTGGCCGTTACCTGTGTGTAAAAATTTTAATCCTAGCTAATCTCTACATTTTTTATTTAATATTAAAAAAAAGGTTCCTTACAGGACCTATGTAACTGCGTATGTGCAGGAGATTGTACAGTGTTGTGCGTGTAATGCTTTATGCATGGGTAGTGTCACTGTATCGCGTTGGCGGCGACGTCAAGAGCCTCCCCAGTTGGGGAACGTAGCACGTCTTGGGCCGCCACCAAGGGGGGACCCGGAATGTGTGCGGGAGCAAAGTTTGCCGCCTGTACCCGGGGGCCGGAATGGTGGTTTCAGGGTGTGGGCGCTGGCATGCAAGTAAATGCGGGAAGATCCTATTCATGCGAGTGATGTTATCATCGCGATCAAGATGTTACGCGGTTGTCGCATCTTGGGGAGGGCATCGGGTCGGGCGAGTACGAGACGGCTGTACTATGAGGTGGTTTGAGTGTGTCTTTGCGCGTTCGAAGAAGACGCGACACTAGGTTTTGAAAACGGACTTGATGGTGGGCAGATCCAGACCCCTGTGTAAATCCACATTTCTTTGATACCATCGGGCGCCTACGGCTTTCCTTACAAAACGATTGTGAATCTTTCGTAAGGTGTACGTCTAGGAACTCCTATTATGAGTGCACGCGGATGCGCAGTACGTAATGATGGGTCTAACCACCATTTTGTACAGGGTGACTTTATGGCGGAGGGGCATTTTACTATCGGAGTTATAAAGGGGATAGAGACGGCCTAGCACCATGGCGGTCTGGCGCTTGACGTTGAACACCAGGCGTCTAGTTGAACACCTAAGTACCTAACTTCGGTGATGTAGGGAATTTGCGTACCTGCGTACGTGATTGAACGAGAGGGCTTATTCGAGCGGGCTCTATCGAACATGACCGCAGTGCTCTTACTCGGGTTTATCGAGATACGCCACTTGAAATACCAAGATCTGAGATCGTCGTCGGCTCTTTGGACGTATTTTCGGAGGATTACTTTCTTTCGGAAAGCATAATAAATTGCTGTCTCATCCGCATAAAGCCCTAAGTGCACTTTTTTGTGTGCAGGGAGGTCTGCCAAACAAAGATTAAAAAGGATAGGAGCCAGAAAGGAACCTTGGGGTACTCTTGCACGTATTGGGTAGGCTATAGAGTGAGCGTTCTCTACTCTAGAGCAGAAGCTACGATCTTTGAGGTAATTGTAAGCTAGAATGTTGGGAATGCCTAGCTCAGTGAGTTTGTAGACAAGACCTGTGTCGACAAGACAAGACGTCGAAGAAGACTGCGAGCGGTCGTCAAGGTTTTTTGAACTTCTTATGATTGAAGTACATTCTGTACTTCGTGAGGCGGTGTACTTGAAGCGCACTGGAGTGTCTGGCTCGGAAACCGAACTTTTGTGTTCCGAAACTGAACTCTTGCCTTCAGGCAAGAGATTTTTGTCCTTTATAACCTCTATGAGACGGTTCATAAAGACCCGCTCATGGAGTTTTCCTAACGTGTTGAGAAGAGTAATGGGACGGTAACTATCGGGTAATCTGGCATCTTTGCCAGGTTTGTGTATACCTATAACAATTGCTGTTTTCCAGACGGCTGGAAATTCTTGGAGATTCTTGATGGTCGCATTGAAAATGCAGACCAGCAACGGGATCAGAGGCGGGGAAAGAAGCTTTAACACTTAATTCCTGATTCCGTCTGGACCAGGGGATATTCTGGGATTAAGGCCCTTAATTGCGTGCACTACCTCGTCACGAGTGACAGGTGAGAGGGGCACAATCGGAGTAAGATTGTGAGACATCAGGTGCGATTGTAGTCAAAGCACTGAGCCTATACCGTGTAAAAAAAGAGGCACCAGATCTTGCACAGAAGATTTGACAACAGAATTGTGGGTAACATCAATGTTGTCGACTACTGGGGTACATTGCAGCACTCTGCTTTTTCTGCATCCTCAAACGCGGGTTGAAGACCCTGCGAATTTCTTTCCAGGGGGTGCATACAAGTGATGGGACGGTCCGTCTTCATTGATCTTGTGAGCTTCCAGTACTCAAGGAGCGTAGGGTTTCAGATCCACGAAGATGCTGTCCCATCTATCATTACAGATCAGATCGATGCGTTCTTTCACCGCTCTTCGTAAAGAACGAAAATCCGCACGATTCTCCTCAGCAGGGATCCACTTCGTCTGGGAGTATAAGGCGGTGATCAACCTTGGTCAAAAAATCGCTTGAACCTTTTTCGAGGTCTCCGCGATGCCGGTCTTGAGATGCTCAACCAAAGCATCGATCGCGAGGTCCGCGTCCGCACACGTATCCAGTACATCCGCGATCCTATCGAGAAAGGGGGTGGACGTATGGTCCTTTAAATAATGGCCGAGTTTGTAATAGTCCGTAAAATTCAGAACTGTTCTTAATTTTTTAATGTATTAAGCTAGGTTCTTGTTAATTTAAATTATTTTGCTATATATATTCCGATGGTTATCGAAATTTGGAAGATATCCTAGCAAACGTACTCTCACTACTACTCGGAACTGCCATACTCGGATCATACTGAGAATGTTTAAACATGTTTAAATGTTAATGTAAGTGTTAAAGTATCCCAAAGAAACGTAATTAAATCACAGGGAAACATCCGAGACAATGCTATCTACAATAGCCAAGAGTTGTCTTGTTGCCAGACACTGCTCGGCCGATACGATGAAATTAGATGAGATGCCTACAGAACAATTAATTAAACAGCAAAACAAAAGTTAATTATCCAGTCCGCCTGACGATTAGACATCTTTAAGGGAATACAGGGCCCAAGCAAGGACGCGCGTTGAAAAGAAGGCCATTAAATGTATCTGCATTTAAATGATTACATAGTTAAAGACACATAATTAGGACTTGCTATAAAATACTGTTTTTATCTTAATAAAGTAAGTTCTAGTTTTGTTTTTTTTATGCAACTAAATGAGCAAACGAGGTTTAGGATTTTTTTCTACAAATTTTCTATTTTTTGATCAACAACAATTGTCGAGCTTTAATGTTATCAATAAAAAATATTTTTTTCCTTAATTTTTCAATAATGATTATGGTCGAATATTAATCAACGACCTGGTGATGGTTGCGGGAGTCCGTTGGATGTGGGTGGCGTAAGACCGGTCGTCGTGGAGATCTTTGGGGAGACCAATGTCCAGCAGTTAATCATTGGGAGAACACTAATAGTAATTAAAACCTAAACATCTGATTCCAAGGCCGCTGATATTTAATACCTACTGGTTTGTATTAGAAATGAAAAATATAAACTTTTTAATGCTACCCTTTTTTTATCGTGGGAAATGGGAGTAAAATCTCCCGGATTAGAGATGCCAGGAGAGTATGTGGGATTCGCCCAGCGTGAAGCGCTAGGAATACCCACGCTACTATTCGCCTCCTTTCTGAGTGGCGACACGGGATTGATCTGGCACACTCCGCTTTGCCCCAGTGGCATTCCCAAAAACCGGGCCACTGGCTTTAACTTCCGCCTAAGAGAGGACAGCCTATTACCAGCTGCCCTCCCTTCTTCTCTAACCGCTAATCAGTGAGCCCTCATCCCTCTACTCTCTGCGTTCTTGTCTTTTCGACAAGAAGTCAAGAGGAAAGGGAAGTAGGCCCCTCAACCTGCTGAGGGAGGCACTGTCTCTCGCCCTCTTAAGAGGCTCGAGGAAAGGGGTGGGATGAGCCTCATCCCGTCCTTCTCCTCTTCCTCCGGCGGCATTCTGCCGTCCAATTATTCGGTCTTTAGGGCGCCGTCTTTTGATAGGAGGGCCGGCAGAAAAACACCCCCCCGTGTGATGTCGGTCCTCTCTATTTTAATGCCGGCAAATATGACGCACCTTAGCCGCTCCGCAGTGCATTCCATAGCCTTGAGCACCACAACGGAAGCACTGCGAAGATCTCTCTACCATCGTCGAGTAGGTTGAGCGCGTGTGCACCAGATCCATACAGTTGAAGCCTTTGCCTGAAGTCAATACACCTGGGTCACACCCCATCCAATCCTAATCCTCCCCTTCTCAACCACCTTACGGGCCGCTTCCACCGGCAGCGACAAAAACACAGTTTTAGCCCAAATCCATGTTTCCCGGATTGGGCCGGCCTTTATTTCCTCTGGCTCGCACCCTCCCTCCTGGGAAACCCTCCATACCGCATTCGCCTTCGATGCAGAGTCCTCCAGGCCACCGAGACGAACGTCCGCCCTTTTCGTCGGCCTGGGGACCACCGCGACCTCTGCCACAGCCATTCGAAGATAGGCAGTGAAGTAATCCGCCCGCACTCCACCACAAGGACCCGGGATCTCCATGATCCGGGATCTTGTGGCGGTAGGGCGGCCCGAGATGTCCTCGATGCCTATAGTCTCCAACCCTACTTTAGAGCTGGCATCAGCCAAAACTTCCCATATGTGAGCCCCCTCGCTACTGTGTCCGGCCGAAGTGTAATAACCACCACAGCCGAACGCGGCGGCGATGGCAGTCTCGGCCGGAGCCTATTTGCTCTCCCTTTCGGTACAGGCGCCACGGGTTTGGAGACCGTGTCTGCCGCCGTCTTCGCTTGCACCTTCATCCTCTTTGTCCTCCTGCTTTTCATTTCCTTTTATCTTTCGGGTAGGTGCCACTCTTGGAAGAGGAACCCAAGCCATTCCCTTCCCTCCCGATCGACTTCCCTTCAGTAAATTCGTCCCTGTACAATAGTGAAGCGGAAGTCTGCCTACGTGACCGGAATTAATTCGGTCCGATGTTGCATTAATTTAATTACTGGAGAGAAACGGTGACCCTTCAACCCAACTCGAGTCACTACATATTTTTATAAAATCCAAATATAATTGCGGCGAGTGCTTAGAGAACTTTGCAGCGATATCATTTTCCGGACTGTACCGAATTGAACTAGGGCGATCTCTGACGTTGATTTGTGTTCCTCCCCCACCGCCGTCTCGCATAAATACGCAAGGAATCTTTTATTGTGTGAAATAAACCTTTTATATCTTTATTATTATAATAGTATTTACACAATAGATTATATACAATTGCCGAATATAGTCGAGTATTATATGGTCATATAGATTAGCAGGCAGAAAGACATTGCGTTTTATTAATATGTAAAGTTTTCTGAAATTTTAGGTTTTGAATCACGATAATCCCAAATTATTGAGAATGAATTTTATAATGCAACAATTCATAACGCGGTGATCGCGATCTCTATGTGAAGGGAATGTTCCTCCAGCAGCTCCTGGGTGAAGATGTCGAGCCGAACGGATCTCAACACTATGCCAAAACGATTTGTTTTGTTGCGTTCCTACGCGAGAGAATCCGCTCACCCGCTTTGCAACGCACCGAAGCCGAGACGCACGGTATATTACACAAATATTTTATAAATTTCGTATAATATTTGTCGATGAGAACGAAGTTTTATTAATGCTCTCAAGTTACAAACATTGAAATATGAATATATAATTATTTCTAGCCTATAAACAGCCCGATTTTTATTCACCCTTGTTTTCAAACGTGTATAATTTTTTTTATAACAACATAAAAAAACAAAACGGTACAGGCAAATGGAGGGAAATGTTGAATGTGAAGTGATAGTTTTGTCTATTTTGAATAAGTATAATCAGCCCGATCAGCTCATACACCTTATTTCAGACACATTCGTGTATCAATTCTGAAAAATGACATTGAAATATGTTTGGTATTTCCAATGATGCTTATTTTAGCATGGAATATTTGTGATATTGTTACATATACAGATAATATAAAAAATATTTTTGTAATAAATTACTTTAATGATCTATGGTAATATAGTGAATTAGCGGGCGGGTTGACGCGACGTGACGCCGCTCACAGTGTGTCGCCTAGTAAGTTTATTTAAACCGTTGATACCGGACGGAGCGGCTGCAACCAGCAGGACCCTAGCCAAAATGTACCTACATAGAACTACAAGAATTATTAACTAATTAGATTACATAATTTTTAAACATACTATTAATTGTTATTTGTACAGCAAAATTTAATCATCTGAACAAAGGAAAAAGCTATTTCTCTATCTTAGTCTCTAGTTATTTATAAGCAGTAACCTTTCAATTTCATATAGATCTTAAATATTTTTGGTGCATTAGTTTTAATGAAAGTGAAATAATAGAAATATCGCTAATATCACAGCAAATTTAGAGGGAAAAAGTTCCTCCTCCTCGGAGTTACTATTTTTCATTTGAAACCGTACCTACCTTAGCTAATTTATCTAAACGGTTTTAATGTCAATGATGTATCTATCTATCTATTAATATAATAAAACTGTAATTAGGCCAAATCTATACATTCAATTTTTTTTTTAATTGTAATAGGGATGGACTTTGCTATCGATTTAGAAGCCAAAGGTATTTTATTTACAATTTTTGTTTTAGTTTTTGTATTCCCTGTGTACGCGTGTCACTCTGAAAGTTCTGAACCATTTTTGACAAACTTGACACAGAGATAACTAATATTATAGAGTAACATCTAGGATACTTTTTGTCCCATAAAACGTAAGGGGTTCTCCAGAATAACGGACAAAAGTTTTGATGAAATTTTATTTGTGCTATAACAAACATATTAGCTAAAATTTAAGCTATACTTCATATGTTTATTCTTCTTCTATAAAAAAAGAACAACAAAAAATCTCCATCGCTAAGTTTTGAACCGAAGTCGTTAGCCCGTGTTAAAACTCAGCTAAAGCAACTTATCGTTTTAATGCGAAATTATCAATCAGTTAAATTGGAAGCTACATTGCAAGTTAAATAAAGTCTAATAACTAGACTAAATCCTATTGATGTATGTGTTTGACTCTGTCATGAAGCATTTCCGTTACATCGAGTTTCAAACCACCAATGAAAATACCATGTCTACAAAGTAGAAAAATAGGTGTAAGATTATTCGAGACTGTCAAAAACAGAATCGTAATACGATAAATGATTATATAGATACCTATTAAAATTAAAGGTGTCTATCTATAATGACGTCAGAATCTTAATAATGCGCAAAAAAATTATTAGATAGCCCTATTTCGCAATTTCCTTATTGAGCTAAATTATAATAGCCACGTTGCCAGCTCTCGGTTCCTTGCATGCGACGTTGCCAGCCCACGCATTGTTTCATGCGACGATGCCTCTCTTCAGTTTCGATTCTCTATATGGCATTTGAAAATATTTTCCTTGTCTAACGTGAAAAGACATGAAAAAAACCTAATCTTTCCAACTCTAAAATCAGCCTGAGCTTTTGGTAAAAGAACACATCGTGAGGAAACCAGAGCATGGTGGTAGGGCATTTAAAAAACGCCCACCTGGTTAGCTACCTCCCTCAAGTTAGAAAACCTGCCGCCGATCCCGATAGGTGTGTTCCGGCAGCATCAGTTGGAAACCAGTACCATGTTACCATGCCATGGCTTAGGGTGTTTATCATATCTTCACTTAATATCAGGTAAAATTGTTTTCACAGCACTCAGCCCATTCAGTGTTTAAAAAAACCAGCTCGAGTTTCTTGTAGGTTTTCCTCGATATTTAGATTGTTTTCCGAAACAGTTATAGTATTTTGACGTCCATAAACGCCTTGTCAGGGGCCTAAGTTAAATAAAATATTATTGAATGTTGCATAGCTATTTATGTATATTAGATTATCATAATTTTTGATTTGAGATATGTAAAAGAGTTTAAATAATAAACTTATTGCTAAGATTTAATAAATTTATTTATGAGTGATTAATATTTTTTTTTCATTTTACTTTCAAATTATTACATTACTAAGATTATTATCAGTTCTGTCCAATTAGCGATGCGCAATCCCTTAATAGTAACTATAGTTATTTATTATTCTTACGTACATAAATTCCCATTCATGTTTTCATGTTATGAAGTAAAAACATAATACACAGTTCACCTGATGTAAAAGAGCACTACAGTGGAATAATCCTAGTTATTTGTGATGGTATTTCACATTATGTAATATTGTATAAAAGGTGCATTTGTAGAAGTTTGTGGAATTATGAGCTTTGTCGGTAGCGGTGCAAGACGTGCACCGATTTACAACTTGGGAACATCTTGCACTCGTTGCGAGCTGGATACACAGACATGCACACACATTGCACACACAGACACCATACACAACGTAATGTTTTGCGAGATACCATTATTTCTTTTCTTTGTTGTTTTGGTTACAGTGATAAGTTTATTTAGGTAGGTTATTTATACAGGGTTATGCACCTCTAGTTCAACTGTCATAACACTAGATGGCACTCCAATGCCAATCTGCCACGAGTTCAAGTACCTCGGCTCACTCCTGCAAAGCAATGACGAAATAGACCGGACGGTAAAGCATAGAATTAACGCAGCATGGATGAAATGGCGGCAGGTTTCGGCTACTACGTGTGATCCGCAAATCCCCTTTAAATTAAAGGGAAAGATTTACAAGAACATAATACGACCTGTCGTCTTGTATGGGTCAGAGTGTTACCCCATAAAGGTGACGGGCGAAAGAAGATTACATGCAGCTGAGATGCGCATGTTGAGATGGATGTGTGCCGTGTGGGGGAACAAGAAGGATTAGGAATGAATATATTAGAGGAAGTTTGAAAGTGGCGCCAATAACAGACAAGTTAAGAGGCGGTCGTTTATCCTGGTATGGGCATGTGATGCGCAGGGAGAAAGAGAATGTTGTAAGAAAGGTATTGGATATGAATGTGGACGGTTACATGCGAAGGGGAAGACCAAAGAAAAGATGGATGGACTGTGTGAAAGATGATATGCTTAGGAAAGGAGTGAATGCGGAGATGACAACAAATGGAGATGAATGGAAGAGGAAGACATGTTGCGCCGACTCCAAATAAAAATGGGAAAACGGTAAGGAGATGATAATGATGATGATGATTTATACAGGGTATATTTCGCAAAATTAGATCCACGACAATAGGCCTAAGTCAAGGTTCATACCATTATAGTTGTTGCCATTGTGCTAATTACCATTTTTCGTCCGATTGTCCTAAACGTTCGTTAAAAAACAGAGTGATGCTATGAAGACACCTTAGACTAAAAACAGAGTGAAGCTGTGAAGACGCCTTTGATTAAAAACAGAATGAAGCTGTAAAGGACGCCTTAGATTAAAAATATATTCAGTGCAAAAAGAAAAATGATTTGTGAGTTGTAATAATATTTAGAATGTAATAATATAACATTTTAAAACTCAATAAAATCATATTTTAAAGTAGATACATACTAAGTTGAATTGCTTCTGAACTTAGAAGATCCGCGATAAAGTTCCGGGTACGAGTCCCCGGGCTCTCGTTATTAACTTTATCTCATTAATAGCAAAGTTCAAAATTCAGCAACCGAAGTGATGTGCGACCGACACAGGTCGTGAGCCGCCCCCCCCCCCTCCAGCACCCCACCGCCGTCGCCCCGAGCGAGGTCCACGCACATTACTAAGTTTTTATCTGTACTTACGTTATATAACTTCATATCGTCTGTGTTAATCTTTTGCTTTATATTTTATTTGAGCTGTGTTTTATTTCTTACAACTTCTATCGGTTTTCGGTTATTAAAGTTTCATAGACCATACATACATTTGTCTAAAAGAGCCATTATAGTTTCAAAGGGCTTGTGTGATGAGTGATTTAGGGAATTAATCGGGAAATGGCAGGTAACTAGCACAATGGTATAAGAATGGCCTGAAACTCGGTTAAAGCTGTAATAGTTCTAGCTATATTTATATGTTCGACTTAACTGTACATATCTAGAATAGTATCACCCCATATCGATGGGCAGCGGCATCCTCTACGCATCACAAACACTTACTGCGAGCACCAACCCGCCTGCCAAGCGTGGCGATTAGGGCAATCCTCTTTTTGGAGGAGACCTAGGACGTCTTTCAGATGAATGGATATTTAGATTATGCATACATGCATTTAATTTTAAGCGATGAGTGTAATAATGTCGGTAAGGGCGCCATACCTAAATATTAAATATCCCATTACATATAAATTCAGTCAAAAAAGCAATTTTTGACCAAAAACTCTACAAATACCATCGAAGCCACCTTATTCAGCAGATATGGCTCCAGCTGAATTATTTCTTTTTCATAAACTCAAATTGCCACTTCGTTTGGTAGAAGACATACAGAAGAATTCGGAACTAAACACAATTTCAGAAAAAACGTTGTAAAAATGTCTTGATTATTGGATTATTCGTTGGCGTAAGTGTATCGTTTCTGAAGGAACATACTTTAAAGGCGATAAAATAAGTTTGTATGAATAACTAACATTTTCTGTATTATTGATCTTTTCTAGTACTTTTTTGAGAGAGTAGTGCATTGAGGAAGTCCTTATGTATTTTTATATTATTTGATATCTCATCGAACTTTCTTTGTATTTATTTATAACCGTTTAATGTATATGTCGTAGCGGAGGTTGCGGATATGACATAATTATTACAATAAACCGTCCGTTAGATTATAATTAAAATAGTTGAGTTCTCAATGTGGTTCAATTTTATTCTTTTAATTTAGACATTTTAGATTTTGAATAGCTTTTTTAGATTAGAGTTTTAGATTCATTTCTTAATTTAGAAATTATTGTTTTAATACTATCTGCAAGTTAAAATTATTTTTGCTTATAATTTTACTTGTTTCGTTATTATCGTATCGTATTTTGATTTCGCGCGCTCTTTAAATGTAATCGGTGCAGTGTCGGAACGCCTTCATATACGGTATAACATTTGTTATCAACCAATGGGATCGCTCGAGAGACTCGAAGCGCATACGCGATACAACCCGGCATAGTAGCAAGCGTCGCACCACTATCCTCCGATAACGTGACAAAAGGAAGACCTACGGCTTAAAACGTATTTTAAGAAGTTACCTACACGAAGAACGTGTCCACCGTTTTCCAACTATTTTAAATCTTATTCGTGTGAGTGAACAGTGGAGAACCAACATAAGCCGGCCGGCCTAAGGGAATACCGCAAGAACCTGGACGCAGACTATCTGGTGAGTACCGTGCATGATACCCATTGCTTGATATAGTTTGTGTTATATCGTATTTACCGGCGAGTGTATCAGTATACTCGATCCAGAGTGGCGAATTGACACTGCATCGTATTAGAATTAGATCGCGTTAGTTCGTTACATTACTATTGATTGAAGATGTCGCTTATCTTCTGTTTTAGCAATCCATGCATCGAAGAAATCATTGTTAGATATTCTTGTAATATGTTTCTTGTAACTAAATCACTTCACGGACAAAGTGATTGATTTCTTTTAATAATTTTATGTAAGATTTTAAGGATTTAAATACTTTCCGATTATCTTGTAATGTTTAATAATAATTTTAAGATTTCCCCTCATTATTAACTTTCATAATAACATTGCTTTAAAATTACAATGATAAAAATGATCGCGTCTTCTTTAGAATCTACTTTTAATACAAGAACTAAATACTTTAAATGTTGGTAATGACAATTATTGGTGAAGTGATTGGAATACTTCTTATTATTCGTTTTGGAATTTAATCCATATTTTACTAAGAGGTTTATAATTATTATTATAGTTGGAAAATAAAGATAGGGTCTGATCTTTAGTAAACGAGATTAATAGTTTTTGTTTTAATTATGTGATTACATTGTGAGGCGTTTTTAAGTGTCCAATTCCCTTTTGAATTAATGTACAATTCGTGATGATAGATTTACTTCTTTATTTTTTTTTTTTTTTTACCTAGCTAATGCTGTTGACCGGAAGGGCCTTTACAGCTTCACCGAACTTTGGGGGCGAGTGCTGAAGGCACTCAGCCGCAAAAAGGTGACTAGCTCAAGGGTTACCAAAGTGGTACGAACCTCGGCTTGGCCGTCACCTGAGTTATTCAAAAACTCACTCGCGAGTTGTATCCTAGCTATCCCTACATTTTTTATATTAATAAAAAAAAAAAAAAAAAAAGAAAAAGGTTCCTTACAGGTAGATTTACTTCTAATTTTTTCATACTACTATAGTGGCAAACAGGCATACAATCCACCTGATGGTATGCAGTCATCGTAGCCTATGGATGCTTGCAACACCAGAGGTATTACGTGCGCCTTGCCAACTCTTTTAAGAAAAACTTTCTCACACACCCCTTGAGAACCCCATACTGTTTTCCACTGGCTGGGAGCTCATTCCACATCCGGACAGTTCGCGGGAGGAAACTCTTCTGAAAGCACATTGTCCAGGCCCACTTCGACTCCAAGATGTGAGGGTGAAATGCCTACCAATAGCGAGCCGTACGATGGTAGAAATTAAGTATCGGCATTATGTCGAATAATTCATTAGAACACAAACCATTATACAAACGGCAAAACACACGTAAGGAGGCAAAGTCTCTCCTTAGACGTAAAGGTTCTAAACCGCTTGCGAGATTGGGATAATAATCAATAATAATAATATTTTGTTATAAATTTACCTGATAATATTCTAAAATTGTGAATCGATGGTTTTATTAGCGCCGCCTGACGCTTATTCATTATTTTAATTTGTATTGTTAATATGGAGTCAGATAAATTTGTAGGATTCATCAAGGAAAGGTCAACATGTAAGTGGTACTTGCTTCTTTTGTTCCTTCGTTAATGTTTGAAATAATATTCTTTGTATTACTGTGTAAATGATAGACTATTATATTAAAACTAATTTATGAGATTACTTTATTTGGAAAATCATCTAAAGATGTACAAATAATAATGTTCTAAAAGTGGGTGTTCTTGAGTTTTATTTCAAAGGTTAAATGATTAGGTTTCCCTGACAATTTAATTCAGTTCAACAAAGCGAAATCAGAGCCTTTAAAGAAGGTGAATGGTTTTTCTTATTCTTCCTCAATTTTAATATTCTTTTCTTTGCTGGCTATTTCTCCGACATATACATTACTGTGTAGGAATAAGGTTAAGCTGACCAGCAGACTGCTTACAACAATTCCATTTTTCCTACAAAACTAAATACTTACACTTTTACTAAGAAATAGAAATATTTATTAATTAATTTCTAGAGTTTTGATAATATATATTAAAATATAAATAGTTGACATTGCACATTTTGAGATTTTTCAAGTTTAGGCTTCAAGTGGTTATTAGGTATTGTGTATTCTCAAAGGGTCTCTAAAACTTGACCTCTCAACTGATAACTTTCCATGATTTTTATAATTAAACTTTACTGATACCTTTATTATCATATGCTACTCAATTGAGTAAGTGGTTAAATACCAGGGAGTTCTTCGTAAAACTTCATTTCACAAGCAATGTTACTGCACATTTTATAGAACTTTGATTTTTTGTTTAATTTGTAAACTCAGTATGGTTTTCCGAAAATAAATTCTAAACCCTTTTCCTGGTGTTACAGGAGCGCTACGGGACTAGTCGAGTTATTACTTCTTGATAAATAGATATTATTTGTGGAAGCGGAGCTCTCGCGCGACGCAGACTAGATTATCAATAAGCCGATGGTATCTGATCCCACTAGTTTATGTATCAGTTGCGAACACATCGGCGCGCCGGCCTAAATTCACCCTCATCTCCCCGCGGACTCTGTCGGAATGAGGTAAGGGCTTAACTTCCAACGTCACTTCGCTACTTCTACTCGAGACAACTACACTACACTAAACGTACACCGCGCCACGCCACGCCACGTCACGTGACGCCACGCCACGTCGCATGACGCCGCGTTGCTCGAACTTGTAGAGTTTCAGTGACTTTGTAACATAGTGAGTAGTTGCGCTTGTCCGTCAGGTATTCGTCGCTCACTGTAGCTAGATAGTGTAGTATTTATAATAAAATGGATTTTTAAAATTATACACAGTACACATTAGGATAGGTCACATTCAAAAAATCTTTACTCGATTTGGATAGTGCGAAGCGCTTATGAAAAACTACCACCGGTTTAGAAAACTGCCTAGTCGAAAAGAGCTACCAACAATCTTGATGTTAACTTTACGAAACCCGTATAATTATGAATATATAACTAAGTACATTTATCTCCAGATAATGATCTCAAGACGATGTGACGGATTTCATTAAAGTAATTAATGTTAAGCACGTGGACGTACGTGTTATTTACACTCTGTATATATATCTGTGTCTGTGTCTGATCTCGTTAATACTTGTGTTCAAACTCCACTAACATTAATTATATTTTGGGTGATCATGTCTCGTCTGTATATTTTTAAATTCATATATATATTTCAATCTCTATTTTGTATCATTTTAGTCGAGCAATATTTTCAAATATGTATTGAATATATAAAATGCGTCTCAGCGTGTTGTGCCTGCTGTGTGCGCCTAATGTGTAGAGTGCCATGATGGGCACGTAGTGTATTTTCCGTTGGGAAATTTAACTATCGACCCTATCTAATGCCATATATTGATGTTTCTTATTCAAAAGAAACCGAATAAGCTCTTTCTCGTCGGTGCAAAACAAGTGTATGTACCGAATATTTCTTTTAATTCTTTGAATCTGCAAGACAACTTAGCGGTTACATTAAAATGTTTACAAATTAATAAAAGCTCTGAGGAAGCTAATGGGTGACAACAAATTTTTTAATGTACCGTTGCAGTGAAGGAGACGAGCTCTTAACATATTGTACATGTATCACAGGGTTTATCATGGTATCTGTATGTTTCGGAACCATGTTGTAGGGCGCGGGCCCACTGAACCGACATGCCACCGACATTTTTTTTTTTGACGGGGGGAAATGCATTTACGCACTACCCTTACCCATTGTATTAGTGAGACCGAAGTCCCCCAATACAATGGGTAAGGGGGCACGGACTCACCCGGGCGTGAAGCGCCCGGAAATACCCACTAAAACCCTCCGGGGCCGTTCGCTGTATTTGGGATGGGGACGACACGGGGTGGCTTTCGCAGCACCGCGTCGCCCCCTGCAGCGAACCCACCAGGCCTCGTCCGTGCAATGGCCCGGTAGGGATGGAGGAGAATAGTTCCCCTCCACCACTTAGCCCGCCTCGGAAGGAGGCACGACCATCAGGTCGACAGTCCGGGGGCAGGATGTACTTCCTGCCCCCATATACTTCCTGCCCCCATTTACTTCCTGCCCCCATTTACTTCCTGCCCCCATACGCTACAGACACCTGTCATTGTTATACTGTGGCAAGTGAGGCACTGTGACTGGTTTCATACCTAAAGGTAAAAGGCGCGCAAAAGGTGCGGACCCAGAGTCTGCAGATAGTTTAATTTCAATAATAAAAAAAAAGAAATACCACGACGCGACCATAAATCTTAATAATATACAATATAATTCTAGTGTTATTCTTTTCTGTATGTCTGTCTTAATATTTATAATGAAATCATCAATAAGTAGGATCTCGTACATAAGTTCAGTGGTATATAGGTACCTCTTATAATATAATATAATATAATATAATATAATATAATATAATATAATATAATATAATATAATATAATATAATATAATATAATATAATATAATATAATATAATATAATATAATATAATATAATATAATATAATATAATATGATATGATATGATATAACATGTATATATTTATTTGAGACAAAAGTCCATTTGGTTAGTATACATACAACTTAGAAACTAGTGTTAGTACTTACGTCTACATTATAATGTTGCCTACATTACTACACTAAGAAAGGATCTATGAAAATTTCATTCCTAAGGGGGTACAATAAGGGATAAACCGTTGTATGGGGCGAATTAAGGGTTGCAAGATAATAATATGGAAAGTTCGACATCCAGATCGAGATTAATGGAAGCTGGGAGTAAACAATAGTGCATCTCGTTATACCTACGAACGCGATTACCGTTTCGGTAAAGAGTTCACTCACGGATATGTATACAATTATGATTCATTTTGTATTCTCTTTTACTTGTGTATTTAAATGACGACGCGCTCAGTTCGGGCCCGGCTGCCGGCTGTCGGGTGTCTGGTGTGTGGGGGGGGGGGGGGGGGGGGGGGGGTTAAGGCACACTCTTCTGAAATGTCCATGTATGATTATTGTATTTGTTAGCTTCGAATGAGATTTTAAATTTATTCACTCTTTATCTAACGCAATCAAATATATATTGAAACCTGTCTGGATATTACACTTTACGGTTCCGCGTGTCTCATGTCGCGTGTCGCTTATGTTCGTAAACGACACGGTTATTTTTGAGAGCGCTCTTCTGTATCTACGCATGGTCGAGATCTCTTTCCTGCATTTCATACTTTAGTGTTTACATTTCTCTATTTTACTCTGTTATCTCCCTCCCATTCTCTCTAAATACCAAAGGTATTTAGTCTACTACTTTTATTGTTTATTTTCTGTTTTATACTATAATGTGAGGGGGTATCGTTTAGTCGGAACTCTCTCAACGGAAACATTTTTTAATGTGATTTATTAAATGTAATGTTTTATATTCATATAATACGCACATCTTGTCGCAAAGTTAATATCAATTAGAAACATAATTTGTTTAAAGAAATTACTGCGGACAAAGTAGTACCTATAGTCCGGCCGCTCAAAGAATGCGTTTCTGAAACCTGTCAATTCGTCATTACTAGTGATGTACAATAAATAACATTAATAATATTTAGTAACGTTATTTATTGCATTCATTATGCATATTTATTCAATTGAATTTATGTGTTTTTATTTTTATAGGAAGTATATTTCAATATATTCACAATGTAAATAAATTCATAATGAATCTTTTAATTGAATTGAATCGTAATTTCTAAATGTAACGAAGGGGAAAAAATAAAAATGCTTTATTTATTGGATAATGTATATTATGAAATAAATAGTTTTAAGCTTTAAACAATGAAGACTATGTCAAGCAATTTAATCTCCCAATTCACTTGAGGAGTCGCTGTCATCTTCACTAACGTGTAAAATCATATTATTGTCAATCATAATATCTATACGGATATCGCGGTCAAAGTCATCAAATATAATCGATTTAGTTTTTTCAACCACAAAAATATTCGATTACCTTTGCCTCGTTATTTTGTCACATCACTACAAAAACAAACAGTTGACATAACCTTGAAACAGCGCCGTTTGACGTGGTTCGACTTTTAAAAGCTATTGTTTTTATATTTGTTAATTAAGTAATTGTATTAATTTTAGCACAAAATTAAATAATAAATTTTAATATTATCACTCGTTAATAAGGTAAATAAAAGATATTTAAAATTTTGCCGTAAATCGTACTCCAGTTACATCGTCCAGTCGATCACGATCTGTCAAAAAGCAATCTTTGAGCAGCCGTAGTAGAGGAGGGCTCCGAGACTGTAAGTAAAAAATCTGTTGTTATTTATTGTTTTTTATAATATTATTGTCACGGTTCATCGGACATCGCATCTCAACGTTTTGAACTGAGTCCCTTCCGAAACAAAGAGATTCATCAGCGCGCGTAAGCATCCTCGTAACACAAGGGTTTGCCATAAACTGCCGCCCCGTATTCAGTTTATTCAAATAAAATTATGTATAAACCAAATTTTATTACGATTAATTTAAACTACAGAAATGACAAGTATAATAATACAAAAAAGAAATGCCTGAATCACACAAACATCTCGTATAATGAAAATACAAAGTTGTGTGGGGCTTTAGAATATTAAGGACCGAGTATCGTCACGTTATATAAGTAGTATGGAGCCTGCGTTTTAATTGTGCTTAATATTGTCAATGAAGGCAATAACAGCGTTAAATGAATAATTGATGGAGGGCAGAATTTTAACATTAACATAAGATACAACATAACATTAAAATAAGTTTTCCTTATTAAATACTGCGCGAGATTGGCAGCCCTGCAAGTCGTGAGGCGAGACAGGAGACAACTCGTTGCAGGAACAATAAAACTTGTTAATGAGCGTCGAGTAACTGCCGGCGAATTAACTGACGATTCACGAAACAAAAATAACAAGCGCTTGTTACGAAACTCATTTCTCGCAGAGTAAGAGAGTAAGATTACACACACACACACACACACAAACAAGCGACAGTTAGTCGACACGACACCGCGCGACGCGTCGCGAGGCCCGCCCCTCGCACCCCCTTGCCGTTTCAAAACCTAATGTACACGTAGTACTGTATCAGAAGGAAAACAAACAACATTTCAAATTAGATACTTGTAATGTAATTGTTGTAAAATCCTCTCAGCTGTTACTTCTGTCTTCCTAAACGCATTGGTTTGTGAGTCGCCACAATTGCTATAAACTTTATTGGATTGTAATTTTAATTCGTAACTGTTTAAAATGCGTGATGTGTACGTCATAACATGTATCGTACATTTGTGATCGGTTCGATCAACTCATTAAGATTATCTTAAGCGATGATCAAAGCAAAGGAGCCGTTGTCAACGAAGCCAGTTTGCAAGCCTGCCGTTGTTAAAATTACTAGAACGCAACAACGCATTATGAGGGTTTTAATACCAAAGTCGGTGTTGATGAACAAAACAAGTGAATATTGACGTATAATATCATAGTTAATGAGGTAGATGTGAACACATTCGCGTTGCATTCACAGCGCGTGTGTACTGATGCAATGTGGGATAGCGGCGCGGTGTTTGTTCAGCGCCTCACTCGACTTTAGCTCACGGGTTCTTTTACACCGACACGCTTCTCACTGAATGCACCAGTATGGACAACTCTTATGTAGACTTTTTTAAAAGGAAACGTACGTTTTATTCAGTTCTGTCGCGGCTTCGCGTTCGCCAGTCACGTCGCTTCTATAGCGCATTGGAAATAAATCTACATTATTATTATGACTTGTACATTTACTTGTCAATACGATTAGTTATTTACTAGGTAAATAGGTAGTCCTTACTTTAAATTAGTAATAAGTATTTGTTACGTGCACATAAATTACTCTGGGCATGTATTGTTGTAGAGACGGGCTGTCAGCATTGTGAATGATGCAGATGTTGTAACGTTGTAACTTCGCGCGCATAACGGGATTGGTTCAGCCCCTCGCGGCAAACGCGTCGGAACGCTATATCGAGACGGTCGCGTTATTAGTATATAATTAAATTTACCTACTACCTCCTATTTTAATTGTATTGTCTAAATATAAAATTAAATATCTACATCCCGCTAGGGTGAGTAACCTTTATCTTTTTATTGTGTTCTTTCCTATGTAAATGCTGAGTTGCTTTGCGTAGGAAGTATTACAGTGTGGTTAGGGAGGCCCTGAGCTTGTTGAGGGTTGTCTAGCCAGTTATAATGCTTGCCTACGTCTTGGGCTTCCAGGATCACCTACCTGCTACAAACAACTGAACACCGAGGGCGGAAGGATGACTCTGGCTACCATCTTAAGACCCCTAGAGGAACACCGAGGGCGGAAGGAAATCTTTTGCAGGCCAGTGTTCTTCCTCATACTACACCGATAGAACTGTAGTGGGCGGAAGAAGACTATTACTACCAGAACCCAGCTAGCCGGGATCCTAGCCGTTACAATGTTACTAATTACATCTGTAAGCTTGTTCAGTTTCCACATTTATACAACATCAAGTACTTGAAGCGTAATGAGGAAAGGTACCATACATTCTCGTATTTATGCAGATCGGCATCACAACGGCGACCTGCGATGGGAGGGGCAGTCGATCCCTTGATTGTCATTGCTGTTGGAATAGTACTGGGCTTACCATAAACTGAAATGCAGTATTTGTACTATGTTTCTATAAAAATACAGTTGATATTATTTTATATGAAAAATAACATCACAATAATTGAAGTCATACTTCTTTAGGCGCGTTATGAAAAAATGATGAGAGTGAAATTTAAAGATGCGCGCGCATCTGTGACACAAAATGAACAGTATGAAGTTGTCTGCTTAACCGGTCATTAAGTCTCGTTAGTCGCGCATGTTGGTACGCTCGTCACCATCAACATGTTTTCTAGTTTATACATTCACAACACGTGTTTTAGTTTCATACAAGTGCGAATTATATATGTGCTAATAAATTATATTCAGTAGTGATTTAAATTGAATATTTTGATTGATATCACTTACTATTTGTGAATATTAGTGAAAAAAAAATTGTGCTTATATACTTTTTCAAGTGCTCCAATATAATTGAGGTTAACTATCCGTATGTATTATTTATTGATATAAATTAAAATACTTTTATTTAATATAATTAACGCTAAATATTATTAAATTATTTTATTTAATTTTTCAAATTTAAAATGAACTTTGTTGATTATCCTTTTCCAATCCTTCTATTATTTTATTGTAAATAATTATTTGCATGCAATTAAAAACTATTTTTTAATGATGCCAAAGAAGTATAACTTCTCACGCGCGTACATAAGTACACGCACCCATTTTGTTTTTATATAGAATATTATATTACTACAGCGTATTTGTACAAAGTTTATTTCTATTTTATGTAGAAGCTCAGTGTTGTAGGTAACAACAAACACTCACAGTGATATTTCGAACGAACCTAAATTGAATCTGATCGTTAGTGTTAGTGTTAGCGGTGAGGTTTAGAAAAAGGGTAAAACATGTCGGATATTTTCAACGCCTCGTTAGGTCTCGTATAAAAACAGAGTGTTTGTGTGATTTTTTGTGTGGTCGTTTGTGTCTTGTTGTCTGTCGGTACGGTACGGTAAATACACGTGCTCGCCCGGTAATGTTAGTTTTCAATAAACCTGCAGAATGTGTGCAGCGCGGGTACTCGTCGATCCGACGTTACCACTTTGTGTAAAAAAAACGGTTTGTAACGTGTATTTTTTTTTTTTTATTACTTTCGACATTCATTGCGTTCCTATACGGTTGATATATATACTCCGTGAGATATATTCTGATTAAGGAACATACACTAACTTGTTGTTACATCAAGACATTCTTGTTGAAAATCTTGCAAACCTATTCTATGAGTACCTACAAAGCCTTTTCATATTTTAAATATCATAGATTCAGTTACCAACCCATCACGGAACTTCATATTGAAACAATTTTATTAGAAGATCACATTTTTTAAACAAACGCGGATATTTGTAATAGTTGTTTAATTTCACAATTTACAAGTTTCAGTCATAATCTATGTTTAATAAATAACAATTTTACTAACAACCTGGTTTCTTGTTGGTGGGCTCCTGTTTCCGCACTTAGACACATTGGCAGTCCTTTGTGCGTGCAGGATCAGCCAGCTACTCGAGCCAGTCCAGCTCCTTCCAGAAGCGCAGAAGCCTCCTGGGGTGATCACAGGCTTCCTGGAGCGACCTCATTTGCTTAAGGGTTTTTGCCCGTTGGTTGACTACTCCCGTGCATTCCAGGATCACGTGGGTAGTAGTCTCTTCTTTTTCCATACATACCCTACACACGGGGCTATCTGTCAGACCTATTGTAAATAAATGTTTATTAAGTAAGCAATGTCCCGTCATCACACCCATCACTAGACGAAGATCAGTGCGAGATAAGCTGAGCAGTCTCCGGGCCAAGCTCCGTGATATTACCGGAACAGCTTGTTTAGACTGTCTACAGCCAGGAGTGTTAGCCCATCTCTCACTGTGAGTGCTGTGGGTGTATTGACGCAACCATGATCTAAAAGTACTATAAGCAAGAGGAAGATAAGGCACAGAGCATGCCACTGTTGTCGTCGATCCTCTTCTTGCCAGTTCATCTGCTGCGTCGTTACCCATTGATTCGCTGTCCATTGTAGGATGACCCTGTTGACTGCCGCTATGCGTTGCAGTGCAAGGTGACATTCGTATATGAGGCCTGAGGTAATGGAAATATTTTCAAGCGCTTGAAGTACGGCCTTACTATCAGAGAGAATTCGGATACCAAAGTCCCTTATCTCCCTTTTGAAGACTGGATTTGCTGCTTGGATGATAGCGACACATTCACATTGGAATATGGTACTGTGCTCACCCAACCCTGTAGATAGCTTGATATTGAGATCATGCGAGAATACTTCCGCACCTGTTCCAGATTTCATCTTGGATCCATCCGTGTAGATGTGATGTTCAAGGGAATCTGTTCATCTTTTATATCTTCCCTAAGCTGTATTTTATACATTCTGTCGAATATTAAGATCTTAGGGATCTTGTCGCAGGGCGCTTTGAGAAGAGGTTGTATACCTACCATTCTGTCCCATATTTTGGTATGAGACCCACCTGTTCTTTGCCATAAAGCCTAGTTGGGTGAGACGTAGGGCTGCCATGCTCGCCTCCTGTTGTATGAACAGATCAAGAGGCGGTAAGTTGATAAAGGCCTCTATTGCTGCTGTTGGAGCTGTTCGCATACAGCCTGTTAGGGCCACACAGGCTAGTCTTTGAAACCTCTGTAAGCGAGCTTTCGTGGTGCTTTGCTCTGTCCTGGGCCACCAGACCATTGCACCATAAATGAATAATGGTCTAATAATGGCTGTGTAAAGCCATAGTGTGATTTTTGGCGAGATCCCCCAGGTTTTTCCTAAAAGTCTTTTACACTGCCAAAAGATCATGCAAGCTTTTTCAAGCTTTTGGTCTAGGTGCTTGTTCCATAGAACTTCACTGTCAAGAGTAACGCCCAGGTACTTGACTTCACTTGATAGTGACAAGCGGGTATTGAAGAGTTTCGGTAATATCATATTCCCTTGAATTCTCTTTTTAGTGAACAGTACTAGTTCCGTCTTAGCCGGGTTAACTGTCAGTTCGTGTTTAGAGCACCACTAACGACCTGGTACATATTATGATAATTGAAATTATATTTAATTGTTTTTGAATGTGAATTACAAGTATATTTTATAATTTGCTTTAAATTACTAAATAACTTAAATACAGCAGATCTGGAAGTGTATTTTCTATTGGGTAACTAGTAATTGGGCCGACGGTGCGGAGTCGTGTCCTGCTGGTGCAGCCACTGACACGGCAGAATCCTCGTGGTACATAGGCGTCGGAGTTCCGTCGCGTTGCGTTCGATTAGTGGGTCGCGACCGCACCGCAGTCTGTTGACCGTCGAGTCCCCACTCGGTACGTAGACTATTGATTCACGACTCGTTATGAACTACAAAACCCACACTGCACTTGTAATTTGTTTATTTAATGTTTACAAATACGTGTTCTACGATTTTATATTCACTAAGAGTACATGAGATTCCTACTCTTTGAATCTCTATGTGGTGACGTCAACTACCATAAGGTGACGACACGGGAATGCGTTTCCTGCATCACGTCTCCTCGACGCGATGACTTACCCACGATATGGCAGACAACCGCTTCTTATTCTACACATACTACTCCTGTCTTTTAAAGCAATATAGTGGGAGATGACTCCCTGCGGTCTCAACTCTCTGGCTCGGCTACCCTCGTCAATGTTTTTAAGGAACTAAATATCTTTCACCCCCTCCCTGTAATTTATTATGGCTCTTCTTCATAGCTGCACTATCTGGCCAGCGGATAAATCTTACTCCAGATCCTTTATTCGATTTGCTATGATATAATTATAATATAATAAGCTGTTCCCGCGGCGTCGCCCGCTTGATATTCAGGCAATATTCTTTTAATTTTGTGTTTTATACTTGAAAGAGACACATGTCCAGAGGTAGCTGATGCCTTCTAACCATATCTGTGGAATAATCAACTATTGCCATCATAAATTGGTATTCTCTTAAGTCGGCCAATTATAATTTGTATAAATTACTTATAATAAATGTATTTCACCCCCTTCAAGTTTCCTTTTGTGTCAAAAGTACTCGTAGCCTATGACCTTCTCTAAGTTCTCTATTACCATAGAAAGCCAAGAAGAAATTGCGTTTTGACAGCGTGTAAAAATTATCATTAGATTGTTAGTGTCAACTATGTAATATATAAATATGTGGCCCCAGAGATATCTCACATCGTCCTACGTATCACTTGACCAAAAAAGTGTAACAATCACTGATCTATACTATAAAGTCGTTAAGCGATATTATGTATACAATAGATATTGTCATATACGAGCGGATCAGTGAGCATAACTTATGTTAAATTTAACATTCCTTTCTTGTAGATACTCGCTATCGTATCATGACGAGAGCCAAGAAAAGAACAGAACTGGAGACGCCACGAGCTGGCGCGGTAGGCCAAAATGGCAAGGGAAGTGTGGTGGATGCGGGAACAAGGAAGTCGTGCACTGACCTGTTCCTCAGCAGCAGCAAGCGCCTTCGACGTGTAGATCCGCTCGCAGCCGCCCGAAAGCTCCTTAGAATAACACACGAGGGCTTCCAACACCTCACACACTTCAGCCAACACACGACGTCACCACAATATGCGTTATAGTTTATATTATAAGCGGAGAAGGGAATATAACCACCGATTTAGGCGGCGCGGGCGCGGTTAGGAGCACAAGTATGTACTCGTATAGCGGGGTTGCGAAATGTAGTATCTATGCGTTGTATGCGCGGGCGCGGTCGACACAGAAGTGCACGACAGGGAAAGGGGTAGGGATTTTAGGAAGCCACACTAGGTGGCGTTACAAAAACAGAATTTAAAAAAGTTGGAAAATTTCGGTACGTAATTCACAATGCAACACAACACAACAACTTCTTGTATGTTACCTAGTACCTACTGTACTTAGTACATAACACACCACCACATTCCGCACTCAAGTTACAGCAGAAGTTCCCACGCGAAATACCAAAATGCTGACAACGTAAAACAACGTATCGTGGAACAGTGAAACGTTGGGAAATTGACAATCTCGCTCGATCGCCTGAGCTAGCAGGTTGCATTTTAGGTTTAAGTATTATATTGTAATTAGTTTTGTAATAAAAATTATAAAGGACAAAAATTGCCTTTTTTAAAACCTCCTACTGACGGTCAACTACGTAATTTGTATGTAAATATACAGTTTTAACAATAATCATTAAGTAAATATATTATTGTTAGTAACACGATGAAATCACTCACTATAATAATGTCACCACAAACAATCATATCTTTTATGGTATAACAGGTAGCGTTCATACATACATACATATATGCTCACGCCTTTTTTCCCCGAAGGGTTAGGCAGAGGTGAAGTAGCGAACTACACCACCCACATTTCGCCGAGCTTAGTTCCGTCCCAGATGTGACAGGGGGCGAGCCTGTCGCCATATCGGGCACAAATTCCAAACTCCGGGATGATACTGAGTAGAAAAAACCCAATATCACTTGACCCGACTCGGGGATCGAACCCGAGACCTCAGAACGGCAGTCGTATGTAATACAACTGCGCTACCGAGGTAGCGTTCAATGCCACTACAATAAGCCATTGCAATCTCACGCGAGGGATTCAAACAAATCCTTTCGAAATTGAAGAACACCCGGGAATATGATTTCACTCGCAAACTTAATTTCTCTTAAATATATAGATTTGTTGAAGTTTATTTAATATTGCAGAAATTGAACGAGGAAAGTAAATTTACGTTTAGTGTTCTTCTTACCGAATAAAAGTAATAAAACAAGCAAATAACAAATGTAATATGTAGCTATGTGTGCGTGACGCGTGACACGAGACACGTGAGTAACTAAATTGTCGTATATTGCGGTGAAAAAATGTATTATTACTAAGACCTATTCAAATCAGTATATAGTTTCTAGTCGCACTTAGAGAGCACTCGCCGTTGTCACTTCCACGCTCAAACTCAAATTGTCGGGGTCTTTTTTTTTAACCAATATAAATCTAACAACTTTACTGAGCTTTATGACGATCGATGTAAGCATTCGACCGGAACGGGTAACTAGTAAGAGGACATCATAAGGCTTTGCAAAAAAAAATACAGGTAGGTTGTGTGTGGTGTTATTTGTTACTAGTGCATGTCTCGGGTTCGCTCGCAGCAGGGGCAAGATATGCTCCAGATGGGAATCGGACGGAGTGTATGATTAGTCGTTAGTCCCAGCCCCCAGGCTATGCGGATGTGGGAACAGCAAGCACGCTTGTGTTCTAGCTCTAAACGTTTCGACTGAAGGCGATCGCAAAAGATCATATATTAGGAAACAAATTATAGAAGAGTTAAATATTGCAGAAGCTTGCTGAAGATATATTTTGTTCGGTAGTACTGAAACCAATTCTCAAGCATAAATACTATTTAATGTAAATATTTCTAGTTTAGATAATTCGTATACTACAAATCTATTAGCATTAGGACAAAGTGTTATTTGTAAAAATGTTCCTAGATCTAGACCTAATAATGTAAATGTATTAAGACAGGTTTTGATAAATAACCAAATATCTCTGACAGATCAACAACATTACGAAAATGAAATATCTCTACTAATTGGTGCTGATTATTAAGGCTTTTATTTGACAAAAGAGGTAAAATAACTGCAGAATGGGTTAGTAGCCATAAATACTATAATAAATGTGGGTGGGCCTTACAAGGAAAACAGGTGAGTGAAATTTCCAATTTTACAACTTCTTTATTTGTCTCTCACGATGACAATTTAAGTTTAACAGATTATTGGTCACTGCAGATGATGGGCATACAGGATCCAGCAGAAACAAAGTCAAAAGAAGGAAAAACCAGCTGAAATAATGGCAGCTTTTCAATAAAGTATCGAATGCAGTGAAGAAGGCAAGTATGAAGTAAAACTTCCTTTCAAACTAGGCCATGAAGATTTATTATCAATGTAGGGACACACACATGCTCATTTATAAAGTGCACGTTATGGATGGGTAGGTATCAAGTGTCACTCATCGTTTTCCCGTCTCTCTGTAACTAATAATTATTATATATTAGTCCGGTTATAGATGTCTAAGTAGACGCACGTATTCCCACGCACGTGATCCCAAAGTTTTATATTATGAATTTGTGTAAACTGTAAAAAGGAATATAATGATTTTATTTAGATAAACAAGAACTTCTTTTTACATAAATAACCGGGCTCAAACCTAAAATCAAATTACGAAAAGGGCTAAAGTAAGACTTTATTCAACTACAAATAAATTAATTTGTAATGGCAAGTTTCGAGAAAATCATGAATGCTTTCAAAAGTGGCATAGTTTAGGTATAGAAGAAGTTAGTGCGTAAAAGCATTTCCCCCCCCGTCAAAAAAAAAAGGTATTATATAAGAAGTAACACCAATAGATATAGAACATAATACCGGTCATTATTTGCCACATAAAGCTATTATTAAAGAGTCGAGTCTTACATGTACTCTGAGATCAGTTTTTGATGTGTCAGCGAAAGATAAAAATGGACTAAGTGTCAACTCCTGTTTGGAAAAAGGTTATAATTTTATTTCTTTTATACCTAATTCACTAATAATTTTTAGAACAGGAGCTACAGGAATAACAGCTGATATTGAAAAAGCATTTCTACAAATCAGTTTACCTCCGACTGACAGAAACTATTTAAATTTTTTATGGTGGAAAAATGATAGTTTTTTTAGTACAATAACTTACAGACATTATCGGGTGGTATTTGGCCTTACATCCAGTCGTTTTCTATTAGCAGAGTCTCTCTTATATAATTTAAATAATATAAAAGGAGAATTGAAAGGAACTGCATCATTATTAGTACAATCTTGGTATGTGGTATTACAAAACTGGATAGTGCGCTCACGTGTCACACCGCCTAAGAAAATTAGCATACCAAGGTTAGAATTGTTGGCGGCATTCACGTGTTCACGTTTATTAAAACAAGTTAAAGAAAATAACAATTTAAAACGTTGTACCGTCTATTGTTGGACGGAGTCCAGTGTAGTGTTGACATGGATAAAACAAGAGTTACCATTAAATAATTTTGTAGGAAACAGAACTAAAGAAATTAGACAACACACTGATGTTGAAAAGTGTCGTCGTATTCCAGGAACTGACAATTGGGCAGATGCAATCGTAAATAACTCGTTTAAATACCTCGTTATGATTTCTATCCGACATTGCGTCGTGGGATTGTGTGACGCGATGTGGCGTGTTGTTATCACTGATTAGCTGAATTTTATGTGTATCATTAATGCTTGTATAGTAACATAATTCATACCTGTAATCAGTTTCTGAATATATCAGATCGTTGTATCGTTGTAGGGCAAGATACGACGTAGTGTCTGGGGTCACCGGCGGTTCTCACACTATGCTATATTGCCGATTACATTGAAATTCCGTAGAGCTGCAAAACTTCCTTCGCCGTTTCCTCGTTAATTACTGAACACTGATAATTAGAAGGTGCGCTGTGTCTGTGCGGTACTACCTACTCCTTCCTCTCCCCCCCCCCCCCCCCCCCAACCAGCAAAAACCACGCGCCGTACTGTTTTACACTGACTTACTTTTATATTTATAGGCGAGGTAATTCAATTCTCTGTAATTACTCAGAGTGATAATAGGTGTGCGGCGTCGTTTGCCTCACTCTTGATGTTGTGTATTTTTCTGTAACAATTTACAGGCGCTCGTGAATTTCTCATAATGTATCTTTAAATAGAAACAAAATTCTTACATTTCTGTGACTTATCGTTAGTGCACTTATAACTAGAGAACTATTTAATTAATTTACATTATCATAATTGTCTCGACCACATCGCAGTCAAATAAACCCCGCTATGATAATTAAATACGTATAAAACAAATTGTCAGGTAATTCGGGAAAGCCACCCCGTGTCGCCCCCATCCCAAATGCAGCGGACGGCCCCGGGGGGTTTTAGTGGGTATTTCCGGGCGACTCTCGCCCGGGTGAGTCCCACACTGGCACGGAGCTCGTCACTCCGTGCCCCCTTATCTATTGTATTGGGGGATTTTGATACCCTAAATACAATAGATAAGGGTAGTGCGTAAATGCATTTCCCTCCGTCAAAAAAAAAAAAAAAGGTAATTAATACGTAAGGTAATAAGGTAAGGTAATAAATAAAAAGGGGAACCGCAAGCGCAACAAGCGCGAACGATACAATCGCCATTCCGCGGCGCGGCGCGGCGACTTCCGCTTCAATTTTAGGTCGATTGTGCGGTAACTGATTTGCATAATTCAACGATTCCGGCGCTACTTTTAATTGTTAACACGCGGGTCGCTGTGTCGGCTCGTCGCCCATTACTACAAATTAGCTTTACCTATATGTTTGTACAGTAATACCCCGCTTAGCGCGACCCCGTTACGCGCGGTTTCACTATAACGCGAATGTCTAATTTCGCGCTCAAATGCCTCGCATTACGCGAAAGAGTGCGTATAAACATAATATAAAGACAATAGATGTATTTTTTCGTAAAAATAAGAGTATGTATCGCATAAAGTGTTCTTAGAATTAAAGTGATTGATTAAAATGATGTTATTTTTTCGTATTAAATTTTGACGTATGTTTAATCATAAACCTCGATTTACGCGAATTTCAGTTAACGCGATTTTTTTCGGAACGTATCCCTCGCGTAAAGCGGGGTATTACTGTACTATCTGTTTTTTTTTTTTTTTCTATTTTATTTTTTTTTTTTAAATTATTAGTTATAGTTATAGTAATAGTTAAATTAATTATATAATATTGATAGTTAAAAATGACTATGCGAAATAAAACACATGATGCTGATGATACCGGTGCGACAAATGGGACGAGTGCAACAGGAAGTATCCGCTGCCGCAGTATCTAGATTATTATTACATACATACATATGCTCACGCCTGTTATCCCCGAAGGGTTAGGCAGAGGTGAAGTAGCGAACTACACCACCCACATTTCGCCGAGCTTAGTTCCGTCCCAGATGTGACAGGGGGCGAGCCTGTCGCCATATCGGGCACAAATTCCAAACTCCGGGATGATATTGAGTAGAAAAAACCCAATATCACTTGACCCGACCCGGGGATCGAACCCGAGACCTCAGAACGGCAGTCGTACGTAATACAACTGCGCTACCGAGGCAGATTATTATTAGTACCTGCGAATTTATTTTTCTAAAACAACTTTAACATTTATGTTTTAAGATCTATTAGTGAGTTAATAAAATATAATTTGAATATACGTTACGGACTACACTTTTAGTCCCTTTTAATAATTATTTTAACAAAAATCGTCACTAACGTAAATTATATGTATTTTTCTTTTGTAATATATTGATATATTTATTGTTTCCACTATGTATGCGAAAGGCGAAAGGGACGAAATCTATACATTGCAGATATTTCATAAAATAACATAACATAGGGCGCTTCTGAATCGAGAACAGAACACATTTTCAACGTTTTTGTTTGTCCGTCTATTTATTAATTTGTTCGCCAATCACACAAAAAACTACTGGACTGAATTGGATGTAATATCCGCGATACTTCTTGGCACAAATAGATTTTTTACAAAATGTATAAAGAGCGTTTGTCTCGATTTACATTAAAAACCACAAAATGAAATCTATAATGAACAATAAATAGTAAAATGAACAGAAATAAAATAAAATTAAACCTACTAATATTGTTTTCATATAATTTCAAAAGAACAATTTTAAATAAACATATTTTTTATATATTTTTATATTATCAACGGCTAAAATCGCTTTTATTTAAAAATAATTCAGCCTAACGTCTCCCGCCAAAGCTCCCACCCCTACATTCGTTCTCCACCCGGCACTGCTGTTGTGTAGTCAGCGCTACGACGTAGCGACGTAGCACAGGCTACGACTCGTAGAGATTAAATGGAAACTTTAACTATGCAGGGAGTGGATTCACGTCGGACGAACAGTAGAGCGAGCGGCTGTAAATAAAATCATTTATAATATTTGTTCTGTAGTGAGGCGGCGCTTTGAACATGTCACTCGACATGGAGTGGCGTTGCATCCATGATGATATTAGACTACGATGGACTTAGAATATAATTACAGGTACTAATTCTTAAGTGATGCTACATGTGCTTAGTGATAGATATTCGAAATCAAGGATGGCAGCTGCTAGCTAGCCAGGTGGGCAATATAAAAAAGCTCTAACATATTAAAACTTTGGCAGGAAGGCTTAGTTCCGCTGCTTTTGCGGTTCGGAAAATTCGCCAGTTGACGGATATTGCTACTGCTAGGTTAGTCTACTTTGCTTACTTTCACAGCTTAATGTCTTACGGTATTGTGCTGTGGGGTACAGCAGCAGAGGTAGACACCATTTTTACGTTACAAAAGAGAGCTGTTTGAGCAATATATAATATGGGACCTCGCGAATCTCTAAAGAACAAGTTTCAAGAATATGATATCTTAACTTTGCCCTCCCAATACATCTTCGATAACTTAATGCATATTCGTAAAAATTTAGACAAGCTAGATCTAGTGAATGATCGTCATAATTTTAATATTAGAAGTAAAGACAAGTTGTCCGGAACCACGCTTTAGGTTAAGTAAGTGTAATAAAAGCTTTATAGGTAATAGTATTCGTTTTTACAATAAGATCCCAAGTAACATTACCGATTTACCTGACAATAAGTTCAAGTATTATGTCGAGCAAGTTTTAATCTCAAAAGGTTATTACAGGGTGGATCATTACGTGAACGATGGTGATGTCTGGAATTAAACCACATCTCTGTGCTTCCACTAAAAACTACGATTTGTATAGTTTTTTATATGACATAAAAACATTATATATATTATATTTATGAAAAAAAAAAAAGAACCAGATCGAGTTTCTCGCCTGCGCTCTTCTCGACTGGGTTGTTTTCCGAACCGGTGGTAGTGTTTTTTAGACGTTCATAAGCGCCTTCTTAGGGCCTAAATTGAATAAATAAATTTTGATTTTGATTTTGATTTTGAACACCACACAAAAATAGGTCAGTACGAGTATACTAAATAAAACCGTGATATTACAATAAACAAAATACGAGTTAAGAAACTGATATACAATGGACCACAACGCTCTACTGATTATTTCATAATTCTTTTTGTTTCCATGGCAGATTATGAATTTATACCATTAAGCGATACAAAGTATTCACTCGGTAATAATGAAAAGGATTGCGAGTGATAAATTAATAAAACTGTAGAGTTTATCGCGTATTTCCGACCGAGCGGAGACAGTACCAGCGGCCGTGAGTAATGAGCCCAGAGCTAAGTATTTAAAAAGCTTTCAAAAATACTATCGTCATACAATCCGACAATAACTTGTCTGTTTTGAATTATTTGTTGACTAATTTGTTAGAACTTAATTTAATACAGTAATAATTAAATAACGTACGTAATTGTGAGTGAGTTACAGCTTGGTGTATTGCTACGCAATCACAAACCATGACCGCCGAGCACAGAGCGACCATTTTTTTTTTTTTTTTTTTTTGACGGGGGGAAATGCTTTACGCACTACCCTTATCTATTATATTTGTGGGATCAGAGTCCCCCAATACAATAGATAAGGGGGCACGGAGTGACGAGCTCCGTACCAGTGTGGGACTCACCCAGGCGTGAAGCGCCCGGAAATACTCACTAAAACCCCCCGGAGCCGTCCGCTGCATTTGTGTTAGGGGCGATACGAGGTTGCTAGGCATGTCGCTGCGTCGCCCCCTGCTGCGAACCCACCAGGCCTCGTCAGTACAATGGCCCGGTAGGGATGGAGGAGATCTTTGCCTGCCACTGAACTATCCCAATTCTTCCTTTCTTTATGGGGGGGCAGTTTTCTGCCTCCCCGGCTGACTGACTTTCCTTGGTCGTGCCTCCTACGGGAGGCGGGCGAAGAGGTGGGGTTGAGTAGTGTGTACACTCCCCCATCCCCGCTGGGCCATTGCACGACGAGGCCCGGTGGGTTCGCTGCAGGGGGCGACGCGGTGCTTGCGAAAGCCACCCCGTGTCGCCCCCATCCCAGATGCAGCGGACGGCCCCGGGGGGTTTTAGTGGGTATTTCCGGGCGACTCTCGCCCGGGTGAGTCCCACCCTGGCACGGAACTCGTCACTCCGTGCCCCCTTATCTGTTGTATTGGGGGACTTGATCCCCTAAATACAATAGATAAGGGTAGTGCGTAAATGCATTTCCCCCCGTCAAAACAAAAAAAAAAAAAAAAAAAAAAAAAGGATGGAGGAGAATAATTCCCCTCCACCACTTAACCCGCCTCAGAAGGAGGCACGACCATTAGGTCGACAATCCAGGGGCAGGATAAAGTTCCTGCCCCCTAAAGTTCCTGCCCCCACAGAGCGACCATCCATCCATCACTGTGACAATTGTTCTCTACTGAGCTGTTCACTCTAACAACGATATTCACTACACATATAAATCGATGCTGAAGCCTTGTGATTCCTGCGGTATAGTTCAAATTCCTTGTTCTATATGGTCTTGTAGAGTTCATAATCAAAATCAAAAATTTCTTTACTCAATTTAGGCCTAAATAAGGCGCTTATGAACGTCAAAACACTACCACCGGATTGGAAAACAACACAGTCGAAAAGAACGCAGGCAACAAACTCGATGTGGTTCTTTTTTTTATTAATTCAGAATATAAATCTTATTTTTAAATAAAACACAGAGAGAGATGTGAATTCCAGATGTCACTAACGTTCAAGTAATGATCCACCCTGTAATAACCTTTTGAAATTAAAACATGCTTGTCAAGGGTACTTGGACTTATTGTCAGGTAAATCGGATATATGTACTTAACCTAAAGCGTGGGACGGCCAACTTATCTTTACTTCTAATATTAAAATTATGACGATCATTCACTAGGTATCAAGTCTCTCCAAATTATTACGAACATACATTAAGTTATCGAAGATGTATTGGGAGGGCAAAGTTAAGATATCATATTCTTGAAACTTGTTCTTTAGAGATTCGCGAGGTCCCATATTGTATATTGCTCGAACAGCTCTCTTTTTACTCACCATACGTTTCCGATTCATTGCACGACAAGATAATGGAAATTACGTGAAGTAAATGACAAGAAATTACCGTTTACAGATCCAAGTGCACCCGGGCGACGTCACTAGTACATGCCAGAATTTAACTATTAGAATTACCAATATTTCAAATATCTATGAGCATTACGATTGAATCATTTTATTTATTTAACTAGCTGTGTGCCCGCGACCCGCTCGCGTTTCATATATTCTTTACTGCGTAATATAGTTTTTAAATAATCATTACAAAATAATATTTTGATGGCAATTGACAGCCATTGAATCGTACTTTCTACATAATTTCAAGAGTTTTCATTTTTTTACACGGAACCCTAATTAATATTTATTATCTTAAAAATTCTTTGGTACTAAGACATGGAAAAAATACTTCACACAAACTCTAGCACTTGTCCGTAAAACTGACAATTGAATTGGATTTTATTTACAATTCAATAAGTTTTATTTTTGTACACTGAACCCTAATTATTTTTGTAAATCAAAACTACCCAAGTTACCCGGAGCAATTTCAGCTATTTACCAAAAAAAGTATCGTTAGAATAGGTCTAGCCGTTCCGGAGATTACCTGGAACAAACAGATAGAAAGACAATTTTTTTAAAAATTGTTTCTTAGCCTTTTCTGTCATGTATAAATTTATATGTATTTCGTAAAAAAAAAAATGTTATGTTGACATTACAAACAGACACTTCAACTTTATTTATTAGTATAGATTTAAACACACAACAATTTACTATTACAAGTTACTATAAATGCGAATATGAGTTTATTTTGTTTGTTATGTTTTTATGCTTTAATTTTCAAACATAGATAATGAAATTTTGCATAAACGTTGTCAGAGGTATAAAAAAGGACACTATTCTCCGGTTAGGAAGCTGAACGTAACAATAAAAATATTAGCTTGAGGAAAGGATATAATAACGGAAAGAATATAATATATTTAACTCCAGTGGGTTCGTACTGTGAAGTCATGTGAGCAATGTTGAAGTCGTTACAGTAATAGTTGTTTAAGGGCTAATTTTTTGATCCGTAGTCAACTCGAGAAATGGTCAGATTTGTAACAAATGGTTAAAATAATGCCCTGATGCGTTTTTTGAAACATAGTTAAGCTAACCATTTGTCAAAAATGTGACTATTTGTTACAAAATTTAACCATTCAACTCAGTCGGGTTAGCAAGATGGCGGATGGTTAATTCAATGGGCATCCGTATAGGATGTCCGGTCGCGGCTCACGACTTCTACTATAGACCGAGATGGATGTGACCTCTACTAGCGTCGTCATACTAGACATATTACAGTCCTTAATGAACCTAAAGCTTCTTCTAGAAACAAAAAAAAACTGGCTCCTTCACCTTGTTAACTTAGATCGCATTAGCGATTTTAAAAACATACATTTAAGAAATTGAAAACATTCATTCCACCGCATTCAAGCATTATTCTTATAATAAAAAATCAAAATCAAAATTTATTTATTCAATTTAGGCCCTAAGAAGGCGCTTATGAACGTCTAAACACTACCACCGGTTCGGAAAACAACCCAGTCGAGAAGAGCCGGCAAGAAACTCGATCTGGTTCTATTTTTTTTTCATAAATATAACATTTTTATTGTCATATAAAAAACTATACAATCGTTGTCTTAATAATGTTAGTGGAAGCACAGAGATGTGGGTTAATTCCAGACATCACTATCGTTCACGTAATGATCCACCCTGTAATAACCTTTTGAGATTAAAACTTGCTTGACATAATACTTGAACTTATTGTCAGGTAAATCGGTAATGTTACTTGGGATCTTATTGTAAAACCGAATACTATTACCTATAAAGCTTTTATTACACTTACTTAACCTAAAGCGTGGTTCCGGACAACTTGTCTTTACTTCTAGTATTAAACTTTCATATTTTGTATTTAGTAAAACGGTTAAGTTGTTACTTTACATTATTGTGTTACATTCTGCCGGTATAAAATAACATGCACAAATTTGACAAGAATTATGTTAAAGAAGTAAGTGAACGTAGTTTTACTAGGCATAAGGTAATTATTAAAGATGCCACGAAAAGCGATTTGAACGAATTACGAATATTCGGCGAGGCTCTTGGCCAAAGCGCCAAATATTCGCCAGCCGAATACACCTGCATCACTAAAATACGTGTGAGACGACGCGCCGTGGGCGCTTTTGTTTCATTCGTGATTGTTCGTCTAGATTGGACAGCAGACCCTTACGAGCGGTGTTCAACAAACGAAAAACAATATAAATATAACCTACCAATATTGACTGATATTTATCACCTCCGGGTGTATACAGGGAATGGCTATTTTTAAAAGCCGGTATAATTTATGCAGAAAAGCATAATTGGTTGACAGCTGAAAATGCTAAAAAAATATTTTTATTCATAATAACTTACCACTGCTAGATTTTAAGTACATATAAAAGCTAAGTTAAATAAAAATCTTTGTGAGTAATGATGCATTTTTTTTGTAATTTACAATTCGGTATTCGGCCGAATAGTTCGCAATATTCGATCGAATAACGAATAGTGGAAATAACAGCTGAAAAGCCGATTACCGAATAGTTGCCGAATATTCGTGGTATAATAATTATAACGTGAATCATTATTTAAACAATGGTGATATCTGTTAAAATATATTTTTCCCCGTACCTACATAAACTTAGGTAAACTGTAATGTTTATCAATACTAATAAATAAAATTGAAGGTCTGTTTGTAATGTCAAAATTATATTTTTAGTAGATATTTTTTAATAGATATGAATGTGTATACGAAACCTATACCAAAATACAATTTTTTAAATTTTTTTTTGTCTGTCTGTCTGACTGTCTGTTTGTTAACTATGTTTGCATGTAAGTCTATTAATTGCAGGGGGCGACGCGGTGCTTGCGAAAGCCATCCCGTGTCGCCCCCATCCCAAATGCAGCGGACGGCCCTGGGGGGTTTTTAGTGGGTATTTCCGGGCGAGTCCCACACTGGCACGGAACTCGTCACTCCGTGCCCCCTTACCTATTGTATTCGGGGACTTCGGTCTCACAAATACAATAGATAAGGGTAGTGCGTAAATGCATTTTCCCCCGTCAAAAAAAAAAAAAAAAGAAAAAAAGTCTATTAAAAGAATTAAGTTAAAATGAATATACGTTAATAATAACGTAAACGGATGTTAGGAACAACGTTTAAAATGCGCTCCTAAGACAATTTTTTTTTCAAATTGAATAAGTTTATAGAGCAATAAAAGAGCGCGGGCACGTCGCCAGCGCCGCGGCACAGACCCAGCATCGCGGTACAGAGCCAGCGCCGCATTAAAAAATAAACTATTTTAAATTTCGTGTTTCGTACGTAGTTTTTGATTATATTTTAGCTACAAAAATGCGTTCGAATTTTGTTTGTAGTTGTGGTACCTTTACAACAATATACAAAACCATGCGAATATGTTTTTTTAAAAATGAATAAACTTTTACAGAGAGACCTCTTCGTGTCCTAACTACGTAACCTTCCTAAAGTACACTAACCCATTATTGCTAACATTAAAAATGTAAACATTCTATAAATGTAGTTGACCACTGTCCGATATGACGTACATACAATGTACATGATACAATACCCCCCTGCCCATCCTAGTTATGTAAACAGTACTAGGCAGTCGTGTGGTTCCCGCACCGCAGCGCACCACACTACGCCTCACGCTAACACAACTTGATCCTGGTAATTATACTTAATGTCGGAGCCATCTTCCACAGACTCGCTCAATACCTAGATTGAGTAATAACGCCCTAGCGTTATTGTAAAATTTCATGTCAAATAGAACTCATCATGAAGATAATCGAACAACAAGGGAAATTTATATTTACAAAACGAACCATATATTTTGTTGTTTGAATGAGCATCGCTAGGAAACTAATAACTTTTAAATAAAAATATTATTTCATATTAATGTAGGAATGGACCGGATTTAGGCTACATATTGGACTTCTTTATAAAAGTAAGTAGTCATTACAAAAATATTTTCACGTGCACGGATCCCTGGATGCAAGCTAGTAACGTACATATAGATGATTGTTGCGACCGGTTTTGGCCATGGCGACCACTTTGACTCCTAGCCTGAGATATGACACTGTTTTTTTTTTTCTAACCTATCTAATATTGCTGAACGGAAAGGCCTTTACACCTTCACCGGACTTTGAGGGCAAGTGCTGAAGGCACTAAGCCGCAAAAGCTAACTAGCTCAAAGGTTGGAACCTCGGCTTGACCGTTACCTATGTAAAAAGAACCCAATGTCACAAGACTAACTCTCCGAGGATATGAACTCGCGCCTCGATATCCACAACAGTTTACATCGAAGCGACGTAACCGCTAGACTAATTGAAACTTTATGACGCTGGTGCGCTTGAAGATGACTTATATAGCCATTCCGTATATAGAAACTCCGTGCACACTGAGGAAACGTGTAAACGCTGTTCTCATAATCTCTCTTCTAGTCTACCTAACTCATCGTTGGGCGGAGGCAGTCGAGAGCAAGGGGAGGGGCATTAACCGTTAGTTTGGACATAGCAAAGGCCTTTGATTGGGTCTGGGACAAGGCACTTCTCTCGAAGCTCACTTCCCGGCTTCCCGGAAAACTATGCAAATGGGTGACCAGTTTTCTTATGGAACGGAGCATTAAGGTCGTTGTCGATAGTTTATGCTCGGATCTCAAGCCCACAAGGCTGTGTAATATCTCTCACCCCATTTCATCTGCATATCAATGACAAGCTGCAAACTATTAACCGTATTCATTGCTATGCAGATGACAGCACCGGGGAAGCTCTGAACACCGGCCGCGCCTACTTTTCTTGGGAACACGTTAACGACTGCGAGATTAAACTTGTGTCTGAAGTCGGGACTTTAATGGAGCAAGTTTCGGAATGTGGTAGACTAAACTTAGCGCAATTCAACCCTAAGAAGACAAAAGTTTGCGCGTTTACTGCTAAAAAGAATCCCTTTATCGCGTCTCTTCTTTTCAAAAAACACTCCCTTACGTACATCGCCCAGTATCAAAATTCTTGGAGTTGACATTTTCGAGTGACGTTCAGTTCCGTGGTCATTTAGAAGGTAAGGCCAAATTGGCCTCCAAAAAGCTCGGTGTGCTCAGTAGAGTAAGACAGTATTTCACGTCGGACTATTTTCTTAAACCCTACAAAGATCAGGTCCGACCTCATATGGAATACTGTTCTCATCTCTGGGCAGGGGTACCCCAGTACCAGCTTCTTCCATGTGACCATATCCTCGACTCATCGTCATCGTGGGAACCACCCCACTAGCCGAGTCTCACTGAGGCTCGTCTCGTCTGTCAAGTCCTCCGCTGAGGGCACATTTCGGTCACACCTCGATCAGTAGTCACCTCTCTTAGGATTAAGGACTTTTCGATCTAATATCGGTCGATAGTCATTTGTATTAAGTTTGCTTTAAATATAAGTGTAACTATAGCACTCAAATTAAATGTATATTTTGAATTTTACGCCTCTCGGGCTCGCCCCACGTATACTTACTCGAATAATTATATGCCATACTACACTTTGTTTTCGTATCGGGTTGAACCTTCAAAGCAAACTTTTCTACATATTATCTATACTAAGAAATAAAATTAGAGTGTTTGAAATGTTAAATTGAAGTGTTAAAATTGAAACGTAATGACAATTTTTGTTTTACTTTATACGGTATACGGTACCTATACCTATAATTCAATTTTTTTTAATTTTATCTGTTTGTAATGGGTAATCTTCGGAACGGATTCATTGATTTTGATGGAACTTTTTTTGGTAGATGGCTGATGTTACTCCGGGTATCTTAGGGTACTTTTAATTTTTGATAATAATTAGGGGACCGCGTAAAAAAAATAAAGCTCATAAAAATTCAAATAAAATCGCGTTCAGTACACAGTTTTACGGGTAAGTGCCATGATTTATGCGAAAACATCTTAGTTTTATATTTTTTTTAGGAAAATAATTAGGGTTCCGTATAAAAAATTAAAACACAGTTAAGAATCTATGTTACGTGGGTGCAGCCGCGGGCACAAAGCTAGTTAAAAAAAGAATAATGTGAATTTATAATACGCAATAAAAACAAAGTCATCATCACAACGGTAACGTAGGTATTTTAATTTTATTTAATAGAATTAATTTTTCTAAATTTCGAATACCTGCAGAACTGTGCATCGGATTTTATTCACAGCTTCACGAGATTTAATTCCGTTAGGCGGAACTCTAGAGTAATTGAAAATCTATTGAATGTTTATGATTATTATTTGCAAATAATAATGCAGAGCGAGTGAGCAGACGAGCTCCCGCCGGAGACAACTTTGCATAAATAAATATGCAACCGAGTTAAATCTGTTATTCAGTTTAAATTATATCCCAGGAAGCGTCTCGGTTCAATGTCGCGCACACTTCGGCCCCGGGCTACGTTAACTATACTACGGCGTAGCACGTGTACTACGGCGTAGCACGTCGACTATGTTACTCCCATACGTTGCTACTCATCAATTTCATATTAATTTTAGCAATCTTTGATTGCTCCGTTCATGTAATTTGCTGACAAGAGATCACAGATGCTCGACAGCCTGATCAACTCAACATAGAACCCTATTTACTACAAGGATAAAGTTTCGTGCGGACAGAACTATGAACCATGCGCATATCTAGCACACCGCGGGAAGAAAGCAGTTCCAGCGTAGAAGTACACACTGAATAACGTTTTTTTTGTCGTCGCACTTCATTTGGGAGGTAATGAATGTAATACCAGAAGCCTGCTAAAGAAATCTTGAGACGGTATGGATATTTTGTAGTGAACAAGACACCGTACGTGAGAAAGAACTACCAGCAAGACAAGCATCTCGGTTTGCAAACTGCAAATGTTTTAACCATATCTGTCGCGGTAACGTAAATTTTCGTCATTTTAGTATAGATGTACTAAATCGGTATATCGCTCCGTCCGAGTCCGCTTCATGTGAATGTAAGGATATATTACAAACCAGCAATAAACGAGTTCCATTTATTATATAACAAAGGGTCACAAAAGTGTCGCGCTATTAATCTGTCCGCACAATGGTCCCATTTGTGGAGCGTTCGCGTCCGCGGTAAACAGTTAGTGCGAGTCACCGCGGACGCAGTGCAACACGCAACAGTACGCCTACTTCTAAACCCTGTCAATATCTGTGAAATATTTAACTATTTGATAATTATCTTGCTACAAATCTGATCGTATCTTCTGTAAAATGTTAAAAGTTTAAGTTATTCGATTTCTTTACTACGAAGGTATAGTTGTAACAATTTTGAACTTACTAGTTACGTACTCTATGCTTCCTGGTTTTCGTTTACTTAAAAATCTGTCAATTTGAGGTACATTTATATGATGATAACTTCAAGTAGTCCAGTTAAAAATTGACAAACACTATGAAAATGAACAAATACAAAACTGAATTTATAACACGTAATATAATGTTTGCGGTAAAATAAAATTATAGGGAGACAGTCCCTAAACTAAATTTATATATATAAAACATCTCTATAACCTATTCTTTACATTAATATGAAATATATATAATTCCGTCTGCTGAACAGTTGTATACTTATTATATAGCGTCATTTAAAGAGTGTAGCTATAAATGAAATAATATCAAGTGATATTGTCCAAATATAAAAATTAAAGATAGCCCCGCGTGTGCCTGTGATCCGGATACTGCCGAGACAGTCTTGCATCTTATTGCAGACTGTCCTAGGTTCGGCTCGTCCAGGTACGATCTCGAGCGCAGGACGGGAGTCAGGGTGAGAGCGGACACCTTGGCGGCCCTGCTGCTGGACGATGACCACCGCCCCGCCCTCTTGCAGTACATGGACAGTGTTGCAAGAGGTGCCGGGATACGTAATAAATAGCGGTGGTCAATCTGGTGTGGTGGTGAGGCCGGGCTTGCGAGTGGTGGGATTCCGCGCTTCGCTAGAGTTAGGGCGGGACAAGAAGGGTACTAATGCAAATGGAACCTGTATTATCGAAATTCGAATAGCGATTGCAATGAGAATTGACAAAATATACAAGAACTGTGAATATGTAATACATAATGTCTAGCTTGAGTAAGTTAAGTTTAAGTTAAGTATAAGTTTGTATAAAATATAGGAAAGACAAAAGAAAAAGACAAGATAAAAAGATAAAAAGAAAGACAAAAAAATAGAGACAAAAGACAAAAGAAATAAAGAAAAAAAGGAAAGACATAAGAGGCAAAAGAATCAGCCTAATAAAGAAAAAAAGGGAATTGGGGGGAATTGCTGTTACTTTATTTAAAACCCGTTGATGCCAAAGTCCCTGATCATGTCAGGGGAGCCTTAAAAAAAAAAAGAAAAATATATAAGGCAGACATTATATTAAAGAAATTAAAATACAAAAAAAAAAAAAATTTGTCCTTATTTTTAAGTTAATTTCCGATCATTTTACACATATTTTCGTATTCTTTACGCGATCACTTGAGTGTGGGCCAAACACAATGACGCATCGATTTTTATATTTTTTTGAATCAACTATTAAGAAGCGATGTAGGTAATGAAACTCTTCATTTAAAAAAATAATTTATTTTCTCTTTTGCATATCACATTTAGGTATTTACATTTCGCTCGCGCAGCTGCTTCATGTAATGTCACAGTTCCCATATGCACTGTAGTGATACAACTCCGCAACAAACATTGATTCCGAGTAGCGTCGCACACACCGCGCCCCCCGCACCACGCGCCCCCGCACTCGGTGTCCATGGCGTCACGATACTGTGCTGCGGTTGTTAGTACGTAGCGTTCGTTTGTTTATAAAATTTATCTATATTTACAAAATCACATCATTACTTAAAATGAAAATCTTACCTATTTAAATAAGATAAAATAGCAACAAATAGTTCGTTGTGTAATAAATTCGAAATTTATGACTACTTAACGATGATACGTTGTGATACACAGTTGGAATCACAGTTGGAGATTATCGCTTCTGCTCAGTACTGAGTTAATATTTACAGTATAGGTTCTTTCTTTAAAATATTACGAGTTGTATTAGTCGTACCTAATATCTGCGAGTAAGTTTTGTAAATAAAGAGACACAACGCATTAAAGATGACGAAACACACGTGAGGCCACGGTCGGTACACGATAACGAATATGATTTGTAGTTTTATAGCGATTAAGTCAGCTTTGTAAACGAAACAAGAGAGCCAATATGTGAGGTATACTGAGTCCAGGCGGAGCGCGCGCACTAACTGAGTGAGTAAAAAAAAGAACGAGCCACAGGTACCAACGGAGCGGTCCGCGCGGATCGACCGAGCAAGCGCGCGCGCTCAGAGCGCTCGCGTGACATTCTGCTTCGTCTGGGTCGGCCGCAAGCAGCGTGCGTACTGCGCCCCCCGCGTCGGTGCAGGTCGTGCGGCGCGCCTGCACCAGCGCCTCGCGAGACCACACACCCACCTCCGCTACCCAGCGTCGTAGCCAGGCTCCCACCCACGAGGCAGCACACCCGCACCGTAGCGGGTTGTCCGCCACCACCAACCCACCTGCAAACAATATGAAACCGTCCTTTGATGTTGCTAAATTTAAGCAATAACAAGAAAAGAAAATGTATTTACTGCTAGAAGCACTCACCCGGTAGAAGTTTCGTTGCAAGTCGATTCCACCCGGTGAGGTTGGGATAGAGTGTGGCTGGACCAAAGGCGACGAGCCGGTTGTCACTCAAGTCTAGACCAAGGTGAGATACTCGCATCAACGGGTTCACCAATCCCGCAGGCAAGGCGTTCACACTGGTACCGCTCAACCGGAGTGAGAGCGCACGTTGTCTACCGAGACCAGCAAATGCATCCTCCGTTACTCTGCGCAAGGAGATACCACGTACCTCCAGTGCACGCAATTTGCTCGCCTTCAAGCCTAGCAGCTGATAACTCAAGACGCTCTCTCTTGCATGTACCACGAGAGACTCTAGCGAGGGTATCGGTGAGATCACATCCACCAGCGATGTCGGGGCGCGTGCGCCACCTAGCGGAGATTCGACCACGAGTGACCGGAGTGTGATGAGCGGTCTAAACGCGCGCGGTTCCAGTGCTTCGAGTCGCCGCAGTCGATCCATGCGCAAGTGCAGCAGACGACCGAGACCCTCGAAGGAGCCACGCGTGACACGGACGATTGGGTTTTGCGATATGTCGAGGGAAGCAAGTCGTGGAAAAGCCGCCCACATGGCGGGACGGAGCGATGTGAACCTGTTTTGAGCGAGATTCAGCGTGCGCAATTTGCAAAGTCCCCGTACATCCGACTCACGAAACGACGTTATCAGGTTACCAGTTAGGTCCAGTTCAGTAAGATTTGTGGAAAGCAGCGATGGTACCACACGAAGCCCAGCGTTAGCAAGCCCGAGTCGGCGCAAATGCAACAAGTTACTGAACATTTCGCGGAAATTGGTCTTGATGGTATTTCCCGAAAGATCTATACCCCGCAACCGCGTGAGACTCGCGAACGTGTTGTCCGGGAGTACAGTAAGTACGTTACGCGCAAGGCTTAACTCGTGCAGAAACGTGATCGCATAGAACATTGCAGAGTCGAGATACTCGAGCCGGTTGCCGGCCAACTCGAGTCGGCGCAGCGTGAAGCCAACCTGCGCCAGTGCGCTGCTCGGGAATATCGTGATACGATTCTCGCTGAGATCGAGATGTTCAAGCACCGTGTTCTTGAAAGCATCACGAGGGAGAGAACGTAATTCATTCGAATCGAGTCGCAGGTACCGTAGCCGCCACATGTTGTAGAACTGCTCAACCGCCAACTGATTCAGATTGTTATTCGATAGATCTGCTATCTGAAGTGAGGGCGTCTCTGCGATTGCTTTCTTCTTAAGGATTGTGAAGTTGTTATGTTGCAGGCTGAGCGCTTCTAGTTTCGGAAACGCGCTGAAACCGGTATTATCTATGTTTCTCAATCTATTGTGGGATAAAAATATTTGGCGGACGTGTATTCCAATTGAATCAAAAAATGTTCTGGGGAGGCTTTCCAGCAAGTTATGAGAGAGATCTAGAATGCTTACGAGTAGAGTATATCCTCCCATCAGGTTGGATATTTTATTATGACTCACGTTTACGGAAAAGTGAGTGTCTTCAGTGGAGACATTATCGAACCAATTGGTCGAGAACTCAACTAGATCGTTCCCGTGCATATCGAGCACCTCTAGTGCAGGTAGATGACAAAATGCTCGATCTGATACCAAATGTATGCGGTTTCCAGCGAGGCTTAGATACACTAAATTTGGTAAATTAATAAAACTCCGGTTACTGACACTAAGCACGCGATTAAACGACACGTCTAAGCTCTGTAACTCTATCAGAGTGGAGAGAAAGTATGAATTTATTTTATCCAAATAATTATACGACAGTCTCAGTTCTTTCAATCTAGAAGTATAGTTTGAGTTTATCACGTCGCTAGGAAATTCTATAATTTTGTTAAAATCTAAATTGAGATATTCCAAAGAAGGATAATTTTCCAAGACCTCCGGCCTGACGTGGTGAATGTTGTTGTTATCTAAACTCAACCATGAGAGCTTCTCGAAACGTGATATAACAGGGAAATCACCACTGAACAATGTCGAAGACAGCTCCAGCATCTGGAGCATGGGGAGACTTCCGAATGCGTCTACGTCCACGTAATATAGATCGTTGAAACTGATGATGAGCTCCCGCAGCGGCAGTGTTCTCGGAAATACATTCGGCGACAGCTGCGTGATTCTGTTTCCCTTCAAATTGAGCATCACCAGAACCGTCGACCAATTACCGAACGTTCCTATAGGAATGGTGGAAATCTGGTTGTAGCCCATGTCTAAATAGGCAAGAGTAGCCGGTGCTAGATCTTGGAGTCCCTCAGGAAACTTGAGCAAATAATTTCCGGCCACAGACAAAGAGTACAACAACGGAGGTAAGTCGGGTAACTCCTCGAGTCGATTGTAAGCGAGCGACAGATGCCTAAGTCGTAGCAAGTCTCTGAAACCTACTGGCAGCGTTGTAAGCTCGTTATGGTCTAGCTCAAGTCGACTCAAATCTCGCCGCAACGCGTGTAATGTAGCATTAGAAATGTAATTGACTTTGTTGTAAGACATCGACAACTTTTCGAGGCGTCCATTCTCTAACACAAATGAGGGCACCGACGTGAAGTCATTAAGATCTAGAGTCAACTGTCGTAGCTGCAATTTATGTTGAAAATCTGGAACAAAATTGTCGGCGAGCTCGTTGTGGCTCAAATCAAGCGAATCTAATTTAAAACGTATGCCACCACATGAACGGTTCCCCGCCGGTCGCAGCATGTTATTTCGCAAATGTAGATATCGTAATCGCGAGAGCAGAGCCAACGCCACACACGGGAACTGCTCCAGCGAGTTGTCTGACAGCCGAAGTAATGAAAGTAAAGGAGGGGTAACGAGTCAGCGGGGATAAGGTGGAGCCGGTTTCCGTCCAAATCCAGCTGCACCAGGTGTCGGAGCGATGAGATAGCGCCTTCTCTTAGCGCGGAGAGATGATTGTTGCTGAGTGATAGACTACTCAGTGAATCTGCCAGGAAACCCCAGTCGGGATACGGATCGAGATCGCCGATGTAATTGCTGTAACAGAGATACGTCTCGTGAATAATAAGTCAGTGAATCTGTTTATATCAGCCAGATAAGTAATGAAGTCAAACGACACCTACTTTTGCAAGTTGAGCCAGTTCAATACTTTTAGATTACGCAGAGCTTCGAGAGGTACTTCTGTAAACTCATTATAGCCTAAATCTAGGGATGCTAGCGTCGAAACCATTGACCTGGACAAGAAAAATGAAATTACTCACATTCGGCGATAGCACTGGTGCGTTCAATACAAACTACTAGTACAAGAAAACATGTCAGTACATTTGACAGTACATACGCGAACGCCCCAGCTTCAATGTGATGCAGGTGAGAGGCGACCAGCACCAGCGTACGCAGAGGCCGTGCATCCAACGCCGCATCTGGCAGAGCGCTGAGCCGCGCATGTGACACTGCCACGTGCGCAACGCCCGCGCCTGTGCTCACACAGACGCACATAGTAATGCATGTGCCACGAACAATGAGCTTGTTTGGTACTACACGCACTTACTTATCTCCGGGAACCGGTGGAAGGGCACATAGTAGCAAGCGAGGTGGTCGCCACGGCAATAACATAGCGTGTTGTTTGCGCAGGGCCGCGAGGTGACTGCCGCTGTGAACTCCACCGCAAGCAGCACAAGCAACGCTTGCGTCCAGCGACACCACTGCCGCGGCGACCAGCTCCGGCGGCACATCACGCCACCTGACGACAACAACACGTGTTCAGTGGAGCCATTTTTTTGAACTAGTACTACTACACATTATGATATTGGAATTTTTAAATATGATTTTATCTATACAAGTAAATAAAATTGGAGTGTCTGTTTTTTGCTAAATCCATATGAATATACATACGTTAGTTATAACAAAAAACACAATTTAATATTTTTTTGTCCATTTGTTATCAATATTAGCCAAATATGTGGAAATATTAACAATCATTGATTGAAGAACCATTATCAAAATTCCTCATATGTCTTGAGTGTATTTTAAATTTAGTTGCCTAACGGCTTTTATTATGTCACCTGCACTAATAGAAGAAAAAAATAAAATTTTGAATTTAAATTATATTATTAAGTAGTAACACGGCACCCTGGGGTGAGAACTTATGTTTTGTAACTTCGATAGGTATGTTAATGAAGTAATCGTAAAAAACAATTGCTACCTCTGAACTGCTTGGATTAGTTCAGATCGAAAACATTGTCATTTATTCTATTATTACCTGTTTCCTTATTTATGATGTGCCAGACAGGCTTGGTCCTGTTTTTGACTCAAGAACTTTGTTTCCCAAATATTTTGCTTGGCAGCTAAACAAACACGTTTGATAATGTTACAATAATTTGTCACAATTATGTGACTAGGTTCAATACAATTCTAACGTATGATAGAATTGCTACTTATTATAGTCATTAAATCACTGGTAATCTGTTTATTCTTAGAGTTCTATTATTGGACCGTCGTACCGGTGAGCTGGACAGCCTACGCGAAGATCTAGCACCACTTTCTACCATGCGAGCCATGCCGGCTCGACCGGGAGCGATCACGCCGAATGCTGCCACACCCACGACGACTGGAACGGCTACTGGAACTCCGATGTCTCCGGCGATATTGTGAACCATGGGGGGTTTTCGATCACGACTTTTTTGAGACGAAATCTCCGTGTCCGTAAATTTGCCACCGAAACTGTTCTTGTTACGTCTTTTCATACTGTATCATGATTTTTCTTCATGTTGTTGACCTTGTCACATCACATCACATTTTCTTTTCCTACATTCTATTCGTTTCTATATACGGATACATTGCTCATGCGAAGCGCTTATAAAATATTAACAATCGAATAGATCAATCAACAAAAATATAAGTGAGAATAATAAATTGGTTGTCGTAGTCATTATTTGGATCTCTAATATTAAAACTTGTAGGTATGATCGTAATAAATAAGTGCGTCGGTGGTCCGAGCGAGCAATACGTGTTTCTCCGTGGCTAGTTGGATACGGTGTGCCGGACGGCGCGGTATGCGGGCGGCGAGTCTCGGGGTGCGCATGCGCAGCCCGATACCGTTAGCATTCGACGGCGCGCCACAATACTCCCCCTCGAGAGACCATCTTAGGATGGGCGATAGTAATTTGGAAATCTAACTATCCTCCCAGAGCGCGTAGTTGTAGGTTCTGTCTCTTCATTTTTCCGCGAACAGGAATCTTGGTGCGTATCTTTAGCAATATCTGGGTTTGATATATATGCTGGTTTTAATCTGTCTATTGATACTGTTTGTTCCTTTCCCTTTATCAAAAGCTTATAGAATTTGTTGGTTCGCTGTACCACCTTATATGGTCCTGAATATGCTGGTTGAAGAGAACCTCTGATGGTATCATCTCTGACGTAAACATGAGTGGTGTAAGGTAAGTCTTTAAATATAAAAACGTTAGGTTTGCTGTGTCTGGATGCTGGTTGTGGTCGAATATTTTTCAAATTGTTACGAAGGCGTGTGGTAAATTCTGTGATGTCACTAGTATGAGAGGTAGTACTTGGGTGGAAAAATTCTCCAGGTAATCTGAGAGTCTCGCCATAGAGGAGTTCGGCCGGTGAAGCTTGTAAGTCCTCTTTGAAAGCGCTTCTAATTCCCAGTAGTACTAAAGGCAAGGTTTCAGTCCAGTTTTGTCCTCCGTGGCACATTATGGCTGTTTTCAGCTGTCTGTGCATTCGTTCGACCATGCCATTGCTTGTGGGATGATAAGCAGTTGTTCGATTGCGTTGAAATCCAGCTAGTTCGGCTAGTTTTTTCATCAGCGCGGATTCGAACTGCTTTCCGCGATCGGTAACAATTTCAGATGGACAACCGTAGCGTGCTATCCAGTTGGATACAAAGGCTTTGGCGACAGTTTCGGCCGTTATGTCTTGCAATGGTATTGCCTCAGGCCAACGTGTGAATCTGTCGATGGCGGTAAGGCAGTAACGATATCCGTCAGAAGGAGGTAGTGGACCTATCAAGTCTATATGGATAAACTGGAATCTGGAGTTCGGTAGTTTGAATGTTCCCCAGGGTGCTGTAACATGCCTAGAGATCTTCGTACGTTGACAAGCATGACATAGTTTTGACCACTCGCGACAATCTTTGTTCATACTGGGCCATACAAAGCGCTGAGCTATTAATTTTAAGGTAGCATTCGCCCCCGGATGACTCAAGGAATGTAAACTTTCAAACACTTGGCGTCGAAATGGCGTTGGGACGAAGGGTCTGAGTGTTTCATTGTTGTCATTACAATAGAGTTCTACCTGCGTTCCCGGTATAGTAATTTTACGTAGAGTAAGCGAAGTTTCTCCATCGATAATTTTTTTTAACTCAATGTCGCTCTCTTGTGATTTCGCTAGGAGTACTAAGTCAACAGGTTTTGTTATTTCCTCAATTCTCGATAAGGTGTCGGCCACGACATTTTCTTTTCCCGATATATGGCGTATGTCTGTGCTGAATTGGGAAATGTAGTCCAAGTGACGGAATTGTCGTGGTGAGCATTTGTCTCGACGTGTAGCGAAAGCATAACAAATAGGTTTATGGTCAGTGTAGATCACAAAATGGCGCGCTTCTAGCATGTGTCTAAAATATCGTATTCCTTCATAGATCGCAAGTAGTTCTCTGTCGTATGGAGAATATTTTACTTGCGATGGGCTGAGCTTACGAGAGAAAAAGGCAAGGGGATTCCAAGTGCCGTCCTTGAATTGATGAAGGGCGGCGCCTATTGCAGTATCCGATGCGTCTGTGACCATTGCTATCTTTGCATCTAAGTCTGGATGCGCAAGTAGTGTGGCTTGGCACAAGTTGTTCTTGCATTCATCAATGCGATCAATGCCTCACCGGTAATGTTCACTGGATGTGAGCCTTTTGTTTTGTCGGTAAGCAATGCGTGGAGTGGTGCTTGAATTTTTGCTGCTCCAGGGAGAAACTTGCGGTAGAAGTTTATCATGCCTAGGAAGCGTCGTAGTTCCTTCACTGTTTTTGGTAAAGGAAATTCTTTAATTACTTCCACTTTGGATTCCAGAGGTTTGATTCCGGCAGAAGAAACGGTATAACCTAGGAAGGTAACTTCTGGAGATCCGAATACACACTTTGATGTGTTTATCACCATACCGTAGTCGCGAAGTTTTTCAAAAATTTGACGTAGGTGATCTTTGTGGGTAGTTTCGTCTTTTGAAAAAATTAAAAAATCGTCGAGAAACGCGTATGTAAAATCCAGGCCTCTGGTGATTTCATCGACGAATCGCTGGAAAGTTTGACCTGCGTTTCTTAGGCCGAAGGTCATATAGGGAAACTCATATAGTCCGAAAGGTGTAGTAATAGCGGTTTTGGCTATATCCTCATTATTTACTGGAATCTGATTGTAGGCTCTCACTAAATCGATGGTGGAGAAGAATTTACAGCCAGAAATGTTATGAGTGAAGTCTTGGATGTGAGGAATTGGGTATCGGTCAGGGATGGTCCTCGCATTAAGCATTCTGTAATCGCCGCAGGGTCTCCATCCGTTTTCTTTTTTAGGCGCTAGGTGAAGAGATGATGACCAAGGACTCTCAGATGGTCTTGCGGTTCCTGCCTTTATCATAGCTTCGAACTCTTGCTTAGCAATGCGCAGTTTATCTGGAGCTAGGCGACGCGGTGAACAGGAGACTGGTGGTCCCGGTGTAGTCCTTATATGGTGGACCGTGCCATGGTTCAAGATGCGGTCGGTTCCAGCTGGACGTGTTATTTCCGGGTACTCACGTAGCAATTGATGATAAGTGGTATCACCGATGAATGTCTTCACAGAAGAAATAGCGTTTACTGATTTTACTGGTACCGTTGTAGTCTTCAAGGTCGTGACGGTATCGATGAGACGTTGATTACGACAGTCGACTATGAGACCATAATGTGATAAAAAATCGATGCCGATGATTGGTTTGGTAATATCAGCTACTACGAAACGCCATGAAAAAGAACGGCGAAGACCTAGATTTAATTCCAAATGTATAAATCCGTAGGTAACAATTGTTGATCCATTTGCGGCAGTGAGTTCGTATGCAGTTCGTGGTCGTCTTTGTTTGAGAGCGGAACGTGGAAAAACACAAAGGTCGCTCCCAGTGTCGACTAAAAATTGCGTTTTTGAATACTTATCCGTTACGAATACGCGACCTTTTGAACTGAGGCAATCATTCGTCGCTATTAACGACCGCCCCTGGCATTTCCCGGCTGATGGTCGCACGGTTTTAGACACTTTCGAGCTTTATCACCGTATCTATGATGAAAATAGCACATAGGAAACTTCTTATAGCAAGCTTGTGAACGTATATTACTTTTGCTTCGTTCGCGGTGGTTTCGTTCTTGTTTGTCTCGATTTCTCGAACGAGTTCTTGCTGAGACTCCTGTAGAAAGCGAATGCACTTGACAAGTTAGATCCTCTATCTGTTTTGCAAACACATCAAGTGTAGATCTAAGTATGACGTCAGCTGATGCCGCCTGATGTGAAGATCCTGGTGCCAGATCGTGCACTTTATCTGTTTTTATGTCGAAAGCCATTATTGGACACTAACACGCACTAAAAATCAGGTTTTGTTGAAAAACACAGTGTTCACAATTGAGGGGTCACCAATGTAGGTATGATCGTAATAAATAAGTGCGTCGGTGGTCCGAGCGAGCAATACGTGTTTCTCCGTGGCTAGTTGGATACGGTGTGCCGGACGGCGCGGTATGCGGGCGGCGAGTCTCGGGGTGCGCATGCGCAGCCCGATACCGTTAGCATTCGACGGCGCGCCACAAACTCTTTGTAGACAATTTCTGGCGGACATTATCATTTAGACGATTTAATCTACTTTTGGATATAAATCTAGTTGTTTTCATACAGTCGTTATATACTTCAATAGTTGTCCTTATGATCAGACCGTATTCCATATATTATACCACTCCCAATGGTTTTAAAGTTAGTAAAAATATTGTCTTTACAAGACGCAGTGTTAGCTGTGTTCGAATCGAATCAATACGTATATTACACATTTTCATAAGAATTAGTGGTAGCAGTGGTGATAAATTTAGATTAAAAAATAAATTAGAGAAAATCTATGCAAAATGAAAAGTATATTTACGTGGACTAAGTTGCGGGCATTCGCTGCTCCTTAGTTGTTATAAGATAAACAACTTTCTCAAAAATTCCCTTTCGGTAGAAAGAACTAGGAAATTACGGAACGGAATTAAGAATATTTACACACTTGTAAACATTTCGTCTTCATAAATAACATATTATTTTATTACTTATTTACTGTTGAACAAATGCGAGCGGAGCCGCAGGCAGCAGCAAATTTTGTACAATGTGAATGTTGAATTATTATCCTCCATGTTTTTAATCTAGTAATTTAACCTACGTATTAATAAAATTCTATTTCTATCAAATTCAACAGCTTCCTCATAACTCACGCAGTTATGATGGTCGATTACTAAGAAACTATAAACTGTGCGTACTCTATTGCAAATAAAACCAAACTTGATCGCTAGCCGCGTAACTCCGCTCAAGTAAGATACGTTTAAAAGCAAATTTACGATGATTGGGTGCGAGATTCTCGACTCAAATATGGACATCTCCGGAAAACGCGCTAACTCACCGCACCCGCCTAATTCTCGTAAACCGGCCAAAACTCGATACGGTAAAGCCAACTCGATTTATTTATTATCAGAGGTGGGAAGAGCGTTGTGCCCCACTCGGCTAAAGTCTAACATCGACAGTCAAGCGATTCCGCTCTCGGTGTTGTACCGAGTTTTTTTGTTATCAAAATCAAAATCTTATTTATTCAATTTAGGCCCTAAGAAGGCGCTTATGAACGTCTAAAACACTACCACCGGTTCGGAAAACAACCCAGTCGAGAAGAGCGCAGGCAAGAAACTCGATCTGGCTCTTTTTTTTTCATAAATATAATATATATCATTTTTTTTGTCATATAAAAAACTATACAAATCGTAGTCTTAATAATATTATCGGGTGTGCACAGAGATGTGGGTTAATTCCAAACATCACTATCGTTCACGTAATGATCCACCCTGTAATAACCTTTTGCGATTAAAACTTGCTTGACATAATACTTGAACTTATTGTAAGGTAAATCGGTAATGTTACTTGGGATCTTATTGTAATCTTATTGTAATGTTATGTTATGTAGTGAACAAAAAAAAATTAAATATCAAGAGATAATATTATTTCATTTATTTATTTTTACAATTTATAATTTCCCGTAAAATTTTGAAGTATCTTATAAAACACAGCTCCACTAAATCGTACCACTTAATGCTTTTGCGGTAAGTGTCTTCAGCACTCGCCCACAAAGTTACGGTGAATCTGTTAAGGGCCTTCCGGCTAACAGCAATAGCTAGGTTCAAAAAAATCGTACCACCCAACATTGTGATGCATTTTGTTTGCGTCGAACATACTTTAACATTTTGTTTAACAAATAAAAACGATACATGACAATACCCTATCAAATGACTGACTCGGGCTTAGCTATGACCCAATGACCTAGACTGGATTTTAAATGAGACTTCAAGCCGTCTCTAACCGTTCCTAGCTTTATCGGCCGAGACGACTGTCCCAGAACGTCTACTAACCATCCTATACTAAAGTCTAGAACAATTTGTATAATTGTGTATTCCCTATGAAGAGTCCAAGGTTAAGACTAAGGTAACCTAAAGAAAAATACACTAAATTACTGATTGATTTAAAACATTCGCCATTCGAGTCAGCCGCTGAGGGGTCGTTCACCCAGAATCTCGACAGTAACAAATCCAGTTTGGACTGAGCCATCCAACTGGATTCATATAAGTTTACCGGGAAACCCTCTCACCAAATTCACCTTTTTCCAAAACTTATAATTTCTCTTACTAATTTCTCGTATTGTATTATATAAAGTGTAAATAAAAAGTATCTTTTATGTTATAACTTCTTTTATTTAATTATATTTTTTATATTGTTCCCTTTTTCTTTTTTTTTTTTTTGACGAGGGGAAATGCATTTACGCACTACCCTTACCTATTGTATTAGTGAGACCGGAGTCCCCCAATGCAGTAGGTAAGGGGGCACGGAGTGACGAGTTCCGTGCCAGTGTGGGACTCGCCCGGGCGTGAAGCGCCCGGAAATACCCACTAAAACCACCCGGGGCCGTCCGCTGCATTTGGGCTGGGGGCGACACGGGGTGGCTTTCGCAAGCACCGCGTCGCCCCCTGCAGCGAACCCACCAGGCCTCGTCAGTGCAATGGCCCGGTAAAAAAAATTGATACCCACTCTGGGTTCGAACCTCCGACTTTTCAGTTGTACCGTCTATGAGACAAGCGTATTAGTCCACCGGGCTAACCGAGCTCTCTTTATATTGTTCCCTAACCGAACAGAGACAACATTTCAACTGTTTATTTAATTGCAACAGACTATATACTATTACGTAGTGGCTAGCCCATATGGTTTAACTAAAAAACTTCTCATTATATTTTTCAGATGGTGTCATTTGGTGTCGTATATTAAAAATATTGTAATATCTGCTGGGTTTTGTGGCGAGCGAAGTGAAGAGGCAAGTTGTACCACTTGAGCTGCTTCCTGCATATAATATTTTGCAACTGGCCGTTGGCTGACCACCGTTTATCCCCGGCGGGTTAGGGAGAGGTTAAACACTGAACTACACCCCACCACCCACACCTCGCCGAACATAGTTCCATCCCAGATGCGACAGGGGGCGAGCTTGTCGCCATATCGGGCACAAAGTTCAGACTCCGAATGAGTAAAACCCAATACCACTTGACCCGACCCGGAGATCGAACCCGAGACTTCAGAACGACAGTCGTACCGTAATACAACTCCGCCACCGAGGTGAACCCTAATTTTTACAAAAATTAAAAGTACCCTTAGTTACGCGGAGTATCTAACAAAAAAAGACTTGTCAAAATCGGTTCATCCGGTTCGGTGATTGACCGGAACAAATACACAGACTGACAAATTTTCAAAAATTGTATTTTTAGTATAGGTATTGTATATACATCAATATGTATTCAATTAAAAATATTATTTTGACATTACAAACAGAAACTATAATTTTATTTATTATTATAAAAATAATAATAATAAAAGTTTTTATTCAATATGAAATATAACTTTAATATATTTTAAATTACAGTTTATTACTTCTGCCAAACTGCGTGGCAGTTTATTGGCAGGTGTAACCTTTAGCCACCCCGTGTCACCCCCATCCCAAATGCAGTGGACGGCCCCGGGGGGTTTTAGTGGGTATTTCCGGGCGCTTCACGCCCGGGTGAGTCCCACACTAGCACGGAGCTCGTCACTCCGTGCCCCCTTACCTATTGTATTGGGGGACTTCGGTCTCACTAATACAATAGGTAAAGGTAGTGCGTAAATGCATTTCCCCCCGTCAAAAAAAAAAAGGTGTATCCTCCGTTTACACACAGTATCTAACAGGAACTGAATGGTTGCGTTTAAAAAAAATATTTTTGTAAGATTATTTGTTTTGTAATGATAATAGTAAACTGTTATATAATTTAGGCGCCAAGCATTTTCTTAGTCTTTCCCCAAAATAGTTTTTCTTCTTCTTCTTCTTAGTTAATGGCAATCTGTGTGTACACACAATTTGTGCCAATGTCATGTGGGTAAGATTTTCAATCTTGTATCAGCGTTACCAAGCTTCATCAAAACGGTGGCCCATCCTGCTCGAACTTTCCATGGAGCTTTGTCGGCAACTCAGAATGTATGCTACGCGTTGTCTTCTATAATAAACTTAACTTGAACACAATAACTAAACTATTTCACACAAAACACCACCAAGATTACATGATATAGAGTCAAGTACACAAGTTTAATGAATTAAAGAAAACAATTGCTACATGTCAGACTGAGATCCCACCAAAAACCAAAATAGTTTTTATAAGCGGGTACTTTGAATGTATCTATTGCCCAACTTGGCCTTGTACGTGTTATATTTATTTTAAACTCTAACTGTTCCACTGCCATCAATAGCTGTACTTCCTCATAGACTAGCAAGATTTTACAATACGAGAACAGTCCTTCATAGTTTATAATTTTACACAAGCGCTTTGTATTTTTGTTTACTAAAAACTTAATGAACCTAACCTGCAAAGATTTTAATTTATCTAAATAAGTTTTGAATGTACGTCCATAACTCGTCAATCCATAGGAAAGTAGTGACTCCACCAATGCATAGTAAATTGAATTTAAGGTCGCTTGACGGGGGGAAATGCATTTACGCACTACCCTTACCTATTGTATTAGTGAGACCGAAGTCCCCCAATACAATAGGTAAGGGGGCACGGAGAGTGACGAGTTCCGTGCCAGTGTGGGACTCACCCGGGCGTGAAGCGCCCGGAAATACCCACTAAAACCCCCCGGGGCCGTCCGCTGCATTTGGGATGGGGGCGACACGGGGTGGCTTTCGCAAGCACCGCGTCGCCCCCTGCAGCGAACCCACCGGGCCTCATTTAAGGTCGCCCTGCTCAATACACTGCTGAGGTGTTGGAACTTTACAAGTACTACCCTTAGTTTATCACATAAAGTTGTCACATATGTTTTCCATGAGAAACTACTATCTATGATTAGGCCGAGGTGCCTGTATTCCCCCACCACATCGATACATGCGCACGCACATCCATCTGTGTCATTGTGCATACATTCATAAATGCGCGGCGCACGATAATTTCCGTTGAGATATGGGGAGAGAATATGCATACATTTGGTCCACTTTGTAATATTAGTGAAATCTTCTTGAATTTTCTTTTCTGTTTTTAATTCTTTGTCCATATATAGTAAGCAAGTGTTGTCCGCATACATATAAATTCGGCAGTTCTGCACCACATTGCACATGCTATTAACGTGGACTATACTGAACCGGTAGGCACACCACAACTCATATGTGTTTAGATCAGTGTTCGTCAAACTGCGATGTGTATCGAACCAATCGGTCGATTTTCGCACTCCACACATACTTCGGAAGATGCTTGTATCATTATTTATGTAAATGTCTGAAATAACCGACGTTAAGTAAAATTAAACTTAACAAATGTAATCAAAACTTGAAAAAAATTAATAAACCAGCTCGAACTCTCTCTTGCTGGCAACAGGAGATGTTTATCCAATTAGTTATGATTGTATTTTGAGTTTCTCTCTAACAACGCGGCGGCGGCTTTAGGCATGGACGAAGAGTGCCGCCGCCTACGGCCTCGCGCGGGACCCCACAGATATATATTTTATAGCCTTAGCTACATAAAAGCTATAAACGTAACAAAAAATATTTACTCGTCATGTAATTATGAACTTATTTTATTAAAATCAAATCAAATTTGTTTTATTTAGTCTGGTAACCCATCCTGGCGTTGCGTTGCTGTAAGTTTTGGCGGGAACGCGAATAATATCATGTAGCTATATTGCATTATTTTATAAACTTTTTACAAAAGCTTGAATCAACTTATCCTATAAACCAAAAAGGTTTTTTTCGAGTATTAATGTATAAAAATTGTGGCGTTTTAAAATCATTAAGCGCTGAAATACATTTCTGAGTATATCCAATTACAATAATGTAATGAAAGATCTGTTTTGGTGTTGTCTCCAAAATTCCACGGCATTTTCTAGTGAAGTTTCCACATCTTTACTAGGACATGATCTAGACTGAAATCGTTAAAATTAACTATCTTTGATTCCCTATTAACAGGATCAATCTAATTGGTATTTACGTACACTTGGTATTTCGCGAGAGGTTTTCAAACTTGGTAACTACCCTGGCGGGCATTATTTTATTTATTTATTTTTATTTTAAACTTTTAAGAAAACTTACATAATATAAATTATAAAATTGTACACAATAAAAACAGAAGGCCATTTACAAGTTTCCACATATATATATATATATATATAACAGAAAAATAGAAAGAAACTAACAGCAGTCAAAAGCACAAAGGGTTTAAGTAAAGAAAGAGGAACTTAAAATATTTTTCAGTTTCTTAGGACTACTATTGAAGAAATCTAAGTCTACTTCATTGAGCACTTTATTTGTGCTATCGGTCACTCTAATGAAATATGAGTTTTGCCTGTATGTAGCTACCCTAAGCCTACCACAATGCTATGGACTTCTCACGATCTTTTCCTTCACTTGTCAGGTTGACTTGGAATACGGGCGCACTACCAACTGCGCCGTTATGGCTTCAATTCTATGAGTAATGTGTAGAGACAGTGCTTGTAACTCTATAATAAGTTTTGCACGTAAAGAGCGGGAACTCTAAACTCACACTGCATGCGCACCGAGTGCGCGGTCAGCCGACGCCGCGACAGTCTCCCGCCTTGTCCGTCCAGCTAGCTACAAACAGATCGCACACAATATCACATGTTCATCACAGGTGTGAGTTACTGTCAGTCAGAAGTGCGACGTGCTCGTCTAGCTCTAGTCACATCACCGACACATGCACAACGACCGACGGCCGCGAGCACACTGCCGCTGCCTACCGGGTACCTACGGTACATCCTACTGCCTGAGACACTTCCGGAGTTTCGGAGTGTCACCCGGACGGCTGGACACTCCCAGTTACCCCCGAAACAATTTCAAATTTGAGTTTAAACAGTTCTATAACACTACTTGCATTTTATCTACTTATATGAATTCTGAGATTTCTCGAATATAATTATTATCGATGTAAACTATATTGTGAACGATGAACAAACTCGGAAAAGTCAATAGTCGAAAGCACCTTTTAAGTACTTAAAATATCTTAATAACTGTATTTAGAATATTAATTTAAGAAATGTCAATTAATGAAACGTTTTTCATCATTTTTGTTTTTCCTGAATCGTGAAGAACAATTGCAGACGGCTCATTATATTAAAAAAAAATAGGAAAAATGTTTCACATAAATTCAAGCACTTATCCGTAAAACTGACCACCGAATCGGATTTTTTTTTACGGATCGAGTGGGGGACGCAATGTCATAACATTCCAGATTCATTTTCAATCCAAAATATTAATAGTATTTATATGGTTAAAACATGTATTAAAGATTTATTGGTATCTACTAACAGTACACAATTCAATTATATAAAAAACAGTATGGACCGGGTTTTGGATTTATTTATATCTAATATAGAATCATGCGTTTGTGAACCACCGTCTAATCCTCTAGTGCCCATAGATCATCTTCACCCATCTTTCTGTGTATTTATAACATTTGATTTCCCTTACCAAAACATGAATCTGGCTGTTGCGCCTAGATATAGATTTTTGGAAGGAGAGTATATGGCAATCAATAAGCTTATCAAGGCAACAGAATGGTGTAATATTTTAATGAATGTACCAATCGAACAAGCAGTAAATGTGTTTTATGAAAAAATTTATGATATTAAAAGTTGCATGTACCTTCACGTCCTTTTAAATCAAATAATTATCCGGTCTGGTTCTCGCGACCACTAAATCACATTTTTAAAAACAAAGAAAACGCTTGGATTAAATGGAACAAATAAAAAAGTACGATACATTATGAAGAATTTTCCCTTTTCCGAAAAAGATTTCGTATACTTAGTAAACAATGTTTCGATAATTATATTAATTTAATTGAAGACGGGCTGAAAGAAGATGTTAAAGCATTCTGGAAATTTGTTAAAAGTAATAATAAGAAAACTGGAATCCCATCTGTTATGAAATATATTGACAAACCAGATAAAATTTGTGAACTTTTTGCTAGATACTTTGGGTCTGTATATAAACCATGTAATGAAGTGAACATTAACTTTGAGAACTTAAAGATTAATAATATGTGTGACTTTACGCTTAGTGACGTACACATTTCAAGAGATGAAATAATGAAAGAGCTAAAATCACTAGATATAACCAAAGGATGCGGACCGGACGGTTTACCTCCATTTTTCATTAAACATGTTGCTGATACCATTACTACTCCGCTATTTATATTAATAATAATAATAATAAACTTTATTGAACAAAGGTTACATGTACAGAAAATACTAATGTGGGTATCTGCACTGGTTACAAACCGTATTGTATAACAGAAGTTTACGTGAAGGTATAGTTCCTCAAATATGGAAAAAGGCCAATATAACCCCCATTTATAAAAATGACCGAAAAAATGACGTTCGAAATTATCGTCCCATATCGTTAGTGTCTACTTTATCGAAAATCCTAGAACGTTTAGTTCACACTGACATATATCCTAGCTTACATAAAATTATAATACAAGAACAACATGGATTTGTCAAAAAACGTTCTACAGTTAGTAATCTTATGTTATATACTAATTTTCTCTTTCAATGTATCGACAATCGCTCACAAGTAGACTCTGTTTATGCTGATTTTTGTAAGGCTTTCGATAAGGTGGATCATCAATTACTTTTGGAAAAGATAGCATTTAATGGTATTCGTGGAAACTTATTAAGATAGTTTACGTCTTATATTACAAATAGAACACAAAGAGTTGCTATTAATGGCTTCACTTCAGACACAATTAAAGTGACATCAGGAGTAGCACAAGGATCCATTATGGGTCCTTTATTATTTATTATTTTTGTTAACGATATTGGTAACTGCTTTGAACATACTAATTTTATATTATATGCTGATGATCTAAAAATCTATCGAGAAATAACAAATCTCGTTGATTGTCACAAATTGGAAAATGATCTGAACAGACTCAATAATTACTGCAAAGAAAACAAATTATATTTAAACCAAACTAAATGCAAATCAATTATTTTTACTAAAAAAATCAACTACATAACCTTCAGTTACACACTTGGTGGAACTGCACTGGAAAAAGTATTTATGATAAGAGATTTAGGAATATTAATGGACTCGAAATTACACTTTGATGTTCATATTAATCATATAGTTAATAAAGCATATGCGATGTACGGTTTCGTAATGAGAACTTATGAACTTTTTAAAAAGTCCGAGTCGTATATTTTACTTTACACTTCATTAATTAGATCACAATTGGAATATGTTACTTCTTTATGGAATCCGTTTTACAATAAATATCATAATCAAATAGAAAGCGTTCAACGAAAATTTTTGCAGGCAATGAACTATAGTTGTTTTATTCAAAGTCCTCTTACGATTCACTTTTAAACAAATTTTGTTTACCGACGCTACATGCGAGAAGATTGCTCCTTGATCAAATGCCGTTGTTTAATATATGTAATAATAAATTCGACTTTAATTGCCTTGTTAGCCAAATTTATTATCATGTGCCGTATCGGCCACACGGCACACGAGAGACCCGTAAGCTGCATCTGTTCGCGTCTATGCCCTGTAAGACGAATGCCGGTGAGCGCGCACCATTTTGGAGAATGACAAAATTTTACAACAATCACTTCAATAATATTGAAATATTTGCGTCCTCACCGGCTTCGTTCAAGAGATTTATAAAGGAGACTATTATTTCTAACAATTCATTACTTTGTGGATCCAATGAATTAACCAATTAATATTTGTTCGTCCAATTTCTATTAGTTAATATTTTTCTATTTTCTAATTACTCTTTTTTTTCAATTTAATATTTGCCTTCATTTTATGTATACATATTCCGTGGGCAACGGAGCTGATTACACTATAAGTACTATTTAAGTATATTGTTGAATTCGTTTACATGTATTTGGTGTAATTGTTTGTTGTCCTAAATAAAATAAAAAAAAGGTGCACCGCCTCACGTAGTACTTACTCTCAAATTTTAATCACCCTAAGTTCAAGAATCGCTGGCACACGCTCGCAGTGTTCTTCGACGTGGCCAAAGCATTCAACAAGGTCTGGCACACAGGCCTCGTCTACAAACTCACTAGGTTAGGTATCCCGGGCATTCTAGTTAGAATCCCATCGTAGTTTCCGCTATAGAGTAGAGAACGCTCTCTCTATGGTCCATCCGATACGCGCAGGAGTCCCCCAAGGTTCCATTCTGGCGCCTGTCCTCTTTAATCTCTACTTAGCAGACCTCCCTGATCTCAGAAGAGTTCAGTTAGGTCTGTATGCGGATGACACAGTCATTTACTATGCCCACCGTAAGACACATCTCATACGAAAATACGTCCAAAGAGCCGTCGACGATCTCAGCTCTTGGTACCTCAAGTGGCGTATCGCGATAAACCCGAGTATGAGTACCGCGATATTATTCAGTAGAGACCGTGAAATTAGGAAAAATCCTCCCAGGCCCGTCCAGTACGCAGGTACTGTCATCCCCTATAGCACCGAAGTCAGGTACTTAGGAGTCCAATTAGACGACAAACTGACTTTCCAATCCTAATTAAAGAAAGTCAAGCGCCAGACCTCCATGGTGCTAGGCTGTCTCTACCCGCTCTATAACAGCAAGAGCAAAATGGCTCTCCGCCATATAATTACCCTGTACAAGATGGTGGTCAGACCCATCATCACGTACTGCGCACCTGCCTTCGGCCACATCACTAGCGAACAGATGCTATCCTTACAAAGGATTCAGAATCGCTTTGTAACGAAAGCTGCAGATGTCCATTGGTTTCAGAGAAATGTGGATTTACACAGAGAACTGAACCTGCCCACCATTAGGTCCGTTTTTTTTAAAACCCAGTGTCGCGCTTTCTTTGAACGCGCAGAGACACACCCGAATCCACTCATAGTACGAGCCGTCTCGTACTCGCCAGTCCGATTCGCCGACCAAAAGCGGCGACGTCCGCGTAACATACTAATCGACCGCGACGATAACACCACGTACGAAAATAGAATCTTTCCTCATGTTCCTCGTACATATGCGTGTCAGCGCCCACGCCCGCGTAACAGCCGTTCCCGCCGCCGGGGGCGAGCGGGCTAATTTTGCTCCCGCACACTCTCCAGGTCCCCCTCAGGCGGCGACCCAAGACGTGTCTCGTTCCCCAACTGGGGAGGCTCTTGACGTCGCCGCCAGCGCGATACAGTAATACTGCATACATTGAGCAATTACACGCACAACACTGCATACACACTCCTGCACATAACACGCAGGTACATAGGTCCCGTAAGGAACCTTTTTTATATATATTTAAAAACTAAAAAAATGTAGGGTTTAGTTAGTTAGGTTTAAATTCCTCGGGAATTTTTTGTTAGGTAGCAGCCAAACCGAGGTTCGAACCCTTGTGCTAGTTACCTTTATGCGGCTGAGTGCTTTCAGCACTCGCCCACAAAGTTCGGTGAAGCTGTAAAGGCCACTTTGGTCAACAGCATTAGCTAGTTTAGAAGAAAAAAAATCGGCTTCTGTGGATCTTTACTGATCCAACATTCTGAAGTTACTCCGGGTAACTTAGGATACTTTTAATTTCCGAATATAATTAGGGTTCCGCGTAAAATCATTAAAACTCATAAATCTTCGAATAATTCAATGCACTTTTACTGGCAAGTATTTAAATTTGTGAGAAATATCTTTGCTTAACGTTAGTAACTAAAATCTGTAATAGAATTTTTAAATCCACGATAAATACGAATTATAAAAGAAACCATTAACTATTCCCTCCAAAATATATTATAACGCCATCTACTGAATTATAAAAGAAACTATGAAAAAATCTAAATAACTGTTCCAATTTTTAAAACATGTTCCAACGCCATCAAATGATTTGTAAAAAAGTACACATATTTACACAGTATACAAAGCCCGTGGGAAGCGTTCGGTGACGATGGAGAGTTCCACGTTTATTATTCACCCAAAAAGTGCTTAATGCGCCTAAAGAAGTTTTCACTTCAAAAATGTGGAAAAATAATTAGGGTCCCGTATAAAAAATAATAACTATATTACACAGTGAAAAATATATGAAACGCGGGCGCAGCAGCGGGCACACAGCTAGTTTTTTTATATAAATTTCACTTCGTTCAACAATATTTTATATTTTCAAGTCTTAAAATCACTTGAGTATATACCGTTATTACCTATGCATTTTTGTCATTTTTCATTGGTAGTTCGTGCCTTCCATTGCTGGAAAAATGGTGGTAGCCAGAACAACAGTACATTCATTATATTTACTGGCCAGAACCAATAAAATCTCTGAAAGCAGTTTGGATTGCGTCATTTATTGTACTATTTTCTTAGCAAGTAAGTCTAAATTACCAAACAAGTAGTAATCTGTTGGCTTGTTGTGGGTATAATTTTATAAATCGGTTTAATGAATCTCGAGTTCTAAGCCAATTTGCGGACAATATGATGTTACTTTTAATGCAATGTAAGAATCATTGATTCCATTTCAAATATCCCAAACAGAATTCCTCCTCGTTAAAATAAATCCTAAAGGTTCAAATGAAACAAAACAAATGGTTTTAATATTATATTATTAATTAATCCTAGTCATTCACTTCACTTCCTTAACCTGGAGACCTGGAACAAGAAAACAACATGTTTATATTTAAGTATAAATACATGTGCGGGTGTTGTGCCCTGACATGACGTCATACCACACCAACGTACATTACAGTTTAAAAATATCCTTAGCGCTGCCCGAGTGTACTCCACACATCATGGCGCACATGACGCAACATAACATATCAAATACTAACTGTGTTCGGATACATTTCGGAACAAATTATACAACCTGGCATGTTTATTATCGTTTTATTTTATCAAACTGTTCGCGGTTGCGCCAGCGTTTCATATATCCTTCAATACATTTTTATTTTTTTTACGAAACCCTAATTATTTTAATACATTTTTTTTGCTACTAACATTAATCAAAGATATTTATCACAGATTCAAATATCTACCAGCAAAACTGTGCATTGAAACGGATTTTATTCAGAATTTTTTTTTTTTTTTTTACGCGGAACTCATACTTATTTACTCTTTTTTTTGACGAAGGGAATGCATTTACGCACATCCTTTATCGAGCCCACCGGAGAGTGAATTCCCCCAATGGAGTCGATAGAGGGGTGTGTGGGATTCGCCCGGCACTGAAGGCGTAGTCGTAGTCCACGTTCCACAGGAGCGGTCCGGCACCGATCCTTGTGGAACCCCGCATCCCGCTGGACGCTGGACGGTCACGCCCCGACTGCGATGTAGGCTACTTCCCTGTGTGGGAGATAGTCCTCCAACAGCCTCCTCAAGCAATGGGGCATTCCAAAGTACCGGAGTGCCTCCACTATTACACTAATTATTTACCCTAAGTTACGCGGATTAACTTCTGCTATCTACAAAAAAACGTCCCGTCAAAATAGGTCCAGCCGTTTCGGAGATTACTCGGAACAGACAGATATCAGATATCTAGAAAAGATAAATTATATAAAAATGGAAAAAAGCAAAAAAAAAAAAATTGTAAATAATTCAAAACTTCATATTTTTGAAAAAACAAAAACCAAGGTTCCAAAATTTTCAGACCTCTTAAGATAGTCCAAGGTATATAATAAAAAAAAATTTGCTAAAAATTGATGTTCATCATCAATTTTGATGATTTTCAATAATTCAAAATATTCCGCAAATGAGAGTTTTTAAAAAAAAAATTATGACAAAAAAACTTCTTTCCTTAGCTCCTGGTATCCTCTTTAAAATGAACTGTGGTTCATTCCTGTATTTATAATAGTTTTCGAGATATTTAAAAGATAAAATTGAAAAACTTATAAAATTTTGAATTACTTAATATATGTGTGTGTGTGTGTGTGTACGTATATTCAAATTTACAACGTCATTTCTTCTTCTTTATTTTCGAATAGCACTATCTTTATTAATATATTTTTCTCCATTATCCCTGCTAGAAAATGCCTTGAGGCATTAAGTTCGCCAGTTTACAAATTATTGTTATTGGTACAATAAAGAATTCATTAATTCATTCATAACTTTAAAAAAAAATTCAATAATATTCCTTTGGCAGAACTTCCTTATAAAGAAAACTTCTGACCAAAATTTGACCAAATCGGAAGGGGCTGAATCCAATTATAGGTTGATTTGAGGTGAAATAACACTAGTGTTTGTTTTACAAAAAAATGAGATTCAAATTGATACTTTTAAATTAATTTTGACTTATTTTGAAAAAAGCAAATAACATCCCGTATATGGTTCACTTTTGCATAATGCATACGGGGGTTACAATTATCGCAAATTGTCACTCCTATTACCACCTAATGAGAATACGTCGAATAACAAATAAATTCAAATAATTCTAGTATAAAGAATTCAAATCAAATCAAATCGAGAAGAGCGCAGGCAACAAACTCGATCTGGTTCTTTTTTTTTTCATAAATATAATATATATCATTTTTTTTTGTCATATAAAAAAACTATACAAATCGTAGTCTTAATAATGTTAGTGGAAGCACAGAGATGTGGGTTAATTCCAGTCATCACTATCGTTCACGTAATGATCCACCCTGTAATAACCTTTTGAGATTAAAACTTGCTCGACATAATACTTGAACTTATTGTCAGGTAAATCGGTAATGTTACTTGGGATCTTATTGTAAAACCGAATACTATTACCTATAAAGCTTTTATTACACTTACTTAACCTAAAGCGTGGTTCCGGCCAACTTGTCTTTACTTCTAATATTAAAATTATGACGATCATTCACTAGATCGAGCTTCTCTAAATTTTTACAAATATGCATTAAGTTATCGAAGATGTATGTATGTATGTAATTGTTGTTATATATGTCCAAATAATGTACTAAGTTACCTTTCTACAACAAAGGCATAATTTATATTTCTATATCTAGATGTGTGATGCCTCAGTTGGTCACTAGTACAAACTAGCAATGATCATAATGATTGACCACAGATTGCTGTACAGCCAATGTACAGAAAGACTAGTCTAGTATATAAAAATATAATCATGCAGTTCGCAACGGCTCAGTTATTACGTTCATTTACAGTTTAAATTTTGTTTAAAATATATGCTAGTAATATATTGGTTCAGTACTGACCTGGAGGTAAACTCTGTTTCAGTTTCTCTGCCTTCTCCTTGTCCGTGATGACGAGGGTGTACAGGAACCGAGAGCAGCGGACCTTGAACTTTACATTCTCAGGGTTCTTCTTTATCTTTACCGCTGTAATGAGTTAGTTGTATCCAGTTAGTGTCATACCAAATTTCATCCACTTAGGTCCAGTTGTTTTTGTGTTTGGTGAACAAATTAATTTAAAAACTTTCAAAATGCGTTCTGTTTTCAATTCTGAACCCACGCATGTTATTTTTTCTGAAAGATCTTCAAAGTAGAGATTTTGTTCCTTTAGCCTTATATTATAAATATAGGTTATTATTATTTTTTATATGGAAATACTATTCCAAAGATTCCAAACTATTAGGTAAATTTTATTATTCAATGACATGGAATCTCATAAAATTAACCAGTTTCAGTCTATTTTTCTTTAAGTGACCTCTTTCCGATACCAGTGGCTTATGAAAACTTTAAGTTAAAACTTGACACTTATTTAAGTGCAAACAGCCTATTAGGCTGACCAGCTTTTAGGTGGTTGTTTACACAATTTTAGTTAAAACATGGTTATTAACTTTAACACTTAATATGAACAAGGCTATAGTCTCAAATTATTTTATATGACATCTAATGCAGTAAAGAGAATGTTTACAATTGATCTCTGAAAACATATCTATCCTAATAAATATAATTAAAGTATTTTTAATATCAAAATAACTTTTTACCAAATGCATATGAATTTATATACAGTACCTATACAAAAACTGATTTTAAAAAGTTTTGCCTGTCTGTTTGTTCAGGCTTATCTCTAAACCAGTTTTGATGGGACTTTTTTTAGTAGATAGCTAAAGGTAAAGGACTCTGTGTAACATAGACTACTTTTATTTTTAAAAATAATTCGGGTTCCAAATAAAACACAAGAAATGTGATGATAAAAATGATTCAATGCTCAGTTATACTGGTGAGTGCTTGAATTTATGAGAAACATTTTTACTTACTTTTAGTACCAAAAAAATTTAAGTTAACAATTACGGTTCCAAGTACAAAAAATAAAACTCATGATATTGTAAACAAAATACATTTCATTGGACAGGATCATTTTTCAATAATAATTAAAAACTATATTGGGCAGTGAAGAAATGAGAACAGAGCCACGGGCAACTGAATGGTACTTAATAAATACAAACAACACTTAGTCATGGAATTGATACTTTTAATATACTTAGGAAATAACAATCTTTTTAATATTGTAAACGTTTGGGATTAATTACATCGTTAGACAAGAAATCGTAAGAACAGGACAAAATACTAAAAATGGTACCAAACAACTATCAACAAATACTACAATAAATATTGCTAATGCTTCACAATTAAAATTTATTAAAAGACAGGGGAAATAAGTGAACTTCTCAGATATACAGAAATCAGTAAGTGGTCACAACAAGGCACTGTTACTCACATTTGGCATCTTTCCTACGCGCTTTCAACAAAAAATCTTTGATATCCTTGATTTCACGCGGCTGAAACCAAAAGTAAACATAACAAATAAACCATTAATAATTTTCATCACTGTTTACATTGTACATGGTACTCACCATGATGAAGTTTGTAGTGTCGCTCACACTGTAAAACAAAATAAATAACTTTAGATATAAACCAATAATAGGCTAAGTGATTTAGTTTACTTTTATGTACAAATCAGTACAAATTACACAGATATTTTCAGATTAATATAGCATGTTTCATTAGAGACAACTGTGCTCACCTGTCAAAACTTGAAAAAGACTAGTCGTGGGCGTTTTATACGATAGCTAGTTTCTGAAACTATTTATCGCATCAGTAGCAGCTTATACGTTTCACGTGTCAAATGAAACTATTTATTTTGAGTAGCAGGTTATATGCTGACTAAATATGGATGCTAGGTAATGAGAACAAATCACTACTATAAAGATGTAACGATTATAATATGGTAGGATTGCAAAACCGCTATCGCTGTGATTGGACGATACACTCCAAAATTACTACTACTTATACTAATTATAAACAAAATTAATCCGAAGCAAAGCCGAATTTGACCGATCGCGTGAGTGAGATAAAAAACGAAGCATTGTGAGATAGCATGTGCAGTTTATTAAATTGGAGCGATTTATTCGAATACTTAGCTTATGTTATTTGGATTCATTGTTTAATATACATTTTCTAGTAAAAACATTTTATAATTTCCAACGGCACGTGGCATTACTTTGGGTTATCATTAGGAGATAGAAAGCTGCTACTAGTAATAAATAGTTTCAGAAGCTGCTATTAAAAACCAATAGCTGTTTTAGTTTCGTTATGACAAAAACCGCTACTAACATCGCTAAAAAGAATAAAATTCAGGGTAACCACTTTTTTTTCGGCGAATCTACTAAAAGGATCTCCAAAAACTACTAAAATCTACTAACACATTTAACAAATTTACTAAGTTTCTACTTATTAGACTAACGGTATTTTGTATAGCATAAAAATCACACTACGAACGCAAAATAGTTATATTTATTAAAAATTCACAATATCCTATTAATAACTAACGTCATCGTAGTCGTCACAGCCTTCTTTATATTTTTGAAGTGAAACGTCCGATGAGAGTAAAATGTCAAAATCGCTTTACAGTTTTGAATATAAAAGTACTTGAGAGGGTCTGTGGTAGCGATTTAGCTGGTTGTGGAAATCAGTGTTTTTACCATAATAATAATATATTTGGCTTTTTTGTCCCTTTGTGATCGATCTGTGTTGTGTAGATTTGTGTTGTATGTGTTTGGTGGTGGTTAGCAGGTAAGTTTTATGTAAATAAGTACGTGTTATTTTGTTAGCGTGTTTGTGAGTCGCCTCGAACATGGAGTGTGAAGATCCGGAGCCGCGAGCTCCGGATAAAGTCCCTCCAGACCCACCATATCCTAACACGGGTACCAGTGGTGTTTCCGGGGCAAATTTAAAGAGACGGTGTGTTGAGGAGCCTCAAACTCCGGCGAAAAAAAATATTTCTAACCCTGACCTGACAGTCCCTTCTATTCAGACCGTATATACCCACCCGTCCTATGTCATAGGCGCAATAAATACATATTCGGAGAACGACAAAGGGCCCTACATCGTGCATGTCTCACGCATATCACCTGATCCTGCAGCTGGTACCTCCATCCGCCCAATTAAATTTGGGCAATTCCTTTCTAATCACAAATTCCAAAATATTCATCGCGAGGGTGTTAAAAGAGTCGGACGAAACAAAATCTCTGTGCAATTCACGTCAGCTGAAGATGCAAATAATTTCATATCATCGCCGGTTCTTGCACTTTGTAAATACACTGCTTCCATTCCTACTTTTAGTGTTACCAGAATGGGCTTGGTTCGACAGGTCCCTACAGACTTATCTATGGAGGAGTTTGCCACAAATGCACTCTACCTCCGGGATGCGGTAACATAATTAAGGCAAGAAGACTGAGTAGGAAAAATGTTGAAGATGGTAAAGTGTCATGGGTCCCTACCCAATCTGTTGTGGTAACTTTCTTAGGCCAATCTCTCCCTTCAAAAATTTTTCTATACTATACATCTCTACCTGTAGAGTTATATAACTTCCCTACCACCCAATGCTATGCTTGTTGTAGATATGGACACACAAAAGCAGCATGTAGGTCAAAGCCCAGGTGCTTCCGTTGCTCTAAGGAACACTTAGGTGACTCTTGCGAAGTAACTGAGTCAGGGGCATCCTGCGCTCATTGTTTGGGACGTCACTTTGCAACTAATAGATCCTGCCCAGAGCAGGAAAGGCAAAGATCCATAAAAGTGGTTATGGCACAGCAAAGTATTTCCTATGTGGAGGCCTGTGCCCAATTTCCTACTGTTTCCCGACCCTACTCTGAAATTGCTCAGGTACAGCACGCCCATTCACTCTCACTCCAAGCCTCACAGAAACGAGTTTCTGAAATCTCACCCCACTCTCATCATTCTCAGCCTAACCATTCGTCGGTTAGAACTATTTATACGACTCCCCGTCCTAGAGCCCCACTGGGCAAGTCTTATGATAAAGTTGCCCATAGAGACCTTGTTTCCACTCCTGTGTCGTCCATGCCGAATGGCTGCGCAATAATTGAACCGGGCACAAGTGTGCAAAATGACTCTATGATACAGACTCTCCTTTCCCTAGTCATTGATATCATCTTAATGAATCCTCAACAACTACCGTCCAACGTTGCCCAAAAACTTACCCAACTCCTATCTTTTAAAACCCACCATGGATCAGTTGATCATCTTACAGTGGAATACCCGGAGCGTGCGATCTAAAAAGCACGATCTGGTCCACTTAATAAATAAATTCCAAGCATCTGTCATTGCCGTCTCGGAGACGTGGCTTAGATCGGGATCCCATTTTCGGATCTCGGGCTATTCCTGTTTCCGGGACGACGGGCCAGATGGGTATGCAGGGAGCGCCTTGTTTATAAGACGTTCTCTACCATTTTCCCAAATCCCTCTTCCTGCCTACCCTGGCATCAATATTGTATGTGTTAGAGTCTATGATATATCCTTCGTATCTATATATATCCCATATCCTAACTCCTCCATAATCCCTGATATCTTATCTCTTCTTTCATCTATTCCTCTTCCTATGGTTGTCATGGGTGACTTTAATGGTCATAATACCGTATGGGGGCATAGCCATACGGATTTGTTTGGCCACTCACTACTAGATGTCTTTGATGATACTAATTTATGCTTATTGAATGATGGTTCTCCCACCCGCAGAGTTCTCCCTTCCCAAAATCTGAAAAGCGCCGTTGACCTTTCCCTCTGCTCCCCCTCTTTAATGTCAATAACTTCCTGGAAGATTCTGCCATCGACATATGGTAGCGACCACTTCCCTATATCAATGTCCATTTTTCTTCCAAATGGCATTGTTCCTTTCAAAAACTTTTGCCCTTTACTGAAATATAAGCTTTCAGGAGCTGATTGGACGTCGTTCGCATCTGCTCTGGACCGTAAGTTAGATTCCGATGCAATAGATCCATTCGCTTCACCCCTTGCATCCTACAATACATTTATTGGCAATATCATTTCTTGTGCTAATCTCCATATCCCGCTTAAAAAGCCAGCTGGTGACTTTAGAGTTTCTACCCCTTGGTGGGACTCTGAGTGTTCTGCGGCAGCAGCAGAAAGGAGAGAGGCTGAAAAGTCTTACGGTAGATCTATGTCCGTTCAATGTTTCCAAGACTACAAGAAATCTGCAGCAAAATTCCGTAGGCTGACTGCCAGGAAAAAAAAACAAGGGTGGATTAGTTTTTGCGAGAATTTAGCTCCAGGATCCTCTTCATCGCTTGTCTGGAAACAGATAAGGAGATTTAGAGGGTCTTGCAATACGAAAAACACGGCAACTAACGGTTCACCTTTGTGGCTGGAGGCCTTTTCGGACAATTTGGCGCCATCTTTTGTACCTTGCTTAGCTTCAATCCCATCCCCTCCTGTTCTATTACCGTCACAAAATCCTTTTGACTATCCATTTTCCTCTAATGAACTTTTCTTAGCTCTTGATGGGCTAACTGACTCTTCCCCTGGCATCGATGGCATCCCATACTCCTTCATTAGAAATTCATCAGATAAAGCCAAGACAGTTTTTCTAACTATAATCAACTCCTTCTTAGATTCTGGTACTGTTCCTGTTCAATGGAAATCCCAAGTAGTCATCCCCATACTTAAACCTGGAAGGGTACCTGGTGATCCAAACAGTTATAGGCCAATTGCGTTATCTTCTGTTATGGCAAAAATAGCTGAATATCTGGTGAAACAGAGACTAGAATGGCTGGCTGAAAATGGGTCATTGATGGCCCGTTCTCAATTTGGCTTCAGGAAGGGTATGAGCACTATGGACAGCCTTAGCCTTCTAACTACAGACATCCAGACAGCGTTCATTAAAAGAAAATATGTGGTTGGTGTATTTCTTGATATAACTGCTGCCTATGACAACGTTCTGCTCCCGGTTCTCAGGAGTAAGCTCTCCCAGCTGAGAATACCCGAGAAGCTTGTCCGTTTCATCCATAGCATGTTAGTGGAAAGATCAGTCATTATCAAGTCCGATTCAGGTTTTCTTCCCCCTAGAACTGTCTGGAAAGGCCTACCCCAGGGTTCAGTCCTTAGTCCTCTTCTCTACGGTCTATATACCTATGATCTCGATCAAACTGTAGTATCCTTTTGTGAGGTATTGCAGTACGCCGATGATCTAGTCATATACATCTCATCTTCATCTGTTGAGAAAGCAACTAGTCGCCTTAACTCGGCTTTGGAATACCTTGCTAATTGGTTAGGTGAACATGGCTTATCTCTTTCCCCCTCCAAAAGCTCGGTAGTAGTTTTCACTAAAAAAAGAACCATCCCTCTTGTCAAAATTTTTGTTAATAATGAAATCATCCCTCAATCCAATGACGTCAAATTTCTGGGTATATGGCTGGATTCCAGAATGACAGGTTCCTCTCATTTCGCCAAAGTTGGACAGAAATGTGAAAAGAACATTAATATTCTCCGTTCCCTTTCTGGGGTATGGTGGGGATCCCACCCATACTCTCAAAAACTACTCTACAACGCTATAATTCGTACTCATTTTGACTATGGTTCCTTTCTTCTTAGTACCTGCAATAAATATAATATAGAAAAATTCCACAGACTCCATTCCAAATGTCTGCGTATTATCCTAGGCGCTATGAAACCCTCACCTATCAATGCTATGCAGGTAGAATGTGGGGAGCCTCCCTTGAATTTGCGCAGACAATTTCTCTCGGACAGATTTCTTTTTAAGCTTGTCCAAAATTCCAACCATCCTCTCCTTCCTAAATTAGATTTACTCCTCAAATTATCCGGCAATTCGGATAAAATTTCCTGCCTCCTCCTTAGTTATAAATCATTCACCAATCTTCCAAACCCTGTAGTCCAATTCCCAACCAATCCTCTTTATCTTACCCCGTATGACGCTTTAATTTACCGTCCAAATGTCCTTTTGCATTTCGGCGTAGACAAAGAGTGTGTTGATGCTCGAAAAACTTTTAACACCATCTTAGATCAGCGTTTTCACGAATGGCTCTCTATCTTCACTGATGCATCAAAAAAATGGCTCCGGACAGTGCGGTTGGTGTGGCAGTATGGATTCCCTTCACCAAAATTTGTCTCAGCTACAAATGCCCTTCCTCTACTTCGGTATTCACTGGAGAAGCTCTGGCTCTCCTAGAAGCCGTACGGTTCGTATTGTCCCATAACTTAAATAAATCCATCATCTTTTCTGACTCTAAGAGCTGCCTTCAGGCAATCCTTTCCAATCCATTCCGTCGTCAATCCCGATTTCCCTTAATTTTCAAGATTAAAAAAGCCCTCTTGGACTGCCACCACCGAAATATACAAGTGACCTTGGCCTGGGTTCCTGGTCACTCAGGTATTCCCGGCAATGAGTCAGCTGACTCGTGTGCCAAAGCTGCCTCTCAAATTGGTTCCGTAGACCACTACAAAACCTTTTCCCATGACCTATGCCTGCTTGCCAAAAGTCGACTTGTGAAATCATGGAATATTATCTGGAATTCCTCAAAAACTGAAAAAGGAAAATATTATGCTGACATTCAGCCTGAGATTCCTCCCATCCCATGGTTCTTCAAGTTCCCCAAGGCCAACAAGGCGACAACGTCAACTATTTGTCGTTTAAGACTGGGTATTTCCTGCACTCCCGTTTTCCTAACGAAGCTCAGGATCAGGAATTCTTCGTTGTGTGAATGTGGCCTCGACGAGGGCGATTTGAACCATATATTTTTCTCCTGCCCTAGGATGCGTCACTCCCTGTATGACATTCTCCCTCCTGAAGTTCCTCGTCCTACAACCTTTAAATGTCTTCTTCTCTTCACCTTTTCTCCCATAATGAACTATATATTATGTAAATATGTACAAATGAACAACATAAAACTGTAAATAGTATATGTTACTAACATTTTTACTGGTAAATACTGTGTTTTTGTCCTACTAATATTGTGTTGTCTTATATGTTTGTGTTGTCCCTTTTTCAGGTTGATCACCTAGGTCAAAGGATTTTTGTTTTCATATCATCAGCCATAGTCTTGTTTACCAGTTTCCACTCCTTGGTTCATGACTCTACCTTACGGACACTGGCAGAATTGTGGCCAATAGCTACAAAGGCCAAAAACTAAGAAGTGAAGTGAAGTAAAAGTACTTAGTAATAAGTAAAGAGACAAAAATCAATACCTTAACCATACATTAAATTGCACAAAAGGAACGGGGAAGGAGTTGGTGGTGTTTTGATTCATAGAGTGACACTATAATTTTTTTTACACGGTATAGGCTCAGTGCATTGACTATAATCTCACCTGATGTTAACCGACTATGTGGTCCAGGATGGTAAACACACTAAGTCTAGAGTTACTGGTTCTCAAGTGACACTGGTGGTATTGGTATTTAGCAACAAGTTTTTCATACTTGAGGGTGGTAGCTGCTGCCCAGGTGTGTATTATTAGAAAATGCCCTATCTCCATGCTATGACTTCCTAACGATATTTTCCTTCACGGAAAGCTCAGGCTGATTTAACAGTTCGATAGGTGGGCTCGAACCCGATTCCATTGACGCGAAACCCACCCGGACTGTCCACTACGCCATCATCATTCAATGTGATGGCTACGCCCCTGAGTGCATGGCTATATTTTAAAAAGCGGGCATACATATTTCTTAACTCTTTCTCAGTGTCTGGTATCTATATCTTACCACATATATGCATCAAGAGAAAACTTTGTAATATGTCCTACTTATTACAGGCAAAATAGTTATCATATTTTGGGATTGGGAATCGTTATCATATTTGATTTGGGAAGACATTTTGGGGGGTTTTGTTTTCCAAATATATTGAAGTTTTTGAATATTTGTTGATATGACATAATTTACTGATGGCTGCCCAAAACTCTTCAACATCAGTACTAGTAGTAGCTTCTTCGCTGTTCATTAAACACAGTGGACCTCCAATGAGTATGTGAGTTTTATAAATATATTCTGGTCTTCCACAATATCAAATCTACAAAATTCTACTAAACCATTTTGTTCTACTAAAGATTCATAATTTAGGCTCATAATCTACTAAAAAAGTAGAAACCTACTAACTGCTAAAATTATACATTCGAACAGTATTGACAGGTGACAAATCCAAGCTAGGGATGTCAAATTAAATCATACATAACAAATTTTACTTTTTAGTCAACAAACATAATAATAAAAAAGCAATACAGTCCATACTCTATTGCTATCTAGTATGGAACTTGTATTTCTTATATTAAATAGTCGGTTATTATTTATCTCAAGTAATGACTCTACTGCTACTACTCTACAGTGACACTGAACATGTATTAACCATTACACGTAGAATACTGCACAAATACAAGATAAAGTAAAAATATATCTCATAAATTCAAAAACTGTGCATTGAATCGGATTTTATTATTTTTTTTAAGCGTTATAATTTTATTTTTTTAAATTAAATTGTTATTTTGGCATTATAAACAGACACTTCCAATTTTATTCATTAGTAAAGAAGTATGGATAAAAAAATGTAGGGCTTGACTAGGTTCAAAATGTCTCGGAATTTTTTACTCAGGTAACGGCCAAGCCGAGATCCGTGCCACTTTGGTCACCCTTGTGCTAGTTACCTTTTTGCTAGTGAGTGCTTTCAACACTCGCCCCAAAGTCACGATAAAGCTTAAAAAGGCCAAAAAGTCCAGTCAACAGCGTTGGCTAATAAGAAAAAATAATAAATAGTTTAAAAAAAAAACTAAAAAAAAACGCACTTTTGTAGAAAAGAGCAAATTCAAATAAAAAAAATTTATAATTCATTTTTTGATAATACCTTAAAAAGCGCCCCACGCTTTTTTTTACAAATAAACATTTGCCCGATTAATCCCAGAACGCGACGCACCGAAATGCCACAATGGAAGGTTTTTCACTCAGAACATATAGATCGACATATAGCGTGGCCGCACACGAGACAGAAACAATGTAAGTACGGAATTGTAACCTGATACACTGCAAACCACCATTGCACTTACAGTATTTCCAGTTAAATACATAGGAATTCAATTTAATATCAACGAGTCGCTGCCTCAAAACGAGCTCTTAATTGAAAAATAAACGAAAACACCAAACGCTACAAGTTTGCTTGGATAACCTACAAGTTCGCCAAGAAACAAAAGTCGGCCACGGCGACAAAGACAAAAAAAAAAGATCTTTTAAAGACAAAAAAGTAGTTTAAGAAAGTTTATCACATAGTTTATCATTTAAACATAATCGTGCAGTCTCTTTACGTCAAATTAAATAACATTATGGGAGTAGTAATTCTAGTGGTTTTCACAATGTGCGTGGTATGTGGCAGTCTCGATACAAATAGGTACGAAAGGATTTTCTGGAAAGTGCTGAAATAGGAACATTATTTTGTTAGAACATTGCAAAGATTCTGAATACAGTATCTAACACTGTAAAGAGAGTGAACAAGCTAAGTCTAGCTTAAAAAGCTTGTATTCTATACTATGTAATAAATTATAAACATCAAGAATGATAGCACGGTAGACGAATGTCACTGTTTTATGCGTATGACAGCATGGCCAAACTCCTCTACAAAATATAATGTATAATATTTGCGTCTTTTTTAATGGCACCTTTCACTTATTAAAATTACGAATACAGCTGAGAACTGTAAAGCTACATCGACCTAAAACGCTTCAATACATATGTATTACCGCATCTCACTACCATTTTCATCTAATTGGAGCTGTTAACTGTCAATAGGATTATCTGTTTCGTTTGTTGTAATCCTCGTCGAAAACATTTTGCAGATTCTATTTGTTTAAAATCAGTTCTTTAGATTTTGTTTAGTCAATTCCAAGTACACTTGAATAGGTCGTAGCTTTTTGTACTTATAATGCCAATATTAATAAATAAAAAGCAGCAAAATTTGTGGTTTAAAAACATAACGGGTTGGTGATAGAAACCGTATTTTGATGGCTAAATTTCCAATGGAAGAAAAAAAATTTATGGTAAGAAAATATTAATTATTTACTGCTGTAAAGAAGTAAATTTCAATATAACTCTCACAGTTTACAAAATTAAAATAACCTAACATGTAAACAATAAATAGTGTTTACCACTAAAAACTCTATCGATGTTTTTTTTTTATTTTACGTCAGCGAAATGATTTTATTGAAGCTTTTGATGTGATGTTTTAATTTTTTATTAATGCGTTAATACAACGTTAGTATGAAATAGAATGTATGTAGGAGTGGTATGTTATAATAATTGTACAAAAACGTTTTGTAAGATTTTAATAATAGTAGACACTCATTGTAATACATAAATCAATTAATTCATCACCATCTTTTTAGGTGTAAACAATGGGTTACAGAAATGGGCAAAGAAGACTTATTCTACGTGTCAAATGAAAAGTTGACACAATTAATGACTAACAAATTACATAATAAATAAAAGTACTCATTTTCAAATAAACAGATCTTTCACACTCATCGATGTGACCTTTTAAAGAAGGTACAACAGCAAGGTGTTGCGAAATAAATAATTTAGTTTATGTATGTGTTAATATCTCAATTATTGAATAAATATCTATGTACTATCACATATTCTAAAGTAATCCTTTCATCATAATCATCCCCTCGTATTGAAGAAGCATGATGAAGCTTACACTCATAGAAATGATATACTTTCGCTATGCTCAATAGACGAATAGTGCGTGGAAGTGAGAAGTCATAATTAAGTACATATTGCGTAAGACAAATAATCGAGTGACACATTGTCAATTTATATACTTGCATCCCTAAGACCGCTGTCAATTCTATTGGAGAAATTGCCGAGCATTTAAAAGATTTCTGCTATAAAGTATTCAACTAACTGACTTAAGACAATCTTCTCGAAAATCGTACTAATCGATGAAAGTACAGAGAAATTAGTCAATAATTTGTAAGACTACTTCTACAACCTGACTTAAATAAGAGGTACTTTACTTATTTTCATTAAATTAGAAATAGTGCCTGTTGCTATGTAATTAAATATGTTATCCAAAAGTTATATTGGTGAAATATTAACAATCATGGATTAAAGAACCATTACCGACATTCCCCATATGTTTTGCGTATGTTTTAAATGTAATTGCTTGAAAGCTTTTACTATATCACCTGCAGTAATAGATGTGAAATAGATTTTGAATTTATAGGGGCACTGAAATTATTAGAGCAATGCAGCACCATGGGGTAATGGAGTTATATGTTTTGTAACTTCAAGAGGTACATTAGTGAAGTAGTCCTGAAAATCAGTTGTTACCTCGGAACTATTTAAAATATGTACTCCGTCGACGTTCAGATTAAATAAATTATTATTTACTTTACTATTAAAATAAATAAATTAAAACTATAATATAAATATATTTAAAATTAAATTTAATTATTACGTTGGGATAAAATAAAAACGCTTATGAGTTATTTATTTCTTGTTAGAATTTAATTTTGATTTCAGTACACAGCCTATTTTATGGTCTATTTTGAAGGAATAACAAGAGACGAGATCTTGAACAACTCATTTTTTTGAATACAGATGTAAATTTATTAACAATATGTTGTGTTAATATAAATTGTTTAAATTTATAGTCATTGAATAACAGACTTCTTTTATAACATTCCACATGCCTTTAATTTCTCCTAAATATTTTTGAAACTGTGGTTTGTAGTATTTTGATGCAACAATTTCTATAAGAAATACAATATTCCTTTACACTATTATTTAGATTACCTTTTACTTTGAGATTATGTTTTATATCTTTTGAAATCATTCTATTCTCGTAATAAATAGTGGGCCTGAACCTATCCAGTAACACATAATTATAGCAGATTCAGTGGCGTAACTAAACCCCCTGAGGCCGTGCCAAAGTCATTGGATGGGGCCCTAATAAAAATCAAAACGTTGTAATTTAATTTTAATAAATCACTTATGTGATATCTAGATCGTTCAAATATTTATTCGTGTCTAAATTTAATTGTATTTATAAAAAAAATTATGATTCTTCTAAACTCGCGGCTTCGCGGGCCGATGCTTCTTCGGACCGGAGCCCGTGGGGTTTTTCCAGCTCTGCCATCCTGTAGTTACACCACTGATCAAAATATACCATCGTTAAAAATAACACATTTACGATTAGTTATGAAAACACTATTCCTCGCACACTTTGTAACTCGTTTTTTGTAACGCCTTTTAACTAGCACTGTCTAAACTAGGTCTGTGCTTACACCACAGTAGATACTCGTTGCGGCCAACCTGTACATAAAATTTTCTTGGACCAATAAGATAAAGCTTACACCATAACAGCAAAGTTTAGCAAAATTCAATATAAATACAAAATACAATTTTCATATCCATGAAAACAATACCCAAAAAATACAATGAAATCCGGGAACAGTCGACATCGATAAATTTTCATCAGTTATGACATCACTAATTATGGTGTCATGTTGGTAACATATATATCGTCGTTTTTTTGTTTGGTCGGTATTAGTTTTGGGCTTAAATGGGATACAGAGTTTTTTTTGCATGAAACTCTCGTCTCTTAAGCGTAGTGGTCATAATCTCTTTGGCGAATGACAGCGTCGATAACCGAACTAGCTAACGTTCGAAAGAACGGAGGATCGCTATCGACCGTAAACAAACATCCTACGGGGTGGCGGTCGACGCGGATGCCGCGGAAGCGACGCGCCCGCCGGTGCAATCCTCAGGCGGGCGCGCTGCTGTACGTTTCAGTGCTAGGCTTAGTGCAGATGTGAGCAGCCCTCCCACAACTCGCAACACAGGCGCTCTTAACACCAGTATCAACAGCAGTACTTCGGCCGAGAGGCGAGCCCGGGCGGCGCAACGGGCGCTAGAGGTGGAGGACAACCCGCGCGTGCTTCGTGATAAGTGCAGGCGACTTGCACGCGCCCTCAGGAATGCAAAGCACCTTGTGGTGAGCGACATGTCTTTACCAATTTCTTATCAGTTGACTTTTGAGATGAGATCCATTCGTGATGTCCAGGTATTTATTATACTCTAATAACTTACAAAATTTTGTTTGTATTTACATTATCTACAGTTTAAATGTATATTCAAATTGTAATATGTATGATTTGTCTGAGGCACAATTTTGATAAATTTGATAATTAACACAATTTTAAATATTTAATATTATTGTAAACTTAGTTCTATATATTTTACATTTTCAAACTGTCATAGTAATGTTAGATGTTTGTCAATATCACAACAGAAACATCCTTCATCTAGGACATGCAACAAAGGGTTAGGGATCATTCTTTATGTCAATGTGATCTGGAGGATGGAACTTCTGAACATTTTCTTCAATTGCTCGAAAAATAGACTCCCCTTATGATGTTTTACCTCAGTTTATTTTCCGTGCTACTAATCTCAGATGCCTCTTAATTTTGATAAAGAATGGTCCTTTAGTTGTAGAATTCTTATCGAAGTTTATTAAAATTAAAAAGATTAAATCCTAAAGAATGGTACATAAGATTTAAGTACTAATTAATAGTATATTTAGTCTCATATTTATAGTATCCTAGTAATATAAACATAAATAAAGTGAGGGTTATATAAAAAATCTATTAAAGTTCATGTTAATATGTTGTAGTTTTTATTAAATTAATAGATTAAATCAAGGATCGGGCTCCATGTGGATAATCCAGAAGGGATTAAGTCTCACCATTGTATTCTAAAAAAAAATATGAAATTTGCACATGTATAGGTGGTAATGAATCTTTAGAGGGGTGGAATCAAACCAGTTTTAGATATTTAACCTGATAACCGGGGAGTTCTCGTTCAAATTATGCAACATGTACCGGGCGCGTATTGTTTCTATGCGTATAGAAACAGAACAATTCATGTCGAGACACGCATGGATGACGTAATATCATCGTTGATCGGAAATATATGTCCCTTCCGTTCCAGGGGGCACATTAATTTTTGAGGACGTATTCATATGTCCTACCTGTAATCGATCTTGTTAACGCCTGACACATTTATATGTCTTTCCCGGTTAACAGGTTAAAGGTTTATTGCTCTGGATCTAGGAACTTATTACTCTTATCTTTAACAATACATAAATTTTCAAATAAAAGTAAATGAAGATTTTAAATACAAAATGCTTTTCATGTTACACTACACAGGGCTATAAAATACTTAATATTATCAAACTATACTAGCCTGAGTTCGAAAATACGCTCTTTAGTATGTTTTAAGGATGAAAATAAGGTTAAGAAATTATTTGTTACCTTTGTCTTCAGAAATTAAGTGATGTTTCCCTACTTATTTATGGTCACCATGAGGAATAATCCTCCTCATATCACAGCTGGGATTTCCCACATTCCACTCAGGAGTCAAATTTAAAGTGATCCAGCAGAACTAATTTCATAGCCAAAACCTAGACTACTAATCCAAAGTAAGACCCAACAAAGGAAACAAACAGAAAGGAAAAGTAAAACCCATAAAAAAACCAGTGATGAAAGCTAAAATAAAGGGTGCAGGTATTAACCATCCCAAGGTATTTTAAAGATAAATCCCAGCCTGGATGGCTGAGATTTTTCATAATTAATTTATATTACTCATTCTGTGAAGCGACAAGAGAAAAGTAATTTTTTTTTTGTTGCTGGCACTAATTTTTTAAATTACTCCATCAAATTAGTGTGGCCAGGTAAGACGCGAGAAATTTGCCGAAATTTTTACTGTAACGTAAATAATATGCTACATTCTAAATGCTTGTATTTCCTCACTATTTCTAAGTATATGTAGATACATATAATATATGATTTATATGTATGTATATACTTATTACTTTATGCTACTGACATTAAACATTTTACTAAATACAATTTTTGCAATGAGGTGACATTAATAATAATAATAATAATTAACTAGACCAAAAAATCACACAATCTTATACATTATCAAAATAAACACAAGTTTTGGGATCATAACTTAATGATTTTACACATCTGCCTGCCAAACTAGGATTCCCTGTATCTTGGCAGTAGGTTTCGCTCTGTTGACAAGTGCTCATCTGCTGCTTCAATATACGACATAAGGATATTAATTAATAAGATGTGTAAGTGAGTGTAAGTGTAAATAAATTTAGGGTGAACCCAACAAATACAGTATGTATGTGATGTGTGTCAGAGTGTACGGGCGTGTACGTGTGTGTTTAGGATTAATGTAACTTAAAATATAACATATATTTTAGCTATTTTAGTAACTGGTGTTACTTATGACTAGGTTTCCTCTATACTTATTCAATAATCTTTAAGAATTCTTCAGTTTCGTTGAACGATTTACTCATAAGCCATTTTGTTATAATTTTTTTACATTGGTTGATTGTTTTTTGGCGGAATTATGTATTGATACAGGTAACCATTATAGGAAAAAATATTTTATTTAATATAATCTCCAAGTGTAACTCATTCAATGATAATATTTCAACCACTTTTCATGCTTTGTACAGCAATATAATACTTTCTTTGTTTTTTTTTAGAATGTGATTTTCTTTTCCATATTTAAGTCAAAAGACTATTCTGTTTTAAGCTGATAAAATAATATATATAATTCCTCGAAAAAAAAGAAGACTGAAATGTTTTTAGTAAAGCATATTGCTGCATGCTAAAGAAATCTATACTTATAATAAAAGGCTAAGGAAACGAAACCTGTACATTGAAGATATTTTAGAAAAAATACTATATGGGGCTTCCAGAATATACTAAAGAAAACATTTCAATAGTTTACAAAAATTTTGTTTTGCTGTTTATATGTTTGTTGTCAATCACGTAAAAACTACTAAACTAAATTCTGTGAAATTTCGTAATGACATATATTGCTTTCAGGGAGAGAACATAGGATACAAATTGTCTGAATTCAAAGCAGGTGAAGCTGTGGGTATAGCTAGTATAGTAATACATCTTTTGATGTTGAACCACTAAGTATGTTGGAAAAGCTCAGAAGATAAATATAAACTCCTTTCCAAAAAAAAAAAAATGGCATGTAAATTGATATTTATGGTCATTTTTAATTTAATTAAATTTAATTTAATTGTTGGATGTAGTGTGTATATTTATAGTTGTGTATATTTATATGCATAAAGTGAATTCTGGCAACCCTGACATGATCAATTGGATTGAGGTCAGGACTATGAGCTTGCCAAACTAAATCACGGATACCAACTTCTTGCATGTATGGTTCGCTAGAACACCCGCCCATAGAAATGAAATCTTTCTCAAGAGTAATCAATGTGCGATTAGAACTTCCGTAATGTACCGGTATGCATTTAATGTCCCAATTTCTATGAAAACCAACTCCGTACTCTTGAATAAATTGCTGTCCAAAATATACAAAGCCTTAGCCGGCGCCTTCGGCGACTCTACACAAAGTGAATCTAGCTTCATCAGAAAACATCACTTCGCTTCCAGAGTCTATGAAGCACTGTAAACTCAAGTAAACTGAAGTCGGGTAACACAGTTGGTGATACTGGCAACCAAAGCCACTTCCAGACCGCCCACAAGCTATCCTGTACTCCTCTTACTTCTTCGTTCTTTTTCTTCGCCTTACGATTGCGCAACGTCTGATTCACCAAGAAGCGGCCATCTCGTGCATCGTTTTCTTCCCGAATTTGGTCTTGTTTCGACTGAACTAGTCCCTTGATATCTGTTCGAGTTAGTCACGACTGTAATCAAACGAATCCCGCTGGGCCCTAGTCTAAACGATTCGGGGTCGTGATTAACCCTGGTCGACCTGCGATTCGCAGTAGGCCAAAATAATGTCTTATAGATCACTTACCTCTCGAGTAACGCCGGTGTCCTGCTTCAATATCATCGCCAAGTCCTCTGGACAGTTGAATGACTCACACTTAGCCACTGAGACACAAGTTTGTGAACAACTTTCTTCAAGGAGGGCTATAATTTTAGTGGCCTTTATCGCTTTCAAATCAAATCAATTTTTTTTTATTCAATCTAGGGGCCTAATAAGGCACTTATGAACGTCGAAACACTACCACCGGTGCGGAAAACAACACAGACGAGAAGAACTTTATCATATCAGTATCATAGAGGTTAATATAAATATAAAGAGTAATTATAAAGAGTTAATATAAAACGAAAAATTAAATTGTATAATTTGCAGAAAATATCTATCAATATATAATATATCAACATATAGCAATTCCTGCCATTAGTGAAGCAATTTTACAATAATCATTATTTTTCTTTTGTTAAATTAAAAAAAAAAAATTTGGAACATTAGGAATTATGCCAGGTCGCTTCAAATACCATGGGAATACATCCTCAATTTAATAAAATCTCTTTCTTGTAATATTCATTGAAGTTATGAGAAAAATCTAAAGTGCTATAAGTTTTTTTTTGTAAAAAGGTTTGTGATCAGATGAATTGTTCGACATAATACTGTCATCTACTTTTTATCGTATGTGATACCTCAAGTGTTCTAGGCGTCCATAGGCTACAGTGACCACTTATCATCAGGCAGATCGTTTGCCTGTTTGTGTTGTACTTTAGTGGTATAATATCATCACCTGAAGGAGTCTATAGTATGTAAGTGCAGACTGAGGGATTGCTATTACAGCAGCTCTATAAACTGCCTTACATTTTGATTATATTACTGTTAAGTAATTTCATAATAGACTAATGATGATTCTTATTTTGCTCACATGAAGATGGTCTCTGATTGAAATAAGCTTTCCTTGACAGTCTCTTTGGATCAATAGGTATGTTATAAATGAAACAAATAATAATATTTTAGCTTATATCATGCAGGTGTACACGGGAGCCGGCATCAGTACGGCTGCAGACATTCCTGACTATAGAGGTCCCCATGGCGTGTGGACCAGACTGCAGCGCGGGGAGACAGTCGGGCGGGTGGAGGTCTCGCGCGCGCGGCCCACGTTCACGCACATGGCGCTGACGGCACTGTGGGCGCGCGGGGCACTCAAGTTCGTGGCCTCGCAGAACTGTGACGGGCTCCACCTGCGCGCCGGACTGCCGCGGCGCGCGCTCGCCGAGCTGCACGGCAACATGTTCGCCGAGCTGTGCACTCCCTGTCGCCGGCTCTACCTGCGCGCGTTCGACACGACCGAGCGTACGGCGCGCCACCGGCACGGCACCCGGCGCCTCTGCCACGCGTGCGGCGCCGAGCTGCGCGACTCCATCGTACACTTCGGGGAGCGCGGCCGGGCCGCCTGGCCGCTCAACTGGGCCGGAGCTCTGAGACACGCGGCACGCGCTGACGTCGTGCTCTGCCTCGGCTCCAGCCTGAAGGTGCTGCGTCGGTACCCGCGGCTGTGGCGCATGCGCAGCGCCCCGGCCGCCCGTCCCGCGCTCTACATCGTCAACCTGCAGTGGACGCCCAAGGACGCAGTCGCCGCGCTCAAGATAAACGCGCGATGCGACGCCGTGATGCGGCAAGTGGCTCGCCGGCTGCGGCTCCGCGTCCCCCCCTACCGCGCCGCCTTCGACCCGCTACTCGCGCACGCGGAACCGCTCGCGCCGCCGGAGGCGCACACGTCGCGGCGCCCCCTCCTCCGAGCCCCTGCGCCTCCGCCCCCTCCTCCGCCCCACCAACCGCCCCCACCGCTCCGCCCGCCGACGCCCCTCCTAGCTTCGTCTTCACCGTCTGCCTCCGACTCCGATGAAGAGGTGCCACTAGTGCGGCTGGCGGACAGGCTGCGGGGTCCGCGCCCCGGCCCGGGCTCCGCCCCTCTCCCCGGCCCGGGCTCCGCCCCTCTCCCCGGCCCGGGCTCCGCCGCGGCGCCGGAGATGCCTCTAGCGCCACGTTTACGAGCTTTCCGCGTGAGTGCCACTTGTTTACTGGAAATGTAAACTTCATTATTAAATCTTCTGTATGTTATTGAATTATCTTGAATATTACTATAATAAATCGATTGAACACATTATCGAACTATATCCTCTACACCGGCTGGAACAGTATCTCATGTCCAAAATGTCCACTGAAACAGGTTCACTCGTTAATTTGTTGTTTTATAAGGAAAATCATTTCTATTAGAATTTCATATTTTTCCCGGTTTTTAGCAAACTTTTATATTGGATCTGTTATTGAATTACTAAGTAAGTTATATAACTATCTCTCAATAGCGCTTCGAATTCGAATTAGACAGGAATTTCGTTACTAATGCATACTCGAAACGCCCCAAGTTAATTTTTTGTACTCTCAATCCTTAGACATTCACAATTATTATGTTATTAAAGCCTTAAAATGTTTTAGCACATCCTCAACTAACTTTTATCACAAAAGCAAAGTTTATACAAAAAAAAAATCTTTTCGTTTTTGTGCGTAATTAACCGAAAAATCATAAAAGAAACTTTAGTATAAGGAACGCAATTTTTTTTGTAGAGTAGTGTAATCGCTATCCCTAGTTTGTTAAATGTTCAATGACGTCACAAACTAAAGCAACATGGCGGTCAGTGGTTTCACGCAAGAATTTATAATTGAAATGATTTTTATGACACTTAGCGTTATGCAAAAAATACCAGTACCTTATTATCAACGAAGACTCAAAATAAGACACAATTAAAAAAATTGAGAAATACCTTATTCACCGAAACATCGGCTTAGTAAGAAATAATTCATTATATATTAATAAATAATGTTAACTTTTTTTTTACTGTGGGAACTAGCACAGTCTGTATTGACATATTCTAACTATGGCAACAAAAGTTTTTTAATTAGAAACAAAACCGGCTTCAAAGGAACATACTATAAAAATGCATTAAAAAGTAAACAAATAATTACTTCATTAATCTACTTTTGCTAACTTCAATATATCCTTTCTTTTAATACCTTTAATAATTATGAAATCGGTGCCTAAGTGGATACCGGAAGTGGGACAACCTTCAGGGTGTACTCTTTCCATTAAAAAAATTTGCAAATTGGTCCACAATTGCTGGAGAAATCGAGTAACAAACATACAAAAAAAAAATTAGAGACAAATTGATAACCTCTTCCTTTTTGAAGTGGGTAAAAAAATTCACCCACTAATATAATAGATAAGAGGGATTTTTCGTTACAGGTGAGTTTGCATTCTGGTGAAGCGACAATACTACTCCGCGCGGAGCACGCGCCCTCGCCCCCCGCGAGTCCCGTACCGCCCCCGGCGAGTCCGGTGCCGCCCCCCGCGGGCACCGCCGTCGCCGGGCCGTATTCTCCCACCGCCGAGTTGCGCCGGTTCCGTATCCGGCGGAAACCGGCGAGCGAGCTCGAGTCCCGCACCAATGGTTACGGTGACTCGCTCGGGTCTCGGCTGAGGCGCCTGCTCGAGGGGGGCGCGTCCCCCGCACCCGCCACCTCCCCTCGCCCGCCCGCACCTTCACCTCAAGTGGGAATTGGAGCACGACCTCAAACTCGAGCCCGACCCTCACTTCATGCCGAAGCAGGAGCCTAAGTTTGATGTGAAACTGGATACAAAGGTTGAGACAGACGAGGAAGGTGCCGGGACACTGGCGGCGGCCATTATCGCCCGCGCCGTGCTGCTCTGTCGCGCCTCGCTCTACCCGGGCCTGCACACGATCATCGCACCGGCAGCGCCCCCCCCGCCCCCCGCCACCGACACAGCTTCGCACTGCAATACGGGGAGCGAGGGTGCGGGTAGCGGCGAGGCGGAGTGTTCCTGGTGTTTACGGCAGTTCGCGTCGCGCCGGTGCCTGTGGTACGGGCCGGCGCGGGAGACGCCGGTGGGGGCGCGCGCGTGGCGGCGAGTACGGGCGCGCCGGTACCTGTGCGCGTGCTGTGGCTCGGTGGGGGGCGGGGGCTCCGGGGCGGAGGGGGGCGCGCAGGAGCCGGGCGGGTGGTACGGGAAGGGGTACCGCAAGGGGCGCCGCCGCCGCCGGTAGCGACAGAGTGCGCAGCGACCGCGCACGATCTCGGACATGTGACTCTTGCATTTACTAGCCTCAGAACAATTACATGACAGTGTATATGTGTTTGTGTGTGTGTGTGTGTGTGTGTGTGTGCGCGCGTACGCGTGTGTATGTGGTAATGTGTATATGGACACGCGCATACACACATGTGTGGTATTTATAATAAAATATTAATTTAATAAATCAATTAATGAATGTAGATTTATTTCCGTCACCTGTCCCCACCTAGACCGTACTGTAATGAAATAGCGAACCTCATGCCGTAATATTACTCGTGTGAATATTCGTGTGTGACCGAACCGGACACCGAACCGGAACGCGACCAATGCTCCAACTGAAATTATACTTCCACATGGTTTTAATGCTTTATTTTTCTCAAACATAAGCATTTTTCAAAGTTAATGAGGCAAATTTCATTGGTCTTTTTTGTCTAAAGAATCTGAGAAAAGGTATGTATATTAAGATGTACAAGGCTAAGAAATCAGAAGTGATGCGGCGCTCGGCTCGTACAAATGCGATAGCATATAGTCAATTCATATACAAACCAGAGTCACAAATATACTGTACCAATAATTATCTGTTCGTAATATCAAGTAATATAACAACTGTTATGAACAATCAATAAATGAGGGGTATAGATGCAAAAACGCTTCTATCCTATTTTTAGCTCTGAAGGTTTTTTTTTAAGTATTGGTAACACTCTTCTACTTTTACTTGGTTTTATTCAATAAAATATGTCCAAAGTATATTCTATCCTGTACAAAATTACATTTCATTTATGATATTAGGTCCAAAACCGCTTCTGTAAAAACTTGAATCACAAAAGCGCCACTATCATGGTTCGACCAATCACAGAATAGTATTTTATATAGATTGTAATGGCCCCCGACTGTTATTTTGCTTTACCGTACGCTTCTATTTTTGTGTTTTTAAATAGAAAAACAGTTAGAAAATGGAATTATCTATTATTCCAACACAAGTGAATAAGACAGGGAAAAGGATTCGGAATGAATATCAGTGGAAACGCAACATAAAAAGGCGCGAAAGATTAGTTTTGCATTCTTATAGTTATAGGTCGTGTTTATGCAAGACGCACGACAGTCCCAATTCGTAGAACAACTATTCTTTATTTTGAACAAGTTTTTGCAACTTCTATGTAATGTTATAATTTGTACCATTATTGGTTTTAAACTGGGTGGGTAATTTTATTGTTTTAGGTACTCTGCTAAGAAGCCACCAAATATAACGGATGTTACAAGTTGTAAGCATAAGAAATGTGCGAAATTAAAATGCAATTCTTTAAATGCTCAAGACATTAGAAAATTTCATCAAGTATTTTATTCCAAACCGAATAAAACTTTCCAAGATAAATCTATACTAATAAATAAAATTGAAGTGTCTATTTTTAAAGTAAAAAATTTTTTTTTTACTAAATAGAATTGAATGTTTATATGATACACAAAAATACATTTTTTTAAATTTTTGTCTGTCTGTCGGTCTGTCTTAGATAGACAGACTGAGTAATCTCCGGAACGGCTGGACGGATTTTGACGAGACTTTTTTGGTAGACAGCTGAAATTACTCCGGGTAACTTAGGGTACTTTTAATTTTCGAAAATAATTAGAGTTCCGTGTAAAAAAATTAAAAGTCCTTAACAAATTAATAAAATCCGATTCAATGCACAGTTTTACGGGCAAGTGTTTGAATCTTAGTGCTAAAAAAAAAAATAGGATTCCGCATAAAAAATAAAACGAAGTGAAGAATATATGTAACGCGGGCGCAGCCGCGGGTACACAGCTAGTTTTAAAATAAAATTTACATAAATAATAAATTTGTGAAATTTGAATTATTAAATGCATAATACCATTCAATCGACTTTTAAAGGAACAAATACGCGTCTATCTTCTAGTTGCAGATGCAAAATCGCCTCTATCTACTGATGGGATGCAAAGGTCGTCTATTACTATTTCAATATTTTTTTATAAATTTTACATTGTTTAAAAAAGTAGGTTAATCGTACTAATCTAAAATAATATTAATTTGCTATGATATATAACTCAAATGACAACTAGAGCATAAATCTAGTACAATATATGGGGTTTTGTGGTATTACGAAAAATTTGAAAAAGTGGATAGTAGCGCTTTTGCATATATAGCCCTCAAATGCGCAAGTAGCGGCGCTCGCCGGAAGTCAATACAATAATTAATTCATGCTCCTACGAAGATAATCATTCATTTGTTAAACAATTAACTGTCTATTAATTCCATTTGGATATTATTATGATTAATCTGATATTATTACATTTATTGGGCGTTGACAAGCAACAATCGCAACAAGCAGCGACGCGCGCCGGAAGTGTATGATAATGATCGATTCACACAATTAAGTAGATAATTACTTAGTTGATAGTCTTTTAATATAATTTGGATGCCAACGTGATTTATATATGATTTTTAATATAACATTTAAATGGTAAAATGTGTATAACCAAAATTACGTAGAAGGGGACCAAACGGATGATGGGTTCATGGTCATTCCGTAACTACGCCGCAAGGTACACACTGCTGGGATATTACTACTGCCCCGGGACTTAACACAATTTTATGCTAAATACATATTTAGTTCTAAGTACTTTTACTAATAACAATGTTTAAATTAAAACTCTTGTCTGACTGTCTGTTCAGGCTACTCTCCGGAACGACTATAATAATAATATTGCCGAGACTTTTTGGTAGAAACCTGAAGCTGCTCCGCGTAATTTATGCTACTTTAATTTTTCCAAAATTATTAGGGTTCCATTTAAAAAACGTAAAACATGAATTTGTGATCAAATTCCGATTCAATGCTATTTTACTGCAGAAGCGTGAATTTGTGAGAAATATCTTTGCTTTCCGTTAGTACCAAATATATTTTTTATTAGAAAATAATTAGGGTTACGTATAAGAAAAAATTAAAACTCGTGAAACTGTGAACAAAATATGATTGTACGGACAGCTCGCGCGCCGGCGACACATTGTTTTCAACTGATTATTTTAAAACTATATTACACGGCGAAGAATACATAAAAGCCTTGCGTATATAGCTAATTATCAAATAAGACGCGAGAATAAGCGCCAGGAGCATACTATATCATTAACATGTAACCTAACCCCATGCTATTGATTGAATCATTTACTGCAAATAAGTTTTCATTTCACTAACGAGTCTGATGGGAGACGTGTGCCCGGACACGTCATAAACTACAGGTGAACTAAAAGCGGCTTTCGATTTTACTCTTGGATGTTGGGAACAATATTCGTTGACTTCATGGAATAGGTAAGTAAACAGCTCACGAATTGAATGACATTGCGTAACACTAGTATTAAAATAATAAAATAAGTAATAAGATGTTAGGATCTTTATATACTGTAAATTCGGTATATGAAACATATGCGCACGACCAACGTGGATCCGTTAAAGGATTTCCTAGGCGCGCTGGACTATTTACAGAAACAATATAACAGTACTCAGCGGTGCTGAGTGAACGCTGCACGCGTTGTACCGCGCTTTCCGACACGCAGATACGTTATCGTCAGTCACCAGTCCCTTCCTGTTCCTGTGGCTCTCATCCGTGTTGTCAGTTGTGCGGCAACTTCATTCCTAACGATCTATAAATAATATTGTGAATAACGTAACGCACCTAATTATCTACTTCGCTGACTTCACTTCAAAACACTGCGGCGTCACATTCGCGCCGCGCTCGGTATTTTATTACGAGCTATTTTGCAATGGACGCGTTTTCATCTCATCGACTCGATAAGTAAATATTTGGTTGTGTCTACGTGCAAAGTGTCCGATCCAGTGTGTGACTTTTGTCTTGTTATTTCTGCACATCGGTAATGTACGATTTTAATTAATTTATAGTAACTAAACTATTGAATCACTGTAACCGGGGTGTGTCATGATGTGGTTCCCTTTTCTAAAATTATATAGCTACCAGTTATTGACGCCAACGATCCCGCGGTCGATCGTCCTAGGACTTAGAATCCACTTAAAACGTAGTTTCACAAAACTTTAATTTTGTGTTAAAAAACAACAGTGTATCGGTTATATTTTTACACAAGGTTTATAGTTTAGAAATAAATTCAATAAAACTGTATTCATATTCTTTCTATAATCTTTTGAGGTATGAAATTATTGTGAGTTTCTTTTCTAATTATAAGTATGAACTTTTAGTTTAATCAAAGACCATAAATGCTATGGAGTTTGATTATTTTGTCAAATGTCAAAGTAACACGGTTCGCGTGTACACACGTATATACTAATTCTTTTTTATATTTTCAAATAATTTCGTTTAAGAGTAGTGAGTTTAATTCGGACATGTTTTATTACTTATGTCCATTTCGCACCTTTGAATATTAAGTACCTACATTTATAATACTGTGTCTTTGGTAGAGTTCTTTGTCTTCTCATACAAACAAAATTGTAGTTCTTGATACGAATTGAACGATGAAAGTAATTTAAATTGTATTAATTAAACCTGGTCTACACTACTCAAGAGGTTGATAGAAGTTAACCGAATACGATAGTGTAGAAGAACACTCGGTTACTCTTTCTGTGAGATCGCCTCGCCTCGCCTCGCCTCGCCTCGTCTCGCCACGCCTCGCCTCGCGATCTTTGTCGGTTTGGGAGCAATCACTCAAAGTACTAGAAGAGTCCAGAAGTTGTACACGAAGCTCTTCACTATACTAGTCTGCTCACTTCGGTTTTCTTGTGAAGATTTATTTTTTATTATTCTGATTACTTTGTTTCATACCACTATATAAGGTAACAAGATTAAGTCCAAAATATACGAAAAATACATACGATTTAGGAAAAAAAACCACGGAAATCGGTCCTGTTGTTCTCGAGTTATAGGCCAAGTAATGGAGAAACAGACAGATGCTGCTTATTATATAGATAGCTGTGTGCCCGGGGCTTCCCCGCCTCTCATATAGGTAAGCCCTATATTCTTTTATTTCTTAATACTAAAAAAAAGGACCTATGACTCGGAAGTGCGCCCCGGACGACCCAGTCGTAGCCCAGGACCTATGTACCTGCGTGTTATGTGCAGGAGTATGTATGCAGTGTTGTGCGTGTAATGCTCAATGCATGGGCAGTGTCACTGTATCGCGCTGGCGGCGACGTCAAGAGCCTCCCCAGTTCTAAATACAATAGATAAGGGTAGTGCGTAAATGCATTTCCCCCGTCAAAAAAAAAAAAAAAAAAAGAGCCTCCCCAGTTGGGGAACGAGACACGTCTTCGGCCGCCGCCTGAGGGGGACCCGGAGAGTGTGCGGGAGCAAAATTAGCCGCCCGCCCCCGGCGGCTGCGTGGGCGCTGGCACGCATATTTCCTCGGGTGATAGGGAAAGATCCTATTTGCGGCGGTGATTTCATTGTCGGGGTCGGTGAGGACGTTTCGCGGTCTCCGAAGCGATTTCGGAGGTAACGGATTGGTGGAAATATGTTTGAGTCGCGATCCGAACATTTATTAGTATTTAGTAGTTTATGTTATTGTCTATTGATTTTGCAGGGCGTGAGCAGAGCCGGGGTGAGCAGTATGTATCCGCGTCGTTCATATCTGTCGGTGCGGCGCGGCTGGTGGGTCGCACTCGGCTTGGTCGCCGTCACCTTGCAAGTGGTGCGGCTGCCGGCCTCCGCACGGCTCGAGGCACACATAGCGGCGGCACCAGCCCGCCTCGCGCACCTGCTCGGTGACTTCTCACATCGACACCATGAGTGAGTGTACCAGTGTACTCGTAGGTGGTGTCACTACTCTGCACCGTCTGATTCTGATCGCACTCTCAGCAGCGGCGCCTGGGCTCTCGTCGAGGAGGCCAGCAACTACACTTCGTGGCGCTACTCGGTGTCGTACTCATGTGGTCCGCGGTGCACCGGGCGCGCCACTCTCGAGGCGCACGAGGAGCCTCCCGCCGGCGCGCCGGAGCATGGCCTCACAGCGCGCCGGCACACTGTCCGCGTGCAGGACTCCCGCTGCGTGTACCCGCCTGCGTTACCGTGGCCACATTTCTGCGGTGAGTATCAGCGGACTGGTCTCCACAACGACTACCTGACCAGTGACAGGTGATAGCTCGTCCTCGTTCCCCGCAGAGGAGTCGGACAGCGAGGTGCAGGTGATCGCGGCGGAGGGCGGGTCGGTGGTGGCGGAGCGCGCGACGTCGTGGTGCGGCTTGTGGCGCGCTCTGCTCGGCGCCTGCGAGACGGACCTGCGTGCTCAACTCGACGCGAGGATGAGTCGACTCCGCGACGCGCTGCACGCGTAGCTCCTGCGACTCGACTCGACCCTCTGAATACAATAAACGATACAATAATACTTTGTTTTTATATTCTGATGTATTTAGTTATGTACCTATTCAAATCAGTTCAGTATTAGGTTATTTTAAAACATTATGTAGGTAGGTATGATGTTATGTATTTATTTGACATTCTCCGTGGCGTTATGAAATGAGGTTCAAATTGTAACCACATGCATCTCGAGGTAAATATGGGCTCAACGTTGAGAAAAAACCAAGTCCCGTGTTCGATTCTCTGCAAAACTACGCAATGACAAAGTAATAATATTAATTCTAAATGAATCGTAAAATGTACACTTAATAATTTTAAGTCATTGTCACTACTTAAACTAAAAAACTATGACGACTGAGATCCGTTCGTACCGTATCTACCTATAACCTATTCACTGGGATATACCTACTCTACCGTAAATGAGTGGAGCCATAACAGAATACAAATTTTAAATTCTGTAATACTTGTAAAAGAAATTGGAATCCTTTCAATTTTCAAAGGGCATTTAATTTTTCGTGAAACAGCTAAGGACACACTCGATGAAGTCATCTTTCAAAAAAAAAAAAAAAACGAAATCAATATCAATTGAAACGTTTGCGAACTATAATGCCACAGACTGTAACACCCGCAAAAAAATTATACCCCCTTTGTCCGTCGGGGGTTGAAAGCACATATCTAAAAACTTATTTTCCTTTTATCCGTTATCTGACTCGGTACAAAAAACTGTATTAAATATTATTGTACTACAATTAAGCTGTTAAATACGCGTACGCACCAGCTTGCGGATATGGTATGGCCGGGGCGGCCGAGGTCGCAGTCGCCAAATCAGGGATAGGGAAAATAATTAAAATAAAACGTTTTTTTTTAAATTGATTCTCGAAACATCGGGGTCCAAGAGATCAATCTTTTTTCGACTTGATTTATTTCACTTCTCATTCATAAATAGTGTTCTTCCTGTGGTCGAAATTAGACTATAAACATGATTTATTGCTAAAAATGTTTCCATTTTTTTATGCACTAAAGGTCGTCAAAGCAACTAAACAAATAAATAAGAACGCTTAAACTACTAAGGAAAAAATTACACTGAAATGTTTCATCTTTGCGTATTTACAGATAATCATCATATTTAAGAAAACAAAAAGGATACTCTAATAACCAATACTTTACTAGTTTTAAAGATCGATCTTTTAGTCCTCGGTGTTTTGTAAATCCATTTATCAAGCTTAGATTTGAATCGATTTAAAAAATCGATCTTCTTCGGAAAAGATCCCATCCCTAGTTAGGCGACTGATGAGCTTGGCTGCCCGCCATACCATGTCCGCGGTCTGGTCCGTACGTGTGTTAACAGTATTACGCTACTGGCACTTCGGAGTAGCAATCTGAGGTCGATTAATTGTTGAATCGATCTTTAAGATCATTAAATCGATATCTAGCAATTTTTAATTAAATTTATAATTGAAACTAGGCAATCGGGATTAGACAAGAACCATAAAATTATTTACAATTCAAAACGTACCCCCAAATTTGTTAAAGTTTTTCTCTTATTTAATTAAAAATTAAAAGTTGGCTTTGTGGTCAGTTTTCTTTCGGTTCTTTTATAACTTTTATAACTAATAAGATAAAAGAGAAATATATCTTGGTTGATGATAAGTAAACATAATGTGTCAGTGTATTTCAATCCTAAAATCTCTTCATTTTATACCTTTAACTTTGATATTCTTGTAATAACAGCGCTAAATATTTTAAATTATAAAAGTATGGTTATTATGTGGTCGTTTTTTTTTTTTTTTTTTCCATGAACGAGCGTTAATGTTATCAACAAAATTATTTCGGCAAGATGTCTCCTCAAATTTTCATAAAATGATGATTATGATCTAATTTTTAACCAACAGAAGAATACTAGTTATGAATAAAAAAGCAAGTCGAAAAATGATCAATTTTCTAAAGATTAAATTAATTTTCAATTAAATAATCTTTTTTTTTTTTTTTTTTTTGAAAAAGCGCCACCCTACTTGCTGCACTTTTGCGTGTGAGCAAAATCGCGTTAAGTGTGAGCGGCGGCGGCGCGTGTGTATGGTAAACGGACCCGAAACTTTTGGCGGTACTTTTGATATCCCGCCGATGCGCGCTGTCGCAATTTACCTACTAAGATATGTTAAGAATAGAGGCGGCAATCATATAATTATAATAAAGTAAAAGATTTTAAAATGTAAAATGGATAGAGTAATTAATTGTCTATCGTGATTGGAATTAATGTGAACTTTGAAATAATAATTTCTTGTACAAAATCGAAGATAACGACGATATTATTTTTATAATTGTGTACGTGAGTACCCAATTAGATACATTTATTAATTTCAATATCATTTTTGTAGTAACGAGCTTCTTGTTACGTCAGGGTACTATTGATTGTCTAACTTTATTCTACAATGATAATTTTAACTTCTAATTTCCATTAGATAACTAGCCAGTAGGGATAAATAAACTTATAAAATAATAGTTGCGAATGTCTTAACGGTTTATTGATCTGTGGAAATGATCAAAACGTCCACCGCGAGGACGCGCGCGTTTTGGCTGGATTGATTTTTAGTTTTGAGACAGTTCTGTTTTGACCTTCATCGGCGCGTGAGCTATACGATATTCGATCAATTGTTCATTCTTGTTGTTATTATTCTATTGTTTTTTGTTTGTTTTTTGTTAAGTTTATGTTTTTTTTTTTTTTTTTTTATTACGGTTTTCTTTTAATAACGCCAAACGCGTACGTTTATAACGGTCCGAGGAGCGCATATAAAATGTCATTCAACGGAATTCGAACTTAGGTACACGAAGTATCTCTAAATTGTTAAAGCGTCGAGATGGAACAAGTGTGTCACATTGGACAGTTCACAAAGTGTTAAAACGTAACGGAATGCGCCCACATAAAGTGCAAGTTTTAGTACCCGGAAATCATGACCGCTGGCGAGTTTTCTGTCGTTGGTTATTAGACCAGCAAGAACGTGTTCCTGGTTTTATCGAGCATGTCGTCTGGACGGATGAGGCAACATTTACCAGAAACGGCATGTGGAACCGAAGAAATACACACGTGTATTCT